>CM050215.1:13409749-13414749 GCA_027475355.1 Coilia nasus | reverse complement strand
ACGTGTTTTTTACGGACTGTATGTTTTCATACACAATCTTTTCTGCAAACTCAGGCAGAATGTGTGTTTGCTTTTGACGGTGATTGGGAGGTAGGGGGGCAGGGTTGGGGGGTGAGTGAGTGAGGTGGCGTGGGGAATGTGTTGGGGGTGTTGTCTGTTCGAACAGCTGCTAATCACAACTGCTTTCACACTGAGTCTGAGATATAGATAGAGGGGTGGGGGGGGAGAGGGTAAAAGAAAGCAAGCAGCTAAGCTGAGGTGGGGTAAGTTTGGGGGTTGGAGGGAGAAGAGACAGATTTAGATGGAAAGAAAATAAATAACATGAGGGACAGACCATGCAAGAGAGAGAGAGAGCGAACAAGCAAGCAAACACACACACACACACACACACACACACACACACACACACACACACACACACACACACACACACACACACACACACACAAGCTGGCAAAGATTGAGAGAGTGAAATGAACAAAGCCAGACCAGACAGTTGACAAACTAGCAGGCAGATGCACTGAAAGACACATGTACACAAACTCTTTCTCACACACAGTAAGAGTTAGAAAGAGAAAATAGAGGGAGAGAAAAATAACAGCACCTGGCCAAGTGCTGAACAGCAGACAGCTGAGAGTATAGAGGTCTGTGGCGAAAGGACAGAAGTCAGGGAGTGTAGAGTGTGTGTGGAAAAAGAATGAGTCAAGAGTGGAGGCTCCTCAAACTCAGGGTCACGGAAGAGCCCGGAAATAGAGAGAAAGGAAGAAGTAGAGGAAAGAAATAAAAGAAGGAAAAGGAAAGAAAAAGAAAGAAAGAAAGAAAGAAAGACAGAAAGAAAGAAAGAAAGAAAGAAAGAAAGAAAGAAAGAAAGAAAGAAAGAAAGGTGAGGTTGAATGGTGGGAGCGGTTGAGGACAGGAGAAGTTGGGGAAATTATGAATGCGAGGCGGGCCACGCACCATGCACGCACACACCATGATTAAAGCAACACTCTCATTTAGGCAAACGCCTCCACCATTATAACTCTCAATTTCGCCACCGCCACAAAGCAGCCCCTTTTTTAATAGTGTGTGTAAATGGAACAAGTGAACTGTGAGTAGGCAGAAAGCAACAACTAAAATAAAATAAAATGAGACTGAGTGGGAGAGAGAGACAGAGACACAGACAGACATACAGACAGACAGACATACAGATTGAAAGAGAGAGAGACAGAGAAAGAGAGATGAAGAAAGACAGAGAGAGACACACACACACAGAAA
This sequence comes from Coilia nasus, assembly GCA_027475355.1. Lineage (NCBI taxonomy): Eukaryota > Metazoa > Chordata > Actinopteri > Clupeiformes > Engraulidae > Coilia > Coilia nasus. The sequence goes on along the minus strand of CM050215.1, from coordinate 13,413,492 downwards.
AACAGAGAAGGGAGAGAGAAACAGCTATGGAGAATGGCCTGGCTTCCCCTTGAGGCTTGATGAATGGAAGCAGACTGAAGCAGTCCAGACTGGCTCTCCTCCCAGGCCCGGATGAGTAATAATTATAGAAAATGAATAATAATCAGGCAGTCTGTCCTGATAATCATGGCTTGAGCAGTAATAAAGTGTGCTTAACACCGGGCTGCCTGACATTAAAACCCCTGATTTGAGATGAGAGGGTGGCCCTGCAGGGGCAATTACTGTGGCAATCAGTAGCAGTCAAAATGGAAGCTCCGCTCTGATTGGGACTCATAGCTTGTCATCACAAACTTATACTCTGACTGACTCCTGTGTGTGTGTGTGTGTGTGTGTGTGTGTGTGTGTGTGTGTGTGTGTGTACACTTGGCTTGTCATCATAAACCTATAAAATGACTCACTTGTGTGGGTCTGTGTGTGTGTGTGTGTATACTTGCGCACACATGAGTAAGACTTTGATATATGCAAACACAAACATACCGTATATCACTTTGAAGGCTCACCGTGTTTTTTTCTCACAGTTTTATAGATAAGGAAGAACAGACATTTAACACGGCACCGTATTGGGAATTTGTATCAGGAAAAAGTATGATTCAGTCCCAATCAGCCACACAGACAGCTATCCCTTGGTTGCTTATCTCCATATGAAAATATCACTGCTGAGTCCAAGCTGAGTCTTATCAAATGAAAGGCTGAACTGCTCATGCAAATGCCACGGTTGGTGGGTTTTTCCCCTCTGAAATACATGACATCATATTTATATCTACAAGGAGGAAGGAAACCATATTCACTTTATCCTGGTGTGTGTGTGTGTGTGTGTGTGTGTGTGTGTGTGTGTGTGTGTGTGTGTGTGTGTGTGTGTGTGTAGACATTATCACACACAAAAATGATATCACCACTAATTGTGTCCACACTGACACCCACAAGTGTGTATGTGTGTGTGTGTGTGTTTGTGTACACTAATAAGCCATTTGCTATTTTCAACAAATTCCACAAACCCTAATAGTCTTTCAAGGACAGGCCTTTTTCAAAGCAGTCATGGTGGGCAGGTCTGCGCGGGGGGTGGGTGGGGGGGGGGGCTCCCAGACTCTCTGCTGCTGTGTGTTCATGTCAAGGCTAAACACAGACACGCACCGAGCCACTACTGCAGTTCACTGCTGGATGTCTCTGCCCTGCTTTGCAGGATGAGCCAAACCCACAGCGGAGGATGACTTCATTATAGTATTATAAAAGACATTTTCTCTCTTCTCCTCCCACGTCTCACACATCTGTCGGTGTTTCTTTCTTTATATTTGGAATCGTTTTCTTCCTGTCTCTAAATCTTTACTTTTCATCTCTCTTTTTGAAAATGTTTGGATAATCATGAGCATTCACTCTCTCTCTCTCTCTCTCACTCTCTCTCTCTCTCATTCTCTCGTTCTCGATTCTTTGAATGTCTTTCTCCACATCTGTCTCCTAACCTTCTTTTCTCTTTCTGTCTTTTATGAGGTTTGGATAACAATGTCCGTTTTCTCTCTCTCTCCTTCTCTCTCTCTCTCTCCCTCTCTCTCTCACTCTCACTCTATATCTACAGTATATCTCTCTGTATCTCCCTCTCTCTCTCCCTGTCTCTCTTTCTCTCTCTCTGTCTCTCTCTCTCTCTCTCTCTCTCTATCTCCCTCTGTACCTCTCTCTCTTTCTCCCTGTCTCTCTTTCTCTCTCTCTGTCTCTCTCTCTATCACTCTCTCTCTATATCTCTATCTCTCTGTATCTCTCTCTCTCTCTCTATCTGTCAGTCTTTACCTCTCTCTTCATTTCTTTAGTGTTTCTCTCAATTGAGCCATTCAGACTCCCCGGCTACAATGAGCTCCTGCATCAGCAGTGACTGTTGATTGAGCTCCGCTGGTTTAGATAGTTCCCTAGGGTCTCTTTTCATTTCTTCTCTTCCCTCTTTGTGTTTGTTCAGTGTGCCTTCTCACCTTTAACCTCAAACTCTCCTTTCTTATCGTTCCCAAGGACTCACAAATACAGGCAGGCTTTTGTAACGTCATGTACAACAGAGAGACTAGTGGAGAAACGAACGCACACACGTATGCTGAGCAACACTCATATACAGAAACACACACACACACACATCTAACCCGAGCAACACTCATATACAGACACACACATACTGTAGATAAAAAGTAACACACACAGACACACACACATTTACCCTGAGCAACACTCATATACAGACATACACACAGATAGATACAAAGTAACACACACACACATACACACACACACACACACACACACATTTACCCTGAGCAACACTCATATACAGACATCCACACAGACACATACAAAGTAACACACACACACACACACACACACACACACACACACACACACACACACACACACACACACACACACACACACACAGCAAAACTGTACAACATGCAATGCTTCAAAAACTCCCACCAATCTAGCATTTTTGCAGCGCACCTTGACCACAGCCAAAACTTTTTCTCCTAAAGAAAAAGAAAACCAACAGCAAAAGTTCACCCACCACTCATACTCCTTCTCCACTTCCCTGTCCTTCTCCCTCTCCCTCTCTCTCTCCTTCTCCTTCTCTCTCTCCTTCTGCCGCCGGGACTTGTGCAGGAGCCCGATGAGGATCACGGCGGCGCGGATGCCGGCTTTCTTGGACTGGCCCTTGCTCTTGCCCGAGCCCTGGGTCTGGGTCTGGGTCTGGGACTGGGACTGGGACTGGGACTGGGACATGGTCCCTGGTGCCCCCTCCACTGCTCCTGCTGGTCCTCCTGCGCCTTCTCCTCCTGCTCCTCCTTCCCCTGCTCCTTCCAATGCTGCTGCTGCTGCTCCTGCTGTAGCAGTAGTGCTGGTAGTGGTAGTAATAGTCCCCGTGGCCCTGACACCGGAGCCCGAAGCTGCAGCTCTGCTCTCCCACAAACAACCTCACTGGCACAGGCAGAGGCAGAGGCACGGAGTCTGCTGTGCATCTCTGGCTACCCCTCTCCTTCTCTCTCTCTCTCTCTCTCTCTCTCTCTCTCTCTCTCTCTCTCTCTCTCTCTCTCTTACACACACACGCTCACACACTCCCTCTCTTTTGCCACTCTCTCTCTCTCTCTCTCTCTCTCTCTCTCCGTCGCTCCTTCTCTGGTCCCTCCTTCTTTGCTCTAAATCCTGCCCACCATCGGTTGTGATAGGTGGAGGCTGATGCAGGCTCTCCCACAATCCCCTCCTCCAGCCACTCCCTCTGTCACTGTCCCTCTCCCTCTCTCCCTCTCTCCCTCTCTCCCTCTCTTTTTCTGTTGCTGCGTGGAGGGATCTGGCCAGCCTCTGTTTTCCTCCAGTGACAAGACTGGTTCAGTTCTGCTCCACTCTCTCAGCTACTGTCCCTGACAACACAGTCTGTTTGCAGTTTAACTCTCTCTCTCTCCCCAAACTCTTTGTTGTATCTCTCTCTCTCTCTCTCTCTCTCGCTCTCTTTAATCACTATTCCTTTATCCTAGCTTTTTTTAAACTTTGCTCTGGCCAAACACTTAAACCAGCTCCTCGTACTTTATTTCATTTTGTACAGAGGGTCTGGCAGTGCTTTCATTGACATTGCTCTATTAGATAGAATTTTTGCCTAGCCAATCAGAGAACAGAGGGAGTGTTTGTGAGGGATGATGTTGATTTTGTGTGCTACATTTGAATTGTTGTGCGTAGGCAGGCTA
>CM050215.1:13402249-13404749 GCA_027475355.1 Coilia nasus | reverse complement strand
CTTGGTCATCAGATGGTCACAGAACATCTGCTGACTTTTTACAGGGATATAGTCCCTGAGAATGAAAGAGGTGGGGGCCAACTCAACAAGTATGTTGTTGTGTGGGATAATGTCTGTTTTTACCACTCACATCTGGTCAGACAGTGGTTTGCAGCACATGGCAGGATGCTGGTTGAATATCTACCTACCTACTCCCTATTCCTTAATCCGATAGAGGAGATTTTCTCTGCCTGGAGGTGAAAGGTTTATGACCGGCGTCCACATGCGCAAATGGCCTTGCTAGCAGCCATGGATGCAGCATGTGATGACATCACAGCAGAATCATGCAGAGAGTGGATTCGCCACTCCAGGAGATATTTTTCTCGCTGCATTGCAAGGGATGATATCCATTGTGATGTAGATCAAAATATGTGTCCAAACAGACAGGAACGTCTGGATGTGCCACAATGATTTACCTATGTTCAGTTACAATATGTACTGTTATATTGTTACCTGGTACCCCAGAGGGGACTGACCAGGTATTGCAATGATGGGTGTGTCTGTGTGTCTGTATGTCTGTCCGCATGCAATGACCCTGAGGAGGATGGGGGACCAGGTTGCCATCTCTGATTGCGCTTGTTCACATTTGTGCACAGCTCTACCAAAAGGGTGTTACTTATGTTTGTTCTAAATAAGTGACTGTAGTGTATTTGTCTTTTGCACAATGCTGTAGAATTGCAAAGAGCATATACAGTAAAAATGTGAAACATATGTATTCAGTGTCTTGTACTCACCTACTCCCCTAACTACAGCAATGTGTAACTTCACTGTAGTTTTCAAATGGCTGTATAAGTAGTATGTAGTGCTGTCTTGAGCATTTTCAGGTTGTGTCACAGAGTTCTTACCTTTTTTTGCATTGTAAAACACAGAGAGAATAAACTGTCATAATGAAAACATGACAAAGCCATTTGACTATCTTGTTCATAAACCATGGTGTCAAGACTTCTCATTTTGGTGACACTGGCAGTTTCAATGACATGAATACTTGCTTTTGAGGAATGGACTATCCATTTTGAGCAAGTGACGTGCTTTTACAGGTTATCCACTAGGTTTTGCAGTTTGCACTAATTGTTTTGGGAAATGCACTAACTGCTGTGCAAATGTAAATACTGATGTGAGAAAAGCACCAAAGCGACTGAGAAAAACTGTAATTTGGTTGAAATAACCTACTGCCACATATCCAATCCCCTCCCCTCCTCTTTAAGTCTTCCTCTGTACCCCTCCGCCATGCTTCCCTCTAATTTTACCCTGTTACACGTCTCCTCCTTAAGACTACACAGCACACTGAACCTCCAGACCGGGCTATACATTAACCCAATTACCACCATCATAACTCAGGCATAAGTAATGCTACTGGTTGGCATGGACATGGAGAAAAGCAAAGAGCAGAGAGACGATGACTGTGGGCTCATGCCAAACTAAACACCACATCCAGAAATAGCCAGCTACGACACGGGCCAGACATTTGGATTTGGACCCGAGCCCAGAGAACTCCATGAGTGGTACAGTAGTATATGGCCTGTGGTTTCTGACTATGCCACACACACGCAATTACCCCCCGGCCCCCCCGGCCCCCCGCCCCCCCGCCCCCCACCCCCAACACACACACACACACACACACACACATAGAGTGATGTCAGTGAGCCTCCTGTTAGTTAGTCTGCTGCTCTCTCTCTCTCTCTCTCTCTCTCTCTCTCTCTCTCTCTCTCTCTCTCTAAGGTGCTCACAGGAAAGCTGATGACTGAGATTTCAGGCTCTACCCCACACACGCATTACCCCTCTCCTCTATAGTAGCCTAATATTGTTTCCACACAGCGTAGCCCTATAGGCTGGCGATGCCATCCCACAGTGTCAGCTCTCAAGATATTGACAGAAAGAGACAGAGTAATAATGCCACAGAGAAAAATACAAACACACCACCGAGTAAACTTTGATATAGTTTCTGTAGGATGGGTTTAAAGTGCAGTGACACTGCATTGAACGAGGGCAAAAAACAACACAACAACAACCCACCACATTTATATTATGCTTTTCAAAATGAGATTCTAAAGCCATTTAGCACTGGAAAAAAATTAAAAGACTACTGCAAAATTCCTTAAAATCAGCATCTCTACATGTATGACAGCCATTCCTTTCAAGTGTCAGTTGAATTTAGAATTTGGGAGAAATGCTTTTGGTAGTTTACAGAAGAAAAATGTTCACTTTACTCACACATATACCTATAAATAGTTAAATCAGAGAAACTGACAATTTTACAGTGGTCTCTTAATTTTTTCCAGAACTGTATACTGAAGGGCGCACCCTTACCAGCAATTACTAGCACCAGAACATCTTCTTGGAGGATCTGTCAAATTACTGTAACAACCCCTATAATAAAGCCAGACTCCGTTTCACAATAACAACACGGGCAGTAAGTAACCTTACACTAACCTCACACTCCAGCCACAGAAGCAGCCCATCC
>CM050215.1:13394749-13397249 GCA_027475355.1 Coilia nasus | reverse complement strand
AGAAGGGTTGAGCTTTTCAAGTAGGAATGTAAGGATTCAAAGGATTGTAAATCACAACACACACACACACACACACACACACACACAAAGGACAACCCCCCCTCCTCTCTCTCTCTCTCTCTCTCTCACACACACACACACACACACACACACACACACACACACACACACACACACACACACACACACACACACGAGGACAACCCCCCCTCCTCTCTCTCTCTCACACACACACACACACACACACACACACACACACACACACACACACACACACACACACACACACACACACACACACACACACACACACACACACACACACAGGGCTTATGAATCAGATATCAAGCAGGCAAAAGTAGATGTTGGTGAGAGAACAGAAGAAAAAAACATCACATCAGGACAGATACTGCCCATATAAATCCCATCAAGGCTATAGACATTATGGCGTATGTATCATTTTCTCACTGACTGTGACAATTACAGGTTCATCAAAGCACAATAAATTTCACTAATTGCACAGCCTTTCTGCTATTGTGCCTGTGAGGCCACTGGTTGAGAGAGACCGCATACCGGCGTGTCAGCTGAAACGGTGATGTCTCTGGGCTTTATAATGCAACTCGTCCCGCAGCGAAGGCAGCAGAGGCCTTGAATGCCATCCAGAAGGTCAGTGACGTCCCCAGCAAAAGAGCCACTCATCACCAATCTCTTCCCCGTTTCACCTCAGAAGAATGGCCGCACTGAATGGCTGTGGCCCTGTGTCTTTGTGTCCGCCACCACCGCTGCTCGCAGACAAGATTGCTTTCTTCCTCTTTCAAGGGGTGTATGGTAAAGTGGAGGTAGGAGGGGTGGGGGGGTGGGGGTTGGTTGGATGGATGGGGGGGGGGGGGGGGGGGTTTGGGGGGGTGAGGAAGGGGGAGTCGTTTATTTAATTTGTGTCATAAATCAATTTCCCCCTGCTGTCTCTGTGTTTGCCGAGAGGGCCGGTGGAGCGGCCGCCCACAGCTGTTTAACCCCCGTGTCACCCCTCCGCCGGGAAATGGGAGCCAGAGCCGGAGAGAGAGAGAGAGAGAGAGAGAGAGAGAGAGAGAGAGAGAGAGAGAGAGAGAGGGAGAGAGAGAGAGAGAGAGAGAGAGAGAGAGAGAGCAGGAACAGACGGACATGAGAACACTAATAAATATGGTGACGGTGACGTTGATATGCAGGCACACCAACGCAGGTGTACACACACACACACACACACACACATGTACACACAAACATGTGTGCACCTAAGCACGCACATACACACAAACATGCATGAATCTAAGCATACACACACACACACAGACACAGACACAGACACACAGACACAGACACACACACACCACACACACACACTCTCTCTCTCTCTCTGTCTGTCTATCTCTCTCTCCCTCTTTCTAAGTCACTCACACACATTCACACAGATGTACACACAAACAAACAAACAAACCCAAACAAGCAAACACATGGACAAACACACACACTCGCATGTGCACACAAAACACACAATTATAAATAGACCAGACACACACAGCAGACCACAGAACAAATCTATTTTCCCTCCCCCTCCCCTCTTCTTCCCCCCAGCAGTCCCCTCCATCTCATGCAAGCACTTGTGTGCTGAGTACAAATGGGCAGACGCGCCTCACAAATGAGGACAGAGATTGGAAACATAACAGCACAGAGAGGGCAGTAATGACAGATCTTCATGACGAGGGAAACAAATTTGAAGTTTGCATAATCGACATTGCTATCTATATCTGTGCATACAAACATACATACATACATACACACACACACACACACACTTTGAAAGCCACTGGTCTTTAAGTCGGGCAGGTGACACCATCTTTCTGTACTATATCACCATCATCCCTCTCTCTATTCCTCCTCCTCTCCCTTTTTTCTGTCAATCTTTTCCTTCTCTGCGTCTGCGTCTCTTCTACTTGCTTCCTCTCCTTGTCAAGTGTGAAGCCTCCCCTAGTGAGAGTGAGAGACGTGCGGACAGAATCAGCCCTGTGGAGGTCTTATCTGCTGTCATGGACAGCTTCTGAGAAATCTATTAAAACCGTACTGGATACTGGTCTGACAGAGAGAGAGAAAGGGGGAGGATGGGGAGAGCAAGAGATACCCTGTCAGAGGGAGGGAAAGGGAGACAGAGAGACAGAGACAGAGAGAGAGAGAGGGAAGGGAGATACTGTCAGTATGAAGAAGGAAGGGAGAGACAGAATGAGACAAAGATGAGATAAAGTAAGAGAGAGAGAGAGAAAGAGAGAGAGAGAGAGAGACATAGAGAGAGGGGGGCAGAGAGAGCAAGAGAGATACTGTCTGTATGAAGAAGGAAGGGAGAGACAGAATGAGAGAAAGAGAGATATAAAGTAAGAGAGAGAAAGAGAGAGGGGGGGGCGGAGAGAGCAAGAGAGATACTGTAAGAATGAAGAAGGAAGAGAGAGAGAGTGAGAGAAAGAGAGAGATA
>CM050215.1:13384749-13389749 GCA_027475355.1 Coilia nasus | reverse complement strand
GGGTGCAAGGCAGGTCACACACACACATACACACACACACACACACACACACACACATGCACACAAACCCCCATGCAGGTGCATACACACAAACACAGACACAACACACTAGGGAGTTTTAAAGGCCAAACTATACTGACACAGTCAGGTGAAACAGTGGTCCCTGACAGCTGATCTTCAGGGACTACTAGGAGGACTGAAAAGATGGCAGACATCTCTCCCTGGTGGACCATCACAGAACCACAGCAGTCTCCAAGGCTGCCCTGTCAGCTACAGTACAGTAAGAGAAAACACGTGGAACTCTTCTGCCCTCTACTGGAAGCAAGGAATAACGCTATTTTTAATTTTACAGCTTTTCCTTGCACGGTTGCATTACAGTGATTTCCCGTTATCGTAATTGGGTTGTCGACAAGTGGATGTTGGTTTCGGGCATTGATGTGGATGGCTAATCAGGGTACCTCAAAATAATGAGATAACTGGAAAAAAAACCCTCAAAAGAGCATATTTCCTTTTTTCTTGCGGGTATGCTGGTGTAATGCCAGCGTAGAGGCAAGACAGAGTAAATGAGGTAATACTTGGCTTCAGAGCAGAGAGTGTTGCTCCTGCACCTCTTACAAAATCAAGTAGCCTTTGCACCTAAATATATCTACATGCTGTGTCTCTCACTCACTACTAGCAGTAACCACATGAAATTACATACAATGTTTGGAATAGTACCAGTGTCTATCTCCTACAACCAGTCATTAGAAGACTAGAATGCCTTTTATTTTCACTCTACACATGTATAATCAGATTAAAGAAAACAAACCAGGCAGGTAGAAAAAAATGGCTTTTAAACTCATAAGCTTCCAGTGTCAACAGAAAATAAGCCTGTGGTGTACACCTGTGGCACTTTGCTTGTTGTTACCTATTCAAGTACTACATGCCTTGTATGATCTCTGAAACCTAACATGAGTCAGAGTAAAAGCTGGTTAGGATAAATCTATATCATAATATATTTTGTATGGCTTATTCGTGCATCAATGCATTGTGCATTCAAACAAAAATAAGTGGCTTGAATGAGCCTGAATTTCCTAAGTATTGGCAGGGTTTTAAGGCTTAGAAAACTGTGACAGAAAGCTTAGAAAACTGTGAAAAATGTTAGGCAGCTGAAAATTCTGCGTAAGTGAAAAGTGCCGTTTAAGAGAAGCTAGCATTTATCTCCATGTTTGAAAAGAGTTCATTTCATCGATGAGCTTGGCAGTGCCCTGCATGGCAGCTTTCAGCCATCAGTGTGGGTGTGAGCAAAAGTATGGGTGAATATGAGGCAGAACTATAAGGCTTCCTCTGCATATTTGTAGCTTGATTTGTGTCCACTATTGTAAGTCGCTTTGGATAAAAGTGTCTTCTGAGTGTAATGAAATGTACTGTGATGTTCAGTGGGGAAACTTGGGTTGGTGCTAGCACATAGCAAATCTCACACTTAGTACCACAGGGAATGGTTTAGATGTCTACTACCAGTGAGTCGCTGCAGGGCTGCTAACTCTTACATAATCAGCTGGAGAGTCATGCAAAAGTCATGCCGTTTCCTCAGGCATTCACAGTAAGCAGTGATTTCTTATGCACAAAAAACTGCCCATCCCCCACACGGATGAAACATCACACCAGTCAACACCAGTTACACACCTCCTGCAACACCACCATTCTGCCCTGACCCCAACTAGTGAAATCTCATGTCCAGCTGATTTCAAAAGTTGTTTGTTGCTGCATGAACTTTTCACTCATTTCATTTCTTTCCCAACAGAACAGCATAGCATGCACTCAAAAGGACCTTTGCTGTGTGGTGCTGAGGTGAGTAACAGAACAATGGTTGTGAATGTGACACTAAGAGCACGTAGAGCTATTTTCCCTGCCGAACCCAAAGTGGAGGAACATGACTTGATGTTCTGTTTTTAGCAGTCAAATGTGCCACATGCCTACTAAAGCAATAATGAAGCAGCTGACTTAGAGGGTGGCAAGTATTTTTTTTTTATTTCAAATCCCTTTGCTCTTATCATAACATTTTTATTAAACATATGCAAATCTGCATAATTTGTAACACTCGAGTCGACGCGGGGTGAAAGGAAGGTGATGCTCAACAGACTGTGGCATGTAATTTTACGGGTGTGCTGGCAACACCTCCTACCTCTTACAAAACCAGCAATTGATGTCGGTCGTTTCATTTGCTGGACCAGACCGACTCGCACACATTAACATTACCACCTTGAAACCAGCTGGAAAGGGAAGGTCACCGCAACCCTGCTGCTATTCATTATGCGTCATGTTTTTTTTTTTTTTTTTTTTTTTTTTAACAAAAGTTGCAAATTATTCCTGAGGGATATGAGAAATTATTTTGCAAAATTAATCTTCAGCAGTGGAACAAACTACTTACAAAATAACACTACCTCTGAGGAAGGTGTTTATAGTATAGAGCATTGGTACCAGAGAGAGACAGAAAGAGAGAGAGAAAGAGAGAAAGAGAGACAGAGAGAGAGACCTTATTCATTTTAACCACTCCCAAATGCCACGCTCCCCAAAATAGCTGCAAACACAGTAAATTACACTGATCCCCCTGGACAGTTAACATTTGCACCTTGGTATCTCGGGGGTGGCTGGACAGACTAATAGTGCCTTCCATTTGCAGTCAGGTTTCCGAGCAGTTGTGCATGTTCAAAAGCAGGAAGTAACACCATGCGCACCCCCGAGTGTGATACGTTCCTCTCTAAAAAGTCAGAGAACCTCAGAGGACCTTGAGTTTACAATTCAAGATGGCTGCGCAATTCAAGCACGTTGAGTGAATGCTACAATGTTTTCCTTTTATATGTTTGTTTGGTGTTGCCATGAGCCTTGCACATAATCTGTGTTGTTTTAGTCAATGCTACATACTATTACGGTCACGTTATTCGTGAAATACAATGTTATGTGTCCTTTACCAAGTGTCAATCCGAGTTTGGCAAATGGAACGCATCCAACCCGGTTTTTGTTGTGTTTTTAAGCAGACAGTCGGACCTCAGAATCTCGGTTCACGAGACAAATGGAATGCACATTTCAGCTTCCCTGTATCACTCCAGTCTGGCAGGGTCGGAGGCATAGTGGTGATTAAAAGTATCCCAGACGGTCAGAGAGAGGGACAGGAGGGTGGCCTGTTCTACACCCACTATGGAGAGCTGGATTCCCCTGCAGCACTGGCGGACATTTTGGCTCAGGTCAGGACATAATGGATAATCACCACAGGGTACTGGAGTGCTGGACTGCTAATTGCCACTGACAGAGAGTAGGGGGACTGGGGAAGAGGAGGGAAGAGAAGGTCTGCGAGGTCTAGAGACATAGATAGACCCTAGTCTCTGTACTCTCCTGATGATTCAGTGTCTGTCTATATGTGTGTGTACACATTGTGTGTGAAAATGTATGTGCGTATGTGAGAAGTGGCGTGTGTGAGGCAGGTAAAGGAGCTGCAAGCCTCCATGGTGCTGACCTCAGTCTGTCCTGTGAGTGCTGTGAGGATAGGCAGAGAGAGAGAGAGAGAGAACGAGAGAACAAGAGAGAAAGAAAGAGGAGGGGAGAAAGAGACAGATAAGAAAGAGGGTGAGAGAGAAAGACAGTTTTGCAGCACTCCACTTTATCATGCTGAGGTGAAAGAGGAGCGTGTCATTTGGAGGATTTGGATGGTATGTCATTATTAGTCATCTCACAGCCTTTAAGATAGTGTAGGTGTGTGTGTTTGTTTGTGTTCGTGTGTGTCAGTGTGTGTTGTGTGAGAGAGGGAGAGGGAGAGACAGAGGGAGAGAGAGAGAGAGACAGAGAAAGAGGGACAGAGAGACAAAGGCAGTGTACTAGCATAGACAGACGACAACAATAACAGCGCCTGAACAGACCTCCCACAGGAGTCTACCACAGGCTTTACCACAGAGACCAGACCCCCCAGCCTCCCGCTCCTGGCTACTTGCATGACACAAAACAAACACAGAACGAAAGGGTTCACAGCTTAACCACACTAATCTGTTTAAGCCCACTACAATTTATCTCAAATCCCCATCACGCCTTATGGCAAGAACAATGCTATCAATGCAGAAAACAACAAGAGAAAACTAAAGAGAATCCCATGATATGATTGGGCAACAGTTTCTGACAACTGAGCATCTCTGAGTGGTATTGTAAAGTCAAGGTTAGGTGATGAACACAGTACTAACATCTACATATTCCTTTTCCCACTGTACACTTCTGAAACCAATGCTTGTGCTGGTGTATTCTTCCTGTGCTAGAGGCAAGGTGGTGGTGATTTTTAGAACAACTAGAAATGTCTAATAAAGAAGTAGCTAATAAATACATAAAAAAAAGAAAATCACTCAGAGGGCGCAGACCTCTACCAGGGCAGCTCAGATCACCACCAAAATGTAATCACTTTTAAGTTAGCCCATTTTTGACATGCCCTGAAAATTTCATCAAAATCCATCCATAACTTTTGGAAACAAACGCGGATGATTACATAACCTCCTCTGGCGGCGGTAATACGCGTACAATTGTCTGCATGGCTTGCAAGGGCATTTATGCAATATACACTTTGGAACAGGAAATTGTGTGACTCAGTGCACTTTGATATATGGGAATAGACAAAATATCCCACTTGCAGAACTAGGAAAACAACCTCATGCAACTGCACACCACATTTACAAAGCACTTTTACAAAATACTGCCTCCTGCCTACTGTAACTGCTGCCATGGCCTAGTGTTGTTGGGTTTACCCATTTTTTTAATCAAACACAGTTGAATAATGAATAAAAACAACTGCATGGCGACTCACCAAATTTTGCGAGGCATCCTGTCAGAGTGTGAGTCAGAGCAGCAATCTGCCTTCTCTGTTATGACTGTGGGACCTAGTATCAGCCCCTGCTAACATTTTAATATTCAAACACCAGGCTTTTGTGTGAGACTGCATAAACGCACACTGACACACACACACTTGACACACAGACACACACACA
>CM050215.1:13377249-13382249 GCA_027475355.1 Coilia nasus | reverse complement strand
CATATGATTAAACCAAAGTAACATAACTTGAAGTTGTGTTACCATGCCTTAAACACAGTGTAACCATACCTTAAACATACATGCTGCTTTACACTTTAGTTGCAATTCTGCAACACACTTGCTCCTTTTTGCAACACACTTGCTCCTGCACACTACACACTATTTCATACATAAGACACTTCGTTCAAAAATGAAATACCGATGTATCATTGGCAACATCTATTCAAAATACAAAAAACAGTGTTTTATATAAAGTAGACTAGTGTGTTGCTGCTGATGTGACAGTGTTTTCATAAGATGCAAGTGTGTGCAATTTTGTCATCAGAGTGACATTTTGACAAAGGATTGTTAGGTTTTGATTGCAGAGTTTCAATTTGACATAGATGTGAATGGCTTATTTCCAAGTGTTGTGTCTTATGTGCTTGTGTGTAGAGTTTTGGCACAGCGAGCCAAGTTGAACAAAATGTGTTTAAGCAATGGGCAAAAACTGTAATAGTGGTGTTATAGTATATGTCCACATATCATACCAGATTGTATTATACCAGAATAAAGTTTTGAATACAGATCAGAGATACAGAATACAGTTTATATATACAGTGGTCCCTCGTTATTCGCGGGAGTTACGTTCTAAAAATAACCCGCGATAGGCAAAATCCGCAAAGTAGTCAGCTTTATTTTCTACAATTATTATAGATGTTTTAAGGCTGTAAAACCCCTCACTACACTTATACACTTTTCTCAGACAGGCAAAGTTCACACTTGCAAACATACAGCACTTCAGAGTCCCACAGCTAGCGGTGGAAGATTTATGTAAATTTTAGAAGATGAGCGCATTTTGTACTGTACAGGAGATTGCATGCACTACAAAAATCTGCGAAACAGCGAGGCTGCGAAAGGTAAACCGCGATATAGCGAGGGACCACTATATATATATATATATATATATATGTATATATATATATATATATATATATATATATATATATATATATATATATATATATATATATATATATATATATATATATATATATATATATATATATATACCAGAATACAGTTTTGATAGCAGACTTAGATTTGTGCTAAGTGACTTGACTGCAGAGTGAAAATGAGGGAGTGGAGATATTACTGCAACTGCGAGCATACGTAATGAGTGACTGAATGTATGCGTGAGATGGGGTGTGAGCCAAAATGCGTCAGTGAGTACCTAATCGAGAGCGTGAGTGAGTGAGTGAGTCAGTGAGTGAATGTGTGTGTGTGTGAGTGTGAGTGTGTGTGTGTGTGTGTGTGTGTGTGTGTGTGTGTGTGTGTGTGTGTGTGTTAGCAGTTAGCAAGTGTGTACGGGACTGAGACCGAGCGAGAGAGAAGAAAGGGAACAAGCGCACAGTGGCGCTCACGAACGAGTGAGTGGGCGAGCGAGCGAGCGAGTTAAAAGTGAAACGCTGTCGTGTGCGATTGGTTTTTGCATGACACACAGTAATGGGCTAAAGCTGTTAATAAATCTTTACTCATGACCTATTAATTAAATAAAGTCCTTCATCGCGCCCCCATTCCCTCGTCCAAACAAGTGAAGCTAATGAAATGGCACTGAGTCATTGAGATACAGACAGCGCTGCAGGGACTGCTTGCTTGTTTAGAAGCAATAGGGGTGCAGGTAGGCCCCATGGGAGGAGGAGAGTGGAGGGTGGAGTTAAAGGTAAAGAGATTTGAGATGTGTGTTTGTGTGTGTGTGTGTGTGTGTGTGTGTGTGTGAGAGAGAGAGAGAGAGAGAGAGAAAGACAAAGAAAGATAGAGAGTGAATGTGTGGGTGTGCAGGCACATGCGCATTTGGTGCATGCGTGCATGCATGTGCATGTGCATGTGTGTGTGTATAGACACGCGTGTGCATGAGCGAAGGAAGGTGAACACAATGTCTGATGTAGATGCCAATGTGCCAGTCTTCCCACTCACTCCACCAACAGTATTTGTTCAAGAACCAGATCTCTCTCACACACCCTTTTTTGCATACAGTTTGTATCGCTCTAATTGTGTTGCACAATGCAGCATCTCTAAGCATTTGCTTTATGTGTAAACAGTTGCTAGATACAGTACGCAAACACACACACATACACACACACATGCATGCGCGCACACACACACACACACACTGAGGGTGTGGAGACTTCACCGATTGAGCGATTGATAAAGTGACTGATAGAAAGCACTCATGCTGTGCACTGATCAATATTCAGACTCACCTGGCTTTCAGAGCTGCGATGCTGGACTTGTCGATCCTGCAGAGAAAAAAAGAGACAGAGAGAAAGAGTGAGAGATATTTACAGAAAGAGAAAGAGATAGAGAGAGAGACAGAGAGAGTGGGGGAGGGGGGGCAGAAAGAGAGTGTGAGAGAGACAGAGAGAGAAGGAGAGAGAGAGAAACAGAGAGAGACAGAAAGAGAGAGAGATAGGGAGAGAGAGAGCGAGAAAGAGAGAAAGAGATGGAGGGTTAGTGCTCATATCACACAAAGCCAAACACAGCACAATAACAAGGAACTTTACCAACTCCCCTGCTGGTTCTGTAAAACCATCTGATTTGCGCATTGAAGCATGCCAAATTTCCAACTTGCGAAAATAAGACACTTCTAACTGAGCCTATGTGCCCACAGTGTTTGATGGCAATGACGAGTGAAAAGCAAGAGCTGATATCAACACTCATTACTTCTTCCAGCATCCTCTCATTTCCTTTTAAAAACAAGTGAAATCATAGCGGGTCGGTTCCTCTGAACGGAACCAATTACTCGGGTATCGTGTGGCGCGGACCAGTGACTCACAATCACCTGACTTATTGCGGGGGGCACCACCTGCCCCACTTCATTTTTCGACTTCTTTCGATGCTGGCGGAAAGGCCAGAGAGTACCAATCAGCGACACTTCCGCAGCCCCCTCAGATGTGTTAAAGTTCAAGTGAACCTAGATGACCTTTTACCTCGTGTAAAAGTCAGAGTCATGCATAATCCATCGAGGAGAACTCGAACTTGGCCACGAGAGGACTGCAAGTGCCACTCTGGATGTTTCACTGGTCTGTCACTCACACAGTGACCACTGAGAGTACGAGCCGCAGGCTTGATTACCTGTGACATATTCATGACTGCAGAAGACTGTGGGCCACCAATAGGCTTAAGAGACCCCATTACAAACTTGACAGGAACACAGCAGGAGGTAAAGGAGAGTGAGAGAGAGAGAGAGAGAGGGAGAAAGAGAAAGAAAGAAAGAGAAAGAGAGAGAGAGGGAGGGAGAAAGAGAAAGAAAGAATGAAAGAAAGAAAGAAAGAAAGAAAGAAAGAAAGAAAGAAAGAAAGAAAGAAAGAAAGAGAGAGAGAGAAGGAGAGCCAGAGAGCAGATGCTGTACTTATTGAATTTAGTTATTGAATATGAAGAAGATGAATGTTGTTAGTGAAACTGTCTAAAAGGAGTGGGACAGAATAGAAAAAAGTAGTGGCTTATGTGGTATAGACACACAATACAATACTTTTTGTTTTCGATCACATGTCAGTCACGACAGGCACTGCGTAGTCACAAAATGGCTTTTAGTGGTGTCTCAAACGTGTCTCAGTCAGTACACGTAGCGTCGTCATGGACACAGAGACGATGCTCTGCCATTGGGTTGGGTTAGGCATTCTAATTTTTCTCCGAGGTTGTCCAGTATTGTCAGCACATGTTGGCTGTTATTACCTCTCTCTCTATTTCTCTCTCTCTCTCTCTCTCTCTCTCTCTCTCTCTTTCACTGTCTACCCCTCTCTCTCTCTATCTATCTCCCTTCCCCTCTCTTTATCTGTTTTATATCCTGCTCCTTCTCTCTTTCTCCCTCCCTCCTTCACTCCACCTCTTTGTCTCCATCTGTTTCTACATCATCATAAAGCTGTTTCCTGGTTACACGTGACATAATTCTTCCTTTGCTACTGTGTTTGTGTCAGTGATGGGAAGTGCAGTCTGAGATGTAACATCTCACGTGTAATTTTGTACATGAATTATAGGTTGGTGCACATAAGCTCACAGGCATTACATAGACATAAGTATGTGTGCCTATGTGAGTGTTTGTTTGTATCTGTGGTGTGGCAACGCATATGAGCATGTGTGTATTCTTCTACATGCATATGTCAACGTGTTGGAACAATGGCGAAGAAAACGTTTGTGTGTGTGCGCGCGCATATGTGTGTGTGTGTGTGTGTGTGTGCATGTGCGTGCATGTCTGTGTATGTGCGCACGATGGGTGTTAATTGAGTGGTTGTCTGTGTATGTGTGTGTGTGTGTGTGTATGTGTGTGTGTGTGTGTGCATGTCTGTGTGTGTGTGCGCATGATGGGTGTTAGTTGAGTGGTTGTCTGTGTATGTGTATGTGTGTGTGTGTGCATTTCTGTGTATGTGTGTGTGTGTGTGTGTGTGTGTGTGTGTGTGCGCATGTCTTTGTATCTGCACACGATGGGTGTTAGTTGAGTGGTTGTCTGTGTACTGTATGTGTATGTGTATGTGTGTGTGTGTGTGTGTGTGCATGTCTGTGTATGTGTATGTGTGTGTGTGTGTGTGTGTGCATGTGTGTGTATGTGCGCGCGATGGGTGTTAGTTGAGTGGTTGTCTGTGTGTGTATGTATGTATGTGTGTGTGTGTGTGTGTGTGTGTGTGTGTGTGTGTGTGTGTGTGTGTGTGTGTGTGTGTGTGTGTGTGTGTGTATGTGTATGTCTGTGCGTGTGTGTGTGTGTGTGTGCATGTGTGTGTATGTGTGCACGATGGGTGTTAGTTGAGTGGTTGTCTGTGTAATGTTCCCCGCCGTAACTGTTAAGGTTTTCTATAAATACCCTGAGCCAAGCAGTGAGGGCTGTAAAGATGCTCCCCCATCGGAACACTCTGTCTTGACGCCACCGGCTTGATGCCGTCATGGCTTATTCATGACGTTACACCCCTCTCCCTTCCGTGAGCATGTTAGCAATCACCATCAATCTGTTCACCCTTTACAGCCTATGCTAT
>CM050215.1:13184749-13372249 GCA_027475355.1 Coilia nasus | reverse complement strand
GACAGAGACAGAGTCACAGGAGGGACTTGCTGATGGTTGGTGGCAGTGGCGACCTGCGCGGCGGTGACTTTAACAATGAGGATGAGTAAAAGAGATCTGCACGCTGTTGCAAAATTACTCCAAAAGACTTTATTACAAAAAATAGACAACATTTTGCGATCGTCAGGCGTGTGACTTTAACACCGACACACAATGCTATACAGCAGCCAGCCCTGGCACTGTGACTAACTTCAAAAATGGCATTTTTTTTCTGCGTGGCATATAATTCACTTAGTGTCCTGAATCTCTTCTGTTCCGTGAGCAAGCCCATGACCCACACAGGACATATTATCGAGCACAACAAAAGAGGCGCTGCTGTGTGTGTGTGTGGCCACAACGGTTAGCCCACTTCTAAGGACGCGCCAGATGATTTAATTGAGCTGATGCGATTAAGAGTGGCTGCACAGCATTAGCGGACAAGACAGCATGAGCATAAGGGCTAATGTGGTTCACCCACCCAGCATGAGTCATCTACAGCAAAGCCGTGACTCTCACCCCTGCTAGAAACACACACAGCCAGGGAGACAATGCTAACCTTAGCATGGGAGCATGGTAACCATCCATACTGTGTGTACAGTGAGTGCTCCATTTGGGAGAATGCAGCAAAACCATTTCATGCCTGATAGACATGTCCCATTTTTACTTCTCTCTTTACGTATGCTCCATTGTCTCTTTTTTCTGTAAATGGAGACTGGGGAAGTATGAAAGTATGAAGTACAGAAAAAGAGAAACACAGATGGGGCAGAAAAAAAAGAGGAAGAAGATCAGTAGAAAGAGAAAGAGATAGAAGGAGAAAGATAGAGAGAGAGAGAAAAAGACAGAGAGAGAAAGAGAGACAGAAAGGGAGAGAGAAGTAAGAGAGAGTGCACCTGAAAGTAGAGAAGAGAGAAGAGAGAAAACATGAGGGGGGAAAAGAAAAGAGAGAGGGAGGGAGAGAAAGTGGACTTGAAAGTGAAGAAAGAGAGATTGAGAGGAAAAATTAACAAAAAGAATATGGGCAAAGTGCCAAACCTGCACTCCACTCAAGGCTAATGATTAAGAACTGGAGAACGGGGAAATCTTGAGTTCAATCTTGAGATCAGTAATGGAATAATGACAGAACGTAGGGGGCTAAAATGGTTCTCCTGCATATCCAGGGAAATAGCATAGCCCTCTCACTCACCAGAAGTATACATCGCTACGTGCTTTGAATGTGGCACTGCTGCACTGTGCGGTATCTTGGATTATGACAATGTCATAGAGTACCAAACAGATTCATTACATAACTGATACACAGGAGCGCAACACATCTCAGATTTCTTACAGGTAGTTGGTGTTGGTGACCCTCATGGTGGTTGTGGAATCCAAAAGAAATCGCTACAGTAGGTATGCAATTTATTTTGAGTCCATGATATTATGAGGGTCACTAACACCAACCACCTGTAAGAAATAGCAAAATCTTGAATACTATGTTGAACTCCTGTATATCAAAGATATATGATTGTGTATGACAGTGAACAAAGACTGGTGGTATGCATGATGTATGCATGGGAATGGCTAGCCTACGGTCTGGTTTGTGATATCAGGAAGCATGTCAGCGCTGCCTCGTCGCAGGAGGAGGAGGAATAGGAGGACTATGGCTGGTGCTCAGCTGATTGATGGTCCTATTTTCCCCAGTACCGGCGGGGGGGCTCTACGCCAAACGCCACACTTCATCATCCCGTTAGTATGGACAGGCAGGCTCACTCACTGCTGAGCGCTGCAATGCTAAGGGTTTATTACATCAGCCGTCTGGCCATCTTTATCCACACCTGCCTCGTATAATGTCACCAAGCCTCATAATGTCATCCCACGGCCTTTCCTCCGCTCTTTACCTGCGCTCGGCTCCACTTATTCAACCCATTTGTGCAATTTCTTCATTCCATCGCCCACTCTCATGGGACTCCATCATATATCAGTGTAGCACTGTGCATATCCTCTCCATTCTCTCCTTATTGGTTCCTGGCTGCCATAATCCTTCATACCCCAGCAGCAGCAGCAGTAGCAGCAGCAGCAGCAGCAGCAGTGATAACCGAATGGCTTTGCACTGGGGGACCCACTCTTCCTCTCTCTCACGACCCCATCACACACACACACACACAGATCCACACACAGGGACGCACGCACACACACACACACACACACACACACACACACACACACACACACACACACATATCTCTCTCTGTCTGTCTGTCTGTCTCTCTCTCTCTCTCTCTCACACACACACACACACAGACATGCACACACACACGCACGCACGCGCACACACATACACACATGCACATACGCTGGCAGCTGCCAAGGCCTGGTGGCTGTCATCGTGCAACAGTACCCCTCACAGGATGTTTCGCTGTTTCACTGACACCACAGGAGCGAAAAATCTGTCTGTGTTGGCCGATTGTCAATTTTTCTGCATAATGTACTTTTTTTCTTACGTAATGTGACCCATATAATATCCGTCCTTCTCTCTTGGGACTTTACCTACCCGTCTTGGGCTCAGGGTGTGTGTGTTTTTCCCACCTGCCTGAGAATTGCACCTGCCTGTTGGGTACTGCGTGTACCCAGTGTGGGCTTGACTTGACAGTTGGCTTGGCTTGGCTAACAATAGGAATGGGAGCCTTTGGGGAAGGGGCAGGGATAGAGGTGGTGGTAGTGGTGGTGGCAGCAGTGGTGGTAGGGATGGTGGTGGGTAGTGGGGTGGGGTGTAGGTGGTGATAGAGAGAAAGAAAGAGAAAGAGAGAGAGGGAGAGAGAGGGAGGGAGAGAGAGAGGGAGGGAGAGGGAGAGAGAGAAAAAGAAAGAAAGGAGAGATGGTGGTGGGTGAAGGAAAGAGATAGAGAGACAGACAAATAGATAGATAGAGAGAGACAAATAGAGAGGGTGGGGGAGGGTAGTAGTGTAGAGAGACAGACAGACAGACAGACAGAGAAAGAGTGAGAGGGAGAAACAGAGAGAAAGAAAGAAAAAGGAGAGATGGTGGTGGGTAGTGGGCGAAGGAAAGAGATAGAGAGACAGAGAGGGATAGAGAGGGTGGGGGAGGGTAGTAGTGTAGAGAGAGAGATAGAGAGAGATAGAGAGAGAGATAGAGAGATAGAGAGAGGGTGGGGGAGGGTAGTGGCATACAGAGAGAGAGAGAGAGAGCGAAAGAGAGGAACGGGGGGGGGGGTTGGAAAGACAGGCACAAGATGGCACAGTGACGAAGACACATGGCACCAGATGAGCGCGCCAGGGGAGTTCAAAGTCCCGCTCTCTGCGCTTGTCACTGAGTCATGCGCACGCCATCAAAGTAGCACCTATCCCACACACACATGCACACACACACACACAAACACATGCACTCACGTTTTCACTCTTACACACATACATAGACACACATACACACATACATTCACACACACACACACACACACACACACACACACACACACACACTCACCAGACAGACATGGGAACGGGATAACAGAATGAAGCAGATGCAACAGTGTGTGTGTGTGTGTGTGTGTGTGTGTGTGTGTGTGTGTGTGTGTGTGTGTGTGTGTGTGTGTGTGTGTGTGTGTGTGTGAATGCATGTGTCTGTGCGTGTGTGTGCTGCTGACAAATTGTCGGGTGCGGGTGAGGTGCAGACTGAAAAGAACGACAGAAATAAACTGAAGAGGAATAAAAAAAGAAGAGCCAGGCTGCAGGGCTGGGTGTGTGTGTGTGTGTGCATGCGTGTGCGTGCGTGCATGTGTGTGTATGGGGTGGGTGGGGGGGTTAGGTTGACGGCTACAGGAGTGACAGAGAAAGACAATGGAGGAGAGATCCTGCGATTGAATAGGCAGCAATTATGGAACAGTGACTAGCAGAAAGAGTGAACACACTGATTAGAGCCCACAAAAGACTGCACTGTGGCCAGAGTCTTTCTGCCAGGAGATAACCACTCGGGGCACATTAGAAATGAAATGCAAAACTGATTAAAAAATCATTAGAAATGAAAAGCAAAAGTGCTTAACGATCATTAGTACCCACCTCACATATACTGTACACTGGAAGATCTGTTTGGAAGAAACTATGACAGTGCCACTGAAGAGAGCAAATTAAATCAGACTGAAGATTCATTTCACAGCTGTCTGGTCTCTAAAATGACACTGCACATGTGGATGCCTGATGTGGACTTCAATGCACCAATTTCCTATGTGGCAAACCACAGCTGAATGTTTTTTTTTTCCTTAAAAATATTGCAGCTTTAGCAGATAATATCAATCGTTAACCCAGCTTTAGCTGAGAGTAAGTGAACAGCTTGGCTGGATATCAACTTCATATACTCCGACTCAGCCACTGGAGCACAATGGTCTTGCTGCTTATTCCTGTCCTCCACATTACCCAGTGTAATTGAGTCATTTATCAGGAACTACCCCCAGTGCCTGCAGGATGGAGCCCCAATAGTTTGCACACAACAACAGATGAGTTGAAACACCTCTGGAAAATGCACTGGCTATAAAGGAACAAAAACACAAATACAAACCAATTCTAGGTACCAGCTGTTTATATTAAGCATTTTGATACATTAAAAAAACAACTATTTTTAAAATACCAGTAGATAATCACTTAAGCTCACA
Organism: Coilia nasus; assembly: GCA_027475355.1. Lineage (NCBI taxonomy): Eukaryota > Metazoa > Chordata > Actinopteri > Clupeiformes > Engraulidae > Coilia > Coilia nasus. The sequence continues at coordinate 13,367,592 of CM050215.1, read as the reverse complement.
CACAGTCACAACTGCCAAATGCATGACTATGAATTTAAAACGGGTAAATATGAGTCTGGATGTGGAGAATGACACAAGAGAAATAAGCACTGACTGTTTCTGTGCAGCTATACTACAAACAAGCAAAAAAGGAGTACGATCCAACAACAGACTGCACCAGCCTGGGGACAGAGGTAGCGAGAGCTCTCTCCCACACGCTGGGATGCATAGCAACAGTTTAGCAAGGTCTCACTACCGAGATATGGACTGTTTTTACCCCCGTTAGCAGGTGGGAAAAAGGTACACATACACACACACACACACACACACACACACACGAGAGATGAAAATGCAAAGGACATTTAATTGTCCCGGTTTTTATCGCTGGTGGAAGTGGCTTACCTCGAGTCCCCCATGGTCCCCTTGCAGGCTGGAGTGAACATTGCAGCACGAGTGGCTCGTCCTGCATGAGAAAGACGAGGCGAGTGGTCGGGGATACGGAGAGAGTGAGCGGCAGAGGTTAGTGAGCGCGAAGAGAGATGAGAGGAGCAGAGAGGGAGAGGGAGAGCGAGAGCGAGGGAGGGAGGGAGAGAGAAGAAGAGGAGGAGGAGGGAGAGGAGGAGGGAGAGGAGGGCTCAGACTGGGGAGAGAAGAGGGAAGATGAAGGAAAAGAATAAGAGCAAAAAAAAAAGATAAGAGGATGAGAAGAGGAACGAATGAGATGCCCGGGCTAAAAGGGGGAGTAGAGAGATGCCTTTGCTCTGAGGGGTAGGGAGTAGGGGGGTGGAGGGGGTCTTTGCTCTGAGGGGTGGGGAGTAGGGGGTGGGGGTGGGGATGGGTGTGGAGGGGGTCTATGCTCTGAGGGGTAGGGAGTAGAGGGGTGGAGGGGGTCTATGCTCTTAGGGGTAGGGAGTAGGGGGGTGGAGGGGGTCTATGCTCTGAGGGGTAGGGAGTAGCGGGTGGGGGTCGGGATGGGTGTGGAGGGGGTCTATGCTCTGAGGAGTAGGGAGTAGGGGGTGGAGCTGGGTGTGGCGGACTTGTGACAATGTGGTTTATGTATGGTACCAGTCTGTAAGTCCAGCTTGACAAAAGCCAGTTACACACATACACACGCATGCAAGTACGGATGCATGCACACACACACACACACACACACACACACACGCACACACACACACACACACACACACACACACACACACACACACACACACACACACACACAATACTCACTCACTTACATACACACACAATCTCTCTCTCACACACACATATACAAACACACAATCCCCCCCCCCCCCCCCTCTCTCTCTCACACACACACACACACACAATGTCTCTCTCACACACAAACATATACACACATACAAACACATGCACACACACACAAAACAAGGCACACAGTACAACAGTTTCATCAGCTATATGCCTGAGGACACCTATTCCTGTGATGTCGAAAAAAACATTGATGCCATGTACACACCTTATTGGCTCCACACACACACACAAACACACACACACACACACACACACACACACACACACACACACACACACACACACACACACACACACAGCTGCTTATAAGGTGCAATCAGATCAATAGTGTCTCACATGAAAGCCCCACATAACAGCAGTGCCACCACCAGGGCCAATCAATAGTCTAAAAGTTGTTCCAGGAAATCACATATGAAAGGCCACACAAATACTATTTGCTATCGATTTCGCTGGTGGCCATGTCGAAGCACTGGTAATAAGAATGAGCCAGCCTTGCTGCCGTGGCTGCCGTGCTTCTCAGTAGGGATGTGTGTGTGTATATGTATGCAAGTGTGCGTGTATGTGGGTGTATGTGTATGTGCGTGGGTGTGTGTGTGTGTGTGTGTGAGAGAGAGCTGGTGAGGGATATAGGGATGGCAGTGCTGGTGAAAAACTAGTGTGCCAGTGTGGGTGCCACCCCTCACCACACACACACGCACAAACACTTCAACCCTAACCCTCCCCCCAGGCCTATGTTTAATCATTTTTTTTCCCCTTTGCTCGCTCTGTCCCACATCGCTGTAGCCATCTATTCATCTGTTTGTTTAAAACCCTCTGCTTTTCATTGGCCTCTCTCCTCCAGTCTCTAGGCGGTTTTGTAATAAGACAAACCGTACAGAGTTGTAATTGGTGCCATTGCTTTAGTTGCCTTGGAAACCTGTTTTTTTTCTGTACTCGCACTTTGGAATCCTGCAAAAGGTTCGAGTAGCTACGTGCGGTGTGCCATAATCCCAAAACAAAGCTCAACGCACGTGTGTGTGTGTGCGTGTGTGTGTGTGTGTGTGTGTGTGCGTGTGCGTGCTGCTAACATTTTTTTTGGCAATATTGTCCCTGGTGCTCTGCATGCTGTTGGATCACACAATGCTCGAATTTCCCTGCATGCCAAATATGGGCAGTAGTTTCAGGAAAGTGCACACTTGTGTCCGCACAGCAAATTAAGCACGCAGTCGGATACTCGTGAGCACACTGAGGTGGAGCACTGCTTTATAACAGGAGTGGATTTACTGAGTCATGCGTTTTCCTAGCTGCTGCATCCACGTGCTCGGAGTCGGACTGAATATTACTAGGCACTGCCTGGGTAACTGAACCCGGGATTCAAGAATTCAAGGAGCCTTTATTTTCAAGATATTATATATGCAGGACATACGGAGATTTCAAAATACTGTTCCCTTTTTTTGTAGTGTGTGATGCTCCACAGTTAACAAACATAGACAAGCATAACATCAGAAATAAGACAAGAATAAAAGAATCTCATTTTGTAAATGTAAATGGAATATTTGAATGTAGCAGTGCACAAGTTAAAGTAAAGTATGGGATATGAAAAGACAAAAAAGACAACAGCAAATATATAAACAGCAGGGGCACCGTTACAAATTGTGGGGCCCCTGAAAGAAAATAATGTTAGGCTCCCACCCCAACCATATCATAGTCCTCTGTGGGCCCTGTGAAGCTCTGGGCCCCCTGAATCATCCAGACCTACCCCCCCTTAGCGGCGCCCCTGATCAACAGTAATATGGTGAGGTAGTCTACAGGTTATAAGATGTGTGGAATAGGTTAAACAAATAAAGAACACTTCAATAAGGTTTCCTCATTACTGAGGGAGTATGTACTATTTGCTACACTTTCACAAATGAGGTTAAGCTGTCTTTTTATATAATGTTAAAAAACCTTTTATTATAAAAAACCCACTCAATGCCATCCTGTACTGACAAAGAAGAAGACCTTGAGCTATGAATAACATTACATAATTGTGACGTCAGCTAACACCAATGTGGGTGATATTTTCAAGATGTTTAATCTTTGAAGTTTTTGAAATATAAGATTATCAAATCAAGGCACACCAATTACACTAAGGGGGTGGATTGAGTATAAATGATGGTCGATATTGTAGGATCCTTACTCCAGTGTTATGCACTGGCTTTGTTTTTACTGTAAAGGACAGAAAAGCCCGGCGTTAACCCCTGCCTCTGAGGAACTGATGAGTGACGACAGTCGAGATGACAGAGATATGAGGTACTGTTTCAGAGCCAGAAGGGTGTAGGGCATGCACATGTGTGCACAAACACACACACACACACACACACACACACACACACACACACACACACACACACACACACACACACACACACACACACACACACACTTCCAAGTCTGGGTACATTTGCATCTCTGCAAGTACATCACCATAAATAACAACCAGAACATGCCCTTAAGATGTCTTCATAAAAACAACACAGCAAACGAGAGAGAGAGAGAGAGAGACAGAGAGAGAGAGAGAGAGAGAGAGAGAGAGAGAGAGAGAGAGAGAGAAACAAACAGACAGACAGAGAGAGACAGAGAGACTACATCTTGTTGCACACAGGCACAAACACACACACACACACTTACAAGACTAGGGACACATGCCATCTTCATTTGTGTCTGAAAAGCCCACGACATCCAATATGTCTCCCGTCTGTGTGAGGAGAGGCGAGAGAGCTACACTCTCATTAGTGACTACAGCTGACGTCTGGCTACCACACTGGAATCAGAAAATGACCCAGCCAGAGTAAACTCAACCCCAGCAGTGCAAACAGGGGAAGCAATGACATAATTCCCACTGCCCTCGAGTGACACTAATGCTTTACCCATCTCTGATCAAGTTGAAAATTACTAGGCAGTAACTGTCAATCCTAGCCTGGCAAACCATCTCCTCATACTTCATTTTATTTCGTACAGTGGGTCTGGCTGTGGTTCCATTAACATGGTTGTCTCAGGCAGAATCTTGCCTAACCAATCAGCGAACGGAGTGTTCGTGAGCGATAACGTGATTTTTGTGTGCTAAATTTGAATTATGAACAATGTTTAACAATATTAAGCTACATAGGCTATTGTTTGCTCAGTTCATACGGAAAACCTACAAAATAAAACTGACACGGTATCTATAACGCGTGTGTTGTTTTCAAGGCAATGTCAAATCCATCACTTTAAATTACCAACAGGAGGCGCAGTTTTGCGACCGTCATTTCAGGCGAGTTTCATTCGAAGTTTCAGTTTCTGTTTCAAGAAAATGCAGATCTTCATAGGATTTGTTGAGTGAATTATTTCGACATTCAACTACACGCTACGATGGAAAACAACAACGAAGACACGGTTTTCTGTGACAGCTGGTACGTCTGGGTTTTATGTTAGTGTGTTTGACACACTTTCTTCACAATGTTCACTGTGACTATATTTTTAAATTAAATATTGGTACGATATATTGGTACATATAGCCTTGGTACGAGCCTTGGATAGCCTATACTGACAAACTGAAAGTGAAGGGAAAAAACATTACGTTTTTGATGTCAGCCAGTTAAATCTTATAGCAAGTCTTAATATTCCACCTGTTTTGTATTACGTGTGTAATGTCAAAGTAAAAAGGACATCGCCAAGTCCAACTTCGCACTCCACGAGCCCCACTGTAGACGGTTTTTGTGTCTCTGCCCTGACTGCGATGAACCGGTTCCGAGAGAACAACTCGAAGACCACCGCACAGAACAACATAAACAGGTAGGCACACCTTTTTCCTTCAGACTTATATTCCGGTAAGGTTGTAGTTCAGTGGTAATTTATGGCGATAACCAAACACATTTTGACCCTGAACAGGTGAATTGCCCCAAGTGCAAGATTAAGGTGGAGCGCTGCCACCTAATGGATCATGAGGTAGGCCTGTCACAAAAGTGCCATCTCAAGTCTCACTTGGAATGCTTGAATGAATGCTTATACCTCTAGTATGGAAGTGATTATTCGTTTTTTTCTGAATTGCTAAACCACTAAAACGTAGGTCTTACTGTCTGAAACAACTTTCATGTTCTGCTGCAGTGTTTAATGACTGCTTGGTAGTGTTTGTAATTTGAACTGCTGTTCATATTTTGAGGTTGTAGTTCAGAGGTGTCAGATGTGTTGTGAATGTAGTCTGACAAAAGGGTGGGTTTCAAGAAATGTGTCTTAACAATAGTGAAAAACTGTAAAAGACAGTCGGTAATACTAGTGCTAACCGTTCACCCATTTCCACATTCTCCCCTGAGGGGATGTAATGGAAAGCCATATTACTATCCTGATTGGCTGGGCTCCATCTGCTATTTCTGATTAGCCAAATGGCAGTCTCATCATTACTTCAGTGCCTTGGGTTAGGGAGTATGCATCTTCAGATAACATGTTCATAACTTGGTAGCATATAATGGCAAGGCTGACGGTAAAGGAATCAGCCAGTCCTTCTTAAAACAGCATCACAAAGTCAAGTAAAGTTTCAGCTACAAACAGAGCTCATGGCTGTACATTTTATTTCACTCTTTCAGGATGAGTTCACTGAACTGGGTTCATTAGAGTAAAGTGATACTGACAACAGAGTTGTCTATTTTCTCAGTTAGGTGAATGCAAGGAGAGGCTGGTCAGCTGTGAGTATTGCCAGCTGGAGCTCCCTCTGTGCACCCTGGCTGATCACACGGAGATGTGTGGTAGCCGCACGGAGCGCTGTTTAGACTGCGGCCGCTACGTCACCCTGAAGGACCAGCTGCAGCACGCTGACACCTGCCCTTCGTCAACAGTGACGAACAGTACTGGCCATGAGCAGAAGACCTCAGGCCAAGACACAAACAGTTAAGTCTGTACTCTGCAAGCCTTGCCATTGTGTTGGGTACACTATGGTGGCTTTCGTTGTGTCCTGTCCATTCCATTTATTGTTTTATCATTTGTTTTATTTGTTTTTTTTTAGAATCAGCTCTGATACTTTGCTGGAAATGCAACAAATCCTTTCAATCACAATACCTGGAGGAGCATCTGGTAGGCACAAATTGTATACGCTGTGCTCCTTCACTTCAGCATGTTTTACAAATCCTCCTTTGAAACAATCCTCTCTTCTGAAAGCTCAACTGCGCCTCCTCTACCCCAGCCGAGGCCCAGGAGGAGGTGAGAGAGGAAGAGGAAGAGGAAGAGGAGGAGGAAGACTCGCATGCTGTGCTCCGTCTGTCTGACGTGCTGGCAGGCAGGAGAAAAGGGCAGCTGGACCAGATCAGCACATGCCCCATCTGCCACCTGGCCTTGCCTCTGGAAACCCTTCACTGGCATGAGGTGACCTGTCTTTCACTGATGGATGGATGGATGGATGGATGGATGGATGGATGGATGGATGGATGGATGGATATACAGACAGACAGACAGACGGACGGATAGCCAGATAGATAGATAGATAGATAGATAGATAGATAGATAGATAGATAGATAGATAGATAGATAGATAGATAGATAGATAGATAGATAGATAGATAGATAGATAGATTGTCACTATACAAGTATAGGTTTCACCAAGAATGTCAATGTATTTCTTTTTTTCAGGGATCATACTTAATGAATCAAGTGAGATAAATTGACTGGCTATCTGTTTTTGTCTACAGAAAAAGTGTAGAATTTTTGCAAGTCTCAAGTGTGCCAACTAACAAAGGCCTCAAAGCAGGAAATGCAGTTCATGTAAGCTTACTTTAACATATTTACTACTTTTTAAATGCTTTTAAAATAATGTATTTTAATTGTACGATGTATAGTAACAAATTTATTTTCTTTTACAGGACAATTAACTGGTGACCCTATAATTACTCAAACTTGTAATGTGCCCTCAATCTGTCAGTGGTTGACTCTGTTGAACCATAGCCATAGAATAGCCTCCAATAGAATACTGTCTAACTTCACAGTCATGATTGATACATATGCAACTATGCAAACGCTCCCTTTCTAACTGACTCAGGTGTAGGATATTAAACTTTCTTGTGTATCCTGATTTCCTACAAGTGTAATAATTTCCCATAATATCTTAAAATAAGAATTATAAGCTCTCTGTGATAATAATGCATTTGATTTAAAAAGCGCCTTTCAAGACACCTAAGGATAGTAATGAAGCCAAAAGCCGAATAACATTTACAATTTGTAATGGCTGGGTTTCCCAGTTAAGAACCTTTTTAACGAACCTTCTAATCTTTGGTAATATGCTCCTACCTGAAGTTCTGGTATAACATGTGGTGTCCGACTGAACTCATCAATGCTAAGAAGCATTTTGGGAAATGTGGTTGTTTCTTACAGGAGCCTTAAAAAGGGTCTAAAGAAGTTCTTAACGCTAAGAACTTCTTAACTGCATCTGGGAAACCCGGCCAATTACAATTATCAGAAACTTTGTTCTTATATATGTAATTGTTGTTTACTTTTTTTCCAAAAAACAAAAAGTGAAATCTCAAATGTTTACACCTCAGTGTCAAAAATAAAAGTAATGCAAAGCATCACTGTCTAACTTGTGTTTACTTGTGCCCTTACTTCTTTGCCCCTCTATGAGGTCACAGGTTTTTCATTTGATGTCATAGTGACAGCATAAACCCTCATTTATAATGGAGTGTGGTTGAGTATGGCCATACAATCATGAGTCTGTAAATCTTTCCTAAGATTTTGGTCCTTTTGGTAGGAGCACTGTCCAAATGTAGTCCAGAATTCGACTTAAACATTAGAGAACTATACCATAGTTCTTCTGGTCATAAAAAAGTGAGGTAGGTTGAGCTGACTGGATGCACAATTAGCTGTTGGACCTCAACTTAAGCTCACTGAGGATCATAAATCCTAGTGGAAAGTTGCCCTACTGCAGCTTACCAGTGCTTTACCTGTCTCTAAATGGAGGACCCTGAGATAGAAGAGAAAATGCTGTTAGATTATGGCGACTGTGATATTGATAGACCTCAGGATGGGAGAGAGGGTAAATCTGGCACAATAAAGGTAGAGAAGATGGAGGAGGATAAAGACTGTGGACAATCTGTGTGGGCCCTCCTCCCACACACATGCCTACTACAGGTCTTCCGGCATCTTCCGGATCGCGATCGGGTGCGCGCTGCCCTGGTGTGTCACCACTGGCACCACGTGGTGCGCTCTCCCTCCCTCTGGCGGGTGCGCACCTTCAACTTCTCAGGCCGTGTGTCACGCAGCCATCGCTCCGAGATGGAAGCAGCTGTCAGCTTCGCGAAATCGTACGGACGCTACGTGGAGGACCTGGAGATCCGCTTCTCGCATCCGATCAACAGTCTGGTGACGAGGCGCTTCCAGCAGACCATGCGGGCGTTTCTGTTGGCCTTGCGCAAAAACCGCAGCCGCCTGCACACCCTCACCATCAAACACCTGGACCTAGACCGCTCTGCGTGGTGCCGCAGCGTGCGGTGTAGTCTGGTCCGGAGCCTGACCTACTTCCTGCGCAAGGAAGGCTCCTATCTGAACTACATGAACCTCCGAGGGGCCAGGTTTAACCTGCAGCAGGGCCTGGAGATCCTCGAGGCAGCTTCCGCTGCACAGCAGCATATACAGCTTAGCAGACGCCTGGGTTTGGCAACCCTGAACCTGGAGGACTTTTTTGGCCACTCCCTCTCGGTGTACAACAACCCTGGCTTCGCGCAGGTCATGCATCGGTTTAAGGGTCTGGCCTCGCTCACCATCAACTACAGCTGTTTGTCAGAGCAGCTGCTGGAGGCTCTGGCGGTGGCTTGCAGAGGGCCGGACAACAGCGGATCCCTGCGCTCGCTCACGGTGCGCTGCAGCATCCACGAGCCCCACAGCCAGGTGATCTGGGGCAGCGCCTGGGCCAACCTGGCCAAGTGCTGCCCGGAGCTGCACGTGCACATGTACGTGGAGCGCATCCTGAGCCCGGACAGCCTCCGCCGCATCCTGCTGCGCGAGATCCCCGTCAGGAGCCTCAGCCTCTCCAGCTGCTACTTCAGCGAACTGGAGTGGAGCGCCATGCCCGCTCTCACACAGCTGGCGCCCTTGTATCAACACAACTTACAGGTAAGATGGATGGAACTTGCTGTGGGCTTATGGTTAGGCAACCGACCTTTGCAGGGTTCGCAAGAAAAAATGTGGATGGGAGAGTGAATAACCAGTGCTCTTCTGCACCCTTATCCATGGCTCAAGCCCTTGTGTCAACACAACCTACATGTAAGGTGGATGGAACTTAGGGCAGCTGTGGCCTTATGGTTAGGGAGCCAAACTTTGTAGGGTCGCAGGTTTGACTGCCATACCAGAAGCAAAAAATGTGGGTGGGGGGGTGAACAACCAGCACTCTCCTGCACCCTTATCCATGGCTCAAGTGCCACTGAGCAAGGCATCTAACCCCATGTTGCCCCAGTGGGACTGTCCCTGTAACTAATTAACTGTAAGCCGCTCTGGCTAAGAGTGTCAGCTAAAGGCAATGTAATATGATGTAGGGCCAAGCAAAAAAAATCATGAAGCTGGACTTAAACTAGATAGCAGATACTTGGCTAATCTAAACCAGATAACAGAAAGCAGATAACAGACACCAAGGTAAATTCAGTAACACTTAATTTCAACAGTCATTACATTGTATCTCCATGTACCATCATTTACTTACACTTTACATATCTAATACTAACCCTTATCCTGAGCCTTGCCTTAATTCACAGTGTACATAATGTTACATATTGTTACACACTTTATTGTTCTGTACTTCATGATGTAGATACACTTAACGCTGAAATAAACTGTCACCCTAACCCCTGTCCTGAGGACCTTAGTCAAAATGGTATGTATGATATTTATGATCTAAAGGCATTTCACCTAAACTTTGACAGAAGCTCAGACAACATTGACAAAGCAAAAAAAAAAAGCAGAGCAATTAAAACCCCAAGGGCTAATAGAACAGCTGCAACAGACGGTGCATGGGAATTGCTTTATATTCATTATCCAGGGCAGAATAATTAAACACGGGTTGAGGAGGGTCTGAACGGCTGTGCGCCAGACAAACAACAGTGGATGGCGGAGGGTATTAAATGCAATTTCCAGCCGTGCACTCTCAAAGGTGGCAGGTGAATGAATGACCAACAGCATGAAAAAAAGGCTGTCTCTGACTTGTTCAAATTGAACTGCTGGGCAGGAATACTCAGCGATAAAGGCTACCACACTGGCAGACATTACCTTCATGCCCTGCTACAGTGCTTAGGCCTCATGTATGGCCAGTGTGAAGAGTGAAGCTGTACATCATGTCAGAAAGACAAATATAACATGCATTTAAAACCAGTAATGGGCTACCTGGCTTCAGAAGCTATTGTATTATAGTTTTGCTTGCCCTCTCTCCCTCCTTCTATGGGGTATATTGTTTAAGTGTGCTGATTGGCTACTGGCCTCTTGTGGTCACGTATATAGTGTCCCATGTAGGCTACTTACAAGTTTTTGAGTTCTTTTTAGGTATCGTGGCTCAAGAGCTCACTGCATGGATAGGTTCATATTTAAACGCCTGTTCTGTGCCCGTGTCAGAGCCCACAACCTGAAATACCAGCTGTATGATGCATATGACGTGCATTTTCTGTAAAGTTTATAAACGAAGAATATTCTCTGCCGTGTGAGTTTCTCCACCCACGCCAGACGAGTAGCAGCTCATGTTAAGAATCTGCAACACGACACTATAATCCAGTAGCATGTATTTGTTCACTAAATCAGCTGACTAATTTGCACAGCTGTTCAGTCCGGTAGACAAGTTTATTAGTAAAATCACCTGTATTTAATCGCACATGTAAAACCAGGAGTTTTGGAATATTTGGTGTATTAGATTGTAGCTTCTGAATCCAGGTTGCCTATCATGGTGTTGTGTTGCACATTCTGAAATGCTATTTTTCTCATTCTTACAGAGGCTGAGTCTGGACTTAAACAATAGCCATGAACAGGTGGATGAGGAACTTATGGAACTGATTTTGATGTGCAAAAAGTTAGTCTACCTGAAGGTCTGGGCCTTCTTGAGCATCAGCTTCCTGGAGAGGCTTCTTCAGAGCCGCATGGAGAAGAAATGCATGGTCAAAACCATAAAAGTAAGACAAGCAGCAAATATGGGCGCTGGGCGATATGGACCAAAACCGATTGGCGATATATGATATATATTGATATTTTAAACAGAATGACCAAAGTGTTTCATGTTAAAACCCAAGTAGCAAAACACAAACTATTTTATTTAGACAGAGTTAAGACTGCCCAAAAACAGCTGTGCAAATCAAATAACAATGTCATGCGCAGGCGCACAGTTAAACGATCCGAGAAAGCTGCAGCTGTCTGATTGCAAAAGAGGCTTCGATAAAGTGGTGGTATTGCAGCTTCAAAAATGTTTATTGCAGCATCAATTATATCGATATATATATTTGCTATATGCCATTCATTATATGCTTTATTCTTTATTCTTAGTGTACCTCTCAGTATACTAAATCCCATCCACTTACAATGGTACGATGTGCAATATACTTCTCAGTTGCAATGGACAATAGGCAATATATTATCTGTATTTTATCTTTTACTTATTATATTTTTGATTTTCTTTGTATGACCAGAGAGAGTCTTTACCCTTTTTTAATCCCGCTGCAACACTATACATTTTTCTTATTAAGGGACTAACAAAGTAACAACTTATCGTAACATCTTATCTTAAATCCACACAGCTTAAAGCTCTCTTGATGTTTACATGTTTCTATTTTTTATATCTTTATCTCTGTTGCAGCATTGTGGGTTTCGAGAGAATTGTAATTTCAACCCTCCCTGCACATGTGGCGGAGCTGAGAGTGAAGTTGACTTTGACTATGACCTTGACGGCACGGTGCTGGTTCTAACCGTGTTGTGGTGGTTGTGCACACCCTGCAGGTGCGGATCTACACGAACAAGGTCGAGACCCAGGAGGAAGACGACCAGCTGGACGAGATCCTCCTGCGCTACAGGCCTCTCATAGACTCGGAGCTCAACTACTTTGCAGTCTCCTACCCCATGCTGTGAATACAGGGAAGCTTAATACAGCTTTATATGCAGCAGAGCATTTGTTTTGTAAAAGTAATTGTATATTTCGCTGACCCAAATGAACACCTACTGTAGTTGGCCAGTGCGATTAATGTTAGATATTGTGCAATAATAAAATGACAACATTATACAAAACAGAACAACAAGGCCTTTATAACGTATAATTGTCAGAGCTTTATTGCAGTAGTTACCATGCATGTAAATAGAACCTGAGCATTGCTTTGTAAACTGTTAATAGTGGGACCATCCCTCTCGGGGGGGAAAAAAAAACTCTCAAAAGTTGTGAATGGCGATTGGCTGGCGTAGCTGTATGCAGATGACCTCATCAATGTAAAGGGCGTGGCCCTTGGACTGGATCTCCTCCTCCAGGGCCAGCTGCCTCCGGGCCAGAGCACGCAACTCAATCTCCGCCTCGCCCAGGGCCTCCCTCAGGCTGATGGCACAGACAGGAAGTTTAGGAAGCAATACATCACATTACTTTTAATTGGTGATCTACAGTGACTTATAAGAAATTACTGTAGGTACAGGGACAGTACCCCTTGGAGCAATCTGGAGTTAGATGCCTTGCTCAAGGGAACTTAGCTGTGGATGAGGGTGCAGGAGAGCGCCAGTTATACACTGCCCCCTACTGGTGAACCTGCGACTCTCTGATGCCAAGACCAACTCCCTAACCATTAGGACACAGCTGCCGACCCGACTGACTAAAACATGAAATATCTGGACACTACGAGATTTACATTTAGATTTGAAAACATAACTTTTTACTCATATCCAAATGAAGAATAATTTGCAAATCAATCAAAATGTAGTGGGTATTTACCACAAATCAATTCACAGTCACAGTGTCTTCACTTGTACACTTGTAGATGTAGACCTACCTACATGGAGGAATGAAGGAGTACTGCATCATGTCATAAATTGAGTTTAGCTGTATATATTCTGTTTGGGATGATGTCTGCTTAAGCCACTGAGCTGAAGGGAAACTAAACTACTTGTAAACTACATTAATTGGATAGTTTTTTTTTTTTTAATAGGACAAATAGCCTACATAGAGAACAAACACAGTAGCACACAAGAACATTTCTTCAAGTTTAGTCTCAAGCACTTCCTCATCTTTCGCTCACCTGCTGATTTGGTGGGTGAGCTCCTGGACTTCCCGGAACAGCTGAGACTGGGCTGAGTCGTGACACAGCTCCACGTTGGGCCTGAGACTGCGGGCAGAGAGCCGGGTCTGGGCCACCCTCAGCGGGCCCTCTTTATCTGCTATGGCCACGCGCAACGCCTCCATGTTTCTCTCCTGGCTGGCCAGCTCTGCCAATACCTTTAAAATGAGAAAGAAGTTTATTTACCACAGCACAGCTTTGTTTTGAAAGCAAGAGTGATATTGTTAGCCGGGCTAACACCCCTGTAGTGCCTCAGGTCAATATTGCATTTTGCTAGTGTACCACGTCAGGGAATTCTCTTAAGCCTTCGATTTCCCTCAACTAAATTGTGAGCAACTTACCAGCAAACAGAAATTGAAGACAGAACCAACAGATTTAAAGTTCAAACATTGCTCACCCACTGCAAAGTAAATATATGCCTTTGAACAGTATCCAGACTCTTTGCATGAAATCATCACCACTAAAAGAATAAATGCTTCTTTCTCAGCATTGAACAATTAATGAACAACAGTTGATGTTTCTCTCCTCACTGGGAGGTTTTATCACAAACAGAACTTATCCAGTCATCGTATGGTGATCAAACAAGAAGAGGCTTTTCTGGAATGCCTTCTCTCTAGAACACAAGTTTAGCCCATCTCTTTACCTAGGTGCCTCGTGCTTCTATGAGTGTGTATTGAATGTGTGTGTCTGAAGTGTCCCTGCCCCCGGACACTTAGCTAAGGCACATGTATCTCCTTGTGTGTATGTGTGTAGTCCGTTACTCTGTGTTTCTATACACATCTGTTAGCTTATTATGTCCTCCTTTTGTAAGTGGCTTTGGATCAAAGCGTCTGCTAAGTGTAATGTAATGTAATGTCTTCAAACCTTGCTAAGGTGGTCCTCCAGTGTGGCTTTGGCGGTCTTGATTGTCTGCACGTTCATGTCCAGGCTGGCCCCGGTGGCCTTGTGCTGTGTGGACATGTCTGTGGCGGTCTGCTGCAGCAGGTTCTCCACCAGGGAGCGCAGGGTGACCGAGTTGGTCCTCTCCTTCTCCGCCTTGAGGATGTTGATATCGGAGAATGTCTCCCACTCGTCGGGTGTCACGAGGTTACTGCAAGCGGTGATTCCGGCGCATATAGGTTTTGTCATGACACCACATTCTTGGGAACAGTTAATTCAACTTAAAGTCAAACTCAAAATCAAATAAAGACTCACGTTTATCATTACGAGTGAATTAATTCCAGTGCTGTTTTTTTAGACAGATGTAATTCTATTTAAGGAGGATGTAAGTCTGTTGGGGGCCTGGCAAGAAACTCTAAAACTATTATTGAAAACTGTATTGCCCCTGCTATAGTGTAAGTTTTGTACGGTTTGTAAGCCTCAAGCCATTGCCTGCGTTGTCTTTTGACAAGCTACACCTCTGCCTACAGGACTGCAGTTTGGCCTCAATACTGGCCTATATGGACAATGACTGACCCCTGCAGGCCACTGGGGTAAAATGCCACAAAATGGCTACAACATTTTATTACGTACAATAAGGAAACATATTTTCCGGCACAATGAAATTCTTTCTTTGCTGTCCATTTATCACACGTTATAAGAGAGATAATGAAAAGATATAAAATATAACTAGAAAAGCACTCAGAAATTGCAGACCTCTGCCAGGGCAGCTCAGGTCACAACCAAAATCACTTTTAAGTTAGCCACAAGAGGGTGACAGTTCTATGGGGATCTCACAATGGTGAAGAATCCTATTAAAAATTCCTGAATCCAAATGGTGATCCGGATGACCACCAAAATCTAATCACTTTTAAGTTAGTCCATTTCTGACCTACCCTGAACATTTCATCAAAATCTATCCAGTACTTTTTGGGCTATCTTGCTAACTAACCAACAAGCTAACTAACTAACTAACAAACAGGTGTCGATGATTACATAACCTCTGCTGGTGGAGGTAATAAAAGCAATAGGATTAGAATAAAGTGTCTGCGCAATGTGCTAGCTGGTCTGCCTGAATGTGCAATGGTCTCTTTGTGCAAAAGTATAATAACATATCAAAAAGAATGAGTAACATGAGGTAGTGATACCAACTCCTGTCAGCTGCTTAGAAGTCTAATGGCAGTGATGTAGCATATTTGCGATGTAGGTTTTGCTTTTATCTTACCCTGCTAGGCTGTCCGCTGAACCTCCAGCTGCACCTTCAGTATTTGGATAGGTGCTGGTGAGGATGGCGCAGAAGTCGTCAATCTTCTCTGCCTTGAATTTGTCCTGCAGATCTTTCTCTAGGTAAAACTTTGCTGACCGGTTCAGCCTGGAAATGCATGAAATGACAATAAGGACAACGAGGAGGCAGACACCATCACAATACTCTGGTCATGGTTACTAATATTTTTTTTAAGTTTAAAAACCTGTTTTATGACTATTTACAGAATGATGCACAATAAGGCAAGCACACAACACACAAGTCCCTGCAGTGTTTCACCCAGTGCTTTATAGTTAAGGCAATCAACTTAACAACACACCCCTCCAAACATTAACTGATCTGCCTTAATAAAACACCAAAATTAGACTAACATTAAAATTAGGTGATGAAAATTTAGGAATATGTATGACAATAGACAGTTCACCAATTGCCTTCCATTCATACCAGCTGGAAAGCTTAAAACATGCACAGTGCAAATAGACTAATATGGATAATTTTGTAGCAGTACTGTATATCTTTTTCTCTTCTCAACCATAACCCTGCACCTCCCTGAACAATCACGGCCTAAACTAACAAGTTCCCTGTGGGAAACACTGTATTGTAAGCCTGGAGTTGCATGGCGTAATACACTATATGACAGCAAGGAGAAAAGACACCATCATAGTACTCTAGTCATGGTAAATAAATATAAAAATATTTATGTGCTTTATGTCTATCAGCAAAATGCTACACACTGAGTGAATCACACTCAGTGTGTTGAGCCACTGCATTCCTCGTCTCACCTAATCTGCTCATTAGTCTGCTCCAGAGTGCGCTGCAAGAGCGAGGCGACCCCTTCAATCACCTCCCTCTCCTTCATCAGCTCCTGTTCCACCTCGTCATGCACCAGGTCAATGCCCATCCGCTTCTCTCTGGAACAGTCATGCGATTATGTTTGAGGTGGACAGGTTTGCGTTGCGAGCTGTGTAAGGATGCATCACAAACATGTATCATGCTCTTCAGGTCTGGCTCACCTCTCTATGAGGCACTGAATGGTGACTCTCAAGGGCTCGGAGCAGCTCTCCAGGGCTCTCTGCACTCTGCTCTTGCAGGTGATTAGGTTCTCAGTCTCGCGCACCACTTCATCCAACTTCTTGTCCAGCTCCAGTTTCCAATATTTTATGTCATGGATTCTCTGTTCTTCATTATTCAAAACAATCACATGGAGAAACCAATAGACAATGTCCATTTCAAAGGCAGCAATTCCTCATTTTGTTATGGGTTAAAATGCATTATACGCCAAAGGCAATAAGGAAGGCTGACAAAAGCAGTTGCTTACCCAGTCTTTTACTGGCCTCGACTTGCATGCGTTTAGTCGCCTTCTCACATTGCTCTATAAGTCGCTCTGACTCCGCAGTGAGATGCTCAGAGCGGGCTCTCTCTGATTCTGCATTTCTGTATTGGACGTTATTACCGTGCCTCCATTCATGAGGTAGGAACTTTGGAGAAGGTTCTACCAGCCTGGACATCCTGCTTTCAATGCAGATTTAATGTTAGCCAATTGATTAAAAACATGTAGCCTATAGCGTCATACTGAGAACATAATAAGCTAAATTGGGTCAAAACAACAGAAAGGATAACTAGCGTTGATACTAGCCTAAAATGGTCTGAATCAGCGTAGTATTCTTGGCCTACACTAATATAAGACGACACTTGCCACAATGGTAAATGAACAGATTAACTTAAAAGAATCACTTGGTCCAAATAAAGTAGAAAACATACCTGACCACAACGTATTCGCAGTGGTGTTACAACAACAAAGTGTCGTTATCTCTCTACAATGTTACTTGCAGCACTTGGCTGAAGCGTTCTAGGGAAGATAAACAAACGGTTGTCATGGCAACGGCGGTGTCTACGCAATGACGTCAGCGATGCTAGGCTTAGTACATCTGTCTTTCAACTGAGCAAACACGCAGATTCTCATAAGAAATAGACAGCAATGGAATAATTCAAATATATATTTTTTTTATTTGAAATTACTGAAATTATTTATTCTGAAACAGAATTGAGGGCGATTTGGTACTAGCCCTCTTTAAAGAATAATGCAGCTGCAAATGGCAAAGCCAAAAGCATGAAACTTTAAGGGACATTACTGAGGCAGTGAAGTACAATGCATTGGTGGTGTAGCCTACAATAGTATTATTAAATGTGGTATATTGGTGGTATTAAAACACACGTATGAGCACTCTCTTGTAACATAATTTCCAACACTCGTACATCAATCTTTGGGAAATCAGAATAATAAACAGGTGCCAGGCACATAATATTTGCTTTTCAATGTTCAAGGTGTTGTCGTCAAACCATTACATCCTAATGTCCGGTCTGCTATACTGCTGTACTGAATTATAACATTGTAAATGTGTCTTTTTTCTTTTTCTGGACAACAAAAGTACTTATTACACCTTTAAAGATTATATATTTTACAGTTATGTGTTCCAGACACTTGGTTTACTCAAACCATAAAACAAATAAATATACAAGTATATTATTCATAAATATGTTTGAAAACAACTATTCTCTCCATAAAGAATATGACTAAAATATACATCTGTATATTTACATTTCTCCTAAAATGCAGTTAAACTGATAACAACATGAATTGACCTGCTGAAGAAGACCAAATCATATACTGAAACTGAAGGACAGAGAGATTACAAAAGTGCGCTTTAGCAACAGATCAAGCAAGATTATCTGAGCATGTAAAATATCAGCTCTACAGTACTTCAATTATATTCACTAAGAACACTGGCAATGTCAACAATGGCTGTTTAACTTCCTCATTGCAGAACAACTCTACAGGCAACTGCTGATAAAATCTGTTACAACTTGTAACTCCCTCTAAATCCTAGAAAACTAAAAGAACACACAAACAAAAAATCCCTACACAAACTTGTCTGTCAATTACTCCGTCTATTAAGAGTAAAGAATGTTAAGGCAAACTGTATGTGCTTTCAAATTATTTCTGTAACTGTTCATGTAACCTGAATGATATGTTATGCGTGATTGATTTAGACCAAAACAAAAAAGTAATTTCCTTTAAAATGCACTTGGTATCGGTTATTCCTGGGTTTCCAAGGTCTGCTTCTGGCTTTGCCCAGCCTTCAGGCATACCACAGTGTTGACTCTAAAAGAGCACATGGGGTCCCGTGGAATCTGACTCTTCAACTGAACAGTGCTTCGTCAAATCCATTGATGGTGTCAGGCACCAAACCTTCTTCTATAGCAACTCTGGACTCCAGCACCTGTGTGCATAGAAGGTATTTTAAAATGTGAATGGACTATTTGTGGAGTGACGTGAAAGAATCACAAAAATAGTTGCCATTGACAGCAGTTATTATACAAAAATATTGGACTCATTTAAAGTGAATAGAACTTTCTCCATCGTTTTAAAGAGTTGTAAAACCACCATGTGTAATTATTTATACACAAATTTTGCAATTGATGAAAGTTAAATCACAAAGATTGCAAATAGCCCCTACACCAAAGAATGATGAGCTGAACTGACCGTGAAGGGTTCGCTGACACCCACAATGCACTGCAAGTTGCTGCTGAAGTAGCAGAGGATACATTCACCGCCAAGAACTGGCATCTCGTCTTTGCTCATATACACCTGTTATCACACCCACAACACACAATTAGTTTTAAACAACCTCTTTAAACTCATACAGAACACAAAAATCACCCTCTGCTGCCATCCTCTCTAATCACACAACTCCTGGCACCCGTGTAATTTATCTTTTTTACACCACATCATGCAGTAATCTGTATGCATTTTCCTCATGTTATCCTCATACAACTTTGAGTAATTCAAAAAACACACAAAAAACTACTGTATTATTATTATTATTATTATTAATATTATTGTTGTTGCTATTATTTTGTTAAACATTCACTCTATGAATTAAATATACCTGTACGCAGTCCTGATCATCAAGAGAAATTTGGTCATCCTTTACCCAGGTGTAGGTAATGTAGTCCATTGTGCTCTTGAAACCAACCTAATTGGAGATATATTGACATTACAATTACTCACCAAATACAAGGCAATGCTCAAAAGATTTAAATAAACAGCTATATAATTTGCCCCGAGAGACAATGCCCCAGAGAGCCAAGGGTCATTATCAGGACTCAAAGCAGAAAACCCCATTAGCTGTTTTACAAATCACGATGTTGTACTGCCTTAAGAGCGTTTTGCTTTTATGAAACAGTTATATTTATACCAAGCAAAACATCTTTAAATAAACAAACAGTTAAATGAAAGGTTTGTAATAAATTATTGCAGGATAATCAGTTTTCTATCAAGTGATATAATTCCTCAGGGAGTAAACTTGACAGAATAGTTGCTAAGCAACACATGCTAAAAAAATCTATTTGTTTTATAACCTGCCATTTTTAAATGTGCAATTTAGATTATTAAATATGCAAAAAGAACGAAGGCACAAACAAAGGCACAAAACCTAACATTGACCTTGCAATAAAAGCAAGTAAATGATTTAAAGATGACCCAACAATAGCTTGTAGGATTTCGGATTATATGCATAGATTGATGCATATAATCTGCATGCATTGGTGCAAGGTGATGCCTCACCTTATAAAGAGCAATCCAGTCCCAGGCACTTGAAGGGAAGGACTGCAGGATGGTGTAGGTCACCATGGAGTCCATGTCTGCGCTCCACTCGCCCTCAGCACGCACACTGACCAGTGGGGTGCTGTACACCTTCCTCAACTAGGACATAAGAGTTTAAAGGGTTACAAGATATTAATGTCACTTTAAGGACATTGGATATTTACAGATGTCTGAACCATTTCTTCATAGTTGTTTAAAGCCATTGGTGTAATTCTTTTAAGTTGCTTAAGAACAAGAAATACATTTTTCATTTATAAGTATAAGTTCATTAATGCTTAATTAACATTATCTCCAACAGCAAAATTATGTTTTTTCTTTTGTAAACTTCTTTTGTAAAATTTGTCGTTTATCAAAGTTAGGTGTTAGGAGTTAGGTTAGCTCAGTGTTGGCTGCCATGTTTTGTGGCCATTTTGAGAGTATAGGCATCAACCGGGGACAACAGTAGTAAAATACAGCTTTTACGTTTCTCTGTGTGACATATGACCTCACCACTAGCTGAGAGAAAATCGGGATAGATACACAGGATAGATTTAATTAAGTTGTAACCAGGGTAAGAGTGAAGAGTCTGTATGAGTGTAACTGTCACCTCTAGATGGAAGGTACTAATGACAGGCTTGTGATCGCTGATGCCGTACTCCATGACGGAGGTGTACAGGTCCTGTTTCACCTCCAGGGGGTACTCCTCGTCCTCCTCCCCTGGAGAAGAGGCCTGCTGCTGGGCCTTCTCCGAGCTTTTGGTCTCTCCGTCTTCACCCTCATCCTGGGAGGAGGAAGAACTCTTCGACTTTGACACCCGCCATAGGATCCTGTCGGTCCATGCTGGCTTTCTCTTCTTGCCACTAGCCAATCACATGTAGGCAAAAGGAGAGCTCCCGTGAGAGGCTTTTCGTTTCATAAGAGATGGCAAGCCATGGCAGCTGCCAAGTGACAAACACAATGAACACTGACACAGACAAGGAACATCGATTTAAATATATACATATAAATATATACGTACCCAGAGTTACAACAGCAGGTGGTTTATCGCTAATTCTAATCCCCACCCACATACAGTACGCACGCACGCACACACACACAGTGCGCACACACACACACACACACACAGTGCGCACACACACACACACACAGCAGGGGGGAGGTTATTCTGGAAGCGTGGTTTAGATGTGTTTGGAAGACATGGGTAAAAGAGGGATTAGCTGGGCTGCCTGCTTAGTACAGCTTTCGAAACACACCTTTACAGACATCTGATGACATTAAACAGGACATATTAACACAAAATGCAAGTAGGTTAAAACCACTAAGGAATGAAAACCAGCTCCATATAGTGGGAGACATGCATACATTTTACTGGAGTTTATTATTTCAGCTGGAGTGCCAATTAGGCTTGTTACCACTTAACACTGTTTTAAATGCTGCTTTAAAAGGAAAATATAAAATAAGGATATTATTAATTTAAGCCCAAGGCATGTGCAAAAAAAATCCCTTTAACAATTCCAAGCTTGATGATTGGCTTTAACTATGGTGTGACCAATCTCAGGCTTGATGTCGAAATGCGTCTTGCTCAAACTTTCTGCACCGACGGTGGGATTTAGCAAATCCAGCTCTAAAAGTGAGCGATTTAGCCAGGCCTGAATAGCAGTCCTTTGCAGATTGCAATGTTTCACATACCGTGGCATTTCAGCAATTACCGAGCACACTTTAAAACATAAGGCCCACGGGGCTAAAAATGCCTATTAAGAATCAGCTTAACTACAGAGGCACATGCAGACCAAAAAAAAAAATTCAAAACGACTGCTTCTGCAGAAGCGGGTACAAATCAAACCCTGACAGAACATTGCAATCAGCCAGAGAGAGCCTGACCAAGCATTACCACCCCCTCGAGCTTCCATGGGAGGGCTTGGGATGGGGGTGGGGGGTGGGGAGGTTTTGGGGAAGGGCTAGGGGGAGATAGTGCACATAAATGGGACAAACAGTTTGAACTCTTACTCAAAACCCAACCATGTTTTCTGTGGTCTGTAAAGGGCAAACAGAGGAAAAGTGACGCTTACTACAGGAACACAAACACACACACACACACACACACACACATCGATCACTGTAAGAGGGAGCATCAAAATAAGACTGTTGTAAACCCAATAACATAACAAGAAGTATTTTAACAGCTTCTCTTTCCCCTTACAGCACACAGGGACAAGAAACGTCCTGTTTTTTTCTTTTCTAGTGTGTTTGCATGCACATGTGAGTGTAGGGATACATAGGTGAACTTGATAACTACCTGGAGTCATAGTTATCAGAGTGCAGGTCAAACTTGTAGGTCGGCTGGAAGTCGAGTGATCCTTCGTCAAACTCCTGCAGGCTAACCGCCTGCTGTTTCATCATCGTAAGCTGATGAAATCGCAAAACAGGCACATGCACAGATTGCATTACACTACAACACTACAACATTACAGTCATGAACACAGTTTAAAAAAAAACAGGGAGGGAGAGGGATTCTTTTTTGTGTGGTTTCGAATCAAAATGGCGGCAAACCTGGTCCTTGGACCAAAGGAGGTTGAAGCGCTGGCTGTTGATGCAGGTGCGTAGAAAATGCATCCCGTGGTCGGCGATTCGGAAATTCAAATCACCAAACCAGAACACCGCTCTGAAAAAGACAAAAGACAACAGTTATGTAACAGGATGTGACTGAACACCTCCTCTCAGAGTTAAATGAGGCATCCTCTGCACAGTCACAGATGCACATGGCTTTCACGCTTTCACGCATCACTGATGCAACAGACAAAATATGGCCAATGCAACTACTTGAGATCAAAAAGTGGTTGATATCGATAAAATAAAACAAAACGCACATGAGACATTGACTAGTAGCGTAACACACCTTATACTCTACCCTCATGTAATAATTTTATTTAGCAAAAATAATGTTTTGTGACATGAAGTCTATAGAAGGCCCTAGGCCAAAACGTCACTTTTGCTAGATAAAATTATTATATTGAGCTGAGCATGCGACTCTATGATGATTTAGGAAAAAATAAACACTAATAAAAACTTTTATCAATTTGTATAGAAATAGCTGCACAAAGCCTGTTAAGGTGTTTTGAGGGAGGCTCTACAATTTTATTTCGGCATGTCCTTCAGAATGGTAAACTGCTCCAAAAAAGGTCTGGTGACCACTACTGTGGGTGAAGTTTAATTACTAACTTGTGGTCGAGGATGTTTGGGCTCTCCTTAGAGTTAAAGGTCTGATTGTCCAGGATGTACTCAAACTCGTCGACGCGCTGGGCAGCGTAGTCCATGTGAGCGGCCAGGTGACAGTTCAGGAAGCACAGCATGTGGCCGTAGAAGGACAGACGCAAGGAGACACCTCCCTTGTTCCCCTGAGGGAAACACACACACACACACACCATAAAATCAAGAACAAATCACATTCTCTTTCCTGTGTATGTCACAATTCTACTCAGTTTTACTAATAAAGTAATTTCTGTAAAAGTAAAAGTACCACTACAGTAATATCTGTAAAAGTGTTTTCTATAAGGATGTGTTAAAACTGGGGGGAAAAAAAACATTGTTGTGATTTTTACATTTTACTCATGTAAAATGCTTTACGTACACAAACATGCAACTTCCTTTCAGTGCATTGCGATGCAATATAGCCTTACCCAGTAGCCAAACATGCCGGTGCGGGTGTAAGACACCTGAATGTCTCGGATGTAGGGGACATGCTCCAGGTGGGAGAAGAAAAGCAGAAGGAGACCCTGCATTCTAATGGAGGACAACTGGTACAGGTAGGATGGAAATCAGTAACAATAATACAAGGTTATGGTTCTCCACAGCTACATATTGGGCTTGACATAAATTCTTTATGAAGTTTTAAGAGGACAATTTAAATGATCCTTAAATGAATATCTTGCCCTATGTCATGTCATGTTAATAATAAAAAAAAACAGTCTTTACTAAGAGTAGCTGACTGAGCCGATATAATGGCAAGACAGCATGTAAAAGCTGAGAACATTTAAGCTCCTAGGCCTACTCAGAACCTCGTGATGGTGACCATTATCCATTAGAATGCTGCTTGCACAAGTGAGCCCTACTTTTGTGCATTCTTCTGCAGTGAAAACAACAACAACAACAAAACTATGCAGACTTCAGTGTATTTCTCACATTGTTGAGAAAGCTGAGCAGATGGAAGTAAAGTGGCCGAGACACTGTGCAGACCAGAGGGGGACCTTTACCTTCACATAGCCCCGAGGACCCAGGGTGTCCATGAAGAGATGGCTCCATGAGTCATCAAAGGCTAGGTCGGCAACAAACTTGAGAGGGGCCGCTCTGACCTCCTGGAGTCTGAAAATACAGGGCATGTTTTCATACTTGGAGCAGGGTATGAGCTTTTGTAAGATGATAATCTGATTTGACTGTACAGTACTCAACAGTAAAAAACATCTTTTTGTTGAATCATGTTGGGAAAGGCACTTGTGAATGGTGCATTTCAGCTGTAAAACCCACCCAATCACATAAAGGTCTGGAGACTTTGGGGAATGGAGTTTAAGCAGAGAACTGACGTCATCTGGCGGCTCAGCTGTTGCCACATTCCATGTCACCATATGCAGGCTAAGAAAACACACACACACACACACGCATGCACGCACACACGCACGCACGCACACACGCACGCACACACACACACACACACACACACACACACACAAACACACACACACACACACACAAACACGTAAAGAAAGGGGCAACTACTGTCATCAACTACATTTGTTAAAATAGAGCTGAAAGCACAATAAAATGTGTGGACGTACATACAAAATGACAATGGCAATAAGTAACTGAAGAAAAGCTTAACCAAAGCTTGTCTAAGCCTTGCACAGGCATTCTCTGTCCTGGCAACACTAACTCTCCAATGTGACAACAAAAAACAGAATTTAGGATTATAAGGTAGAAAATAACCAAGTTAAGCAATGATTAAGACCTGAAACACCAAAATCTACTTGGTCTGATCCTGTTTCGGTGAACCAGACTGTAATCCGCCCAAGCGGAGGGAAAAAAAATTAAGGGAAGGGAGAAATCGTAATGTCAGCCACCAATTCGCACCCACTTACAAAATGCAAACATACTTTCATTGTGAGACAAGACGGTCATTACTGAGCATCCTAACAACAGTGACAGAGAACAGAAGAACATGAAAGCGCATCTCTTCTTGCCGTGTGAACCAAAGTTTGATCTCATCCCATGAACTTATATACGCAAATACACTTAGACAGAAAAACAGGTGGATCAAAGGTGCACCAGTCAACCTGAATTGATTTGTCTTCGGTTTTAAGGCCTTCTTTCCACAGAGGAGCAAAGCCCCCTCTAACTTCTTCGTCATCGCCTCCCGCAGCTTCCTGTCGGCCTGAACGTCATCCACACAGGTCATGAGTTGGGCGACGCGATGGCGCAGTAGCAGTCGAGTGCCGGTGGACTGCGTGTCTGTACTGCCTAGGCTGTCTGAACGCGCCCGCATCTTAGTCTGGAAATACCGGGAAATTTCCTCCATGGTGTGTTTGTGTGTGGTGTTTTTCCCCCGAATGGAAGCGAAGAATTAGTAGCCCACAGTCAGTTCTTCAGGCTTCACAACTCAGAGCAGGTTCCTCCTTCTTTAGTGCAGTATTCCCAAGTCCTACTACTTCTGGTTGCTGTCGAAGGTGACTAAGTCTTATTCACGGTACAAGCAATTTTAATATAGTAGGCCTACAATTTTAAGCATAATTCAGACATAATCCATTATTCGGTCACTGCAAGAAAGCAATCCAATTAGTTCTGCTTCATTTCCTGCACAAACTGTGTCAAAACTGAGGGCAAAAATAGACAGCTCACTTGTTTTCCTCCTACAGCTAGAGTCAGAGAAGTTTCTTGGCAAACACACTGAGCTCTGAGTCCATCCTGAATGTGATGGGTTTTGGGGTGGGCTGGATATTTGTTAGCTGTAAGTGTGAGGCAAGGGCTTATTATGTGAGTAATAATCTGGATCAAGGAAGGGGGGGGGGGCAAAACATAGGAACTTCTATGCAATCTCTCTGTAGAGCGGACTGAGCCCAGCTACACAGCACTCACATGACTGTGGCCTAACAAGAGTCCCTGACACAGTAGAGCAATATAACATGCAAATGCAACACGGAGAGTGGTTAAAGCTTAACCATGTGTGGGTGTTGAAAGAAAGTCCTGGAGTGGCTAATATTAGAAAAGGTTTAATGCTCTCCATTAGTGACTCAATGATTCCCTGGGCTAAAATCGAGACACAGACTTAAAGGGGAACCCTTTAGCTCTTTTGAGTTGAAAAACCTTCCCATAATAATCCTATTTTATAACATACTGAGCTTTTTGTAATAGCATCATCACACCATAAGTAACAAAGAATTGGGTTTTGCAAGGACCTACACCTAAATATAGGTCTCCATCACCAATCTCTCACATAATGCAGTCAAGGTGGCATTATATAATAATAACAACATGGTCACTATAAGCAAACTACTCTTCACTGGGTCAGATCCTCCCTTCTCAATTAAATGACAGACAGACAGACAGACAGACAGACAGACAGACAGACAGACAGATATAAAAGGGGAAAAGATAAATACACATACACCTTTCAAATATATATTCAGTTACCTGAATGAATTCATGTTGCTTCTACCACCCACGCTCATAGCCTCCAGGCTACCTGACAGGACCTCCTGCTCCATCCCCTGCACCTGCAACATTTACACTCTGCAGTTGTATACAATTAAGCATAAAAGACAGGTTCTATCAGCTGTATCATATATCTCAAAAGCTACAACGTGTTACAGCAAGTTGGAAGTTGAAAGTGCCCAACTGATAACTGGACGGACTTCAGAAACAAACGGCAGTGCTTCCTTACCATTATCAGATGTAACAGCTAAGTTCAGCTACTTGAGACCATGGCACGACATGGAGACATTTCACATTGCTTGGTGCCTATGCACACACCGTCAATAGTCTAGCTCTCAACGAAGGCACGAAACAACGTGCAATGCCGTAAAAAAACTATGCCTTAACTAACCTGTGTCAGCTAATAGCAAGTTATGTGCTGGTCACACCAAGTCGAGTGGTTTTGCCGTAAGCAATGATCTTTGCACATCTCACGACCAGATGCTACCAGAGGGACAGGGACAGAGATGGAGATAGAGAGAAAAAGATACCATTACATTCGTACCATGCAAAATTAAAGGAAAGAATCTGCTGTTTCCAGGCTAGCTTTCCAAATGATCAGTGCTAGGTAGCCTACAATGACTCCGAGCTACTTATGGCTTCCTTCCCTCCTAGCCATTTCTATTCACAGCTTACTATCGCTGTGCAATCTTCTCATCACTGTGCGTTGTCTACACCAAATTTGGGGTAGTCTGGGATATGACTGGGCTTACACATCAAGTAAGTACTGTCTACAACTGCGAGCTAGCCCTTACTTCCCTTTTCAGCGTTTGTTTAGATTTCGCACTTCCTGCTTAAAGTTGCCTAGTCGCGCCCTCTCCTTAAAGTGACAAGCTCCATGTTATGCTACTGCCCATAAAAAGAAGGTGCAGTCATTCCGCTATGCAGTTGGGCAACTTCAGCTGTCTTCTAATGACAGGTACATGTCAACAACACGAAGACTGAGAGCACTCTTTAGGATTGTTTTCCATCAACATGGCTTTTTTTTTTTCAGGAATCGCAGACACAGTTGCCTTAATATTGCCCACTTATTGAATACGCACGCTATGTTTAATAGGCAAAGTAAATATTTTCTTGATCTTAATTTCTAGCTTTTCTTGTCAGACCTACAGGGATAAAGGATGTTGACATTGGAGTACAACTGGCTATACTGCACGAGTCCACTGCTGATTTAAGAGCCCAACTGGCATATTGCAATAGTCTTCCACTTACTTGCATTTGCAGCTCACTGTTTGCTTTTTTGAGTACAACCCATTTGTCAACAAACGAATTTGACTGATTTGAATTTGAAGACTGTAGTAGACAAACACAAGGGGGCTATACTACTACACAGAGTTTAGGCAACTGTACAACTGGGAGTTAGGTTTTTATTAGATGTGCTTATGGGAACCTAACCCAAACACTGGTCGTTTTAAAATGTGAATGAAACATGACCCTTGTGTGTTCATAAATAATATAGGATGAGAGGTAATGTGTAAATATAAACGGCTTTAATTTCATGATATGCCATATAAAGAGTACTACAGTGTATCTGAAGACATACAAATACAGTGTTTTCTTTTCTTCCCCTGACCAAACAAAACAACAAAGTCATGAACATAAAAAAATTTACCCCAGATATAAATATAGATTTACACCTTTACTCTGTTTTGCCTCTGTAGAGGATAGAGTAAATCAAATCCACACCAACATACCGCAAAACCCCCACAGATCCCATGCTTGGCCTAGACTGCCTCTGACAGAAAGAGCAACATTGTCTCAAGTAATGTTGACCATTGGGAACATTATGTAAGTATTTTAACAACAAACCACAACAAAAAAAAAAAAAACATAGTATGGCAAACAATACTGTAAAGTATCTCTGAAGGCCATTTATAAGGAAAGAAGAGGTCACAGGCTGACAGTTGGATTTGGTCCACTCTATTGTAATAACTGCCACAAAAAAGGGCACACTGCATGTAAGCTAGACCATATTTGACACCACATATCCAAATCAAAAAAACATAAAATCATAAAAAGGACAATGTATTCATTAGTGTACAGGTTTCAGGTGATCTGTTCAAGTGGTAAGGCTGTAGGAACTTGATGATGCACCGTGATGATAATGGCTTTGTAGACTGGTCAACAGGGGAAGTGGAGAAGCTGAGCTGGA
Source organism: Coilia nasus (assembly GCA_027475355.1). Lineage (NCBI taxonomy): Eukaryota > Metazoa > Chordata > Actinopteri > Clupeiformes > Engraulidae > Coilia > Coilia nasus. The sequence continues at coordinate 13,338,367 of CM050215.1, read as the reverse complement.
TCATAACCTTGCTTCAGAAAGATGGCAGTCAGGCCTAAATGCTGGTGTTTTAAGGCAACAAGCTGAGAAGAAACAAAGAAATGTAGGTCAGACACAAACACAACATATGCTGGTTGTGTAGTAAACACATACTTTTACAAATAATTGTTTTTGTCAGAGGAACACGACTATAAAGGACAACTTTTGTTTTTGGCCAACGAAGCTTGTCACCAGGACTATTACTTGGCCTTTATTTGGTTTTGTCCTGACTTAAATATTCCATTATGGCCCAGTCAAACAGAATGCTGCTTTCTGATTGGCTGGCAGGGTATGCATTCATGTCGTCGAACCGTTTAACTATGGAAAGTAGTTCCAAAATTCATTCGGCATCATTTGGGAGCTGCTTGACCACATCATTGCGTTGCATGGCAAAGATAGGAAACAACTAGCATTACTCATTCTCACCATGGCTGGCACGAATGAACGGTATGAGGGCGATGCACTCACAGTCACAGCTGAAGTCTTATTCGTCTGCCGCGGACATGCCTTTCACTGGATCCTTCTCTCGCATCTGTAAAGGGGAAAGGAAACGGTTTTACCAACTGCCACAGATTTACACACAGCACTGTAACCTTTGACACTGACAGATCAGGAGTGAAATAACATGTACCATTTATTAAATAGTAATAACCAGTAAATAATAAATCTAAAAGTAAATAATACTAATCACTAGTATATAACTAATACATAATACATACTTATAATAGTAAATATTTATTACATTGATTTATATTCAATTAAATACTGTTGTTGACTCAAACCAGTTTGTGGCTTAACCAAAGTTTTTGGCACTTATTCAGTCAACAAATTGTTGACTTTTAATGAGGAGTTCACGGGAAAAACAGCATAGTCACAAAATTACATTTTTCAAGTTACTCCCCCTGTTGGTAGTTGCACTGAAACCCCAGCTTTTCAAAATGGCAATCGTGTGAATAAACAAGCATTTTAAAATAGCATTTACTTATAAAACCAAATCAAACTCCTAAATTACATTTTCTCAGTTTCTGCATTTTGTGACCATGCCTGTTGTTTCTGTGGACTCCTGAAATGTATTCACAGTTACATCTTATATGTGTAACAGTTGTACACATGTCAGTGTCTGAAACTTTAAAACGAATTTACAGTGGCATTTACAGCCTAAGGTCATTAAAGTAGGTCACCTTAATCTGAAAAACAAGATTACAACAATAGCCTGATAACAACAGCTTTCTGCCGGCCAGAAGCTGCCCAACACCCACACCTACAAAGCATACCTGGGCCACAGGGTTATGTTAGGTAAAGTCTAATCTTAGGTAAATTTTTCAAACATGGACAAGCCATGACCTTTATAGCTTGATTTTACCAGCTATCATCATGTGACTGAAGGGAGCAGAGGTCTAAAAAATTAAGTTAAGCTGTTACCAATGTTGTAAATATGGAGACTAGAAAGGTAAAGTCATGCCATGTAGTCAGTCAGGTAGAAATGGTAAAGTCATGCCATTTCACAACATTTTTTTTACTGCTTATTGCTTATGTCTGTGAAAAATGTAACTCCTTGAATCGGGACATATGTACGTATAAGCATTACCACTGTAACAATAAAGAGGAGGAGTCAGGTGACTACAGAGCCGCTCTCTCATGTGAGTGGACACACACACACACACACACACACACACACACACACACACACACACACACACCTAAAACAACATCAGCCCCCTATTTGGGGAAAGGGCAATAAAATGTGTAAAAGGTACAGGCAGATGGACAGAACAGCAATACTAAATAAACATTTTTTTTTTTTTCAAAGAATTAAATTTGGTACTGCCATCATACACACATTATCAAGTTCTTTTTGTGTTTCCGCCTCCATTCTTCGAATGTCCTCCATGGTCAACTCAACCCATTTGTCAATCCAACAGAAGAGCTGTCTATGGAAATTGTTGAACAAGCGCTTTTCTTGCTGCAGGTGAAACAAAAAAGGTCACTGACACATTGTCGTTACCCAAAAGACATCAATTTAACATTAAGGCTAATGCAGGATACATTTTATTACTGCACTGATTACAGAATACAGATGTGCGGATCTTTAAAGACCCGGTAAAGTGAAAACCATATGTGGTTTGATAATGTACAATACATCAGAAAACTGTGCCTGAAGAAGATGCAGTTTCACTGCGTTGTGGAGTTACGCAGTTTAACAGCTTTTCACAGCTTTTAACACTTTAAAAAGCATTCTGCTTACGTCATGAGGTTATGTTTAACACAGTATAGCACTGCATGGGAAGAGCCTCAGTGTGCATTGACCCAGCACCCCTACAGCATCCAATCACAGAAAGTACTGTCTATGTTTTCACTTTGTCTATGTTTTCACGTTGAGACTGGACACGTTGGATTTTTTTTCCACTTAAAATTACAGAGGTGGTTAGTAACAACTCATTCGTTGGTATGAGGAAGTTACCGACTATATAATTTTGACTTTTTTTTAGTTCTTTAATGTCTGAGTCATGACAATGTACCACTGTTTCCATTGTATCCAAAAACCCAATGCATTGCATACCTTATGAATGAAGCCCTCCACCTTGTTCTGCAGGCCAAACCACTTGAACTTGACTGTGACCAGTTTGTAGGCACACATATGTGGACAGTCTGTCTTGGACGGGAGCTCTTTCTGTAGAGTAAAAAGTCAAAGTGTTTACACGGAGACACAATGGTACAAAGCAATCAAAGTCACCCTCCTTGCAAAAGGAATACTGCCGTAAAACAGGAAAAATAACAGCATTAGAATGAATAGCATCTTTGTCTGCCTGCTCAACATCACCAAATTAACTTCAGCAAAGACTTATCAGAAACATATAGGCCTATGTTAAAACAAAAGCAGATTTAGGCCTATGTTAAAACAAAATCTGACTTTTTCAATAAAGGGGGATGTTGCATTCCTTTTGTAACATCTGTAATAAGTTTTTGAAGTGTAACATTTAAATATAACATTGTTTATATCCTTTCACGTATGCATGTATAAAAGCACCAGTCATAAAAGCAGGAAACATTAAATGTTTTGCAAGCATCTTCCATCTGTGACAACGGTGGAATATCAACAAGGAGAAATGGCTGAAGTTGGAGCACAGTGCATCACTGTGTGAGGACTATGCAATTTTACCTTCCAGTCCGGCCCAAGGGGGCCTCTTCCTGTCTTTGCAGATTTGAATGTGGCAGGATCTTCATCTGCTTTGTAGTCCTCGAAGGAGATAGTTCATGGTTAACATGAATTCATAGAAACGGTGAGTGTGAAAGCAGGTCAGCTATAAACCCGCAGAGAGTAGCTCTAGATGTCCTACAGATACAGCAGGGAAGAGAGGAAAGTACCCAGCAACCACAGTCTACCCTACAATGACCAAATCTACCACATCTTGTGTCAAAAACAGAAAACATCTCTGCTTAGCCAGTTGCCTAGTGTTTTTGACAAGTGCTTGTTATTATATGAGAATAATTGCAGGCTAGCAGGTAAGAGAGTGTACTGATGAGGATGTCTATATGAAACATCCAATTAATTCTTGAAAGGTTGATTTATTAAACTTACCTTGGAATCCACTGCACTCCTGTCCGCAATGTCAATGTGAACTACTTCGACCTTCTTCCAAGTGTCTGCATCTAGCTTATGTACCTAAGAAGGGGAATATATTGTATTATATCAGATATGCAGAAACTGAGAAAATGTAATTTATGAGTTTTATTGTTGATTTGATTTTACAAGTAAATGCTTGTAGCTCAGAATTATGCTCATTTCTTCACTAGAGAGCTTTTGAAAAGCTGGGGTTTCAATGCAACTTGAGTAACTTGAAAAATGTCATTTTGTGACTATGCCCATTTTTCCTGTGTGCTCCTTATATGTTAAGAAGTGTTTCTACAAGAAAATTGTATGAAAAATAAAAAAAACTTAAACTACAGGGAGTAACTATATTCCACAACGTCAAGAATCATAATGTCAGTCAATTCTCACATTTTTCTGTGGTACTAAATGATGAATACATTCCTATCTTAAGTCTAATATATATATATATATATATATATATATATATATATATATATATATATATATATATATATATATATATATATATATATATATATATATATATATATATATATATATATATATATATATATTATCAGGAGTTTGGAAACTTGTTTCACAGAGGCTGGGTCTGTTAAGAAACCACTGTTTTTTCATGGCTCCAAAAAAGAAAATTATAAACAATAAACAATGTCTGCTTTTAATAATACTGATTTAATCCCAAAATGTAGGTCTCCTCACACTGAAGTAAGACTGGACAAGCTGAATCACAAGAAAGTAAATCCCCAGTAATACATTTATTAATCTGCACGAGTATGAGGATTTACAAGCGGGGGGAATATTAATAACATGGAGTGCTGAGTTGTAACAAATGAATGCAGTGTCATGTCACCATCAACTTTTCTCTCTAGGCGCACTCACATTTTCCTGTTCACCGAGGTCAGGCTTGTGCCACGTGTCAATCTGGATCAAAAAGTTATCCTTCATGTACTCACTCTGGGAAAAGAAAACAATCAAGCCATTCATGAAACCAAATGTGAACAGCAATTTTCACTCCAACTGCTACTTGAAAGACTGAAGAAAGAAAAACCTACCGTAAGAACTGTCATGATGAGCATGTGAAGAGAAAAACAGAACACGTTTTTTATTTAAAAAAAAAAAAAATCACAATCAGTGATATTTTTTCTGACGTGTGTCACCAATTAACAAAAACATACCCGTACGACAATATGGGTATGCATTCCAGGCCTTCTCATGGATGTTGAGAGCAGATGACGGTGCCAGCATCCGCACGAAACCCGGTACTTTACTGCACACAAAAAGGCAACGTGAAAAGGTTAATTTTCTGTACCACACTGAGAACCAACATATGATCTGAAAAAGTCACCAATACTCAACAAATATTTACCATCTTAAAGATGTAAACAGAGGCTAAATCCGAAATGTTTATTCATTCACTTGATGTTGCATTACGTTCAATACAAACTCACAGCCTATATAGTGCACTATACAGTAAACATGTGAACATTTCCGACAGAGGCAGAATTTAAAACTGTCCAGCAGTAAACACTTTTGGTAGCAGGGTGACAATGGTGTTTGTGTATCTGAGAGAAGAACGTGTTCTTTCCATGTCATGTTTTACACTGGTCTGCATTGTCCCAGCTGTCAGGCTTACCTCTGTAGGTGGTAGATCTTGTGCGTGTACTGGCCCTTCTCCCCCTCTTTCTCGTAGGGCTCATTCTTCAGCACCTCCACCCCTTCCCCTCCTCCAGTCTCATTTTTGCTGGCCTCAGCTACCGAGTACAGCTGGCCCACCTGATACTGTACAGGGGAAATGAAAAAGGAAGTGCTGACAACCGCAAACAAAACCCTCAATGAACACACCACTTAACCTAAAGTACCATCTGTGCCATGCAAAAAAAGAGGAAATGCATGCTTTATCCAAGGCCCTAGGATTGCAGAGTGCATGTCCTTCGTGAAAACGTGGCACAATCACCCCCCCACCACCACCCCCTCACAAACAGGCTTCACAGTAAGGCTCAGTTCTGGTCAAAACAAAATGGGAGTGAAGGACATACATATTACATGAGCATACTGAATGGGAAATGAGAAATTAATTAAGGCAGCTAACATAACGAAGACACGCGACACCCATCTAATGTTTCCATTGAATGGGTTACTATGGCACAGCAAGTGATGCACTAACACCAGTAGAAGCTCCTATTATCTTAGTGTATGGGAACTGCGGTTAAATAGAGGCATGAGGACTGTGGCTGCCTTTAAACTGATCCTATTATCAAGTTATCTCGGTCGGAGGGAATCATCATCATTATCTTGCTGCTTATTGCTGCCAACCCCATCACCCTCATCTGACAGCCACAGTCAGGGGCTGGCAAAGGCAGCAGCAGCAGCACTAGCCACAGCTAGCCTGAGTCACACAGGCAGTGAGTCATACATCCTTTGGGTCCACGCCTGCTGCTGACTAAACCATGTTTTTTTTTTTTTTTCTTACACTGACATCCAAGGCAACCTACAGACATACATTTGAAATTCCCAGTCAAGGCGCCACTGAATTGGATGATGTCAATCATTCAAAGTGGATTTTTTTTCTTAATGCCACATCACCTTATGGCGCCTCAGTGGTGTCCAGTCTTTGTGACGGGTTTTGTTGACGCAGAGCCGAGAGTGCCATTACGTAGGCTAGATGGCAGTGGGAGGATTGGAATGTCACCTCACGTGTTAAGCTTGTGTTCTCAATGATAGTTCAGAGGAAGACGGATCTGTTTCAACGGCAGACAGTAAACCTAGGAGTAACATAATGAACTCATTGTGAGAGCGTGATGCAGTGCAAACTAAAATCTCTAAAAACCTCTTTAGGTGTTTTCAGACTGACAGAGAACCGTGCCAGTGCCTGTGTTAGTTGCCATACCTAATCTCAAAGTGGCTGACGTGTTCACACACCCAAAACCAGAACCAAACATTTCGTTCCTAATGGGCACCAAGTAAAATTTGTTTTTTCTAAGCAAACCGTAACGTGGCGAAGCAACAGCTTCTGTCAATAGCGCGTCATGGGCTCGTAAAATCGTATAAACGTGGGCTATTCATGGGCTAGCACTTTGGTTCCCAGTGCAACTTGTGTTGGAAGTGGATCCGACACCGGGCTGGCCGGGTCTGCCAAAACTAGAACTGAAATGGCTGCAAAACTCTTAACTGGCCAGAAATCACATGTCAATCACACACAAGGCTCAACCTGTGGCAACAACTGACTGCTAACAAAACCAGTGGCAGGTGAAACTGGTTCTTGGGGGGAGGGGGGAATTTAAGGGTGTCTTTGGAGCCGAAACTGTCAAGGTGGAAGTGATAAACAAGGTGAAAGTCACACACCCCAGAGTATGACATGGACATCCGAAAGGCTTCACCATTTTGCCTGGAAACTGGTGTGTTTCTTTTAGAATTTGCCATTTACATGAGTTCTCACACCAAGAACATCTGAGTCACAGGGGTGGGAAAAATATGTGAACAAACAGCTTTTGCTGCAATTTGGGCTGGTGATTTCACAGACACATTTTAGCCCTATATTTAGATGAAGGAGAACTCCCTCTTGAGTCTTTAAGTCAAGCACGGTTAGAGCAGACAATGTTTAACTAAAGGACTTCCCAGCTGCAGACTATCCCAGAACAAAAGGTCAGGGAAAAAACAGCTTATTCAGCACTTACCTCCTCAACTGATATAGGAAGGATGACTCTGCTGCAGGAAAAAAAATCAGAGGGCAAAGACTGTTAAAATCGAGACTACTTCAGTTTCATTATACCTGGACAAATTAACAGCAGTATGAGCTTATGACTGTCGAAGGTGCTATTTGGAGGACCTAGTTTTTGATCACTCACAAACACACCAATCATGTGTCACTTCTCTTTAAGCCGGTTCCGTCTTTATGTAACCAGGTCCTAACTGGCATGTGAAGCACTTGTCAGGCAAAGCTAGGGAATCTGTAGTAAAATTGAGCCAGTTTGAACAGGTGAACAATTACAACTTGCACCAAAGTTATAGCCACTAGAAGAGTGGCAACGAATGGCCAGGCTAACGATGTAAACAACATTTAAACCAAAACTGCACCTCTTCTAGCATTATTTCAAGAGCACTCGTGGAATCATTTGTCAAGATTAGCTCGACGGACAGGTATCATACCTTGACAATTACCATGCATACTTGGCAACTCTCAACACCACCTTTTCGGTGGCTATAGTCTAACAGACGTTATTGTAAAGTGAGCCATGCAACACCTTACCATTCCGAGGTAATGTAGAGAAGTACCCATCACAATTACAAGAATAAGAGTGTTGTAGAAGTAAATCCTAAAATACCATATCAGTAAGGAATTTAATTATATTTTCTCAGCAAAACTGTCGCCGTTTTAGTGTGCCACTATTTGTATTCGGATTGAATAAATTGGATAGGCTGGAGTTCAGAGCCTCAATACAATGTAGACTTTTGATGTGGCTAAGGGACCGATTAATTCACCTGCCTGATTTAAAAGAAACTGTCATTTGACAACTCCAACCAAGATAACTACGGTGATGTTGGACTTGTTATCGCTATTGTATAATTGCAATGGACGCCATTTGTATTAACCATTGTTTTATCAACCCGAAGAACATGTGGTATGTAATTACTTTTCATCTGTAAAACCAACGAACACATAAAGTAAAAGTGTCATTTACAGTAAATATTTTGCGTCTCACGGAACGGACTATATGGCGACTGACTATATGGCAGTCTACTCACTATAGCAGCTAACCTGTGTTAGCTCGACCAAGTTCACAGTAACGCCACCTTGTCAAGTTTGCTCATAAATTACTCATGGAACATCGGTTATGCCTCGTTAAATATACACACAATGAAAAATAACCAACTTACTATTCCTTGATAAGCATTTTAGCGTGCTCTCGTCGTGTGTTTCACATACACAAATCCAGACAACGTTATGCTTCTCATTCAGTGCTCTTGTTGTCGATGCATTTTGTTCCCCAGTTTCCTTTTGCCTTAAATTTACTTCCTGAAAGATATTGAAGGGGGCGAGGCGTAGTCAAGGCAACTACACCCACTACAACATAGACACATCAACGGTAGGCGAGGCTATCAGAAGCAATGCTTGGTGCTTGACTTTAGGAATGACTTTTGATTCTTTTATCTTTTGTAGCCTAATTCAAAGTTTTAACAACACTTTTAAAATGCACAGACTGGTTCCCTGGCGCTAATGTCAGAATTTCTAACAGCTCCCCTAATCCTGCCCTAGTCAAACCAGTATTGTGTATTCATGAGTGAAGTGCACCTGCCAAACAAGAACGTCAACTAGTCAACCTCAATCATGAACATCAATGCCAACCTGAACCTACATATGAACATTGCAAGAGCTTCGATTACGACTGACCAGTTTCTTAAATCAAAAGTCTAAACTTAAGATAGTCTAAGCTCATTCATCTTGGCTGGAGGATTCATGGCATCCTTCACTCAATATAGGCTACTTGTCATTAATGGAAAGATTACTTAATTATGAGAAAGGGCTAAGATGAAACCTCAGTCTTTAATATTTCCTTTCACCCAATCTGCTTGCCAGTTAATGCTAGTTGGATAATTGGCTAAATTAAGTGAATTATGAATCTATTCACATTGAAATTACAAATGAAATGCCCCCATTCATCATGTCTAATAGACGTCTGTGACTTCATTAATGTTGAAGATTTCGATGTTGAATTGGACTATAGGCCTGCTAAGTAACCAATCCTCTTTGGGGCCCTCATGGGGCCAATGCATGTAGCACACTGTGGGCCTGCATGGCTATATTTGCTGGGGCATTTTTGTTGTCATATTGTTCATTTTTCATTGAAGAAACAAGTGTTAAGTTAATCTGTGCTCAAGATTTTGTAATGTGCACCAGCCAGAGGCTATAGTAGTTAATTCAACTTGGGCTAAATATTTGATGAATTTCTCTTAATGTGAATTAAACTAGACATTAGTAGGCTACCTTTAAAATGGGTTACAAGTGGAAACCATAGGTTTAAACCCTTGTTTTAAACTGTAATAGACTAGATCCAACTTTCATCATTACTATGCTTACATTAAATAGGATAAAGTGCACTACATCATAGGCAAAGAAAAAAACATCAGCTTAGGTCTTTATAAGACATAGTCATAGGCTATTAGTTATTGTTAAGGCTATAGACCTATGTTGATGTTAAAGACCTTTGTAAGTTTTGTGAGTTAAAATATTACATTCAGGCATTAATTTGTACAAATTACTTTTGGTTTATTTTACATATCATTGATTTTGTGTGTACAATTACTGAAAATGTCAACAACAGCTACTGTAATACAGGATGACAAAACTGATATCATAGAAAGACATAACATATTTTGACACTTAAAAAGATGTCAGAATAAACAAAATGCACATGGTACAAAAGTCAGGGAAAACATTGGAGTTTAAGATGATGACTTGTGACAGAATATGGTTACTATCCCCACGTTATTCACTGTGTCAAAACAGCCTTTTCCTTTTACACCAGGACAGCTTTATTGTCGTTTAAAAACAAGGGCTATAGTTAATGTGTCACATTTACAATTGAACACATGGTTGTTTTAAAAAGAGGGTGACCATTTAAGGTATGGCAGTGAAAAAAGTGCTGAATCTCTCATTCTGAGGGAATGAAAACCATAAACCCACATTCATAGCGCCGGAGTACAGTACTGCATCATATTTTTTTCTTTTCTTTCACCTGCAATTTCTAGGCATGTTCAAGCTAGTTAAAACTGTCCTTCTGGGACACATGCATGCTATAATCTACACAGTCCAATTTGTCCACAATTTGTCATGCAATACAAGTATAGAGGTTACGGGTGCTGGGTATCGTTGACCTGCTTCTCTGTACACAGTGTGTGCACGTGACTGAAAAAGAGAGAGAGAATGACAGCGAGAGTGTGGAAGGAAAATGCTTCCTCAACACACTTGTTGATTTAAGATAGGGGCCAATGACCTGAACATGGAGGAACTAACTGAATAGAAAAGGTGTGTGTGTGTGTGTGTGTGTGTGTGTGTGTGTGTGTGTGTGTGTGTGTTCGTGTGTGTGTGTGTGTGTGTGTGTGTGTGTGTGTGTGTTTGTGTGTGTTTTTTGGGAGGAGGGGGTTGATGAAGAGTGCAAGCATATATATATATATATATATATATATATATATATATATATATATATATATATATGCTGTGAATATCTGTGAATACAAAAATAACAAACAGCTTGCATCTTTAAATGCATGCTATAGGGCATAGGCCATATTGTTGTCTATATCTCACATATAACCTGAAGACTGTGCGTAACAAGCAATCACATTCATCACGAGACATCAACTGGGACAAAAGGAAGTAGTATCGGACACTTGGTGAGATATTAAAGTGCGTGTGTGCCATTCTCTTCTCTCTTTTATTCACTCACCCAGCTGGGTGATCACTGCTACCCTCTGCACTGTGTCAATAGCATGAGTCAGCTGCAGAGAAACAGGTCTACTGGGGACTTGTATGCACCGTGGGGGGCACAGAGAAACCGCTGGGGGCTGACATGGTTTAAAATGTTGTGGGGGGGGGGGGGGGGGGGGGGCGGCGGGGAAATTGCCTTTGCCAACACTCTTCCATTTAACGTCTGTTAGTACTACTTCACAGACGGCCATCTTTGGAAGTGTTTCTGTGAGTTACAGCTGAGTGAAACGCTTCAGAGGAAAGTTTTGGAAAAACTGGAGTTGCCCCCTGTGGGGTTCCAGGAGCAACACCTTGTATGTGCTTTCACTAACACTGTATTTCAACCTCACAGATACAAGAGTGTGCATCAAGAAATAGACACAGATATTCAAGCATCTTTTTCGGCTCCCTTTTTTTTCGATTGTTTAAATAGTATTCAAGTTTCTTCAAGTAGGTGCTCTTGTCTGAAATGTGAATTGTGGCTTTCAGTATGAAAGCGTCTACCAAGAACCGCTAACCTCTTCAACGTGACCACTGTACAAAAGTGTGTCATTAGTCCTGTGATTACTAAAAAGCACCATTTATATAAACACTGTGATGAGAAAATCTCCATCTTGTTCTACAAATACACAAAAACACACCTAATCTGCCTAAGTCCAAAGGGGACAACTTTACAGACTCTGCAGAGCAGGCATGCTTGTGTGTACGCACTTGAGGTTGCAAAACAGTGACAGCGGATACAAGCACTGTAAACTATTTTCAGGTGGCTCACAGAAGCACTTATTGCTACATCAAATCCTAACGTAACCTCCAATAGAATAATGCAGGATTATGGAGAGATGGCAGCAAAGGTTCATCCCTATCCTCACACGTGTCTTATTTGACTGTTTCTTCCATTTTAGCCTTATTTTTAAATAACTTATTGACGCATTGTCGTGAGACAGAAGAAAGCTTGAACGGGATCATATTGCAGGTAAATACCTTTGATAAAATTATTACTGTAAAATACCAGATGCCCCAACATATATCTGGTGAAGAACACATACACAAAGAATCTTCAGAAAAAAATAACAACAAAATAACAGTAACCCTAGCAACAGCAAAGACAGTAGTATGGCAATGATTGAGTGGTTGGGAGAATGCACTAATGATTGATACTTGTCTGTTAACTGTGCAAGTTGTGCAATAGCACATTATTGCTGGTGAGACGTTCACTCTATGCCATGCTTTGTAATAAAAGCTTTGGGAAAAAGTAAACATAAAATTTTAGCTCCCTGTAAAATATTCACAAACGACACTACTGTATAATCATGTCCACGGTCATCCCCTCCATCGCCAAAAGCATCTGCATCCTGTTTCTCAGCCTTGGTTATTCCTACGCCTCTGCACCAAACACAGGTAGTTATACCATGGCGACAGTTACTGGGAGGCAATGAAATTGCTTTCTAGGTCTTTATAACTTCTTGGACACAGAGCATTCCAAAATTGCACATCTGAGAGTTGTTGTTTTTTTTTTTGTCTGGATGAAAAAGAGCAAGTACTCTCAGAGGCAAAGGGTGCAGAAAAAATCTGCCACGAAGCTCAAAGCATGCAACTTTTAAAACACCTACGTGAAGTTTGTAATTAGCCCAAGCCTAACACCCAAACTATATCTGTGAATGACACTTTTTTGTTTGTTCTCTGATCCACTTTCGTGTCACAGCAACCTCGACTAAACCTTGAGCAGTTCATAAAGTCAGCTGAACCAGTGGATGTTCACAAGAACTCTTCACATAAACATATGTTTTGGCAAAGCTCATCATTACCATAGTGATTTTACGACAATCACTAAAACACTTCAGGGTGAAGACAGGTTTAAAGTCCGAGTCATATCAAGTGTTACAGCTGATTGTTGGTGTTCAGCCATCTTGACTGGCATGTGAGCACACGCAGTGACACATTCAGTATGAAGCCAACAGCCAGAAACATGACATGGCATGTGGCGTGACAGGTTGCAGGGGTTACAACAACGCAGAAGGGAGCAGGAGTCAGGGTCTGAGTCTGGGTCTGTGGGTTTGTCGTTGTTGAGACAAGCCATCTGTCTCTGTACTGTGGCCTTGAGTCTCATGTCAGTTCAACCTGTGACCTCCAGGACGGCTGCTCTTGCTGTGATGGCAAGACCTACGGCACCTCAGGGCTCAGAGGCCCGGTGCGAGAGGGTTCGGGACTTGTGCGGGTGTGGTACGTGGTGTCGTCATGTGTCATCGATTGTGTCATGTGTCGTGTTTCACAGTGAACATTGTGTGCATTAGTCTTTTTTTCTGAGCATGTGAAACAGGTGTATGTGTGTGTCTCTTGGCAGAGAGAGGTGTAACTTGAGTGTGACATCTCAAGGGGTAACACTGCTGTGTTCCTGATATACTGTGTTTTCAGTGGTATTTAAGTGGTACTTCTGTATCTGTTTGAGAACGTGTTTGCTGTATATGTGTGTGTGTAAGCAGGAATGTAAGCAGTGTCCATCTGAGTGTAAGAGGGTGAATGGCAGCTGGAATTGAGGGCCTGGGTAGGTAATAATAATAATAATAATAATAATAATACCAATAATACACAAGGCCTCAAGCACCTTTCTCTCCCTTTCACCCTCTCTTCCCTCTCCTCTCACCTCGTCATTCACTCCATCTCACACTCACTCACTCTCCATCTCTCCATTTCTCCATCTCTGACTTTAAACAAAGGCCGTGTGGTTATTGCCTGGAGTGCCATTGGTCTCGCTGGTACCGATGGTACCGTTGGTGCCGTTAATGCCATGGACGCCATCGACATCAGCGGTGCCATTAATACCTTTAACTTCATTGGTGTTATGAACACCATTGACACCACTGATGTCGGTGGTGCCACTGATGTCACTTGTGCCACTGGTGATCTTCACGTAGATCTTTGGGTCCTCCTCGCGCTCCCTCTTCTCGCGACGGAGCTGACGGCTGTAGCACAGGAGGTAGAGAGGCAGGCAGAATCCCAGCATGCTCACCACCAGCAGGCCCACATTCACCTGTTGGGGAACAAACAGACGGAGGTTCTAGAATGTTCCAGAATCAGCAGGAAGAAGAGGCAGAGGAGGAGAGAATTGACGTGTCCTCTCAAAAGTATGTTTCTGCTTACTGCAGTAATCTGCAGTAATATAGAGACATGTTGATTGCATAATCTGTGAAAGTGTGTGTGTTTGTGTGTGTGTGTGTGTGTGTGTGTGTGTGTGTGTGTGTGTGTGTGTGTATGTATGTGTGTGTGTGTGTGTATGTTCAGAGTTGTGGTCCCACCCACCCAGAGTGGATCTCCCTCTAATGGACCCATCATAGCCATGAAAAGTGGCTGCTGTAGCAGAGCAAACAGCGCGCTGATGAGAGACTGCATTCCTGTGAGGCTGCCAAACTGAGAGGAAGGATAACTGTGGAGAGAGAGAAAGAGAGTTAACAAGAGAGAGAGAGAAGGAGGGAGAGAAAGAAATGATGAAGAAAGGAAGAGGGTAAAAGGGAGGAGATAGGATGTGAAAAAGATGGCAGAGACACCATTAGAAAGAATAATTACATGTAATTATATAGAGATGAAGACAAATAGTACAGAGCCTTTATAAAGTTCTGTTTTCCCTTAAAAATACTTACACAGCAGCATACAGACCCCCAACTGCAGAGTGGATGAAGCCCCTTACAATAGTGTGCAAAACAAACGACAGGATCTAGGAGGGGGGAAGCAAAGAACAATTTGTTTCAAAAAACACTCCCTAGCCACACCATTTCCACTGCAGATGCTGTCCAATCTATTTTTGGGCAGAGCGCCACCATCATTATTAATAAATCACGAAGGACAGTGAGAGCTGGAGGTTAAATCAGGCAACCGCTGCTGGGCGGCCGCAGATACACAGAATGGCCACAAGGGGGCAGGACTGCTCTTCACATTACGCAGAGCTGCAGTACCATGTGAGAGCTCTGCAGCAGCAGCAGCAGCAGTACAGTCTCGCTCTCTTGTTCTCTCTCCCGCCCGCCCCCTTGGGTGCGTTGAGCGCAACGAGAGGAACACATGCACTGGAGCGTGTGGATCCCCCGAATCAACCCCCAAAACACACACACACACGCACAGACACAGACACAACAACACACACAGACACACACACACACCGCCCACTCCTGCTCACAGACACCAAAGGCATGCAGCATGCCTAGGAAGACGGACAAGTCACCTGAAGCTGAAGATTGGGAATGAGGCAGGTCATTCCGAAGCCGACCAGCAGCAGGTTGGTGAAGATGAAGGCGCGCGTGGCGTTGGTGATCTTCTGGATCGTCCTGTCACGCCGTTTAGGCTGAGTGGGATCCCTGGGAGAGATGATGACAGAAGAGAGAGGGAGAGCGGGAGAGAGAGAGAGAGAGAGAAAGAGAGAGAGAGAGAGAGAGAGAGAGAGAGAGAGAGAGAGAGGAAAGAGAGAGAGAGAGAGAGAATGGGGATTACATGTATGTGAGTCGGGGGGCTTACATGATGCGTTTGCAGAATCTCAAGAGGGAGGTGAGTCATCAACAACACTATGCCTTAACCCCTCCCCATCCCCACCTCTGGGATGAGATGACGTGTATGTGTGTGTGTCTGTCTGTGTGTTTGTATCTGTCTGTGTGTTCTGTGTTTCTGTCTGTGTGTTTCTGTGTGTGTGTCTGTGTGTATGTCTGTGTGTGTTTGTGTGTGTGTGTGTGTGTGTGTGTATGTGTGTGTGTTTGTGCATAAAATATATAAAATAAAGTATAGCACATAGTGTGTGCAGACTGGAGCTTGGGAGTTTTGTTATGTGAAAAACTCACTTGCTGATGCCCTTCTCATCCCCGTCGTCACACTCCTTCAGCTTCCAGTCCATGATGTAACCTATCACCGGAGCAGTCAGCAGACACAGCAGCTGCAGCACGCCGAATATGGAGGTGTACACACTCACTGCAACAGAGAGAGAGAGAGAAAGAGAGAGAGAAAGAGACAGTGAGGTAGAGGTAAAGAGAGAGAGAGAGAGAGAGAGAGAGAGAAAGAGAGATAGATGGGAGGTGAAGAGAGGGGAGACAGAGGTAGAGAGGGGTAATGGAGAGAGGGGGGAGAATTATAGAGAGAATGATAGAAACAGAGAGAAAGAGAGAGACAGAGAGAGAGATGTTAGACCCTACAGTTGATGTGTTCATCCAAAAATGACCTGAGGGTTATGAATAAGAGATGGACGGATGAGTCTGTCTAGGTGGGGAGAGTAGCCATGCTTCCTTATGTCAGAGCAAATCAATGTTTTCCTGTAGCTCAGTGGCCAAGGGAAGATACTGCAAACACCATAGTGACAGGGTCAGTGGGTGGTGTAGACACATACACACGCACACACAAACATACGCGCACACACAAACACGCACTGGTCTAGCTGATAATATCTGCACTGTCTTTGCAGCACAAGTCACTTTAGATAAAAGTGTATGTCGAATGATTTAATGCAAATGTGAAACAATGTCAAATGAAGGAGAGAGTGCGAAGTGGAGGGAGGGGTGTTTTCAAAACATGCACTGCATCCCAGCCAACCAGATCCCCTCCCCATCCTATCACGAGAGCCTTACCGACTTCCATCCTTTGCACTGAGCCGGCAGTGGGAAAGGCAGCATAACGGAGGAGAAAAGAGAGAAGAGGATGGTGAGATAGAGAGGAGAAAGAGTGGGGGGGGGGGAGAAGAGGAGAGAAGAGAAGGAGGCAGAGTGCATTTACAACACGCCCACGTGTCTACACGCTACACCGCAAAGGGCCGGCTCTCCATCTCCAATAATCGCATCACATTTAGCTTTACATCGTTGACAAAAACGCACAGATCAGATAACGTGCTGGTGCAGGCTCAGCGCTAAAATGTGTAGAGTAAAAAAAGCTATAGCAATATAGAAGAGTAGAGGAGAGGAAAGTCATTAAAGGGAGATTTAAGCCCTAATCCTCGATGCGGCGGCAGTCACCAGGGGCTGACTGGGGCCATCACCAACAGCCCTCCCTGAGCCTTGTTTGTTGATGCTGTTTCCATATCGATCCACAGCTATTCCTTTCACTGAGGCCACTACCATTCCTAACAACACAAACATATGCACACCCTCGGCGAGAGAGGGAGGGAGAGAAAGAGAGAGAGATTGAGAGAGAGAGACAGAGACAGAGAGAGATCAAGAAAGAAAGAGAGAACGAGAGAGAGAGATCAAGAGAGAGAGATCAAGAAAGAGAGAGAGAGAACGAGAGAGACAGAAAAGCAAAGAGCCAGATAGTGACTCTAAATAAGCATACATACCAAGACACACAAACACACACACACACATACACAAATACACACACTGACTCACACACACATACCTGTGGTGATATCTGAATCTGAAAGCCACTCCAGGATGCTGTTCATGGCACCCATGTAGAAGATGAGGCGCAGTTGAGTGACACACATGGTGATCAGGCTCAGCATGAAGATGGGACTGAAGATGCTGCGCATGAACGACTGAGCTGGAAAGAAGAACAGAGAGAAAGAGAAAGAAAAGAGGAGGGATGAGTACAGTCAACTTTGAAACAACCCTCTTCAGAAGGACAAGTGTGCCTTTACTGAATGAAAAGTAGGGTAGGTTGTTAATGTTATGTCAGATCCATCAAGCAGTTTCATTGGAACGCTTTTGAATTCTTGAGAGTTGGGTATTATTTTATGGAACCATGTTTTTCAGGTGCATGAGGGCTTTTCAGGCAACTGTAGGTGTCTGTTGTGGAAAAGTACCACTCCGCCCTGAGTGACTTACATCCTTCAGGTTGGGTGGACCATCTCAAGTGTTGTTTGATTAGAGAGACCCTGTTCAGATGGAAAATTGTTCGATGGGCCCTTGGATGGCTAGGCAACGCTCAGAGGTCCTTGTGGTCAGTGGTGCGACCGGGAGCCGGGCTGGGTTAATGATCCACCCGCACCAGATGCTGTAAACGGACTCAGATGGCGGGGCGGCGTACGATAAAAAAGTCCTCTTCATGGCTGTGCCATAGCTTCACCGGCCCTTTTATTACCCAGCATTCCAGTAATCTGCCTGAACTCAAGACCCTCTTTCTTCTTCTTCTTCTTCTTCTTTACTCTCTTTTGCCTTTTCTTCATCCTCTCTCTCTCTCTCTCTCTCGCTCTCCCCCAGTCTATCCCCCCTTTTCTTTCTCCTCTCCGCCATAGAAGAGTGCTTCATTCATCACTGTGGATATGACACAGAGGCAACTTCAGGCCACTTGCTGTGCTCGAGTGTGTCTGCAGGACATGACATACGGGCACTTTCCAGTGACCGCATCCAGCACAGAGACTGCGGCTATATTAGGAGAGGCACCGGGAAGGTGCTGTAATGGAAAAAAGACATTGAGCTGAATGAGCACTGTGATGTTGGTTGCAGCTGTTTGTCTGGACCAGCCTGAAGAGGCTGCCGCTGGGCCCCCCACCACCACCACTACTATCGCCACCACTGCCCTCTTATTACACAAATCTGCAGCTGCTCCAGCTGTGTTATTAAACAAGAAGCTGGCCCTTAACAATGTTCCATCGACCCTCAACTTGCTGCTCTACAAAGGCAAAGCGCAGCAACTATGCAAACACTGAAACTGAGAAAAATGCTTTCAAAGTTGTCATACTGCCCAAACTTGGCCTGAGTGACCACTGCCCCCCAAACTCCTTCCAAACATGGCCCCCACCAACCTTGGCTCCAGACACACTCCAACTTTTTAGAGGTATTCTAGGAAAGTGGTCTGAGTGGATTGCACGCTCTGCTTGGTCTGAACAGGCCAAGCAAAGGGACGCCCCGCTGGGGGTTAAGGACCCCTTCCGTCACCCGGCAGGGGGAGGTGAGGAGGTCATTTTTATTTTGATGCCGGAACTCCAGCGGGTAATCCTTTGGTACATATCTGGGTTAGTAATGCCAGGGCCTATATAGATCCTGTGTGAGCATGATGGCGGCTTACTGTAGCTTTTTAGTGGCCCCCTGCGCTTTCTCTCATTACTTTGGAGGCCCCTTAGCTCACAATACCGACACCAAATCCATTACAATTAACCCCAAACATGGCCCCCCAAGGCTGGCAGGGCAGTGGGATAGCAGTTGGCGTCCACTGTCCATGGGATTTTGATTAGTGCCTAAAATATTTACATTCTTCTTGTTTCTTTTTTTATCTGTTTTCGTCTGTTTGGTGTTTTGGTCTGTGGCAGTTGCTGGGCACTGAGTGGGCATGCTTTGTATGTTACCTCACAGCAGACAGGGTGCTGGCACAGGCCTTGGCTCGTGCCCCACTGTCTTTGAATAGGGTGTTAAAGAGGCCTCCGTCTGCCAAGTTACTCAGGCAGAGATTGAAGACCCCGCTACCATGGAAACAGGCAAGAGTTTACGAGTAAATCATTTTGTTTGTGTAGCCTGGAACTACTTGAATAAACCTGGACAGACGCCGCCTGTCTGTCTTAAACTCACCCGCAATTTTATTACAATTAAAGTGAAACAAAATCAGATTTATGGACAGTCCATTCATTGTGGACGGTGCGGGAAGCTTTGGCACTGCTGGTTGTTGGGACAAGATTAATGATGATTCGTGTTCATGTCCTGCTGAGCCCCATAATTTAGCCTCTGTAGAAAGAGAGCCCTAACACGATAGCTTGCAGTGGACACACTCCACTCACTAAGTGTTAATGATCTGTCATTTAAATAAATGCTGTTTTTATTTTTATTTAATGATTAATTAACTGGAGAGGTACTCATTCAGTACAGATCTCTGCCAAGGTACTTGGTGTTCCGAGTTACAGCACCACTGCTAAGCAGGTGATGTTTTCATTGCAGGTTGTTGACTTGTTTACATTGCTGTTGCACAAAAACTACCAGGTCGATTTTCATAAAACCTTTCTGAGGGGTGAAGCATGAGCCAAGGAAGAATCCATTACATTTTGGAGCAGATCTGGATGCAAAGGTAGATCCAGGAACTTTTTGTACCTTACTTTTTCGGGATAGGACATGTTTTTGACAAGAATAGACCAGGCCTACTTGGCCATCACTTAACCTGAGTGATAAACCTTGGGAAATGTTCAAGTGACCCCACACAGATGACAAACTGATATAGAAAACTTCTCATTTTTCCTGTAACGGGTAGATGCTTTTAAATGAAAAGAAAAAAAAAATCTCTCGCTGCAACAAACAACAGACAAGCCAAGGTCATTTGAACAGCTTGAAACAGTACACAACCAACAACAGACATTAGATCTCTCACTGCATGCACATGGACGAGTTGAATCCGATTGGAAATGGTTTGGGATCGTATCGAATTCATGTGCACAGGCTAAAGATCGTATAGGGATTGGTTTCGCGAATCCGATTGCAACCCCTGGCCTAAGCCAATGTTAATCCGCTTGGTGCCGCCTTGTGCACGCGATTGGTTTGGATTTGCGTACTGTGCATGAACTGGAATGGTAAAACCACTCCATCCCAGAAGCTTCTGTCCCTGATTTTCATCCGATCCTACCATGTGCCCGTACACAGGATCACTGACTCAGTGACAAAGCAGTTCTGTGACTTTTCAACAGCACAGAAACCCCTTGATGTGCAAGTTTCACTGACTCACATCAGTGACTCAAGTCACTACACCAGAAAGTGAAATGTAACCAAAAAGAGATAGCCTCTGAAATGTGTACTTAAAAACTAATGCTAACGAACACTGTTTGATGTTTGCACCAAAAATACATGGGGTTTGTTTTACTTGTGCAGGATACTGTATTCAGATCAATTTAAGTGTAATTCATACCTGGCTTATTGTATTCTTAGAACTGCCATGGTGGATGTAATTAGGGGTTTTAAAGTGTGTGTGTGTGTGTGCCTGTGGGGGCTGGTGGGGGTGGTGGTGGAGTGGGACTGACCATATAGGGCCTGAGTTGCAGTAGGGGCCCAGAAAAACACAGAAAGAAAAGGGGGTCCACAGAGACTGCTTGTGTATAGGACCCAGAGTTACTGTAAGTGCCACTGCCCTTGATGTAACTGTTGGTTAAGCTGATACTTACTTCCTTCCTCGGTCTTGCACTGGACCTCCAGGTCCACGGTGGAGAGGCACAGCTTGTTTCCCTCCTGAGTGGCCAGCTCCTTGGGGTGGTGCTTCAGGGAGTTCCCCACGCTCAGGCGCCTGCCCACGGTGGTCACCTGCCTGTAGAACTGCTTCCCTGTGATCTTATGGTCAAAGCCCAGCCAGCTGAATTTGATCTTAACGCTAAAGGAAAAAAAAACAAATACAACGCACAGCAACAGATAAATGAAAGAAAAGTGAGAAAGGTTTTGGTGATCCTAGTTGTGAACACTGTAATACTGTGGCATAGTGTTAAATGCTTGCACTGTCTAGATTTAACTGCTCTTTTAGGACTTTTGTACACCTTGCAGCTATGCAGATTTTCCATTTTGGATTACGTGGCTTTTACCGCTGCGACGCATATCATTACTATGCCATTTCCCCGAGGCTATATTAAATAGCCTATCATCAGCGTGTTTGAAGGGTTTATCTGTGTGTTGTGGCTCTTACGTGTAGTCCATGTCCTCGGGTCCAGGGAAAGGCTCGAGGGGCCAGTTGAAGAAGCAGTTGATGAAGACAAGGCCAGCACCCCCAGCCCACACCAAGAGAATGGTGATGAGGGCCACGCCCAGATTATAAATCACCTATGCGGGGACAGCCAATCACATTAATGCTGCTGTTGTCACGAGAGTCAGGCATGCGTAGCATTAGCATATAGGGAGAGGATGCGCACCATAATTCCGGGGAAGGTGACAGCGGAGGAGGCGTAGGAACCAATCATGAGAGCGATGAATGTGGACCGAAGGTCACCAAACATGTTCGGTAGCTAGAAGGAGGTAAAGAGATATGGAGAGAGAGAGAGAGAGGAAGAAAATAAAGACAGACAGACAGACAGCGAGAGAGAGAGACAGAGAGAGAGAGAGAGATTCCATGTGAGTTCATCTGCATGACTGTAAACACGTTTCCCCCGTTCCACAAGCATCGACAGCAGAGCCCCTTTAGCGAGAGCAGGAGTCAAGTGTCCTCCAAGTGTACACTGTGAAACCAACAACATGTGGGTGGAGTCCTTTTTCAGTGATTAATTGCCTGACATCAACTTTTACAGAGTGTGGTGGAGAGGACAGTTTGCATAATAACATTTCTGCTTTAGCTCCAGACCCTAAGCACAGGCTGTTCTCTGCCTCAGTGTGTAAACAAATACCTAACACAAAGAGCTACAAGCAGAGCAAGGAAAAGTGATAAAGAGACAGAGAGAGGGAGAGAGAGAAAAAGAGAGAGAAAAAGACAGAGAGAGAGTGGGAGAGAGAGAGACAGAGAGTTCGAAACAAATAAAAACAGGAAGAAAAGAACATTATACAACTTTAACAAGTGTCTAAAGCAAACACATCAGAGACCAAATTGCTTATAAATTCAAATTGCACTGTAAATGCTAGTTCCCCATGTTGTTTTTCCAAGAAATCCCCCCTAAAATAATGCCTAATCATTCCCCTCCCCCCCCTCCCCCTCCACTCTCTGCAGGGTCTCTGCTTGTTAAAGGCAGGAATGAACTCCCTGCCTTAACCCCCCCCCCCACCCAACCACCCACCCACTCCAGTCGTCGTTTACCACCTGAGAGCAAAGGTTATGGAGGGAGGGGGAGGGAGGGATGGAAGGGAAGGAGGGAGGGAGGGAGGGGGGCAAAAATCTCCAGGGTGACAGTTACACTAATACTCCCACAGCAGTCTTGAGGTGTGGAGATGGGAGGAAACAGCCCTCAAATGAGAGAGTGAGTAAACAGAAAGAGCATGTGGAGGAAGAAAGCTGTTGAGAATGAGGGGGGGGGACTGCCAGGGAGAAAGCAAAGAGAGGCGGTGGAAGAACTGGTTTCCACGCAAGTCTGTGCCGGTCATGAGAGAGACCACTAGACAGTGCGTCAACAAGGGACTTGGGTAGGGGTTGGAACATGCTGAACAATGGCAACAGCACTTTTTTGTCTCCGAGGCAGTTTTTTATTTCGAATCCAGTCCCCACTTCTCTTTCTGAACTGACGGATACACAGACAGACAGAGAATCACGCGACACGTGACATTCAGACACTCCCAGAGAGGAGAGCAGGAACAGGAACAGGAACAACAACAACATGGCGCTCACCTACTTTTCGGCAAATAAGATCTTGCACTCTCTTCACTGCAGAATAAGGCCACAAAAGCCCCCGATTGATACGGGTGTAATTACAGAAGAGTGCATCCACAAAGTTAGAGATAGCAGACTCGGATGGGAACAGCGGGTTGAGAGTCCCGAGGCTTTCCAAACAAGGAACCCATTTGTCCTGCTTGTGTAATTAATGTGAGCTAAACATAGGAGAGTGGCTGAGGACGGACACCCATCCAGCACACTCCTGGGCTTCACGGCCACCAGCACTGCTGCTGCTGCTGGCCTCGGTCAGCAGACAGAATGTCTGGACGGTGCTTTAACACTCGTGTGAGAGATCCGAGGAGATGCTGCTCGCACCACTCAATCTAAGTCAGGGAGGCTCTCGGGGGCACGGGCCTGTGGGCCCCCCTGTCTGCGTTCACAGTCGCATGGAGAGACTGTCTTTGACGCCAAAGCAGTGGTCAACCCTGACCTCCTGTAAAAGGGGCCCCAGTGCGATGCCCGATGTCGGACATGACTGAAGTGTGTAGCGATGGTGACATGAACTGCAGATTACCCAAGCGTGTCCTCTTTACAGTGCCTCTCCTGTGTTCCCCTTTGACCTCGCTATATAAGTTCGCCTCAACAGCTAGGAGCGCATGCTTACAGAATTGGGCTAAGCAAACACTAAGTGGTTGTATTGGAGTTGTGCATAGTTTGTGTACTGAGATGCAGCTGTCATAGATGTGCTGCAAAGGTGGCTATGCAATCTGACCTCAGTGCATACACTACGCCAGACTGTCCAGAGAAAGCCAGACAGAGTGGGCGTATGTGGAACTGTCAGTGGTTATAAACTCTTTAGAACATCTCACAGGGAATCCCGCTACAAATTATGATTATTTAATATAATAAAACCCTTTTATAAGATTATTATCGTGTCATTATTTGAATGTTACTATTTGCTGCAACCAAATTATGTTTTTTTCATGTGGAAATACGTACTTTATTTGCTGTAAAATGAAGGAAAGTAGGGAAGCTCTATGGCTCTCACTCTTCTTTTTATATTCCATGAGCCATGAGCCTTTTCTTTGCAGATTCCTTTTCAGATGGTGCTGTCACCATTCTCACAGGTGACCTCACATCATTTTTCCATTTCATGCAGGCTGATGCTGCTATGCTGCCTTTCGAAATGCACGTACAGGATGCCGTCCTTGTGACTATGTGTGCTTGAGTGTGCAGGTGAGGCACGCTGACATGCTGACAGGAGAGAGATAAGAGCCCCTCCACTCCCATTTTGTTTTCTGCTCCTTGACGAGCACCTGATGAAAGGCATTCCTTCGGTAATTGGAAGAATGCAGCAAACATCCTCTCCTTTTTAAAAAAAAAAAAAAAAAAAAAAGAGAAAAAAGAAAAAAACATGTTGCACAGGGACAGGGCTGCAGTGGAAACAGAGACACTCCCACCACCAGCCACAGAGCATGTGCGAAGCAACAACACATGCAGCAGAACTGAGGAGGGAAAGGGAAGTGAGACGGAGAGATGTGCTCAGCTGAGAGGAGAACCGGCCCAAACCAGCCTGCCCGCGACCTACAAGAGTGCACGCGTTTCCATGAGTCAACAAGCTTCAGGTCCTGTGGAAGTGGAACTAAGACAAACCTATGCCGGCCGGCACCTTTTTACATTACATTGCATTACACTTAGCTGACGCTCTTATCCAGAGCGACTTACAGATATCTACAGGGTTCCAGTTTCAGTCCCTGGAGCAGCGTGGGGGTTAGATGCCTTGCTCAAGGGCATCTCAACCATGGCTTCTTGTCCACCTCCTCTCTGAGTTCCTCCAGTATCCCAGAATCCCTCAAGCACAGCCATAGAGATTCATCATGAGAGGACAGGGCAGATTTGGACACAAAGCAATGTCCCTGCATGCCCTGTCTGGCTCTGTTGCTTTTCATCAGCAACAAAGTTGTTTGTGCTTAACTGTCATGGTGGTCAATGACCTCACAGGGCAAATCAAATCAAATCAACATGACCCCCAGATAACTGATGTTTTATTTTCGTCATGGGTTGTTAATGCTGTTTGCAGCAGATGTGGTGGACATCATCTGTCTTATCCACAAAAACACTGTATGTCTCAATCTGGAGCCCTTATTTGTAGTCATCAGATTCCAACTCATATTCCATCTGAGACTATACCCCTGTCGCCCCTTACTCCTGACGCCAGCTCCAGCTTTTTGCTGAGTTACACACAGCTCCACTCTTCTAAAAAAATTCACCTTTCATGGGCCTCTTTTATGAGCTCGCTTTGACTGACCCCCCAGTAAAAATGGGACAGTGCTTGGCAACTGGCGGCCATATGCAGCCCTTGACACGGTCGAGAGAGGAGGGAGGGGCTGAAGCCAGGAGAGGATCTTTACAGGCGATCCCAGTGGTGGAGAGGATTAACAGCGAGCTGAACTGATTGGTGGAACACAGCCTACACACTTGTATCATGCACAGAGTCATAACCAGACAAAGGCAAGAGAGAGACACATGCGGATGGAATGTGTTTTCTTTTGGTGTGTGTGTGTAGTTTGTGTGTGCGTGTGTATATATTTGTGGTCTTTGTTTATGCACGCAACAGCGAGGTAGGACCGGGAAGGCTGTGGCCAGGGAGGAGAATGTGGGTGGGACGGTGGAGGGGTGGGGGTCCGAGGGACGGGGGACGATGGGTAGATGGCTGGTGGCAGCAACAGGGGAGGGTTCAGCCATTGACAGCTGAGTCAGGTTACTAAAGGAGGGTGGTTGAGTTCGGTGGGGGGACAGTCCAATGAAGAGTTCTCTCTGCCCCCCCCGTTTTGTGGGGGGGCGCCCCCGCCCCCTGCCAGGGCACTCCCACGCTTGTTTACTGCAGCTGGGGAGGCAAACTGCTGAGTGGACACCGACTTCTAGCCTGGTACTGAGAAAGGTGCGGAAACAAGACAAGCCAAATTTGGAAGAGAAGATAGAGAGCATGAGGAAAAGAGTGAGAGAGCGAGAGACAGAGAGAGAGAGATAGAGAGAGAGAGAGAGAGAGAGAGAGAGATGGGGCATAGAGGAAGAGGAAACGAGAGGAGACGAGAGCGAAAGGAAATGAGAGATGTACGGATAAACGCTTTTCTT
Source organism: Coilia nasus (assembly GCA_027475355.1). Lineage (NCBI taxonomy): Eukaryota > Metazoa > Chordata > Actinopteri > Clupeiformes > Engraulidae > Coilia > Coilia nasus. The sequence goes on along the minus strand of CM050215.1, from coordinate 13,311,983 downwards.
TTCCAGCCGTCAGTCCTGAGCTCACAACATCGATCAGATTGGTTTAAACATACTGCATCAACAGAGAGACGGTTTTAATATTGCACGTGAGGAACAGCATTGAGCTGGGTTATGGGGCATATTATACAGTACATACGAGCTATTTTTAAAAGGATTTCCCACTAAGGGCCATCAGTGACACACTGCCAGACACACACAGCAAAAAGCGTGTTGTGTACATAAACATGACCTCCCCTGGTCAGTGGTGTAAAACATACAGTTATTCGAAGGCGTGCTCGCCGTGCAGGATTACCATGGAGAGGTTACTGGCACATAGCAGCTGCAATAATAAACTGCACAGTTTCCCCTGAAGTGAGAATACGCCTACCTACACACACAATCACACACTCACATTTAAACACGCACACACACACGCACATGCACACACACATACACACACGCACACGCACACCCAAATCTACACACACAATCACACGCTCATATTTACACTCGCGCATAAGCACACACACACACACACACACACACACACACACACACAAAGATCTACACAGACACAGAGGTGCGTGCTCACTCCCACAGACAGACACCCTCTCACGTGCAGACTCTGAATTCTGGGAGGGAGCTTGGACAGGCTGAGGCAAGTTTTTTTTCTGGGAGCCCCAGTGCAGAGCACAGCAGCGCATAAACAACCCCAGCTGTACCCTACGTCAGGGGTTAGGGTAGGCTGGGGAAACCTGTTCTGTTGCTCCACTTTGTTGTTTTTTTTACAGCACAAAAAAAGCCAGTGTTAAAAAATGAGGGAAAAAAAAAACACAGCAGCAACTGGAACACCCAGCAATAGTGGGGGAAGGGGCAACAGCAGCATCAACAACCCCCAACTTCCTGTTTACGTCGGCTCAGCTTTCGTTCTGTTCTGAGAAGCACTCAGAGCGAGAGACGGCGGGGGCTGACCTTTTTTTTTGTGGGTTCAAAATATCACTCGCGTTGACTAGCCAGCTAGCTCTCAAAGAGGTATGCATGAGTGAGGTCATGTGATAACACACCGCTAGAGACAAAGTGAGGAACCAGCTGTGTTCAGAACTGCAGTTATGCAGTCTTTTTTTTTCTCGCCCATCTCAGCAGTGACATAAAGTCAAAAATCGCTTCTAGAGGAGTTACAAGGTTCAGTCTGGCTGACTGTTGCTCAATATCGGGCTCCCATCTTGTCTACAAAGCCCTGGTCTATTTTGAGAACTCATAAATGATGGTGAGAGATCTTTTTGTGGCTCCACTGAAGAAAGTGGCAGTGCTGAATAATACATTCCCAGCAGCACAGTCGAAGCACGTGGGCTCCTCGCCGCACAACCTGCCAGTGGGTGCACTGGGCCCTCTCCAACACACTTGTACATGTTCAGACAGACACACACGTGCACACACATCAGCTCATCCGTATGTCAGCAGGGGATTTCTCTACTTCTCTTCCCAGGAGACTGAGTGTGATGACTCTGTGGGTGTGTTTGTGTGTGTGTGTGTGTGTGTGTGTGTGTGTGTGTGTGTGTGTGTGTGTGTGTCTGTTCTGTGTTTGTGTGTGTTTGTGTGTGTGTGTGTGTTAGTGTATGTGTGTGAGTGTGTGTGAGTGTGTGTGTGTGTGTGCGTGTGTGTGTGCGCGTGCTTGTGTGTGTCTGTTCTGTGTTTCTGTGCGTGTGTCCGTGTGTGTGTGTGTGTGTGTCTGTGTGTGTGTGTGTCACAGAGGAGTGGTTCATCTCCATTCTGAGTCACTTACTGTCAGCGAAGTGAAGGTCATGCACATCCCTCCGAAGCCGTTCAGTGCCAGGGCAAAAAAGATGAGAACGGACAGGTCTGTGGAAGGAACAGACCGTTAAACTCACACAGAGCAAGTGGAGAGGGCCCAGAAAGAGCCTGAATGATTACTATCCATTGTTAGACTGGAGAGTGGAAGGTGGTAGGTACGTACTGTTTGGGTCACTCGCTCCATAGGCAATCAGCATACAAGAAAAGGCAAAGCAGGCACTAAAATTGCAAAAAAAAAGATATGAATTAGGTTTAGATTAAGCTCACAGTGGGCACATCCCTATTTGCAGTAAAAAAAAAAAAAACAATTCAGGAAAAGGGGTAGGAAGACAATAGCCTGGTAAACCAACCCCTCACGCTTTATTTCATTTTGTACACAGGGTCTGGTCTTGCTGCTTTAAGAAACTATTTCTTGCTGGAGCTGTGGACTCTGCCGAAGTTTAAAACAAGTGGCTCTGCCTTTACCCAATCGCTAATGCGATTAGGCAACCTAGACACTACAATTCAAATGTAGCACACAAAGTCCTCGCTCATGAACACTCCCTCTGTTCGCTGAATGGGCGGATTCGCTTGGTCAGAATACATGAATGTCAGCGGCAGCAACGCCAGTCCCTCTGTACAAAATGAAATGAAGTATGAGGGGCTGGTTTACCAGGCTAGGGGGACAAGAGGGTAGGGGGAAAAAAAGGTCACTGGGGTCAACTTGCACATCACTGCTTATTCCCAGTAAGGAAAAAGTGTAGGGGAAAGGGGGGGGGGGGGGGGTCAGTGGGGTTAACTTTCAAAAAAACTGTACTCACCTGCCCAACAAACGCAGTTTGCGTGGGCCGTACTTGTCCATGACGATGCCCAGGGGCAGGGTGATGGCGCTGAGCAGGAAGGAGCCCACGGTGAAGGCCAGGTTCAGCATCTCGTCCTGGTCCTTGCAGATGAGCCAGCCGTTCAGCCTCAGCATCTCCTCCTCCCTGGGCTTCTCCTTCACGGCGGCCTCAACGCCCTGCCCGTCCTCAGCAGACAACGACTGGTTCAGGCCTGAGCTCGAGCTGTTGTCTGGGGGAGGTGAGAAGGGAGAAAGGGATGCCAGGTGAGAGGTGCCGTGTAATGCCATGAAATGAAACATTGCAGACCATAAAACTGAAGATTCGGATGAAATAGCTGTAATGGTATTGAGGAAATTTTCAACTGTAATTGATTGTCTGACTATCTGTGGTCAAGCATGTGTATTATCTCTGTGCATTTGCTCTCTTTTGCTTTATTTTTGCTTTTTTTTTTGTTTGTTTTTGGCAGAGTATGTGAAATGTATGAATACGTTGATCCCCTTTAGGTTGCATGATCCCAGTAAAGGTAACATGTTGTTTTAGCCTTTCAGGCCAGATCTACATGATCTGACATGATACCGGTTGTAGACTCCAGAGGCTTTCCAGTCGGATTACAGAACATCTTTGAATATCCAGCCCCGGAGACATGGAGTAATATAGGAAATCCCCTGAGTATATGTGGAATTGAGACACTGCTGCTGCCTAAGAGGAAGTCGGCCAAAGGGGGGAGGGCTGGGTTGGATTGGGGGTGGGGGTGGGCGTGAAGTGAGGGCTTAAGTGGAGCGAAAGGTCAGGTGCTGAAACGGCAGCAAAAAAAACAGGTGGTCGTATTATGTTAGCTTAACTAGGACAAGTAAGCTTGCTACTGAAAAATACACAGTCGCTGACTAGCCTCCCACCTGAACTTTATGAGGTCTTCTCATGATGTCGTCCTGTTTACCTTCCAGAAACCCTGTTGTCCTGTGCTGGGTGCTTCCCTGTACCACCTAGTCTGTTTAGACTGTAGCATGTAAATCACTTTCATAACTGACCTACATGGCTATTTATAGTCGCATCACCATGATATCACAAGAAGTTACATTTATATCACTGAGTGACTTGTTTTGAGTGTGGCTGTGTGTGGGAGGTGAGGAGGACAAAAACTGGCTCAGGAAAAGGACACTGTGACTTTGTGTGCTCTTCAGACGAGATGGCAAACAGAAAGAAGAAAGGCAAGAAACTCTGTCAACAATGGTTGTGTTTGCCGATTCGACTTCGCCGAATCGTAGCAGGAGAGAGGCCCCAGAATAGAACAAGCAGGGTAGCCAGTGGTCTAGCAATAGGTTACTAGACTGCAAACAGCAGCTGGGCCGTGTGGGCCTGGCTGAGTATTAAGGACTTATTATTGAGCCAACTTGCTGAGTCAATAAGGAGAGGCCCTTATTCTAGGCTCATGCTCCCTTATCCGTCTCCATCTAAGCCTCCACACACTTCTGCTGACACAACTATGAGCACAGCAAAATTATCTCGGGACATCTCTTCGAAGAGTTGCTGCTGATATCCACTCTGACAACATTTCAATGACAATGCAGAGAATGTGATCTATGGTTATTAATACTGAAGCATTCACTTGAGGACATTTTATTGAAACATTGCTTCAAATTTTTTATGGTTATTAATATCGAGACATTCATTTGAGGACATTTTATTCCAACTTCGCTTCAATTTTTGTTAAAGTTATTGGTGGTATGGTGTTGTTAGATATGATAGTGAGAGACATTTACAGTGACTCTTGGTTGAACAAGGCAACCCATTGTCACACAGTTAGCTTAATCAATAGGGCCATTATCTGCTGCTGAAGGAATACCAAGAGTTGCTGAGAATTGAGGTCATCTCATGAAGGGGTGTATCTGTGTGTATTACATGTGAGGGGAGTAAGTGGGTGGGTGGGTTGGTGGCTGGGTGGGTGTGGGCTGCCCCCGTCATGTTTCGGGACTTCAGAAAGTAGTGATAATGCGGGTTCGGGTGGTGTTTGGTGGGTAAGGGGGGGGTAAGGGGGGTGTAGGCCTGGAGTGGATGTAGGGTAGCCTGGTAAACCAGCCCCTCGTACTTCATTTCATTTTGTACAGAGGGTCTGGACCAGACACCGTCAGAAACAATTTGTTCCTGGAGGTGTGGACTCTGCTGAAGTTTAAAACAAGCCTCTGCCTTTACCCAATCACTAACGCCTGGTCGTCACGTATGCAATTAGCCTATCTACGCACTACAATTCAAATGTAGCACACAAGGTCAATGTCATGGCTATCAAACACACCCTCTGTTCGCTGATTGGAACGGTCTTGCTGGGGCCGACAAAATGACCCTCAAGAGATTCCGGTCCAGACCCTCTGTACAAAATGAAATGAAGTACGAGGGGTGGGTTTACCAGGCTAGATGTAGGGCGCCGGACAGAGAGTGTTAGTCGGCACTCCAGCAGTGGAAATAGCTCTCATGGCACATTCGCAGCTTCCTGAGAGGCCTATCTCGTGGAAGTCGTGCTCAGACACTGTAGCTATGTGCTGACCCAAGGCCCCTCTGATCCCTGACAGAGGGGTGGGGGAAACTGAGAAGTGAGAATGTGTGATCTGTGGAAAGAAGGGCGTCGCATCACAAGTTTGTGGTTGCATTATGTGGCGTAACCAAGAAATGTGTGCGTGTGGTCAATGCTGATAAAGTATTCTGACCACAACCACCACCAATATATAAAAAAAGAAATTCTCTAGTGAAAGCTACAGTTCTTGGAATGTTTTTTTTAGAGACTAACTGTCATTCGTTCACATTCTCTTGAGGGCCCATGTTTGTCGAGCCGACGAACAGCAACGGGGGCACGAGAGACAAGAAAAAAGAATCAGGTTAGAATGTGGCCCTCGCACTTCACACGTGCACTCCAACCACACACTACCGGGCGGCAGCCGGGTGAGGAATGAAAACTCTCAGGTCCTGACGAGCTTGCCCAACGCAGCCATAAAAAAACAAAGACACCCCGCCTGCGTCCCCTCAAAAGAGGCGTGAGTGTCCTATATCTGCTCGTGTAACTTACTGGGGACTGACGCACACGCTTGTCACATCTACTGACATGATTTACGAGCACGTGTTAAGTAGCTGAGGGGGAGTGAATGTGGTAGTGGTGGAGATGGATTTGTTTTTTACTTCTTGTTTCACTTGCTAAGCAGGTGCCTCAAAAGAGTGTGTACTGATTCCATTTCTGCGAATGAATGAAGCACTTAACAGCGGACAGAGACAACTTGGAAAAAACAGACCAGCCCAGTTCTACCACAGAGGATCGTGAAACCTCAAACCCGTGTCAACAGATCTCTGACTGATTAAAAAACACTTTGGAGCGACTTGACACTATTGGCAGTCATACAGTAGAAAAAAAGCAGTACAATTAAAAAAAGGCCTCTCTTCCTCAGGGACAGAGGATGCGGCTTTGGAAGCAGTCACAGTGAATTGGTCAAAGCACAGCGAGAACCTAGTGACTCACAGGGTCGACTGTGACAGTGTCCTGATGCGTTTCCCATTACCAGGACTCTCGAATATGATTAGGCCAACAAAAGAAGTCTGTGGTGAGATGGACAGGGACTGGTACTAGGTGGAAAGCGAAGTTTCGTGTCCATGTCAGCTTTAGTATATTTACCGTGAGAGCCATTTTGTTATTTGTTTGAAACCCCCCTGATGAAATCCAGGCTCAGTCTTTGAACAACAACAAAAGAACACAGATTCTAAGGATGATGATGATGATGATGATGATGATGATGATGAGAGGAAATTTCAGTTGATCAAAAGCACCTTTTCATAACGTCAGACTGGCAAATTATCATTCAGTCTAGATCTGTCTATCGATCAAGACAATGACAAACTCAGAAGGACACAAGGGTATTGTGAGGATATGATGCTGAGAAACCTTTTATTTAATTACTGCTGAGTGTTTCTTCACTACCAGGCTACAAAAGACTCAGTATATTACTAAATTGTTTGTGTATCAGCGCATATTGCAAATAAAAAATAAATAAAACAATAGTCTTTGTGCTACGTTCTGTTTGTTTCATTCTGCCACTTAGAATTAGTGTGTGTGTGTGTGTGTGTGTGTCTTTAAGCGTCTTTAAGCAGACTTATGGCCTTCAGACAAGCTGATCCCTATCACATTGTTTTCCCCCTTGCCTGAACACTACGGTGGCAGGAAACAACAACTGAAATTTGGCTCAGCATTCACAAATCTCTGCTCCACTGAGTGTCTGACACATTGTCTGAGTGATTTAAGAGTATTTTCCTGTAAGTAAAGAAGAAATGTGGTAATCTAAACAAAACAGCTGCAAAGGTTGGAGGCTTGCATTGATTTCTCCAGGAGTATAAATGAGATCCTCATAATCTGATCACAACAAATCCATGTGTCATATGATATGTGAGATTTTAAATTACAGTGCAGTACTCTCATGGTGCAAGAAACCAAAATATTTTACTGTCTGCTAAACACAAGTTCTCTTACAAGGGAACTTGTTTTGAAGGGGGATTTGAATCGTATGCGAGTATGTGTGCATGTAAGCATTAATTAATTAGTGATTTATTTTTGATAGCCAGCAGATACTGTTGTTACTCCAAGTAGGTGAAAGAGCGAGGGTGCCCTTTGTTGTGAAAGAGGATAACATCGCAGGTGGGACGGTGCAATTAGAAAGAATTAGGATCTTTGTCAAAGTACCTGTAGGGTGCCACATTCCAGTTGTGTTATTGTATTCAAACAAAAGAAAGGTGAACACAAATGGCCTAGAATGACTTACACATAACGTTTGTAAACTCACATTCTAAACATTTCCTAATCATGAATTCATATCATCTTATTTAGATTGTTGGTTGATAGTTCTGACTGTGATGACTGCATAGCTTTATCATGAAGTGCTTTTGTTTTCAAGACCCTATGTGTGCACATGGCTGTACAATGGCTCATTTTTGTACAGACTTGAACCTTGAACACCTTAATGGCATTGCTGCTGTGTGTCTGTGTACTGCAGCTTACCGGGCTCCAAGCAGAGGTACGAGTAGAAGCCCTCGGACTTGAGCATGATGAGCAGGGAACCCCATCCGAGCAGCACGGCGGAGAACAGCAGGTTCTCGATCACGGCCGTGACGGCCATCCACCATCGTCTGGAAACAGCGGTGCGCAGTGATGGAGCCATCTTTGCCAACTCAGAGCAGGCAGATGGGTGCAGTAGGTGCAGGAGTATTGGAGAGCAAAGTAATAGTCAAGCCTGAAATATACAACACAGACATGTTGATGTTATGTTTGGACATTTTGAGTGTCTTTAAACTTAGTATTCTTATTTTTTTAACTGATAAGACATGTTTTTTTTCAAATGCATTCTTTATTACAGCACTTATTATATAGTGCACTTTTTCAGGATCACAGGGCTGGATCATGACATAATCTTTTTCTGTTAAACACATCGAAAAATCATTTGTTTTCACAGTCAAGTGCGTTTCTTTGTTCAGTCCTGCCTCGGTGCAAAACATCTCACAAACAAGAAACAGCTCAGACTTCCTCAGCGCGTGTTCAGCCCTCTAAAGCCCACCCACTCGGATGGCTAAACCCGCCCTTGCTGCTGCTGATTGGCGCTCTATTACAAATAAGGCAAACCAGGCCTCCCCCATTTGCTGCTGGTAATGCAGGGATAGAGAGACTCCACGTGAGGCCAAGATCTAGCCGGTTCGAACCAGTACGGCGCGAGATTCAGGTCTAGTGTTTCCCGTTATCATTCTTCTTTAGTGATGCGCTGTGGAGGTAACATCACTGTATGCACTCTGCAGCATCAGACAATGCTACGCACATGTTATTACATCCAAAAGCGCAAGTTCTCTAATTAATGTTTGAAATCGACGTTTCCATATATTTTCACCATCGAGTCGCACACTTTTTGTTCATTTATTTAGGGACAATAAAACGTCGCAAATACCACGTAATGTTGATGAAAATTATTCGTCAATCCATAGGATACTTCTGTAATGACATTATTAGACTATCGGATTAACTGGATAGCCTAGTCGTTTAAAGACAAAGCTGTTGTGTCCTGTGGGAGCTCTCAAAACTGGTCTGAACTGGACATGAATCGTCAGCCCTGCGTCTCCGTCTGTAGCCCACGCTCACTCCCCACCCCCACCTCCATTCACATGCACATTAAGCTCAGCTGTTCCGTGTCTTCGGTTCTGAATATCATCATCACTGCTGGCAAAAACAACCGACAGCGGACACTTTGTTCACGTTTAACTTCCTTGTTTTCGCGTTTCCTCTAGCGCCTGTTTATGATGAGCAGGGCTCAGCGCCGCTTCAGAAGTGCGTCTGTTGTGAACTGTTCAGAACCCTACCCTGTGCGACGCTCTGACAGCATGGCTTGTTGATATTTACCTAGCTTATATATCTTCAAGAAATTACAATTACCAATTGCTGTTTGTAACACAACATCAATTGCGTGTAGCACATCTATAAGACACATAATGACAGCGAGTCTATGAGCTAGCCTATTGTTTCAGGTTCTATGCATAATGTACTACCACTAAGCTATACCTTACTATAAATGTTAGCAGTGATTATCATTAAAACGGCAATTCAATTCTGGACAAGCATATCATTGAGTTAGAGATGGATTTAAAGAATGTCATTGCCAACAATGCATGTTAAGTCTACTACAGCTCAGAACACATTCGCTCACCAGGATACACAATATGATAGAGATTTACAGGCTACTATTGCCATTAGACGAATAGAAGTTACAGAGAGACAATGAAACATTTCGATAAAACAACTGTGCATGATGTCGACTTTGCAAAACATTACATTTGATATTTGTAATCAAAACCCTGACGCATCTTATGTGCAAAGTTAGTATGTAAAAACTTGAAGCAGAATGTTTAACCATAACAATGCAGGAGGCAGAGCAGCAAAAAAAAAAGATAAAACCATTGTCATGACATAGACCACAAGAAAAACTATGGTAACAGACTAGCTTATATCAACATAATTTAAACACTGAACACTCTACATGACACAGCAGCATCCATTCTACAGTAGCTGAGTTTATCCATACTGAAGCATCCTTACTCCTTACTGAAGCAGTGAGCGGCTCCTACCTGCTTGACTGGGGAATCCCGCACCAAACCGCTGATGTCCCTCTGGTTGAAGGTCGATATGCACGTCTGATGTCAGTTAAGAAATCATGCAGATACAGATATACTGACACTTAGTCTTTGGTTTCTATACATCACTTTATTCTCTTTCATCGCAGATTCCTGGATTTATATTCTCACTGTTCGCTGCACAAACAAGCCCACGCCGCCATTGGTCGACTGGTGAGCTAGAGACGATTCGAACCAATCAGAGAAGAGTAACAATTAAATATATAATTAATCATCATATTTGCTTGTTTATGTCCACTAAACACAATAGGTATATGCATTTGATAACTGTAGTTTTACAAACCACACATGTTGTTTGACGAGAAAGATCTGAGAATTGTCTATGTTCAGTTTAGTATTGTCATAAAGCCGCTTTACGCAGGTGATGATTGTCAGCTCGTGTAAGGTCCATATGGGAAGTGAAAAGTAAGTGTAGCCTAATATTCAAAACAAACCACCAGTTATTCATGTACAGTGGGCGTCTTAAACAGACCGTATCCGTTTGATGTTCATTACTATTGAAGGAAACTGTGGAAATTGTTTTATTCGGTGCGTAATTTGGATAGAATCAGTGTATCGCTGGAACAAAGAGTTCACAATAAGTCCGACTGTTATCCAAATTTCCAAGTGAACTAAGACCAGAGTCGGCCTGGCTGTTCATTTCAACAGAATGCATTCGCCCGGATGCAAAACAAACAGCTAAAAAGTCACAATCATTATTACTCGAGGAAAACGCATTTGCACACTTAAATGGATTATGACTCATTGCCATTAGGGTAAGCGATCGAACAAAGTAATCGTTTTAATATCTGTCTTGTCCTTGAACTATTATTTTTTTTTAGGAAACAACTATGATCGTCGACAAGACCTCCAAGTTCCTCAGGTGAGCATAATGCAGAACTTCACAGCAGCTGAGGACAACGGATCCGACTCTCACTTTTCTTTTTGCAGAGTCTACTTTAACCTCGACATCGCCCTCTAACGGCGAACTTTCTTTATAACAGTAGAATGCAGTTTTCACATTGTTTACACAGTGTTTGTTATATGATGCTCCAAAAAAATGCAGTCTTTACATTTAACGGCTGATCTGAAATAATTAGACGTTCTGCCATAAAATGTGCATTGAATAAGAACCCCATTATGTTTTAAATTACTTACTCTTAAATCTATACACAAAGGATAGGATATTTCACACATAAGTACATTATATTTACATATGTAACACCTAGTCACCATTAAATACCCAAAACATTTTGGGAATAAAATCCATTTTAAGGAATATACAATGGAAAATATTGTTAACTGCAGAAGTATAGACAATATAGACGTTTCTGAGATGCACTCTCATTTCACTTTCAGGGACTTAAAATTTACTGACCTCACTGTTCACAATACAAAGGTGTCATATTTTAGTGGAAATAATAATAGGGTGTAAGCTGCCCTTTAAAGCTTAAATGAACGAGTAGAAAAAATATATATATATAAATGAGCCTGACATCACATGAAAAACCTAGACCATTGTCAGTCACTTGGCACAGCAAAACTCTACCATCCAAACTGCCACTGGTCATGTCACGGTCAGGAAAAAAGAACTTAGAATTTTGAACTTTGAGCAGCTCATGATGTCAAACCACTTTAGTCTAGTGTTCCACTAGGGACCAACAGAGGGCAGTGTTTCAGTGTAGTTTTTTTTTAAAGATCTTCTGCACAGAGGCAAATCCAATAGGCAAACTTTGAAGTCCATGCAGAATGTGTTTTAAGTGTTTATTTGTAGAATACAAAGAGTTGTAAAACAGATTTAAATAAAATATATCTTAAATCTCAAAATAAATATAACACAACACAGAAATGTAACAGCAATTTTTAAAATCCAGGGAATGCCAGTGATTGCCATCTAATGAGGCCTGCGTAAAAGCAAAAAGAGAAAGAATGCCTCCATACTGATCTATAAACTCCAGGTGTCAATCAAGCAGGTGCAATATTAAAACTATTTTCAAGAGTTTATGTATTGATGTGTGGACATTCTTTCTCTTTTTGTGGCAAACATAAGTCTGATCCTGTACCTGAAAAGTTCATTTTGGATTTTTGTGCGTGCACCCCTCTTAAGTTTTACAACCCTTGTAAAAACAACATCTTAGATGAATACCCATGTTCAGTACAACATACTAGTTCATGGTTTTAATGGTTGGATCGGTAAATGTTGTTTCATATAAAACATTCTTGTTTCTTTAATAACACTGTGCCCCAACGACACAATGGTGTGCACGCCTAATCCTCCATATCCCCTCCCTATATTTAGTTCAAACACACACTTTAATGTCAAGATTGGTTCTGGTCTTGGAAAATTCTTTGAGCCTCTTTACACCATCCTTCGTGAACTTGTTGTCGAAGAGCCTACAGACAAATAAAAAGAAAACATAATTACACCACACAAAGTATTAAAAATGAACGATTACTTGCTGTGTTGTCCTAAGATGCCAGCACTCACCAGATATACTGAAGAGTTGAGTTTTCTGTCAGTGCATCCATCAGAAGTTCCCCACCTTTGTCTGTTATGTGGTTGTCACGGAGTCTAAATGTTAAAGAAACAAATACAGCCATAAGAATTGTTTGGCACCTCCCACATATAGTGCTTATAGTAAATACATACACACTGTATGCTGTACATACCATAGACATCCTATACATATATATGTAAAGGATGTCTATGGTACATACCGCACAACACTACATGAACAGTATAGACAGCCCAGAATGTCTCAGTGTGGAAAAGGAGAAACCAAAAAAAAAATTATTTCCATTTCTATCACATAGTGGACCACTACGCATATTCTTATGGACCATGATGACCACATTCTAAGTCTGAAGTCATGCTAAGTCGTTTATAATCATAGAAATGTATGATTCGGAAGCTTAATAACAATAAGCCATTGTTTTACCTGATATCTTTCAAAGTACAGTTAGTCTTCAGCATGTCAGCTAGATGTCCAGCTCCTTTGTCTCCAATGTCATTGATGGCCATTCTACAGAGACAAACAAAAATGACGTAAGTGGAAACACGATCTGAGGAAGGGTGAGGGAGCCCGAAACGTCACACGGTATTTGAAAAAAAAAAACTTGGGAGCATAAATCGGGTTGAGCGGACTTTTCCTTTCCACTTATGTCGACTGCCCTTTTAATAAAATAATAAGAATTTAAATATTGCTGTTACATTTCTCTGTTGTGTTATAATAAGAATAAAAAGGAAGGACATCTTTTATGGGTCTGTCTTATCAATTATATTAGTTTTCATATGGCCAACTCTGCTGTTGATGGGGTTTGCTGGAGAAGTCGGCTGGCTTTTATCCCTGATCCTTTAGCTGGACAGCAAACAAGTTTTGGACCAGTGGCTAGAGAGCAACAGCTAGATGGGAAAGTCTAAAGGGCTAAAATAGGACTCAAATATGACACTGCCTGACTAATTTTGTAATTGTGTCTTAAGAGCTTTTTCTGATGTTTTTACCTGAGATCAACAACAGTCCGATTGTCTTTTAGTGCCTCAGTCAGGATCCTGACCCCCTCACAGCCCAGTCCAGTCTTTACGACCCTGCAAACACACACACAATAAGACAGGGAGCACAGGCACAGGAGATAGCACTGCAACACTGCCCTACAAAGGCAAAATACCTTAACTCACTAGAGTGTAAAACTGAGAGAAATGACTTTAAAAATCTTCCACTTGCATGTATTTTCAGTGTTACGGCAAAGAGAACATCTTTTTTTTGATAAGATATGTATAGAAATTTGGCCACATGATAAAACTGATATATATTGTTCCAAAAAATGACAATAAGTAATTTTCCCCGAAAATGAACATTACGGTCTCCTGCCTTTGTAGAGCAAAACAGGTCACCATACCCTCACCTGTTCGTGCTGGGTTGAACTGAGAGCCACTCACCACAGCTTCTCGACACGGCAAGCTGGAGTCTTAAGTGCTTTGGAAAGCACAGCGGCTCCGTCAGGTCCAAGTGGATTCTGTCCGAGGCTACAGAGCGGTGAAAGAACAGAACATTCCAGAAAGTAAGGCCCAGTGAATATCCCTCTCCAAGCACACGAGAGGACAGCTTGAGGAGTGTCACTGTCAAGAAAAACAAATAGCTGATGGGCCAAATCTCACCTGAGGGTGCAGAAGAGTGGCAGCACGGGCAGAAGTCTGCGTAGCCCCTCGGCGTCCAGCCCCTGGCAGTCCAGTTTCAGAGTGTCCAGGTCGGGGCTGAGCTGTAGCAGGAAGGCCAACTCGCTCCAGTCCCTCTTTTCCAGAGACTCCGGCTGCTCCGACTGGGGTTTCTGCGCCAGGACCTGCAGCCAGCTCTGCAGCCGCTGGGACAGCCCTGAGTCCTGGGCCTCGTACAGGCAGTGGCAGACGTTCACCTGTCTTTCGGGGCAGAGGCTGCAGTTTCGGAGCTGGGAGTGAAGGAGAGACAGGAGGAACGAGGGAGGGGCAGAGGAGGGAGAGCAGGCTGGGGAGGCGCAGAATAGAGATGGAGTCCTCCTGGGGAAGAGGCCGTCTAGGATCAAACGTGTTCGTGGAACCAAGAGGCCAGAGACAAACCTGGTGGAGACACCAGATAGATTCAATGAGATTAACTTGTTAGTAATGATGGTGGTTCAGAAATGTTAGTGTTTAGCAAGTAAATTAATTGTTCCATATTAAGATCAATTCCACATAGATTTACCTGGAACTGCAGGTAATGTACATTTAGCAAAAATAAGATATACATTTCATGCATAATAATACATTTCATGCCATTCATTATATTTAATGATATTGTATAACAATAGTACATTTATTATACACTGCAGTTCACATGGTATGGTGTATTGGGTAATACTGCATTATATCATAGTTAATAATAGTTAGCTGTACCTGCAGAACAAATCCATGTGTCCAGACTGATGCTGCCCACTCCACAGAATAGCCTTCTTCACATGTTGTTTCAGGAGGCCTTTGGACCCACGTAGCTTTTTGGAGGCCAAAGACAACACCCTTTGAACACGAAGTGGAAGGTTTATCGTGCTCGGCTGGAGCCCAGCGAACGGGTCCGACCCAGACAGAGCCTCCAGCACAAAGTACAAAGCTGCCAGGTACTCCTGAACACTGGTGTGGATGAAGTAGAAGCTCTCCTCCAGCCTGAGCGACGTGTGGTCCACTTTCAGGATCTCCACCAGGAAGATGCGAGAGAGCTCGGCGCTGTCCAGCGAGAGGGCGGCAAGGTCGGAGCATTCGAAGAGCAGCCGCCTCTCCAGCAGCCCCTTGAAGGCCAGCGCCCCGACGGCCCTCAGCACCGGGCGGCTCTCCCGCAGGATACGCGGAGCGTCCTGCAGGAGGCGCCAGGGGGAGTCCTCTTCCCTCCCATCTCCATGGAACACCAGGATGGACTTTAGAAAGCAGCAGTAGATGTCTGTGATGGTCAGCGTCCTTGTTGAGGACTTTGGGGTCAATCCATTTACCAAGGTGGCACGGGGTTCAACAACAGTGTATGTTGCGGGGGGCATCTCACTCTCAGATGCAGCAGAGGGTGTCTCGCTCTCGGACATGATTGTTGTTGCATGGGACTCGTGCTTTGTGAGACCAGGGCTGCCGTTGTGCAAGGCTGTGGACACAATCCAGCAGAAGGCCGGGATATGACACATGAGCTGCAAAGGCTTATGGGTAGCCACGTAGTCCCACACCTCTGCTCCAGCCTTTTCTGAGGCACAGGTGTGTCTAAAGTACTCCTGCTGCTGAGCCTGAGAGAAGCCCAGCATGCTGCAGAACACGCTCACCAGCTCCAGGGGCACCTTGGAGACAGCGTGGGGTCGGGAGGTGAGGAGGATGGTGATGCCGGGCAGTAGGTTCCCCTTGATCAGGTTCACCACCAGCGCACCTACGGGCTGAGCCCGCTCGGGGTCGGAACACTTCGGGGTGCGTTTGAAGTCCAGCGGGTACCGGAACTCGTCCAGCCCGTCGAGGATGACGAGAAGGCGCTCCAGCTTATCCCGCAGGATGTCGGCCATGACGGGCTTCAGGTGGCTGTAGTGCATCAGCAGGAGCGCCTGCAGAGACTCCGGTTCGCTGATCAGGTTCAGTTCTCGGAAGGACAGGGACAGTATGATCTTCTCACAGTCCGTCTGCGAGGACCACTCGTAGACCAGCCTCCTGACCACTGTGGTCTTGCCGCTGCCCGCCACGCCTGACAGCAAGGTCAGCCCGTTCCCGGGGATTGACAGCAGGCCCTGGTATATCTCCCTGAACACGCAGATCTCCTCCTGCTGCCCTCTGGTCTCTTGCGTACGACCCCTAAAAAGCTCCCCCACCATGGCTGCTTCATGTTGGTGCTGCAGATGAACCTCATACCCTGGCCTCTTGGACAGCGTGATGTCAGTGTAGGGCCTAGCCTTAGCTTGGCTCTGAGCGTTAGCTTTGGCGCTAGCAGAGGGCTTGGGGCTGTGCTCCTTGCCCAGTATGTCTCTATGCCTCTGCATGTGGTCCTGTAACCTCTGCTGCCTGCAGCTGTTGAGGTTCTCTCTTCCTGAAGCTCCAGTCTGAACCTTTGGCATTACTTCAAAGAAGGCACAGCAGGCATCCTCTCCTCTGCCATACAGCACATCCAGCAAGTTCCTCATGCGATCGCGCTCTCCCAAACATCCCCCACCCCTCACAAAGCTCACGTCCTCCTCGGTGACGACGCCAGCTTGGAAGAGCAGGTCCAGGAGAGATGTCACGTGTTTGCTCCAGGCCTCCACGAGCTCCACACGGCTCTTCTGTACCTGTTCACTAAACGGCCCCACCGCCATCTGCAGTGCGGAGGTATACAGCAGAAATCACCTGAAACGGCAGGTGAAGAATTTATTCACATTCAGAGTAACAACAGTGTCATTTCAAGAAGACAATTGATAAGTTATATTCAAATGTGTCCTTGCAGCAAGACCTGCAGAAGTTGTTGAAGCAGTGAGTAAATACTGTCAACAGTGCTGTGTAGGCAATGTCAGCTATTTTTGCTGGCGTCCACAAGATTTAGCCATTATGGGACTCCACCCTTTCCTGTCACAAGGACATGTTCACTGCAGACACTTTTTTTTTACAATGTCTGTTAATGGGGTGAAGAGTAATGGAGACCGACGCTGCATTTAAGAGGAAGAACTTGAATTTCGCCTCACCACTCAAAAGCACGCACTAAGCATTCTGTAACGTTTGTTGTATTACATCCACATATGTCACGTGACGTCACATACATACGCCACACGCTCTGGGTAGAGTGACCAGCAACTAATCAGGGCACAGGTGGCTGCGCATGCTTGCAATCTTGGATGGCATCTGCAGCACTTACAGCTAAACAACTCTGCAATAATAGGTGTAGGCTACAGCAGCACAGTCATCTCAGTAGCTACATCTAATGTGTTTCAGTTAAGGTTGCACTTGTTTCCCTGGACCGATCTGTGTGCGTTAGGTCTGCAAGGTGAAGAACTAAAGACACACACGCATATTTTAACACTGCACACAATAAGTGACTTATACATTGTATCTAATATAAATACAGTAGTAGCCTAGACTATTTTATACAGCCTTTATATAGACTGTAATATAGAGTAGTCCAGCTTCATAGACGTAGCGGCCAAATGACCTACTTCAGGGAGCTCTTATTTTAAGCTGACAAATAAATTTCTACGGGTTGCAATTGTAATTTAACCGATTGATAAGATGTCCTTGCAACACGATAGGCATTCCTAAGATTGATGCAATGTCCCTTGTGAATAGGGGAGACCGGGGCTGGTTGAATCAGTGTTAATTTCCAAGCCACTATAGGGTGCTGAGACACAATTCCAACACTAAAATGATGCCCATTAGGACCAGAGTAAGTCAAGTTATGTAAGAGGTCTCAAGGTCATTAACCCTTTAGGTGAGTAAAACTTTTTAGTTTTGGGGGGTCAATTCCTGGATTTTATACCTTCCACTTAACAACTCCCAGAAGGGTAACAGTTAGGGATTTTAAAAAAAAACTTGTTTTAAATGATTGTCAAGGGACTCAGCTATAATGTAAAATAAAGTTTGAGATCCTGAGATGACTAATGGTAGCAGGCTAACAGTGTTTGTGGAAAAATCTGTACCTCATTGTGGGCGGGGTTGGTTGGCACACTAATTTTGGGGCTGGTTGGCTCAACAGTTTACATGAGAAAGGCCCATTGGTACTCAAAAAATGAGCATTTTATACAGGGTGTTTAAAAAAATGACATAATTTGAAATGAGAATATTAAAAAGTGGATTAGGCATAATTGTCATTATTATTATAAATTTTCAATTATAATTCAAATACAACCCTATTTGGTAACACTTTATAATAACTACTCCCTATAAATCATGTATAATGTATTTGCAAACACTGAATTAACCCTTTGTTCATCATTTTTAACCATTATTTTCACATTATTTGTCATCCATAAATCAGTTATAAACATATTTATATTCTGTCTGCTTCTCTGTTGGCTGTTTGTCAGTATAAAAGAAGAAAAGAGGCACGTACATCCAAAAAATATATAATCACAGGTTCTAGAGTTGACTTTTCAGGTAACCATATGATTAGGCTACACGTTTTCAGTCATTTATTGAGTGAACTGTATTTATTTTACATTAGCTTATATGTGAGCCAACCAACCCCGCCTACCTGAGCCAACCAACCCCGTGCTGGGGCAGGTTGGCACAATTTCTCAAAGCCAGTTATATCATACATTACTCGAAACAAGAAATATTTTGTTGACATTGTATATACCTGTTTTATAGATGAGATAGATGAGATGAGGCCATGTACTAAAATGGCTTGAGTCATACATCACCAGAAGACAATTCTATATTAGTTTAGGAGATCATATATCTAAAAATCACGACGTACCCTTCGGTGTTGCTCAAGGCAGCTGCCTTGGCCCCCTGCTTTTCTCATTATACATGCTACCGCTGGGCAACATTATCAAAAAACATAATATAGACTTTCATAGTTATGCCGATGATACACAACTTTATATCTCAGTTGAGCCAAACAAAACCACAGCTCTACAGTCTTTAACCTCCTGTTTGTCAGCTGTCACGCATTGGATGAGCAATAACTTTCTAAAGTTAAACGAAAACAAAACTGAACTGCTACTTATCGGCCCTAAAGACAAACGGGAAGCTCTCCTCCCCAGTCTAGGCAACCTAAACCAATATGTCAGAGAACAGGTAACTAGCCTAGGTGTCATCCTTGACTCTGACCTAAGCCTTAAACCACACATCAACAAAGTGACTAAAACAGCATACTTCCATCTAAGAAATATAGCAAAAGTTCGCCCCTTCTTGACCAAGCCAGACGCTGAAAAACTTGTTCACGCATTTATTACAAGTAGATTAGACTACTGCAATGCCTTGTTCACAGGCCTCCCAAAAAAATCAATTGAAAAACTACAGCTTATTCAAAACTCGGCTGCAAGATTACTAACAAAAACAAGAAAGAGGGAACATATTACTCCTGTACTGGCTGAACTACACTGGCTACCTGTATCCTATAGAATTGACTTCAAAGTACTACTACTGGTATTTAAAGCTGTAAATGGCCTTGCCCCATGCTATATTGTTGACGCATTATCCTCTTATACCCCTGCACGAGCCCTTAGATCCGCTGATGCCGGTCTCCTGAGGATTCCAGACGCACCACCCAAAAGGATCGGGGAATCGGCCTTTTCATACTACGCCCCAAAGAGATGGAATGCCCTACCACAGCACATCAGAAAAGCAGAATCCATCGACATCTTCAAGCGACAACTAAAGACCTACCTATTCAACCAAGCCTACACCTAACTACTCAGTCACCGACTTCCCGTTACCAGCCCCGGCAGATGGGCTACCCTGGGAGACGTGGTTCTGCCTGAGGTTTCTTCCTAGAAAAACAGGGAGTTTTACTCACTGATTCCTGAGGTTTCTTCCTGAAATCACGCAAATCAAACAAACAGGGAGTTTTTCCTCACCCCTGTTGCTCCCTGGGGACACTAACAACCGACTGCGCCTAAATGAACTTTCCTCGTGTAGTGCCCCTGGCCCGCAAAGACTGCCGACCTATGTTCACATAAGAGCCCACATTAACAGAGCGTTGCATAGCTCTAACGCCACTGGACTACAAAGATTGCTGACTAGGGCCTACAAGGACTGCCTACCTGTGTTCATGCAAGAGTCAGTCTGCTTCTGTATTTATGTGCTCTGACATCACTGAACCGCAAGAAATGTTGTCTTGCAACAACCCTGCCAAACTGTAAAGCACTTTGAGTTGCATATTGCATGTATGAACTGTGCTATACAAGTAAAGTTTTATTATTATTATTATTATTATTATATTGAGCTTTCAGTCAATCACACTTTGACAGCTATAACGCACTGTAAGACGGAGAAATATAACCGAGTGTGAAAAGTGATCCTACCAGCCCCGGTCTCCCCTACTGCAAAGTTCTTATCAGATGCAGGCAGCCACCTGTTCTCGCCGGTAGCAAGGCTCTTCAAGTCATTGCAAGCTGCCCCCTGGGAATTCCCCACGTACTCACTTAAACATTCTTGCACGTTTCGAGCCCACTTGTGCAAAATAGTTTTTAATGTTGTTATGCATCCCAAATAATGTACTGTAGGTCTGACCTGCGATACGTTTAAACAGCACATCAAATACACATCATACTGAATATTCTGAACGTCACGCAAAGGTGAACGTCGGTCGCCAGTCTAGCCTACTTACCTGAAAGATATGATGTGGGTAGCCTATCTGTACCAGGTCTGTGAAATAGGAAAAAGATCCATCCCATCCGTATTCACCAGAGGAACGTTTTCAAGAAACCTGGCAGTGAGTGTAAAAATGAAGTAGGCAACTGTTCACCCCTGAAAGTTTGGCGCAATTCTGGAACTTCCCAATAAAGCACCCCGGTTATTAGCCAACTTCTGACTTATAAATCCGAGATCCGTTTAGAAATCTAGATACATCAACGTCATGTAACGGCAGTCAGTAACTGTCCTAATGCATTCTTTAAATTTGGGCATCATAAATACCAACCGTATAGGTCGAGTAGGCGATCTTAAATGAACACAAAATTGCGTCTTTGAGAAACAAGTGAATCTTGCCTCCGCATTCCCCTCCCACACACTTTCAGTTTCAGATTACCCTCCCCATGTCAGAGTGAGTGGCACGGACTCTCCTGATGATAATGCAATGAAGATATAGTTCTATAAAACCTGTGTATGTGCAGTACAGGCTATAATACATTATATCCCGTGATGCACAGAATGTGTAGGAAAGTTTTGGCAAAAGTGCAATATAGCCTGGCTATCGCGACTTGTCAATGCTCGCGAAATGTAAATGCAGCGTCACAGGCAGTATGGGCACACCCAGGCTAATATATTAAGACACAATAGATAAAATGCCTATTATTTAGTGCTTTATTTTTCAAGGTTCAGTAGATATTTGTCATTTTATATTATAGAATATTTTGTCCATTTATACAAGATGTGTGCATGATAATAGGTGAATGTGATTTTCTATTAGGACCATAACATGTCACTTTATTTGCAAGGATTGACAAGTTTAATTATGCCATCTCAGAGTACAGTACATCAGGTCAACGATGCCAAACAGATCTCTGAGAAAAATTAAATGCTGAAAGACAAAAGTTGGTCATTAACCATCAGAAATGTATTAAATATTTAGCTGTAGCTCAAGGCACAATAGTGTCATTCTAAAGGGGGAAAAAAGAAAAGCATAGCATCCCTGTGCATTCTCATCTAGTTAGCTTTGAAAGCTTACATTTTTTAGTTTCCTAACTAATGTCAGTGCAGTGGTGCCATCAGAAGCAAAGCCCTGTCCCTTTTCTACCAAACGTCTATGAGGAACAGGGCTTGTCTATTAAGGATTAAGAGCATGTATTATGGCCGTACATAGCAGGTACGCACAATGATTGGGTCATATTTCAGAGATTTCCAGTTGTTTTACATGGGAATGGTTTCAGTCAATGCAGTTCTACCACATCTACGCTATTAAGGGTGAACATTCATTTCACGTTCAGAATCTCCATTGTGTTTGCATACATGCTCAGGAGTAAATTGTGTTTTGCTTTTCAAAACCTATTAAATAAATCTTATATTACACAAATAGTATAAAATAATTACAAAATGTGAATCAGAATGTTTTTTTTTCATGCATCAAGAAATTGGTTGCCTCCTTTCTTATACAAAATATTTCAATAACAAAAAATATAGTGTTTTTTGGTCTTGTCTTCACTCTACAATTAGCTTTACATTTGATCCAAGGCTAGTCTTACGACAGTCTTCCTTCATTTTTGTGTTTTGTGTGAGGACAATAACAGATTCGGGGAACCTTACTTGTGACTCCAAAAGTTGAGAATTTTGCCTATAAAGCCAGGAAAACAAACTTTAAAAAACATTCATATCTTACTTACACCCACACCAAGTGCCTAGCCTGAACATAAATGATATCAATCAAAACTCAATCAAGACTATACCATTGTGTTTTGTCCAATGTGGCAACATTCATTTAGTAGCATTTCAATATCTACAAAATACAAACTTAATCTTACAGGAATACACAATCTGGACAACATATTTCCGTGTATACCTTTCTGTCTGGTGTAAAATATCCAAGCGATAGTGTTGAGACAAAAATCAGACACTAGATTTTACACAACGTACAGGTGCTACCTAGATGACACAGATGTCTGTAATTGGAACACTTTGAAGTTATATTTTTATCCAGTGTATTTGGAGGGATTATCTATCCTTGTGTTTACGTGTGAGCCTGGCTGTGTTTGTACATGTATTAAGTATGAAATATAGGACAATGTTATAAATGTTACATCTCAGACTCAACATTGTCATAATAGTTATATAAATAAGGTAGTGTCTGCCTCAACTCAGTATTAGATAAAAAAAAGGCACTGGTTTTAGGAAGACACATTAGACAGAATCCAAACGCCAAAATTATTCTTTCCCTACCTAGTTTCTTTCCCCACCTATCTGCTTGCCTCTAGTTTGTTTTTCCGCTGTGCCGTGCCACTCTATTTATTTATTTGTCTGAGAGTGCCGTGAGTGGATCTATGTGACAGATCAGAGCGCTCAGATTGGAGTGGGCTTCCCTACATTTCCTTATGCTATTCTACATGTGCCCTGCACACCACCTAACATCGTTTCTACGATTCCCCTTCCACCAATTACTTTGTTATTATTTGCTGATAAAAAAAAAAACAACAAAAAAAAAAAGAAAGATTGCAAGTGTACCCTCACACTTGGTCGCCATTTCTATGCCAACATAACGAGATAATTTAAGCCTCCAAACTATCGCTAAGGCCCATATAGAAGTACAGTATATGCTTTGTAATGCGTACTGCACCGAGTGCAGCTGCACACAGGGTCAGGAGCTGAAAGTAAGACACGGGAGTATGGATAACACTGACTAGAGAGCAGTGAGACGAACCTAGCAGTTAACCCTGATTATCTCATCGACATGGCCGAGGTCACCTCTAGCCCTACTCCAATTCATCCCTCTCCCCAACACAAAAACAAAAAAAGCGATAGATGAAAAGAGAGAACAGGAAAAAAAAATGCAATAAAACATTGTTACTCCTTGGCTTCAAATATAAAATTATAATATTCAAATAACAACAGTATTAATTCCCCTCCCCTCCTGCCCCAAAAAATATAATATATAAACATAAATATTGATTAGTTCGCTTGAAAATTCACAATTGGAAGCAGAGTTGTTTGCGATCATTGCAGCTGGCGTGTGATTGAGGAGACAGACGAGGCAGTCCGCGGTCGTGATTGGCAAACAGGAGAAAGGAGGACGGATCTGGACAGGAAGCCCAATGCAGAAGTCAGGAAGTGCTCGGGGACTTCCATCATCTTGAATTGAGGCGGGGAGCAGTCTGCAAAAAAGTTTACAAACCAATGGGATCATCTATTTCATATGTCAGCCAACCAGGAGAGTTTGTTTAAAGACTTGTTTAAAGTATTACTTTATGCATTTGTGACACATTTCCTTTGGCTGCTATCCAATGAAATATCAGAAATATCACATGCAAGTAAATAAACTATTTGTTGTCTTTAGACATGGCGATGATTTGCCCAATATGTTTACACTGCTTGGTGAGTGAAGCTATACATATATTTTTGCATATATTTAATGTCTTCCTGTTTATGTAAGCTGTTATTTTGTATAAATTTGTAGTTTTTATGACAACTGATGGTCCCCACACAAACTTACCACAGACAGGTGTCCATTCTTGGCCTTGTTAATGATCAGGTCGGAGCCAGCGATGAAGTCAATGATCCCTTCTTTTCCTGGGCCTCCTGTGAACGTTATGCTGTGAAATAGAGGAAGATGTGACTTACTTCCTCAAACACAGCTGTGCAGGACTGGGTGCTCTGAGAACAATAAGCAGCAAGGTTTTCACATGAAAAAGTGTCAGTGAGGAATGACCCTGGGACAGGGTTCGGTGCTCACCTCCCCTGGTTGATGTTGATGCTGTTGATTTTGTCGGCACAGATCGCTAGCTTCGTTAGAGTCTCAATGACGTGATCGCTCTGGAGAACCACGTCGCCCTGCACAGAAACGCAACAGCAAACACAGAGCACTTACATTAGAACTGGGATTACTGACAGCAGAAGGCCAACATTAAACCAAAGCATTAAACCGACAACAGAAGAGTACATTACAGCCAAAGAGTTTGTTTGTTCAGTCTGATTGAGCACCCACACAGCAATCCCATTCATATACTTCTCCATGCATTACAAGGCAAGCTTTATTGCACTACTAAATTTTAATACCTCTGCATCAGAATACCCATGTGACACATATCAAAACAAACTGCAAAGTCAGCTTCAAAAATGGGCAGGAACAGGCTATGTCATCACTTCTGGGTTACCACACTAAAAGTGTAGCTCAGTCTTACCTTCTGCTTGTTATCCTCGCAGGGCACATGCAGAACGAAGATCCCATCGCTGAGGGAGCTCACCGAGATTCCTGAGGAGAAGCAAAGAAAAAGCTTATGAAGGAGAGAGGCAAGATGGCCACTTCTCAAGTTACAGGTGTTCCAGACCACCCAACAAAAAACATACACACCACACACTAATTCATCATTCCATTAATTTATTTTATTCTTATCTACACACCAAGCAGAAATTGATATTGTTAAATGCTTCCAGTACAAGCCCAGTGTACTAATGTGTTTTTATGGTTCCAATAGATTGTTCTGACAGAGTATCCCTGTAGACCACTTCAAGGGAGTTTGATTATTAGTGTAATAGCTGTCCCCACAGGGTTTTAACATTCCAAAAAGATGTCAAACGGAGAGGAAGTAGTTTGGGAATAAAACAGAACATTTTGTTTAAACCATTTATTCTATTAGAAAGCATGGTTTGGGAACCCCAGCTACCTTTCAGAGCGTTGTAATCAATGCGTTGCTTCATTTTGGCCTCCTCCACAATGATGGCAGAGCTTCCTGTGAGGAGAAGCTGGCGGGTGCGAGCTTTATATCCTTTCCTGTCATACTTGGTCACTGGAACGGCATACTGTTGGTGTAAACGCAACACAATGCAGTGTTAGTTACACACAGAAACTCACAGACCAACACACACACACGCACAGACACAGACACAGACACACTGACACACAAACACCATTATCAATAAGGTCTCTAACTGGGCAAATGGACTTCAGTTGCACTTGCATGCAAACACTTACGTGGGCACACACACACAAATGTATTTTGAGGAGGAGCAAAGACCGTTTTTGAGCTCACCTTCATCTTCTCATTGCCAAGAGTCTGGAGCACTTTGGGGTTGATGTCCTCTCCATCTTGGCACACAAAACACGTGCATGTAAGTGCATCACTTTCAGCATTTTCCAAAGTCACATGAAGTTAGCATTAAGGACTGTGCAATGCTTGTCTTAACCAGGAGAACACGTAGGAAGGACTTACTTAGCCGTGTGCCCACAAAGAGTTTGGGGACACTTTGAGGGTAGTTGTCCTTCTTGTCCTTGAAGATTTCACTTGCCACCATTTTCTGTTCCATCTGCAGAATTTAAGACAAGAGCACAGTGCCAAATAACTGTAAGAATTGTGAAGGGGTGTAAATGTATAGTGTTGTTTTAAGCTTTGTTTTCAGCTCACCTGGTGTTTCCATTCTGGGCTGATGCTCTTGCAGTACTTCCAAACCATGTTCTGCATGCACATCTTGCGCAGTAGTTCTGATGCCTGTTAAAAAAAAACCCAATAAAACAACAAAAGTTTGACATAGGTTTGGCAAGAGATCCCTAACGCTTGCATAGCATACTGTTTTGGAATTGTGGGTTACAGAGGTCCTATGGTACCTCAGCAAGGGCAGGTGGTGGAGTGGGCCAGCTTTTGTCCAGCACTGACTTGGGCAGGCTCCTGTGGAGTTTCATTAGGAAGGAGTAGCGAACATAGTCCAGGAAGTACTCGTTCTCTGGGCATCGTGGCTGATGCCGGTAGATGAAGCCCTTGACAAACCTGTGGAGATGGGAAGAGCACATTAAAGAGGGCACTTTAGCCTAATCCTCTGTTTATATTCTACAGCCATTCCTGACATTAAAGTCCACAGGACTAAATGGGTAGCATGTATTTTATTCTATTTCTGTTATATTTATATTTATATTTACAGTTTTCGCAATGAAGCACAGTCTGTCAAATAGTCTGGAATTGTACAGGCAATGATGACATTGTTGTAGTTTGTCACTAAATCAAAGGCAGTACAAGCCCCCTGGTGAAAGGCTGGATTGTTTGACTAGTAATCAAACTGGGAAATTCACCTCGATTCATCAGAAAGGTCCTTCATTACAACGAAATTACAATCCAATTCCAAAGGAAAACATTAAAAAATAGGAGAACTTCCCGCTATGTCATAGCTTCTGCCATGCCCACACTGATGCAAGATAAATGGTGATCCTTAACATTGATTTACACTGAACCCAACCTTCACTTCCTTTTTAAAGAAAATTGGCTTTCCTCCTTATAATGTGTTTCCTCCTTATAATGTGTGGCCATTTCCACGTCTCATGGAAGTCCCCTTCTCAAGACTACGTCAACTTTTCTACTGCACAAACTCATAGGATGACTAAAGATAATGCAACAACATTCTAATAAAATCGACCATATTCCAGGAATTACCACCTAAACCAACTTTATCACAGACATCACAAGCACCCTACTGGTCACCCTCTGAAACCACATCATGTGACTGTGTACACCAGCATTCTCACAAGACAGAAATCATGTGAATATAAACTACACAGCCTTGGTTTGAAGTTCAGTGAGACATATGCTAAAATCTACTATATATCCAACCCAATTCCAGCACCAGCAAGGCCTCTAGCGATCTTTTAGCCTTGAAACTTCGGCTAATCACAGGGCACAACACTAACAGTGACCAGACCTCACGAAGTTGGGAAGTTATCAGAAAATGGTACTGCTGTGTTACCAGAGATTGAGGAAACATGTTAAATTGAAATACTATGTCCCTGACAACAGTAGTACAGCCAAAGTATTTGCTTTTTAATGCTTAATTTATAACATGAAAATTTGGTTTGTTTTAATTGTTTGTTTTGCTTCTGGAGGGGCAACAATGTTTTTATGGTGTTTTGAATTTGATTGCAGTACAAGTTTTTCTCACAAGCCTACAAATAGTGCCTTTAAAGATGAATCAGATTCAAAGAGCAGAGCTTCGGGAAGTGATCTGAAAGGTCAAAGTGGGTGCACATACTTGCGGATGGTGTCCGCAGCCTGCCTCCTGCGCTGTGCTCTTCGGCGGGCCAAGATTCCCCTCCACCACGCCTGGATTGCAATGGCTGCAAAATCACACGTCACACTGAATCAAACAGACTGCCATTACAAGAAAAAAAAAACATCTCATGGTAGAATCACCCTCAAGTCCATGTGACATTAATGTACATGTAACGCGTAAAAAGAGAATTTTAGCACTTAACATCTGACGGTCTCATTTTACTCCCAGTTAAGTGAATGTTGTATGTGCGCAGAAGTGTGCAAAATATTTTGTAATGTGTATTATATGTATGCTGCTAGACACCTTAATTTCCTTCGGGATCAATAAAGTAACTCTACTCTACTCTATTCTACTTTTT
Organism: Coilia nasus; assembly: GCA_027475355.1. Lineage (NCBI taxonomy): Eukaryota > Metazoa > Chordata > Actinopteri > Clupeiformes > Engraulidae > Coilia > Coilia nasus. The sequence continues at coordinate 13,284,004 of CM050215.1, read as the reverse complement.
GCAGCAACATCACTTGAAGTCCACACAACATGAATGTAATAATGATGTGCCAAAAGAGTATTTTAGCAGGGGTAGTTGAAATCACTCACCAGAGTTCCTCAGTTTGCGATATTTGGTCTTTTGGCTGTAGCCCCTCCATCCTGCCTGCAGTTTAGTAGCTGTAAAGGCAGAAGTGAAGCACACACAGATTATGTTTTGATCACTATTAATCTTGGTGGTCTCATATCCCACCTCTCCATCCATACATGAATGCTGTTACACTGGCAGGTCATCTCACCTATGCTGTGTTTCCTTACTTCCAATGCATCTTCCGTAGCAAAGAGAGTCTTTGGGAATCGGATAAAAATCTTTGACCTGTGAAAACAAGAGACGTGATGCATCAGCCAGTGTTTCAAAACTAGGAGGTTTACTGAATAGTTCTGTTGTTTTGCTCTACCATGTTGTGTGACGTCTTGCGTTTGACACCGTTGACGTCTGACGATGACTGACCTGCCAAGTTTGTACTCTTCGGGCTTGTAGCCGAGGTGCTTCACCAGTGTGGACACGCCGTCGACTAGACGACCATTCCAGCTGGGCCAGGTCTCGGGACACAAGGACTTATATCTACAAGACAGCACACAACAGAACAGGCAGAAGAATGAGCACAAACTACAAGATCAGTAAACTTTCAAATAAGCTATTAACTATCATTATATATATCCAAACAACAGCAACGTAAGAAGCTACTCAAAGACAATCCACATGGTAGTTGTCAAAAGGTCTTAAAACATCATGCTAATGGCTATTTCATTAAAAGTATGTGATATCTGCATACCTCTGCAGGAAGACCTCATAGCGTCTCCGGTACGCAAATCCAGCCCGTCTCACCCTGAGGTTCTCCATCAGACCCAGGTACTTCACCTGGTGCCGGATCAGAACCTCATCAAAACGCCCTAACAGAACAACAAGCATAGAACCATCAACAGCAGGAACAGCCACACAAAGGTGCCTTCACATTCTAGAAACCACAGCTCAGAATTTAGATGTTTGATGTTTGTATGTGTATGTGAATGTGTATGTGTATGTGCATGTGTGTGTGTGTGTGTGTCTGTGCATGAGAGAGAGACTGTGTGTGTGTGTGCGACATTGTGTGTGTGTGTGTGTGTGACATTGTGTGTGTGTGTGTGTGTGTGTATGTATGTGACATTGTGTATGTGTGTGTGACATTGTGTGTGTGTGTGTGTATGTGCGCGACATTGTGTGTGTGTGACATTGTGTGTGTGTGTGTCTGTGTATCTGCCTGTCTATTTGCGTCTCACATGTTTGTACATGTCAGTGAACTTCTAAACCGATGCATCTCTTTGAATAGGATGTCTAACAAAGTGACTACTAATTGGCAAGTTAAGGTCAACACAAGGGATTCCCCACAGTAAGGCCCTTAATTGCAATGAATAATTAATACATCACATACAGTATCCTCTATGAGCTTTCAACTATCAGTCAGAATACTGCCAGTACAGGAGCTCTATTAAATAGAAGTAGAGGAGATGCTTTTTTTTTTTGTCCAACTCAATCCATGTATAGTATAGAAAATGTAAGGATTCATCATTTTTTACCAATATGAATGCACAAACTGAATTTTACACAATTTATAAATAAGTTTAGATAGTGAGTGTATTACTTGAAGAAACAAAATAACTGTTCAATAAGATGGACAAAAAGCCACGGTAGTTATACAGAGGCGCCAAAGGAATTCTGGCACACAGTCAAGACACAGAGCAAATCTCAACCACAATCCACCCTCACATAACCTTTCTAAACCTACACAAAATAGAACCAAATTAATCACTGAAATGGGCAGTTCTTGGACACATAAACCCACACATACTGTAATCACTATAGAATATATTCTATAGACCATTCCAAGGGTAAAAACAAAAACAATAACTAAACATTGTGTATTTTCTTCCCACATCACTTTCGCTACATTTCACATAACTGTGAATGATGAGATAAAATAGTCTGTGGTTATAGCCATGATGCTAGTTACTGAAACCTATCTATAACCCCAGTTTCCCCAGTGCCATGCCCTGTGTGTATACCCCAGCGGCGTCGCGCCGACATACCCGACTGCTTGGCATCGTTGGGCTTGATGCAGCGCACGTACGACGGCTCCTTCGACATCAGGATTTCCATCAACTTCGCCAGGCTGTTCTTGAACTGGGTGGCCGTCTGCGGAGCAGCGACAAAACGGGCGCGATGAGGAGAAAAAGAGACGGAATAACCAGAGAGGAATAACCAGAGAAAGTGTCCAAGAGAGAGAGGGAGAGATGGATGGACAGAGTGAGAGAGATAGAAGGAGGCACAGAATAAGTGGAGGAGGGGGAGAACACAGGTCCCTGTGTGTGCAGGTCCGAGCAGTCACTGACAGTGTCGTGGTGCTGTTGGTGTTGGTGGTGGTGGGGAACAGGGAGCGCCCAGCCTGCTCGTCAACAATACATACAAACAGTCAACAAGAGCGAGCCACCCACACTCAGCCAATGGGCTGCTGCGCTGTGGGAGCCGGGGGGCCTCGGGGAGAGGGGTGGAGGGGGACAGGCCCAGCGGGGAAACAGTGAGCGGAGTGTGGAGGGCACCCAAGAGTCAGGGCATTCTTCGGGCCGTGGGCCGTGAGGCCGGCGGGCCCCGGCAGAGATTCCCTGAGTATCACTGCATCTGATGCTGATGCCGCGCGCAGAGGCATGGACGGGGGCCCAGCGAGGCTGGCGGGATGTTTGAGTTGGGGAAAAAAAACAACCAGGCCATAAATGGCAGGCTTTGTCAAGGGGGGGAATGTCGAGTGAAGCTGTTCTCACCGTCTCTGGCCGCTTTTTGTCAGTCAGCTCCTCCCTGTCAAAGCACTGGACGAGGATCTTGTTTTCTGACATGCACATGACCTAACAGAAATGAACACACACACACACACACACACACACACACACACACACACACACACACACACACACACACACACACACACACACACGCACAGACCAAAGATCGTCAGTTGTGAGTGTCACAACAAACTGACCTCATAGCCTTTGTTGTCCAATGACGCACTGCTGTCAATCAGTTTGTGACCATCTTTTATTTTGGTTGCCACCCTCTTACCTCCTTGAGGTTCCTGAAGAGCAGGTCATTGTTTTTGTCCAGAAAACCTAAAAATATCCAAAAAAAAACTCCCTCAGAAAGAGTACAGCTACAAACATCACCATACCCCCATCATTTCCTGTGAGTGTGTGTGTGTGTGTGTGGGTGTGTGTGTCTGTGTGTGTGTGTGTGTGTGTGTGTGTGTGTGTGTGTGTGTGTGTGTGTGTGGTGTGGGTGTGTGTGTGTGTGTGACATCTCACCATTCACATTGTAGTTGACCTCTCCAGCATAGTGCAGCAACCGGAAGTCTTCTCGACCCATGACTTTCCGGGTCTTTCCGTCAGCAAGCTTGTGACTGAAATAGGTGTACACATACACATACAGAACAGTAGTCAGATTCATCTGCCTCTTGTATTATCTACGCTTTTTCATATGTGTGTTTAGTTATCATAGCTTTATCAGTTCATCTACTAGAATGCAAGATCAGTGTTTGTGTGTGTGTGTGTGTGTGTGTATATGTGTGTGTGTGTGTGTGTGTATGTGTGTGTGTGTGTGTGTGTGTGTGTGTGTGTGTGTGTGTGTGTGTGTGTGTGTGTGTGTGTGTGTGTGTTTGTGTGTTTGTGTGTGTGTGCCTGCGTCTGTGAGGGGGGACACGTGAGATGTGAGATGGACTCACGTCACAAAATGGGCATGTCCACCTAGGGTTTCCTCCAACTTCTCCAGGAAGGTGATGTCTGTGGCATCTCCTGGCCTTAGGCACTCCTCATCCTGACAGACATGGTGTGGGGTGTGGGGTGCAGGGTGTAGGAGGAAAGGAGCAAGAGTGGTAGAGAAAGTAAAGTAGATAGAGTCCAAAAAAGATGACAGAAATGGAGGGACAAAACAACATAATTCATGTGCCCACTTCAACAAAAAAAGAGAGAAGTTCAGTGTAAAACAGGAAATGTTAAAAAAAAAAAAAGAGAGAACACATGACAGGACTCCTTACCAAAATGGAGATGATGCCTTTGAATTTCTCCTCTACGAGGTCGCAGATGATTTTGTTGTTGAAATATTGCACAGGCTCCCACTGTTCGAGAACAATAATAAAAACAAAACAAAGTCAGAAAGTGAGCCACTACTGTATCTGTAATGGCCTGATAAATATTTATCAAGTGTTAAATTGTCATGGCTATAAAAACCAGACATCTGTTGAATGCGAGGAATCCCCGCGACCAAAGCATTCTCATCCCACTCTGAACATGGGGGTCCACCAAACAAACCCCTCTTTTATACGCAGCTGGGACGAAGATGTTTTTAGATTGCACTCCGAGAGGTCGACATTTCCATACAAACAACATGAGAGGGGGACCCACTTCACACCATCAGACATATAATGTGTCCTTTGACCAGACACACACACACACACACACAGCCATAGCACACACAGAGCGGAGTAATGACCCCCCACGCCGCAACGTCACGGGTACCGCCTCAACTATGTCTCAGGACACACACACACACACACACACACACACACACACACACACACACACACACACACACACACAAATATACTTGCATGCACAACACACATACGAATACACAGACACACACACAGACACATACGCACACACACACAAACACATACACGCACACACTTCAGGATTATCAGGTTAGGACCACTCACAGACGTAGGACATAAACAATAATGCCATTGCATTGACTGAGGAACTAATACACTCCTGTTATATGAGGAACTGCACTGAAAATGTTGAGCTGTGAAAATACAATTACAGTACATGCATTGATGTGGATATCTATGATCACATGACTACAGGATGTGGAATCTTCTGTGGTAACCAATGGATACAGCCAAAGCTAAAAAAAAGTATTTCTTAGAAATCAGTAGTATTAAGAACACTAGCAAAAGTACTGTAAATAAGAAATAGTGTTGGCATTTGTTTCACACACATCTTAGCAGTGACACTGATAAAGCCATAGAGTAGGGGACCATGCCACGATACAGGGGTGTTAAGTAAGAGCATTATCAGCCAGGTCGTGAGCCTGTTCCTTTATGATGCTATAAGGCCGTGAGTTTATCTGTAGATCAGTGACAAATGCAGATGAGCACAATGTGGATCTTTGTGTTTTAATGTATCTGTGTGTGGCCACTGTGTGAATGTGTGTGTGTGTGTGTGTGTGTACGTATGTGTGTGTTTCTATGTCTGTATGCGTGTGTGTGTGTATGTGCGTTTCTATGTGTGTGTGTGTGTGTATATGTCTGCAGACTTGCAGACGTGTGCGTGTGAGTGTGGTTTTTGTGTGTGTGTGTGTGTTTAGGTATACACACCGTAATTCCCTCAGACTCATACTCCTCCTGCTCAGACTTGAGTGTGAGCTCGATAAACAGCTGCTGGAGCTTCTCATTGCAGTAGTTGATGCAGAACTGCTCAAAGCTGCCCACAGAGACAGGCAGAAGAGGAGGTGAGGGCGACGCAATACGGCAGGACAAAACTAACACCAAGCACAGTACAGTGCTAGCACTCAGCACTAACACAAAGTGCAGTTTACCATATAATGCCTTTAATTTCACAAAATACGATAAATAAATAAAATACGATAAAGTATAGTGTCGTTAAACTATACATTATGCTATGCTAACAGAACTACAAAATATTATTAGCTATAGTATATATCAACTATAAAATATACTAACCAAACTTGTTAACTAAACTACTATAAAATCAGCATTTACTATATGTAGTAAAATGTTTATTGGAGGGCAAACTTTATGAGTTTGCACATAAAAAAACACATCTGCTATGGTACCTGTTGTTTTGGAAGACTTCGAAACCATAGATGTCCAGTAGGCCAATCACAGAGGCATTCTTGCTTGTGAGGCGTGAGTCATCCTGCAAAATGTGCCACACAATGAGTCAACAAAAGAGCAATTCTCCCCTCAATAGAGTCATTCAGACTCGCTGACATTCCTCTCTGGCTGGGCAAGCTGTAGCTGCTCAATATCACCCCTAGGGGGAGCCAAACGTCCACGTATACATACTGGCCGACAGCTGATTTCTGCATGTGTTTCAGCAGCTGCAGCCAAGCCCTGTTCTCACAGGACTGGTGTGTGTGTGTGTGTGTGTGCATGTGCATGTGTGTGTGTGTGTATGGGGGGTCCAAGCATTAATGTGCTTAATGGACAAATACCAAGCTGTGGGTGGACTCTGAAGCAGTAGCTAGCTGCCTGGACGGCAATTCTGTTGTGATGAGTACACCCACGAGCAAAGGGTCAGCTGAAGGTGACCATGGCTGGCCGGATGGGTTGTTTGTGTGTGTGTGTGTGTGTGTGTGTGTGTGTGTGTGTGTGTGTGTTTGTGTTAGTGTGGTGGGAGGACTGAAGGTGCACCTTGAACGCCAGCGAATCGTTGATCTTGTTGACCAGCCAGGTGAATGTGCGGCCGTACACAGCCTTGGAGAGGGCGTCACGAGCTGCGGCGGCCTGCTCCTGGTTTAGAGGGCTCATCAGCTGTGACAAACACACACACACACACACACACACACACACACACACACACACACACACACACACATACAATCCACAGACACACCCACAACAGCGAAAGGAACAAATGGTGAGAAACCACTTCACACATGCACTTAAGAGTAAGCCTGACAGCGCCACCACGCCCTGACGATACGCATGTCAGAGAGAGTCGCTGCGGCTGTGAGCCGGGGGCGGACAGCTGCCTGCATACCTCCTCGCCTTTGGCAATGATCTTCTTGTGTGTGAGAGCCTCCCTCAGCACGGCTACATCCACCCCTATCAGCTAGAGGAGGAGAAGAAAAAGTGTACTAATTACAAAGTTACAGTTAATTTTTAATGTTAAAGTTAATGCAATAATTAATAATTATTATAATTCATACTTTTACTTACTGTTATTCTTATTATTACATACTAATAATTACCTGTATTACATTACTAATATAAAATACTAATAGCAACAATACTAATGTTACTAATGCGCTCTTATACTAAACAAACATGCAGTGTAGTTTTACAGTTTTATAGTTTTACTACACAACTAATGCACAGTATAGTTTTTGCATACTTGAAGCAGGAGATGAGAGTACAAATGGCCAGGGAGTGGTTGGAGAGAGGGTGTTTGTTTGTTTGTTTGTTTGTTTGTGTTGTTTACCCTAGACATGTATTTGATCTGCGTCTCAGCGGCGATCCACACGTTCCCGCCATCCTCGGCCCCAAACTGGACATTCCCCAAGTGGAGCACACTGGCTATAATGTTCAGCAGCTCCTGCACAGACACATGCAGACAGGGCCAGAGGGGAGAGAGAGAGGGGGAGGGTGGGAGAGAGAGAGAGGGGGAGGGAGGGAGAGAGAGGGAGGGAGGGGGGTGGGAGAGAGAGAGAGACAGAGAGAAAGAGAGAAAGTGAGAGAGAGAGAGAGAGACAGACAGAGGGGGAGGGAGAAGGAGATGGGGAGAAAGGGGAAAGTAAAGAGAGAGATGGGGAGAGAGAAAGACAGAAAGGGGGTGGGAGGGGAAGATGGAGTGAGGGAGAGAGAGGGAGGCAGAAGAGTTAGAGAGGGCAGTAAGTAATTGAGGTAGAGAATGGAAGAAGTAGGGGGAGAGAGAGGAGGATGGAGAGAAAAATGAGAGTAAGAGGAGGTAGAGGGGAAAGGGGAAAGTGCAGATAGGGAGGGAGACAAGAGAGTGGTAAAAGAGGAAGATATAAATACACAAGGGGAGAGCAGGAGACACAGAGACGTATCAAAAAGGCGCAGATAAGATAACGCTAATTTCATGGCTGCTTTGGCTAATGATGGAGTGCCGGGTGTGTTTTACGAGTGCGTGTTTGGCGGGGGCGGAGACACACAGAGATGCTATCACAGCTAAGCATAATCAGCCCTTTTCCTCTGTGCATCTCACAGGCACTGGGAATGGCCTCCTGCCCAGGCCCACACAACACACACACACACACACACACACACACACACACACACACACACACACACACACACACACACACACACACCACACACACACATACACTCACACACACAACCCCACACGCACACGTACACACACAACCCCACATGCACACACCACACACACACACACACACACATACACACACAACACCACATGCACACACAACTACGCACACAAACACACACACACACAACTCCACATGCACACACCACAACCATACACACACACACACACACAAAACCCCACATGCACACACCACACACACACGCACACACAACCCCACACACGACACACACACATACAACCCCACATGCACACACACCACACACACACACACACACACACACACACACACACACAACCCCACACGCACACACAACCACGCACATACAACCATGCACACACACACAACCACGCACATTCACACAAATCCACGCAAACACACACACAACCACGCACACACACACACAACCCCACATGCACAGACTCTCTGCTCAGCACAATTCCACCTCTCACACTCCGCTAAGCTCCGCGCTCCCTTGACTTGAGCGCCGCTCCCTTGAGGAGAGAGAGGGGTCGAAGAAGGGGGGGCTCACCCAACTGTGCTGTACTGTCTCATCATTTCACATACACACACAGCTGAAATTACACACAATGATACACACACACGCACACACACATATTCTGGCATTAAACACACTACAAGATCCCAGCATAGACACAGAAAAATGCACACACACATATACGCCCACACACACACAAATACACACATTTATACACACACAAAAAAATACACACACACACAAACACACACACACACACACACACAAATATTCTGGTATTAAACACTTAGTGTCCTGTGCGGTCCAGCGAATGACAGGAAATCTGGATTTTATCTCAGAGAAGCGCAGCGTGCTCTGCAGCATAATGCATACATTGTGGCCGGGACAATGAGTTCTGTGCGCGAGGCATTAGGGCCTCGACGGGCCTCGAGGTTTTTTATTCTTGCGGGAGGGAGTTTCTTACCTCCACGTCGTCATCGCTGAAGCCAATGACACTCAGGGCCTTCCTCACCACCTTCCAGTCACTGCGGTCGTTGATGGAGCTCACTTTGGGGCAGTTTCCCTGAAACACACCCACACAGCGTACACACATCACTGCCTGCTCAGTCACTGAGGGATTTCACAAACAACTGATGAGTTAAATCAGTCTCATCAAAGAAACTTTCTGCGTGTGCAGTTTAATCTGCCTTCCATAACAAATTTTAATAATAATAAGTTGTAAATTTATAAAGCGCATTTTATACAGGGGGGAGTAGGTCAAGTCACTACACACTGTACAACTTTCACATAAAAAAGAAAGTAACAGCTAAAATCTTGATAGACAGCTCAAAATGAGTTCTAAGCGTCCTGGTAAGTCTGATTGAATTCTACTTATCTTTCACATCAAAACATTGCCTTTGTCATTGTACATAATAGTCAGATTAAAAAGCTTGTGAGAATCATAGTAGATTTAACATGAGGGATAGTGTGTGGACTGTGTAAGGTATAAATTGCACACGTGCAAATTTTCACAAGTGCGGATCGGCAAAATGGGCATAATGCATACGTAGGCAAAATGCATATTTTCAACAAGAAACACTTAAAGGTCAAAGTTGATGACAAGACAGTAGTGAACTTTATGAGTATAAGAGAAACTAGTGAGCATGGGGAGTGTGTTTCTCAGAGGTTCAAAGGCCACTAAGCCAAGGAAGGCTGTCTGAATCTGGCCTGTGGCGAGTAAGTAAGTGAGCGAGTGAGTGAGCGAGTGAGTGAGCGGGAATGTACCGTGAGTGGAAGAACTGACAGGAAGACAGAGGACGTGTTCTGGAGAAAGCATCTGGTGGGCGAGTAGTGAGAGTACGTCAGAGAGGGGGGGGGGAGCGAGAGAGAGAAAAACAAAGAGAGAGAGAGAGAGGGAGAGAGAGAAAGAGGGAGAGAGAAAGAGCATGTGTGCGTGTGTGTGCCTGGGTGGAGGCTGTGGTGGTGCTAGGGGGCGTGTGTGTGCTTGGGTGGAGGCTGTGGTGCTAGGGATGTGTGTGTGCGCGTGTGCGTGCCTGAGTGGAGGCTGTGGTGGTGCTAGTGGTGTGTGTGTGTGCGTGTGCGTGCCTGGGTGGAGGCTGTGGTGGTGTTAGGGGTGTGTGTGCGTGTGTGTGCCTGGGTGGAGGCTGTGGTGGTGCTAGGGGTGTGTGTGCGTGCGTGTGCCTGGGTGGAGGCTGTGGTGGTGCTAGGGGGCGTGTGCGTGCGCGTGTGCGTGCATGAGTGGAGGCTGTGGTGTTGGGGGTGGCGTGGTGACGCTGCCTCCAGGGAGCCAAGCGCTCTTCTGGGGAAACTGCCCTGAGGCAGAGGGAGGGTGGAGGCTCAGCTGATGCACGCGTACTCCGTTAGAGGAGAACAGGTGGGGTGGCGAGAGAGCTGTGTGTTTTTGTTTTTGTTTTGTCTAACGAAACCTGTGTGTGTTTGTGTGCGTGAGAGATTGTTTGTGTGTACAGGGGAGACAGTGAGAGTGTGTGAGTGTGTATTATATAATTGACAGAGAGGGAGTGTGGATGCATGGAAAGCATAGACATACTGATGTGCACCAGTTCACAGACTGACTGTTTGCCTGGCTAATCATCTGAGAGATGTATAGGTGTGTGTCTGTGCATGTGTGCGTGCATGCGTGCGTGTGTAAGTGTACTGGTGTGTAAGTGTAAGAGTGTAAGAGTTTGTGCATTTCATGTGTGTGTTTGTAGTGCTTGCTGTATGGGCTAAATGGACCAAATGTCCCCACAAATATTATTCCTCACCATACTACACCATACATTTTCCTGGAGGATATTGTTGCTACTGACAAAACTGAAAGTGCAAGAACATCTACTTTACTAACTAGTGCGGTTACAACCAGAGTCTGGTCTCGGCATAATTGAGCATTCTGTAGTTACACAGGAATGGGAGTTAATGGCAAGTCCTCACATTTGTGTGTGTGTGTGTGTGTGTGTGTGTGTGTGTGTGTGTGTGTGTGTGTGTGTATATATGTATGTGTGTGTGTGCTGTGCATTGGGGAGGCTGTGTCACGCGGTACCTTGACCAAGTACTGGTACTGCTGTGTGTTCCTCTCCAGGCCCAGTCTTCTCAGCAGGTCCTCTTCGCCGCCCTCAATCAGCTGGTAGAAGATGTGGAAGTTGCGCTCGCCATGGCTCTGGTGCACCACGCGCGACTTCTCCAGCAGGTAGTTCAGAATTTGGCCACCGATAGGAGCACCCTGCCACGGCCGAGGGAAGAAGGGAGAGGAGGGGAAGAAGGGAGAGTGGGAGGAGGAAGAGGAAGAGGAAGAGGAAGAGGGGAAGCGGGGAGAACGAGAGGAACGAGTGATGCAGGGGTACTGGGGTAGGAAAGGCATATGCAATATATACAGGCAGGTACGGAAAACACCCCCAACCCCAAATACAGAGACCCCAAATCATGCAGTGTGACATATAGGAAAAGGTACACCACAAACATGACGTGGAAAAATCGACAATATGGGAAGAAAGATGGATATTTAAAACACAGAAGTCCAGACAGCAGAGAACACAGGCAGGCTCTTTTAGACAGAGCGCCTAACATCAATCTATCATCCCTCACCTTAAAGTCAAACTGGATGTCCATGTATTTTCCGAAGCGGCTGGAGTTGTCATTGCGGAGTGTCTTGGCATTCCCAAAAGCCTGGGGGAGGCCACGGGGGAGGCGGGAAAAAAAACAGGAATGGCGTGAGGACAGACAACAAGTGCGGTAAGTTACTGTAGGCTGGGTAGCAGCACACGGCCCCCATCCCGCTGTGCCCTTCCCAGACATGGGGGCCAAGATCACAGAGGGGCAAACCTCTCTCCTCTCCTCGCTCCTGCACATCTGCCAAACATCTGGAAACCGCACCGCACAGCACCGGTACAGCCACAACACACACACACACACATTACAGACAGACACACACACACACACACACAACACAGACACACACACACACACACACACACACACACACACACACCCACACACGCACACACACACATACACACACACTTACAAAGCCGTTACACACACCACGCAACAAAGCCACAACACACACACACACAAACACACACAAATACACACAAACACACACACACACGGCGGCTGCATCCGCCAGGCGTGCTGCCGCCCCTCCCCTCCCCTCCCCTCCTCTCCGTCCCACTGTGACATTCTCAGACATCCTGCCCGCCGTGCTGCACTGTTATTTGCGTGTGTCTGCACTGTATACCCCCTACTACACAGCTAAGCCTTTGCTCCAGGACATTACTGTACCTCTGTGAGACACACAAGGTAGCTTGATGCGAGGGGGGAGCGTGAGCGTGCACACTAAGCAAGCCCTGGAGGGCAAGAGTGTGTATGTGCGTGTGTGTGTGTGTGTGTGTTTATGCATGTGAGAGAGTGTGTGTATGCTTGTACACACATGCGTGCATGTCCTTAAAACATGTAGAGAGTCATGACTAATGCCAAGCAGAATGCTAATGGAAATTGCTGCTTCCCCTCTTATTTGAGATTAAACATATTTTCCTGAGTGTCAATTTATGCCTCACTTTTCACAATTACTGCAATGTTTTCCTAAAACTAGACATTAGTAATTAATGCCAAGTGAACCAACTACTGTTTGTAACCTTTTTAAGCTCCAATTTCATTATTATTACAACATAATCTAATTGTAATATTTCTGAGCCAAGTAGTATTACTCACTATTATTAGAATGGGATGCTTACCTCCAGGACAGGGTTGGACTGCAGTAGGCGGTCCTTGACGGTCTGCACGTGATCGCTGGCAGGGCAGGTGACGGCGTAGTACTGCAGCACCTTCTTGGAGGCCTCCGTCTTGCCGGCGCCACTCTCGCCCGCGATCATGATGCACTGGTCCCGCCGCTCCGTACGCATGGCGCGGTACGCATTGTCCGACACCGCATAACTGACAGTACAGACAGACATACAGTGGTTGAATGATCAGACTTCATCCTTCCATCCACCCATTCATTTATTCATCTGTCCATCCATCCATATATTCATGAATTAATTAATCCATCCATCCATTCATCCATCCATTTATTCATCTGTCCATGCATCCATATATTTCTTCATTCATTAAATAATTAATTCATCCATCCATCTATTCATTCATTTATTTGTTCATTCGTTCATTCAGACAGCAGAAGGAATGTAATGTGGTTATAGGTAAGCTCCATTGAGAATCCTACTCCTGTGGTAGGATGTGGGATGCAGACATACAGAGGTTGAATAACACCTCATCATCTAAACTACATACCAAGTTCTACATGGCAGACCATGACATAACCAAGACACTAACACAATACACATTGTTAGGCAGCCATCCATCCATCCATCCATCCATCCATCCATTCATTATTTCATTCATTCATCCATCCATCCATCCATCCATCCATCCATCCATCAGTTCATCTATCCATCTGTTCATCCCTTCATAAAATTGCAGTCGTGGCCACATCCTATTGGGATATTCCTACATTACACAGTGGGGCAGCATGTTCTGTTGAGCACAATTGGCCTGATGTTTGTATATGTGTGTGTGTGTGTGTGTGTATGTGTGTGTGTGTGTGTGTGTGTGTGTGTGTGTGTGTGTGTGTGTCCATCAGTAAGTGCAGTGAATGTGGCAGTCTGGAAGCAGGGCAATACAGCACCAGCACTTTTGTTATTTCAGGCCGTTCGACCACATCACTGCAAGCTGAGATAACAGCTCCACTGGTGCACACAGATCCCTGCCCTGGCTATGAAGGGGGCATCCTCCTACAAAACACCCCTGGGAGGGTCACTGGGCACCACAAACCACCCCCCCCCCCAACCCCAACCCAAACCATCCCCCCCAACGGCAAACCGCAAGGATGACGGAATAAGTTACAGAAAAGATTTGGCTGACGACCAGAGTGAAATACGACGAGTTAGGCTTTAGTGGGGGCGTGGGACGTGGAATAAAAGACAAACTGAGGGGAGTCTCGGAATGTTGAGATCATGGCAAAATTGGCCTCATGCATTCGCATTCCTGTACCACGGTGGTCAGCAAAGTTCAAATATTCCTAAGGAATTCCTGTATATCTTAGCAACGTCTACAACAGCCTGTGTAAACATAATGCCCATGCATCACCGTGACCATTTGTCTATTTGATAGTGCTTGCTTAAGCATGGTGTGTGTGTGTGTGTGTGTGTGTGTGCGTGTGTGTGTGTATACTGTATGTGTGTCTACAATGTGTTTCTGTGCGTGTGTATATATATGTGTGTGAGAGAGACTGTGTGTATGTACATGGGCAGTTAGAAACTCAGGCTGCCCTGGCACTCACATGTGGGGGGAGACCTCGTAGAAGTTGACTCCCCGGTATCTCTCCATGTGCTGCTTGGTGTAGATCTCCAACTCCTTGTAAGGGTTCACCGACACCAACACTGACCCGATGTACGTCTGTGGGGCAGGAAAGGCAAGAGGTGTGTGAGGGGCGGTGTGAAGGGGAGACAGACCCAAGACCCAACCCCCTCCTCCCCCTTCAGACATACACACACACAAAACATGGGGAAGTGAGAAAAGGGGGTTGACAGATTGAAGAGGAGCACACAACTGGATGCAACCTGGGAAAAAGCCTTTAAAAGATGCTGCCCGCCCACCAACAACTACAGTAAACCTCAAAGACCCAACCCCCCTCTCCCCCTTCAGACACACACACACACACAACATGGGGAAGTGGGAAAAAGGGGCGGGAAACGTACACAGATGAGGTTGTCCTGGAGCTAGGAACGTAGGATAGGGGGCTACTTACGGTACAGACATGAAGTGCTATTGGGATGGGGGACTACTTACACAGATAAAGTTCATGATGTATGGGGGGATTGCTTACATTGATAAAGTTCTCTTTGGTATGGAGAGGGCTACTTACATTTTAGAAGTTCTCTTTGGTATGGAGACGGTAACTCACATATAAAAGGTTCTTTTTGGTTGGGGGAGTGGGGGTTACTTGCATAGATGAGGTGGTATAAGGGGGGGTTGCTTCTATAGGTGAGGTGGTATGGGGGGTTACTTCTATAGATTAGGTGTTAAGGGGGTGGGGTTACTTCTATAGATGTAGATATGGACTTCTATAGGTGAGGTGGTATGGGGGGGTTACATCTATAGATGAGGTGGTATGTGGGGGTTACTTCTATAGATGAGGTGGTATGGGGGGGTTACTTCTATAGATGAGGTGGTACGGGGGGGGTTACTTCTATAGATGAGGTGGTATGGGGGGTTACTTCTATAGATGAGGTGGTATGGGGGGGGGGTACTTCTATAAGTGAGGTGGTATGGGGGGGGTTACTTCTATAGATGAGGTGGTATGGGGGGGTTACTTCTATAGATGAGGTGGTATGGGGGGGTTACGTATATAGATGAGGTGGTATGGGGGGGTACTTCTATAAGTGAGGTGGTATGAGAGGGGGTTACTTCTATAGATGAGGTGGTATGGGGGGGTTACTTCTATAGATGAAGTGGTTTGAGGGGGTCACTTACATAGATGAGGTTCTCCTTGAAGCGCTTGCGCAGGTTCTCTATGAAGGCCACCTCGCTGGTGTGGTTCTCCAGCAGGACAAAGTCCTGCACCCCCACCCGGTCTCTGGCTGTCAGGGCGCTCTCCATCATTACCCGCACCCCGTCTGTACCCACAGCCTGTGCAGGAGGAGAGAGAGAGAAAGAGAGAGAGAGAGAGAGAGAGAGAGAGAGAGAAGGAGAGGGGGGAGAGAGAGAGAGAATGAGAAAGAGAAAGAGAGAATAAAACAGAGAGACAGAGGGAAGAAGAGGGGGAGAGAGAAAGAGAGAGAAAAGAGGAGAAAGACAGAGTGAAAGAGGGGGAGAGACATACAGAGAGGAAGAGAGAAAGAGAATGAAAAAAGGGAAGAGAGAAAGGGAGAGAGAGACAGTGAAAGGGGGAGAGAGAGAGAGAGGGCAACACGTCAGGAGGTAAAAACAAACTAGCTGACTCTAAGGCAACAGGCATGCCCCCAGGAGCAGGTGACTGATGTTTGTGAAGCTGCTGCTGCTAAACGCTTCAATATGTCTGCGGAAGAGTGGGGTTCTAACGGCACACAACACGCCCTCTGTTTGCAATCTCGCTGTGCACACTTACGATGCATGCAGCAGTCTCCCCAGACACTATGGGTGGTAGGTCAAACCAGCTTCATGGAACCATGTTTACAGAACGACAAACACTACTACGAATAATAAACACACTCCCCACACACACACACACACACGACAAGCAGCAACACCTGCCCTCATGTTCTTAGAAATGTGACAACACTAACTATACAGCGAAACTACCAGAGCGACTAGAAGAAAGTCACACCCACACCAAAAATTGACAAAATAATAAAATAAACTGCAGCCGGTGCATGCGACTCCACCCAGAGTTGTCGGTGCAGAAGAGACTAGCCTGATTGTCTGATTGGAGCCGGAGTCAGAGGATGACGAGCACTTACAGGCTGGATGTCATCCGTGCCCTTGATCAGACGCTCCTTCTCCAGAATGGCGCTCTGTGTTCGGCGCATCAGGTCTCCCAGTTTGCTCAGATCCATAGCCTCACTTTTTTTTCTGGGCTCAACTTGTCGTGCCTTTTTTGGCCCTTTTGCCCCCCAGTACAAAGCAAAAAAAAAAGAAAAATTGTCCTCTCAAAACAAAAGATAGAGTGGAGAGGATGTCGTCAACTAGCGATTGTGAAAATGTTTGTGCCTGCACGCGCAACTCTCGCTCTTCTTCAGCGCGCACGCACACACACACACACAAGCACACACACAGACACTCTTCACGTTAATGAAGACCTCTTTGTAATACTGACCACAGAGGGTTTTCTGTGATGCTGCTCCTCGAAACGACAATGTACAGGGATGAACACACCCACAAATGCACACACACACACACACACACAGACCCACACACACAAACACCAACACACACACACATACACCGACACACTCAAACACAGACAAACAGGCCAATATGCATCAGTGGTGTGTGAACACAACAGCTGCCCGCGCTGTTGTTTTGGTATTGACACAGCAGCCCTGAGGCCCATGGGATTACTGGTGCACCTGAGAAAGCACTTTAATTAAGAGGAGCTGAGGCAACTACAGCACCGGCGGCTAGAGCACCTTCACACTTAGAACGAGGGGGAAGAGGAGGGAGGAGAGGAGGAAGAGGAGAAGGAGGAAGAAGAGGAGGAGGAGGAGGAGGAGGAAGAGGTGGAGGAGGAGGAAGAGGGGGAGGAAGGGAAGGAGGAGAAGGAGGAGGAGGAGGAAGAGGAAGAAGAGGAGGAGGATGAGAAGGAAGAAGAGGAAGTAGAGGAGGAGGAGGAAGAGGAAGAAGAGGAGGAGGAGGAGGAGGAAGAGGTAAATTAGGAGGAGGAAGAGGAAGAAGAGGAGGAAGAGGTGGAGGAGGAAGAGGAAGAAGAGGAGAGAGGAGAGGAGGAAGAGGAGAAGGAGGAAGAAGAGGAGGAGGAGGAGGAAGAGGAGGAGGAAGAGGAAGAGGAAGAAGAGGAGGAGGAAGAGGAAGAAGGGGAGGAAGGGGAAGAGGAGGAGGGAAGGAGGAGGAGGAAGAGAAGAGAAAGGGAGGAAGAAGAGAAGAGGAAGGGAGGAGGAGCAGGAGGGGGGGGGCATGGCGTCTGACCCAAACAGAGGGAACAGAGGGAGGGCTGTGGAAAAGTGCTGTGCCAGGAAGTGACTGTGACTGTGACTGTGCCTGTGCCATCCATCCATCACCGCGTCCATCAGCACACTCATCATCACCGTGGTCGTTATTACTTCTCTCACTCCTGTCTCAGTGTTCCACCGACAACAACTCCCTACTATGCCTTGCAGCGCGGCCCTGTTTTTTAATTTCGGCCCTCGTTGCCACATTCTTTTCATTTCACACTCTCCTCCCCTCCCTTCACGCTATATCTTTGTCTCTTTTCCTCTCTCTCCTCCCTTCTAACTCCCCCTGTCTTTCTCTCTCTCTCTCTTGCTCTCGCTCTCTCTCTCCCTCTCTCTCTCTCTCTAGTGCTGTGGGAGTCATAGGTAGGCAGATGACAGGTAGCCCCAATGGAACAATGAGGAAATGCTCCCCTCTGTGGTTGCTGCTAAGCAAATGATTCTTATGCAAATCTTATCCACATAAATGATTCATTCCCCATCATAAGTTGCCAAAAAAAGGCCTACTCCTGCTGCTTCTCACATCTGTGACTTCAGTCAGCTGTAGTGGAGGCTTCAGAAAAACAAACAACAAAGACAGGAAACACTTTAGTTAGTAAGGACTAGCTATTTTTTAAATAAAGGTCTAATATCACATTATCATATCATATCTCATGAGAGATGTATTCTGCTCTCCTCCATTACAATCTGAGAACACATTTGTGGATCTATTTGCCTTCAGTGATTAGCAGTGATAAGCCCTTTCAACTAGAGTGACATTGAAATGACAAATAGATGTGTGCATGAAACAAATTGAATTAAAACGGGCCTTCATTTCATAATTACTTTAGCTCTTGTGTACAGCTGGGGCAGCCGGAAGGGCCTGCTGCCACTGGTGACAGTGACTGCCACACAACTGCACTGCACCCAATACTGAGCCTCTCGCGCATCATACTGTGGGGAAGAGGGCACAACAGAGGCTTCTTTCTCCACCCAGAACTGTGACTCAGCTACTCGTGGTAGCATCACGTCGTCCCTCACCTGCCTGCTGGAGGGAGCGGAGTGGTGTTGGTGTTGGTGTGTGTGTGTGTGTGTGTGTATGTGTCTGTGTATGGGGTGGGATTGTCCCTTATTTGGGAAGGCAATTGGTGTGTGTGTGTGTGTGTGTGTGTGTGTGTGTGTGTGTGTGTGTGTGTGTGTGTGTGTGTGCATTGGGTGCGATTGTCCCTCATTTTGGAAGGGAATTGGTGTGTGTGTGTGTGCGTGTGTGTGTGTGCGTGTGTGTGAGAGTATGGGGTGGGACTGGGGTGGAGAGCGAAATTGTTTCCTTCTCACTGAAGTGCCACCACTGGGAACACACGCTCATGTCAGACCCCTGTGAGTGGATGCTCTCCAAGGGCCTCCAGTGCCGTAATTGCAAAAAAAGAGTTGTGTAACCTACACACACAGTGGTGAAATAGCAGGTAAACCAGAAACATCCTCAACACAAGTGACCATCAGAAGGTGTGTAAACACGGTTCTGTAGTTTTAAAAGCTATCCAAGTGTTGTTTACGTACATTTTCCCGTTCATTACAACACTGAGGGCTTATAACCTCCTACTTGTCAGGGGGGAGGGCGTGGGCAAGTGTATGCATCCTCTGCTGGACACACAGGACTGGCAGAGGCATGTGGAAAACGCTCGCAGTGGCACAACTACAGAAACAGCGGCGCAGTGCCAGGGCCGTGCTTCCAGAAGCCTAACCGTAGTCCACTAACGAGAGAGGAAGCCCCCTTTCTCCCCTTCCTCCTTTTCCGAACAGAATTCTCGGAGCCCCTGCTCCATTACTTCATTGTTCCTCCGTCGGGGCTTTATAGCGCGGTTCTTCCTGCTCCCGCCCAATCCGCTCTAGTCGGCCGGCGTTCCCAGTCCAGCGTTCCGTGAGGCCCCGGCGGTACCCTCATGCTTACCTAGGGGCCACCTTGCCATGCCGTCAGATTTTCCCGATCCTGAACAAAGGAGTGCAGGGGGGTGTCAGAGCTGAGCTAACAGGGCAGCTCCTACATGTCAGAACCCAGTCTGTTCCACACACACACACGCACGCACGCACGCACACACACACACACACAGGCTCTCTCGACCTGCCTCTTCATTACTCCATACATTCACACTCTCGAAACACTTCTCTAACACTTTGTTCAGCTTCTTCTATTCTTCCATCATTTTTATTTCTTTTTAGTTTTTTTGTTTCTCATTTTCTTTCTTTCCTTCCTTATTTAATCTTTCCTTCTTACATTCCTTCCTTTCTTTCTTCTTTCTTTCTTTCTTTCTTTCTTTCTTTCTTTCTTTCTTTCTTTCTTTCTTTCTTTCTTTCTTTCGGTTTGTTTGTCCATTTGCATACGTCTCTCTCGTGTCTTTGTTTGTTCCTTGCATTCCTTCCTTGTTGTACTTCCTGACCTGATCTAATCTTTGTGCATCTCCATTCCTCTTTTTTTCCCTTTCTCTGACATTTTGTCCTTCTCCCTCCCTGCTCCTTTCCCTCCTCAGGAGAATGTCAAAGTCAGCTGGGCCTCAGAGCCAACAAGGGAGGGAGGAAGAGAGAGGGAGAGAGACAGACAGAGAGAGAGAGAGAGAGAGAGAGAGAGAGAGAGAGAGAGAGAGAAAGAGGGAGAGAGACAGAGAGAGAGAGAGGGAGAGAGAGAGACAGAGAAAGAGGGAGAGAGACAGAGAGAGAGAGAGGGAGAGAGACAGAGAGAGAGAGACAGACAGAGAGAGAGAGAGAGAGAGAGAGAGAGAGAGACAGAGAGAGAGACAGAGAGAGAGAGAGAGAGAGAGAGTTTAAAAGGGACACACACACACAATGCTTGCTCTTTAGGCTTTGACCTTCCCGCCGTCGCTGTACGCTGCAGGCAAGGACAAAAAAGCCCTAAAATCTCAGCCGGTTTGCTGGGCCAGATCGGTTAAATATGGAAGGCAGGGGCACTGAAGCTAGGCGGCAGCATGCCTGCGTCAGCAGTCAGCACGCATCGTGTTGCAAGCGCTGTCAATAGTCCGCGGAGACGTTATTCTGAGCCGAGGCCACGTTTCAAATTGATGTTTTGGAGTTGGTCACACCGCTGGTCTAGCCAGAGTAGTCTCGGGAACACGGCTTTCCATGACATCCTGTGACTGCTGCCTGCCAGGACTGAGGACCACTCTGTTCACACACAAAAGCCTCTTACACCACCGGTTTTAAAAACACTGGTAGAGAGAGAGAGAGAGAGAGAGAGAGAGAGAGAGAGAGAGAGAGAGAGAGAGAGAGAGAGAGAGAGAGAGGAAAACGGTAATCCTGCATTTTTGTACACTGATTTAATGATCCAGCTGTCTAGACCCACCCCTATCCTAATTGCACAACCCAGTCCTACTATGGAGGATGTTTGCTTTACAGAGCAGTTGTTTTCTACAGTTTTGCAATATAGAAGTGCTAACATCCTGGACAAAAAAAAGAGAGGGACAGTAAGGATTAATGGCTGGACAGGAAGAAGTGCAACACAGCCAGCCTCTAGCATGCATGACGTGGGGTGAAGAGGGGGCTGTTGGGTCCCCCTGCTGATAGCTTTACTAAGGCAGAGGCCGAGAGGTGGCACAGGGTCACTGGCTTACTGTTTCGTGACACAGCTGGCTGAAGAACAACAAAGAACTTTTTAGTTCTGTCACAGACCCTCTGAACTCGCCTAAACCTTGTGACAGGCAGTTTCAGTTTTTATGGCAGCGGAAGGGACCCATTCTGACACGGGTACATGTGACTCAGATACAACATCGGGGTGTTTTTAGTAAGGCTGCACAATATATCGAAAATATTGTGATATCGCAACATACAGTATCGTGATACACATATCGCAAAACATGGCTTAAGTGGAATAAATGGGACATTACTGTGAAACAGCTTACAGTAATGTCCCATTTATTCCAGTTAAGCCATGTTTTCACGTATGAAGATATTTGGGAAATCAAATTGAATCTTGCTGCCCTTGATATCCACCCCATAGGCTGTGCACTAGCTACAGCCTGGATTAAGCTGAAAGATGTTAAAACTATATTTAAATATTTGTTTATTTATCTCAAAACATATCGTCATCACAACATTCAGCAATGTTACTGCATATTGCACATTTTTCAAATATCGTGCACCCGTAGTTTCTAGCCCTTTCTGAAATCCCCAGAATGCAACATTGGATTGTGTTTCTTTAGAAGGTAGAGCACTCTTTGTTGCTATAGGGCTAGAACAGTCGTTGTGCGTTTACATACGGCACAAGAGAAGGAGCTGCGATATAAACACGGCTGTTTCTACAGAAAGCCCGTGATTATCTGTGATTGTGGTGGGCGTTTAAAGGGACACTGACAGAACGGAGCTCACAGCTGCACTGCTGCTGCATTCTCTAGGGAAAGCAGGCAGACAGGTGTGACGGCTCGGTCTCAGCAGGTGAAAGTATTCAAAGAAAACACAATTACGTACACACAGGCACACACACACACAAACACGTACACACAAACACGTACACACATGCGCACACACACACACTTCGCCAGTGGTCCGGTCATGAACAACACAATGCATCAACATACATACCACCAGGTAACCAGGAAAAGCCACAAACAAAGTACTTTTAAATCACACACAAACACACACATATACACACACAAACACACACTCTCACACTCACACACACATAGAGCCCACCAATGCTCAGAGCTTGAATTGGCAGCCACGCAGTTTGGGTCAGAAACCTGCGGGGAACAATAGAAAGTATTCATGGTCCACTCGAGACCACGTCTGTAGAGGGCATTTAGATGACAAGTCAGCAGGCACACATTCCTCAACTCCACCTCTACTGTAACCGGAGTCGGCGACATTATGAGCTGCCTGTACAGACCGATCCCTCTACAGCACTCACTCTCCTCCAGAAGAAGTGACCATTTAGTGGTAAGAATGTCTAGCAAACGTATACAATAGGGCTTTCCTGTGGTGTGTTTGCCTGTGTCATTTTGACCCAACATCCCACAAACAGGGAGGGCATGTGTGTGTGTGTGTGTGTGTGTGGTTGTGTGTGTGTGCGTGTGTGTGTCTGTAAATAACCAGACACTTCCTCGGTCCCAGAGAGTCCACAAATAGGCTGCTGATGGGAAAATGGACAGAAAACTAAAATTATAAAAAAATGAAACGTGTGAATGTGAATGTGGCCCATAAACTAGTGAATGAAACAGCGAGTGGCAGAGGAACAGCGTGAACTGTGGAGAAACCAAGGAGTGGTTAAATAGAGAGAGTGATGGTGGTGAACAGGAAACGGTGTCGATACCACGAGTCATTTGTCATTCGTCATCCACCACTTACAAGAAGGATCCTTCCGGTTTGATGTCATTTAAGGTGTTTACATGGTTACAGGGTTACTAAGTTACACAACATCTGATAGCGAGAGCTGTCAGATGTCGCCTGAGCTAGGCTTGGCTTGGAGACAGTGCATTAGCGTCGGATGTGACAGATAAAAACAGACTGTTGCCATTGCCTCTGGTGACAGGCGGCCTATACGTCAACTCAGGAGAATCTTTTTTGTGGTATGGCACAGCCTGGTTGCTGTGAATCAAAGACAGGTCAGACAGGTGCAGGTGCTCTGCAGACCTGCTGATCAGCTGAAAGTCTGAGAGAAAGCCTGTCAGATTGTCAAGAGTGATAAAAGAGTCCTGGTAGAGAAGAGGAATGTGGAAGACTCCACGTTCAGAGGACCTCCCTCAACGCCTAAACACTTTGATTGACAGGCCTCGGGCCAACAAACAATTGTCGAGAATGCCTGAGGGATGACAGCAGTAGGAAGCAATGTGTGTGTGTGTGTGTGTGTGTGTGTGTGTGTGTGTGTGTGTGTGTGTGTGTGTGTGTGTACATATGTGTTTGTGTGTGTGTGTGTGTGTGTGTGTGTGTGTGTGTGTGTGTGTGTGTAGGCTGATCAGGCCTGTGTGAGAGTTAGACTGGCTGCAGTTTCATTAACCGGCAACACTCTCGCCCTGTGTCTGAGTGCCAAAGAATTCAGCAGGAGGGGCGAGTGTCGAGGAGATAGTGATTGCCTCTACCCAAGGTGGTAGAACAGCCACCCACACACACACAAGAACACACACACACGCACATGCATAAACATGCACAACACACACATTAGATCATGGGAATTTTCACATAAGGTAGAGATAACGTTCATGAATCAACTGGGGTGTTGCAATGGCAATAAAGGCTTACTAAAACACACTCACTCACTCAGAAGAGTATTTCTGGAGCCTTGAAGAGCAGCAACAACTATTTAAAGACAACGCACACCACATGGATATAGGCACTATTAACATCCTCTTATGCATGTTCTATATCTAGTAACATCTATATGTAAAGACAGGCAGAGGCCCCACTGACAAATCGAGTCTAGCTCATGACATGTGTGTCTTCCACCTCCAAATGTATACTCTCTCTCCTGCAAAAACACATAAACACAGACACCTCAAAGGAAATAAGGGGTCTGCTTGGTAAGTGCGTGTTCAGCATCGACTCAGGCTTCTGTTCTCTTACCATCGCTCTGTACTTCATCTTGGCTCTCTAGTTCCTTCGCAGGCACAAACTTTTCCCTGTTTGTATTTCCACAACAGCTGTCCACGTCAGAGGAATCATGCAAACGTTTGTTTGTTGTTATAACTTTGGCCGCACCGTGTGTGGGAGACGTCCAGCTGCCATCCCCTTTCTCCAGTTACTTCTCTCTCCTCCCGTGTCTTCTCCTGGGTTCAACTGCGTCTCTGTAGCTCTCACTGTCGCTCTTAAACTCCTTCACTGCACTCGTTCCCTCGCCTGTCTTCCTCTGTCTGCCTCTCTCCTATCCTAGTCTCTTTCCCCACTCGGTCTACGTTCAGAAACAAGCCCCTCTAAAAAAGTGACACCCTCCCTCCCTCCCTCCCTTCCTCTCTCTCTCTATCAATCACACCCTCCCACCTTTCCTCCCCCTCTTCTCTCTCACTCACTCACTCGCTCCCTTTCCGACTGAGTGGCCCTCCCCAGCCCTGAGCCCTTGCCTGAGTTTGTCACTGGCCCTTAAGGGCTTTAGAGTGAAAGGTAAAACTTCTATCACTCTGCACGGTCCATATGCGCTCCAGTCTTAAAACCAGGGTAAAGGGCAGAAGAAGCTGTCACAGACAGACATCTTTCTCTCTCTCACACAGACACAGACACACTCACACACACACACACACATCCCTCACATTTGAATAGTACTACCATGTCAATAGAATAATAATAAGAAGAATAAGAATAATAATAAGAATAAGAAGAAGAAGAAGAAGAAGAAGAAGAAGAAGAAGAAAAAGGAGGAGGAGGAGGATGAGGATGAGGAAGGAGGGAGGGAGGAAGAGGGGGTGGGCACATGAGAAGGATAAGGAGAAAGAAACGAGAGGGGTGATGGTGCTCGAAAGCTGGCTACCTGGGGAGACT
Source organism: Coilia nasus (assembly GCA_027475355.1). Classification (NCBI taxonomy): domain Eukaryota; kingdom Metazoa; phylum Chordata; class Actinopteri; order Clupeiformes; family Engraulidae; genus Coilia; species Coilia nasus. Next base: position 13,258,699 of record CM050215.1, on the reverse strand, counting down.
GGGGCCAGCGGTGATGAACAGAGGTGTCAATATCTCTGAGAGAATATCAAATACATCCACATAAAACTCACAGCTGAGCCATGCGTACTTTCTCCTCCTTTCCTTCCTCTTCCCATCCCTCTCTCTCTCTCTCTCTCTCTCTCTCTCTCTCTCTTACTCACTCCCCTCATCCTCCCTCCCTTTTTCCTGTGCTTCTGCAAGCTCAGGCCGACTGAAAGGTCCCCCATGGGGTTTTCCCCCTCTGTAAATGTGGCGACCGGGGGATACATGCGTAAAAGCTGGCTCACACCATTACATCTGTTCCACTTGCCTTCACTCATAACACACAAGCAGATCACCAGTAGATTTATAGAGACAAATTACTACAGCCGCCCCAAAAAAGCAATAGGTTGCTCTGCAGCTGGGGCAATGGGGAGAGATGTGGGGAGAGGTGCTGGATGTCTCCTTCTCTCTACACTGACTGCATGAGTCAACATGAGCTTCCCTCTGCCGTACACGCACGCAGGCAGGCCTGCAGAGGGACGCTGCAGCAGGGGCGAGGACCACAGGCCCTTCAAGCGTGTTTCTGTAAATAATTAGCGGGATGTCCCTTAGGTAACGTCTGGCCCCAGCCTGCAGACAGAGGGCTCTCACAGAGTAAGAGTGTGTGTTCTGTGTGTGTGTGTGTGTGTGTGTGTGTGTATATATGTGTGTGAAGTGAACGGATATGAGTGTGTGTGTGTGTGTCTGTGTGTGTGCGCGTGTCTGTAAGGATGTGTGTTGTGTGAACAGGGGTGTGTGTGCATATGTGTATGTGTATGTGTGTGTGTGTGTGTGTGCAAGATGACATCAGTGCTGAAGCCCAGCTCTGCCTGCACTCCTGGGTTGCTGGCTACAGGGAGGAGCCACCTCTAAGGAAATGCAGAGGTTAATGTGTGAGGTCATATGTGTGTTTTGTGTGTGCGGGTGTTTTGAGTGTGAATGTGTATGTGTGTGTGTGTGTGGCACACCCCTTTGTGGTTTCTGTCCACCCTGCTTGGCTCAGCACACCACACACCACCTGTGCTGCCCAAGTGCAGGTAGAGCTCCAAGCCAAGGTCACCTCTGCTAACCCTACGGAAGAAAGGGCGCCATCTACTGGTGGAAGCTGTTCTCCTCCAGGTGGGCGAACTGAAGCGCTGCCACCTCCACCGCCGCCGCAGCCCCACCAAGCTTCGGAACACCACTGAGGGCTTTTGTGAAGTTCGATACTCTCAGTGTGACTTCAGGAAAACAGATTTGAATACTGCTGAATCTTAATGTGTCAGATGAACGCCACGGCCCTTTCCTTTTTGCTCTCGCACTTTCCCAATCCTTCCTCTCCTTCTCTCTCTCCCCCCGTTTCGCTCTCGACGCTCGACTCTTTCTCTCACCCTCCCTCATGCCCAACATAATCAGGAGCCCCCGCCTGCAAGAATCTGAGTAATGTTTTCCAGACGGTGTGATTTTCTTTTCTTCTCTTCTCTCTATTTCCCCTCTCTCTCTCTCTCTCTCTCTCTCGCTCTCTGGGAAAACTGGCATCGCTGGGCCAACTCACACAAAGTGGGAGGGTGAGAATACAGAGAGGAGAGGTAAATAAGACGCAAGAAGACAGCTAGATAAACGGACTGATGGAAGAGAGCATGGCTCTTGTTTCACCCACCAGTACTGTTTTGTTTGGGTCAGCATGTGTGTATGTGTGTGTGTGTGTGTGTGCGGGTGCGTGTGCACACATTGGGGAGGATTTCGGACCAAAAAAAAAAAAAAACGAAACATAATAAAAAAAAAATCCACCGTTGGCATGACGGCAGAGTAAACAAACATGAGCGTGCTAAGTGCTTGGGTTGCATATTTGCTTTGGATAAGAGCTGCGCGATCTGATCAGATCTCTCCCTTTTTATAGCCCTCAGCCCTCGGCCCTTTGCCCTTTGTTCACGTTAGGCAATCGTGCCCTCATCAGTGTGGAGCCTTGATCAGACAAACCACGGAACAACTAGGCCATTGGAGCTAAGGACAAAATCACATCTCTCTCTCTCTCTCTCTGATGAAGCCCATACTGCTCCCCATGGGCTGGGTAGCACATTGCATAGCAGCTTTTCATCACTGGGGTGTGTGAGTGAGTTTGTGAATGGGTAAAAGTGAGGCATGCCTTTAAAGTGCTTTTTGTGCTATACTGCATGGAACAGCACTAAATGAATGCAGTCCAATTACCAGTCCCTCTCTCTCTCCCTCTTTCTCCCTCTCTCTTTCTCTCTCTCTCTCTCATCCCTTTATTACAACATTTCTCTCTTCCTTACTCTCTCCTTGTCAGCTGAGAGGAGCTTGAGAGAGGCTTAATGGCACTGGGTGGCACTTAATGGCACCTCCAAGGTGCTGCAGGGTTCAGCAAGAGGATCTAGAGCAGGATGACCCAGGAGCACCATGACACCAGACAACAAACACTTTTAAACTTCCGTTAGTAAACCCCCAGCTACCACACAATGTGAAAGTGTTTCCTTGGCCGAATGAGTGTAACGGAAATCACCAGGTTTTGTCCTCCTTGCTTTCAAGCATGTGACGGAGGGAGAAAATGGAACTGTGTTCTGTGTTCTTTTTATACTTCTTCTGGTTCCTCCTCTTTGCGTGATCCAATGCCCTCGATCTGTCTACTTCTTCTGTATTTTTTTTTTAAACTGACTTCCTCTCTCACACTGCAATATCACTCCATCCTCTCTCAGGGTTCTCTCACGCTCTGTCTTTCTCACAAACACACACACAGACACACTCTCTCTCTCTCTCTCTCTCAAACTCAAACACACACACACACACACACATACACACACACTCTCTCAAACACACACACACACACACATACAGACACACACACACACACACACACACACATGCACACATACAGACACACAGACACACACACACACATGAACACACACACAGACACTCTCTCTCAAACACACACACACACATACAGACAGACACACACACACACACATGCACACATACAGACACACACACACACACACACGCACACACAGAAAGCGACTGACTGAGATTCCCACCCCCCAGTCCCCCATCCGCAGCTTCCTGTGTATGCATGACACAAATTTAATAGGGCGCGCACAGCACGTTAAGGGACCCTGTCCGCTCTGGTTACTGTCTCACAATAAGCTGATAGGATTATAGGCGCACAACCTGCACTGCTGGTGCTGCAGTCATATCTGCTACCACTACGGCCAGCCTACTCTCACTCACATTAATCCTCCTTGTTCAGGTCTGAGCGCTTTAGCTGTGCCGCTGATGATCGCTGGGCAGATTTGCACTTTGTCAGCCTCAGGAGCAATCTTCCCAAAGCTCAGCCACACCAAACCAGTAGGCTGCTGGAATTTGTGTATATATATGTGCGTGTATATATATGTATGTGTGGGGTGTGTGTGTGTGTGTGTGTGTGTGTGTGTGTGTGTGTGTGTATGTATGTATGTGTTTTTTGTGTTTTATATATATATATGTGTATGTATATGTGTGTATGTATGTATGTATGTATGTATGTGTGTGTGTGTGTGTGTGTGTGTGTGTGTGTGTGTGTGTGTGTGTGTGTGTGTGTGTGTGTGTAGGTGTGTGTTTTTTTTTTTTTTTTGTGTGTGTGTTTATATATGTGTGTTTGAGAGAGACAGAGAGAGAGTTGCCTGTGTGTGTGTATGTATGTAAGCATGTTAAAGCCATATATAACACTGCCTATATGGACTATTTATAGCACAGTAGGCTTCTACACAAGCTTGAAAGGTGTCAGCATCTTCACAAAAATAAGCCAGAAAATGCAAACACAGGGAAATTATTGGAAAAACAAATACTGTGGGAAGTTGTTAGGCCACTATTAAACCACCACTTGATCTGCCAGACTTCTGTCTTCCTGTTTAACTATCTCTCCCTGTTGTGTTCCCATACTCCCCCCTTCCCCCTTTCCTCAGGCAGCTAAATATATCCACACTCGCTGACTCTCCCTCCGACTGCGCTATCTGGTATCTGGTGCTGTCTGTGTGTCAAAGTGGAGGAGCTGGCAACTCCACAGCCATCAAAGGCTCTGACCAGGTGAGGGTACAGCTCACACTGTGAAGATGGCCATCTGCACCCGCCACCATCTGCAAGGACTGGAAGTTCCAGCTGCCAGTATCTTCTAGGAAACACCAACTGCCAAGTTCATCTCCTTGAAAGTGGCGAAACAGCAAAAAAGGCCGGGCATACAGACATACAGTGAGCCAACACTGGATGGTGCTAAGTACTGCTAGCTGCCACTTCACTTTCCCGGTGAAGTTATAGTTCTGCAGGCTGACTAACTATCAAGGATACATCAACATTTGAGCAACAATGCTATTCTAGAGTGCCTCTATCCAGTTCAGTCACAAGGAAGGAAAAAGAAAACTCTCAACCTTTATTGAAATGTCCAGTGTGATTCTAAGAAATAGTTGAGCACCTCAGCGGAGTAACTTGACCTTTAAGACAGAGAGGGAAAAAAAAGGAAATCCATACACAGCTTTGCGGGAAGAAAGAGGAGGAAGAGGAGAGGGAGGTGGAGGAAGACGAGGACGAAAAGGAAGAGGAGGAGGAGGAGCACTGCTAGGAATCGCAGCACAGGGTCCAAAGATGTCTGGTAGAGTCATAGTGCAGCAGACTGATGGACTGCAGGGCGACATCATCATCATCATCATCATCCCTGCCACCAGACACCCAGCCAGACACTTCCACTTTGCCTATTTTGTCACCACAGTCCTGTAGTAGGACAAGAGGTGGAGGAACGGGAAGACAAAACACTTCATATTTGCATGTCTGGTGCAAGTCAAACCACTTCATCTGAGCAGTACAAGAACTGATAAGTCATAGCTGAATAAAAACAAAGCGTCTGCTAAGTGTAATGTAAAAAGAAGAGGACAGGGAGGGATGTGGAGGAACATGGTGAGCAATCAGACAAGCAGCTTTCAGATGTGTGGGAAATCGCTGGCAAAGAAAAAAGTCATGGACAATTAGGGTTAAGGAGGAAGAGAAGGGACTGTCGGGCAAAGGAGGTCTGCAAGCTACAGGCGTAGTGGAGAGAAAGAATAGAAGGCAAAAAAAGGAGGGGAGGGAGGGAGGGAAAGAAAAGAAAGGGCAGAAAAAAAACAGAGGGAAGTCAGGAAAGCGCTAGTCAAACGGTGATGTCACAGCAGAAGAATGTCAGCCATGTGGGCGGCAAAGGGCTGGTTGAGAAAGAGAGTGAGGGGGGGGAGGAGAAGAAGAAGAAGAAGAAGAAGAAGAAGAAGAAGAAGAAGAAGAAGAAGAAGAAGAAGAAGAGAAGGAGAAGGAGAAGGAGAAGGAGAAGAAATGGATTAAGGCATGGATGAGGTGACCTGAAATAGGGGAAGCCCCAAGCCACAATGTGAGTTGGAAGGGAATAAAAAAGAGGATATGACACGTGTGAGGTTATGATGTAACACTGTGCCTGCAGTACACCCTGAGTCACTCGTCTGAAGGATGACTCTCAGGCCTGGTGAAAGAGAACGAGACTGCTCATCTCTCTCTCTCTCTGTCTGTCTGTCCGTCTGTCTGTCCGTCTGTCCGTCTGTCCGTCTGTCCGTCTGTCTGTCTGCCTCTCTGTCTGTCTCTCTGTCTGTCTGTCTGCCTCTCTGTCTGTCTGCCTGTCTGCCTCTCTGCCTGCCTATCTGTCTGTCTCAAACTCTTTCTGTGGATACACCTCAATCCCCCCTGAGCCTTCGTCTCTGTGACTCACTCGGTGGCATGCCACCCCTGTGCGAGCGTCTGCTTCTCTGTGTTAGTGAGGGGCGCGAGGCCTTTTTCAGAAGTGAGAACTTTCCAGACACAGCAGAGTGACTCACTGCACACACACAGACCCTCCCTGGCTGGCTGACACACAGAATGTATGGCCACACACCCACTTTATCTAATGCTATTTGACAAGCCCCTGAGAGTGGAATCCCCGGCCAATTAATCGATGCACCAGGGCTGGGTGAGACGATGGAAGAGGAATGTGTGAGAGAAAGCATGCACACACACACAAATGCACACACACACAAATGCCCACATTCACACATATAAACAAACACAGATACACACACACACACACACACACCAATGTCCACACACACACATATACACACACATACAAAGATACACACACACACACACACACACACACACACACACACACACACACACACACACACACACACACACACACACACACACACACACACACACACACAAATGCCCAAACTCATACATATACACACACACACAAATACAGATGCACACACACACACACTAATGTCCACACGCACACATATACACACACACACACAAATGCCCACACTCACACATATACACAAACACACACACAATTACCCACCCCGCTCTCTCTCACACTTACACACACACACACACACAAATGCAGTACACAGATACATGCAGACACAAATACAAAGACACACACACACACACACACGCTTAGAGCTTTTCACTCTTGCAGACGCCACATGGCTTTTTTTCTGCCTAGCCAGCACTCTGGTTTCCCAGGCATTTCCTTAAGTGTTCCATAAAGAGATTATTTCTGACGGCCTGCGATTCCACTCAATTACCCCTGCAGGAATAAGGGGGAAAGGAAAAAAGTCAGAGACTATTCTGTGCAGGGAGAGCCATCAATTTCTTGATTGCTTCTTTCGATCCCACTAGTGAGAGCGTTAATCCATCATGAAAAGGTGCTATTGATGAAAACGCTGAACGGGCGCAGTACGGTTCTAGGGCGAAGAAAAGGCACAAACTCCAAAATGGAGAACAGGCTGGTCTCAAATTCATCTTGGCTCTGCATCAAAGCATTTGCATTCTGGTGCTGCAAAACCCTACATATAAGTTAAGTAGGGGTACGGAGACCATAGGTTTCAAAATGGCAGAGCTACAGATGTTCCGTATTCTGCCACAACAATAACCATAAAACAGGCATGAAATGGATGTTAATTTAAAGCTGCAACTTAACTGTTTTCTAAAGTAATGTGATATTTGTTGATGCCAACAAATAACATTAATTGGCTAAAGCCAAGAAATATTTCTTTTTTTATTCCCTTGATGAGGAATAATGTGGCTCTTAATGTAATGCTTTAAAAACAACATTTGGTTTGCCATCTGCATCTGCTTAAGTTGGCACTGAGATCCTTAAATCCTGCAAGTTCAAGTTCAGCATGGAAAAGGGCTATCATGATACAAGTAGATTACTTTTTACGCCCTTTTAACAGCACTCCTAAAACCAAATGAATGGCTGTTCCAGACGGCCCCCATAAACCGCAGTCTTTATCTCCTGTGAGCCGTCAAACCAGATTATTACATAGATTTATATACCAACTAGCTCACTCACTATGGTTGCAATCCTGTAGTGTCAGAATTGGAGAGCTATGTGCCACACGCACGCTAAAAAGGAGGCAGGACAACAATGGTGGCAAAGTTCAGCGTGTGTATTCTCTTGAGTAAGAAACACTATTTGTACAGCGAGCCTCCTAAAGGTGAAGAGGGGAGGGGAGGGGAGGGGAGGGGAGGGGAGGTGCATTCTCTCCCTGTGTAATCTCTGCTTTCAGCTGCTGTGGTCAGCGATAGGAAGGAGGGAGGTGGGGGAATTGGCGAGATGAGACACGCAGTGGAAAAACTCCAGGCATCTCACTCTCCCAAATCCCAGCGGACCTTCAAACCTCTGCACCCACACCCTTCTGCCTGATCCTCCCCCCCCTTACACACACACACACACACACATACACACACACACACACACACAGAAACACACACACACACCACCATCCCCAGGCATTCACTGTGCACCCATGCTGCTGCCCCACAGGTGATTTCCACTGCTCTGAAAAGGAGGGAACAAGTCACAGCTGAGACACAGAGAGAGACAGCCTGAGAGACAGAGAGATAGAGAAAGATAGAGAGAGATGATGGAGAGATAGATTTCCACTGCCCTGGAAAGGGGGACACAAGTCACAGCTGAGAGACAGCCGAGAGACAGAGAGTGACAGCCTGAGAGACAGAGAGATAGAGAGAGACAGAGAGAAATGATGGAGAGAGAGAAACAGAACCAGAAAGACAGACAGTGAGAGGAAACGAAAAAGAAACACAGAGGGACACAGAGAGACAGACAGAGACAGAGAGATAGAGAGAGACAGAGATAAATGATGGAGAGAGAGACAGAAACAGAGAGACAGAGACAGTGAGACGAAGAGAAAAAGAAAGACAGAGAGACACAGAGAGACAGACAGAGAGAGACAGAGCAGCTGTGGGCTGCCAGCCGTCCTTCCCTGGTCTCCTCCTCCTCCTCCATCTCCTCCTCCTCCCGGGCTTATTAATACCCTGCAGGCCTTATAAGGGCAGGTCAGGCAGCAGCACGCAGGGCAGGGGGTTCCCACAGCACAGAGCAGCAGCGAACACAGAGCGCCGGCATGCTTCACTCCTCTTCCGACCAGGAAGAACGACTGACGAAGGGATGACAGCGGCTCTCCACATCCTGTTCTTTCCGCTCCTCTACTTTTTGCCTCCCATCCCATCTTTTTGGATCGATTCAACCTCCCCCCGCCCCCTTCTTTTCTGAATTCCTTTCCCGTTGGCTAAATCTGGTCCTTCGGTCTATCTCCTCCCACAAGTTTGGTTTTAACGACAACTGTTGGTGGACACAGGTACGATGAAGATATACATGAGGGCGTAATATGGTGTCTTCAGTCGAAATAAATGCGCCGCGCTGAAAATGCTGTATTAGAAACACTAATTCTTTGTTTACATTGCACACAGCCATTGAAAGCGACTTGCCTAACCCGTCCTTTACAATGCTGCCAAAATGTCCACCATGGGCTTTTCCTGTTTACAGTGTTCATCCTTCAATTGATTTGCATGGAGAAACAACCACACTGTCCCAGTCAAAATACACAATATTGTATTTCACACACCCCTGCCAAAGTCTCAAACTCCCATTCCCAGACTTCTTTAAGCGATCATCCAAGATATACACACCCACAGATGAATGGATAATATGCATCTGAACTCCACTACCTACCCGAAGTGTGCTTTTGTTAGTTTAATTATTCAGTTTTTTTGGATGAAAAATGTGTTTTGGTATACTTTTTTCATGGGTCAGCTATCACGCAGCGCAAAAGACTCTGAGTGCGTCCAAGGACCAACAAAAGCGCTGTGTCTGTGCCACAGCAGGGTTGCTCAGTGGCTCGCGCTGCCAGAGGTCAAAGTCAACGTTTCGATGAGGGTAACCGGTTACAAGTAAAATAAAGAGCAAACAGTCACTGTGTTCCTACAACAAAGGCATCATTTTTATACTAAGACAAACTCCTCACACCGAGGGCTTGCCCTCCTGGATGAAAGGCTAAAGACCAAACGTCAAGTCGCTCAAACCTAATTGAGAGACCCAAATTTCTTCGATGGGACAAATTTAGCTGGTGGGTGGTTTCAATAGACGTCTGGAAAAACCCATTACATTTTAATCACAATTATGCTTAATTATGATTGGTGCTGAAGGATGGCTATGCAGTTGAGGTGAAATATATTGCAGCAGATTCCCGCTGGAATTCAACAGGGAGGAGGCATGGGTTGCTACTCCGCCGCATGACACAGCGTTAACACATTTCAAGAGCACTCCAGTCGCATTACAACATTGCTGCAATTACTTCGTGAAACACAAATGTTGCCCAAGCATGGAATCATCGTCGGGTCAGCTATGCACTGCTTCAGTCATGTTTCTTTCTCTCTCTCTCTCTCTCTCTCTCTCTCTCTCTCTCTCTCTCTCTCTCTCTCTCTCTCTCACACACACACTGTGTCACAGGGGTGATATTGCCTACTGATGACTTAACCACTATTCTGTTGTCAAATAATAGCACATAGAGGCCTGTGCCAGCACACCCACATATGCCACAAATAGCTAATTAGCCCATGGCTATGCACAAAGGCCTTCTGGGATTCGGAGAGAGACAAAAGGATGTTTGGAATAACTACATACCAAGACTAGACAGAACACTGCCATGTGTCTGACGATCCTGTATAGAGCACGTGGATTACCATGTTATTTTGCTGTTCTTGTTTTGTAGCATACATATTGGCTTCACTTAGCTGGAGACAGAGGTGATTCTAGACTAGTCTGCTGAACTACTTCCACTGAAAACTGTAATTCCTCTACTGTAGCTTAGGATTTCTCATCCCTCAGGGGCCCTGTAGTGGCCAGGGGGCCCCAAGCAGTTGCCTGTGTTGCCTTTTGACAAGCTACGACTCTGGCTGGAGATTCCAGTCCATTTGTTGATGTGGGCCTGTGTGGGCAGGCCCCCCAAGTGTGGGCAGGGCCCCCAACCTGTTGGCTGAGATTGATGGCGCCTGAGTGGGAGCTCTGCATAAGGGTGAAGACGAAGGCCAAAACCCCCCTGTTTATACATACCCTGCTTATCTCAAACATGCTATCAGGACAGCTATAGGTCTCACTGTTGCCAATGGCATTCCATTACCTGTTCTGACTCCTTAAAAGGCCAGTGAAGGCATTAGGCCTCAGAATAAAAGCTATAAACTCAACACTAAAAATGTTATTTAAACAAAATGTTTTGGTGTTTGTTATAGCAGAAAACAAGATTTTCCTGTTTAGAATTTAGGTAGAAATGGTATAACCACATTCTAAGTAATACATTCACTTACAGGCTTTTAGCTGAGCAAAATTTTAAGTCACTTCAAATAAAAGCAATAAGACCCGAAGAGGTGTTTCTGATTATCTGCGCAGTCAGGCTAACACAGAACACAGAATCTCACAAGATCCATGTCTGAGTCTGTATTCAATTTGGCCCCTTAAAACCCTCTCCACCACCGGGCTCTTATGTAATAGCATAAGACCAAACAGGTGTGCACTGCTCCACCTGAAACAGAAGTGTAATATCTCACGGGCCTACACGGCTTCCCCCTCACATCTGCCAGCTGCTCTGCCGCTGTGGGATATCGTGGCAGAGATGAGAGTATGAAGCAGCATTTTTTCCTCTTTTACAAACGGAATGTAAAAGCTTTCGTCCTGCTGTCTGCTGCGGACGGTCCTGTTTTGCATGATGGGACGGTTGGTGGAGTGTGGCTGTTGCACGACACAGAAGTTTATCTCTAAGGTTCTCTGCAGCGCACATAGCTGGGCCTTGTTCTGCCGTAGCACTCGGGTGTGACCACCCCCCTCCGTCCTGTCAGTGCACTGCCTGCACCACCACCACCACTAGCCTGGTAAGACCCGCCCCTCGTACTTCATTTCATTTCGTGCAGAGGGTCTGGAACAGAGACCGTCACAAACGATTTGCTGGAGGTGTGGACTCTGCTGAAGTTTTAAAAAAGTGCATCTGCCTTTACCCAATCGCTAACGCCTGGTCGTAACGTATGCAATTAGCCTACCTACGCACTACAATTCAAATGTAGCACACAAGGTCAACGTCACAGCTAACGAACACACCCTCTGTTCGCTGATTGGAGCGTTAGATTTTCTAGTCCCCAAATGCTCCCCAAGAGCATCCGGACCAGACCCTCTGCACGAAATGAAATGAAGTACGAGGGGCGGGTCTTACCAGGCTACACCACCACCACCTGCATGCACATACACAAACACACACACACACACACACACAGACTCACATACACACACACACACACACCTTCCCACCAAGTGGCCAGGGCAGGGCACACACCACTTTCCCTTGTTAGTCATATATCTCTCTCTCACCCACCCCCACCTCCCTCCCTCCATCTCTACCTCCCTGCCTGGTTTTAGTGTCAGTGAGGTGGGAGCTAGGAGGCCACACCTGGCAGAGATTGCAGCACCACTTATCACAGCCACAGAGGCCGCTTGGTTAAAGGTTAACATCCACAAGGTCTGTGAAGGGAGTGTATGTACATGTGTGTGTGTGCGTGTGTGCGTTCATGTGTGTGTGTGTGTGGGGGGGGGGTGGGGGTGGTCAGCAGACGGTGGCCTTTCTGCTGCCCCTAATAAAGAGGGGTGGGGATAAGGGCAAAAACGACAAAGTGGGGAGAGCAGGAGGGAGAGGGAGAGGGAGTGTGTGAACTTTCACCATGCGAGACTCTTCGGTGCTAAACAGGCGGGGTCACTGGCGTCATGGTACGTGCCTAATCAGAAACAGCGGAGGGTGGTGAGGGTAAGATGTGTGTGTGTGTGTGTGTGTGTGTGTGTGTGTGTTTTGAAATAGATAGATGCACTGATAGATAGATAGAGAGAGAGAGAGAGCGAGCGTATGTGTCTATGTATGTGTGTGTGTATGTGTGTGTGTGTGTGGGGGGGTGTGCGAGAGAGAGGGAGAGACAGAGTATGTGTCTATGTGTGTGTGTGTGTGTGTGGGGGGGGGGGGTTATCACCACACCACCTCAGTGATCTCAGCACAGCAGCAGGAGTAATGTACACATGGGGAGTGAAGGAGTGGGAGTGCGGGCAGGGCTTATGTTCATACCAGCGTATCTCACATTTGGCGATAACAGCTAAAGGAGCAAAGTGTACAGGGACAAGTCTGCACACATCCTGGGCAGGATACGTGGGGATGGCACGGTGCAGCACGGCACAACACAGCACAGGGGCGGAAAGAAGGGTCGAGTTTCTCTCCAAACACCTACCTTCTCCATCCCCAGTGGTGCAAGGGTAGGCTACAACACAATAGAGCCCACAGTAAATTTAAAACAGCAAACGACAGCAACATACCATAAAGTAATCCAGTCCGTGCCCCATCACACACACACACACACACACACACACACACACACACACACACACACACACACACACACACACAGATCTCTGTCTCATTCTCAGTTGACCCCTCACTGCTGTTAGCAACTGTGTCCACTGCTGCTGCTGCAGAATCCATAATATTGGCCCATAGCTTTGACATGTGAGCCCTGGGGCTCTATGGCTGTGCAAATAGAACATGAGCTTTTGCTGAATAGATTGAAGTGATTCCTCTCCGGTAGAGGCGCCCTATGAACACAACAGGGACACTAATAAGGAAGAAATATGATGTGTGGCTGAGGTGGATCACTTAATCTGAATCCTGCACTGTCAGTTTCCAAACTGACAAACTAGCTAGCTTAAATGCTCCTGTCAGGAGTAGCAAGAGTATAATGTAGGACAGCTGAAGTCACTCATACCCTCAGCTTGCAGAAGTAGAGTGCATTTTAATGTGTGTGGGTGGGTGTCTTTGAGAGTGTCAGACAGAGAGAGAGAGAGAGAGAAAGAAAGAGAGAGAGGGAGACAGAGAGGGAGAGTGTGTGTGTGTGTGTGTGTGTGTGTGTGTGTACATATGTGTGTGTATGCACGTGGCTGTTTACAAAAAGTTTACAAAAAGTTACCGGCGTAGAGACATTTACTCTGTGTAATACACAGTAGGGTTTTATCATGTAAACATGACCATGAAACATGAACGAGCAAGGACCGTGGAGCATGTCGCTTATATACACATGCGACGCATGGTAGACACAACACTGCTGTGCTGACAGTTTGGATTTATACAGACTTTCTGAATCACCAGCACTATTTAAACAGCATAGCAGAAGCCTGCAAATGCACATCACTCTCCCTCTCCCCGTCTCTCCCTCCCTCCCTCTCTCCCTCTCTCTCTCTCTCCCTCTCTCCCTCCCCCTCTCTCTCCCCCTCTCTCTCCCCCTCTCTCTCCCCCTCTCTCTCTTTCAGGCCTGTGGTACTTTTTTCCTCCATTCTCCCCTGATACGGGGCAGGATCATGAGCAAGGGTGGGGCCCTTTCTTCACTGGGAAACTTTGAGTGGAAAAGCCACAGCTAAATGCAGGCAAACTACCGATCCTCCAGCGGGCCAGTGACTCACCACAGGCCAAGGACAAAATACTACTTCCCAGGCACACACACACACACACACACATACACACACACACACAACTTACCCTATACTGCCCATATCTCCCACATGCCCAGCTTTTGTGTAAACACACTGCCTTTGTCTGTAGGTTAGACTGTACACCAAACATGTCTGTAAGTACAATAATTGTTGTGCGACAACCATTACTATTATATGATTGGCCGTTGGCTGCTGAAAGTATGTGTGAGAATGAGGTGACTCCGGCGAGGTTGATTACACTATGACCAACAGGGAGGGAACCCTCATTTGGCATCGGGGTGAGTAGGTCCTGACAGTTTCCCGTAAGAGAGAGAGAGAGACAGCAGCCAGGTGTGTCCTGTGTAAGATCTCTTGAGACCACCAAAAAAGCTTTGACAGCTGCCTTGACGGGGCAATATAAAAGTTAGAAGTCTTGCAGAGCTCTCACCAGGGCAACACCCATAACACAGCGAGTCTTTTTCTACATGACAGTAGAAATGACTTTAGATTTAGCTTTTTTCTTAAAAGAAAATTCTATGGCTGAAACATGGTTCAAACACTGCATAGGCAAACCAACATTATGTAAGCTCTCACTGACCTTTGAGGACATCCAGCAGTCTGAGACAAACTCGAAGCTGACTGGGCTGCAAGATCTCGGAAGATTCCTAACACTTGAGAAACAGCTGGGAAAAAGCTCAACCCAAGCTCGCCTATTTTTTTCTTCAGTGTCCAAACCAAAACCAGAATCTGACTGAAACTATATTTAATGTCGGGCTTCCAAACAGTATCTCAGCGACATTATGCAAAAGTAATGCTGCGCAATCCACAGAGACTGCAAAGCATCCACATCAGGACGGCTATGGAAAAATCTATTGACAAACTGGTCCATTTATCTGCAAATCAGTTAACAGCAAGGACAACATTATTTGATAGTGTGGTCATTGATTGCAGATGAAAATTTTGCTGTTGACAGCCTGGGGATGCAAACAAGACCAACACATCCTTCAACTGATTAAAACATCTCAACATCAAGTAATGTGGCAGGCTGGGCGGGAGATGTGACCTCTAAACGCCCTTAACATGTCACTGCCAATGGCTTTGGCTGGCCAAAAGCAGATGACACAACCTTCCGGGATGGATTCTGTGCTTTTTGTTTCATTTTTCGGACACATGTCAAATAACCAGTTAAAAAAAAGTCTATTGTGTTTTACACATACAAGGTGCTTAATGCACATTATACAAAAATGACAACACCACATGGCACAAGAATGTAATATTATGTCTGACAGAAAAAGGGGATGTGGCTACCATTCCATACCAAACATCAAGCCAGGCTATCCTCTCATCTCCTTCTCTCTATAGATACAGACATGTGTATGGCTTTTGTGGTGATGTTGAGGGCATTCCACAAACTGAAAGATAACCCTAACGCCATTTGGATGGGTTACAGAGATTAGATGCATTCCCAAAGTTCAGATGACGCATAAGGTCATCGAATGACCAAAAGGCAATCAGCAATTTGCTAGAAATAGGAGTCCAAGTGGTTTGCAGCATCAAATGGAATAAAGCCAGCACGATGAAATTAGCTCTTGCAATAGCTCAAAAACTATGCGGAATTCGGTACAGACACACTCACGCACACGTTTTTGGCAACCACTCTATACTGTTACGAAATGTTATTTCTTCACATAGCTTATGCTTACGTAGGGCTACACCCATAATAAATTGACAAAATCCCTGAGGTCACCAGAGCTTAAAAGCTCACGAGGTCATGGCAACTGAAGTTTACAGTACAGTTGTGGGCCAGTCCAGCTGCACGCACGCTATATTGCCTATTAGAATGAAAATTGATCGAATACGTCAGTCAGCACATCTCACCAGCATGTCGCAAAGCTGACATGCGCGTGTAGCCTAAATGAATGAACTTCTATTGGAAAGATATATACATAACCTCAACCCAGCATTCAAAGTCTGGCGACGTAGTAGGGGCGTTCGCATTGTGGTACGAGTCATGCACAATCATTATGAAAGAACTTGACTTCAAACCACGAATACACTCTCTGTCATTTCAGGCCATTCTTGTCAGGCTATAACGCTGCTCCAAACTTGTACTCAAACGCTCTAAGGTGGAAACCCAATCCTGAAGCGTGTCACAACATGCCGTGGGAGAGAAAGTAAAATTCACAAACCTTTCCATGAGACCTACCTTATAACGTTCTTTTATAAGCACGAGAATGTGCTACTCCTGAATGACGAGCGATCTTCACCGGCAGACGGTAAATAGCATTCATAAGGTGAATTCCCTTAAGTACGTGAGGCTGTAATATCAATCCTGTCGCCTTGCCCTTTAGACGATCCTCTGGAACTTGTGGACAGTCCAAAACTCGGGCCCTTTGCTTATCCTACAGCTCTTTCCACATAGCAGTTACTCCTCGAAAAGTGACAGCTCAAGTTAATAAATCACACTTTAATTTTGACAGGGCAGTCCTTGCTGAATGTGTCCTCGTAAGCGCAAAATTCACTGGCAACAACAAATAACAACCTTGTAGCTGTATAACAGGTTGTTTAGCCTAACACACGTTACTTTACACATACACCTATTCTGTAAACTATTGGAGCTTGAACCACAGTCTCACAGTCGCGAAACAACTGCTCAAATTCTCCCCTCCCTCCACATTGCCTATGACAAAACCTACCAGGAAGTTCCACAAACCAATCGCACTCTTGTGTTAACAGGACGATTTGCAGACAGTAGTCAACAATGATGTCCAATTTTGCTGAGAGATGGACTATTGTTTTTCACGTAAAGCTGAAATTCGTCAAATATATCGTGCGCAATTTGCCTTCATGTCACCCAGAAAGATTTTGATAGGTCTATTTAGACAACCTGTGTTGGGCTTGCGTTTAACTACATAGTTTAAGCCTGGGTTTATAAGATTCGAGAAAAAAAAAAGAAAAAAAGTCTTAGATATAGATATATCTATGCAATGATATATATAGCCTATATATATTAAAAATATTACCATCAAGCTTATTAATAGATATAGTCATTATTATAAAATAGTAACAATTAGGAGCCATTAAGCCTACATTTTTATAGCCTATTATTCGTGTTCACTGTAATTAATCTTATCACTCTATGCTGATGTTAGCTGTTTCTGAGACACTGACATCAACACTTGGGTGGATTCAACTTCTAGTTGGTGTTCATTTTTGTTCATTAAGGTTGCATTGTATTACCCCCTGCTGACAGAAACACTGCTACTGCAACTGTATGATATAAAGCAGGGGGGGGGGAGGTCCTGAAGAGGGAGGATGGGCATACATTTTTTCGTAATAAACAGTCAAACATTTACAGTCTGGATTTCACAGAGGATAGTTTATGGCAGAAGCTGAGACGTGGGCTGTTTTTATTTAGTCTACATCTAAAAATGTCCATATAGACATTAGATATAGAACACTGCATTCGCTGTAATCGATACCTTGGCCATGGCCATAGTCTCTCTCTCATGAAGGTGACCTCTGAGATCTGTTTTAACACAGCGCTCCAATGTAACAGAGCACCCTGTGGATGGAATGATCAATACTGTTCCGTCACAGCTTTGCTCTTGTCAGGCTGCGCAAACCAAAGCCCTGCATTAAGTGTGTTTGCAGAGCCAAGCTAAGTAGAGAGGAAAGGTTGCATCCTGTTGACACGGCAGTGTTGGACAGACAAGCTGGGCTTCAGGGTGTGTTCCCTCTCAACACACTCTATGGCAGTAGGAGTTTATGGCCATTCCCACACATTTAGGAGCAGTGTGTTTGTACATTACCAGAAGAAACCCTTTTCTTTTCTTTTTTTCTCAAGATTCTTTTGTATTTTACACAAATCTCTCTCACACACAAACATTTTCACAAATCTCTCTCACTTTCTCTCTCAAACACACACACACACACACACACACACACACACACACACACACACACACACACACACACACACACACACACACACACACACACACACACACACACTTAGGGTGATGTGACCCTAGAGGAATGTTAATGAAAATATTCCAGTCCTGTGTTTTAGTGTTTCCTGTACATTCCAGACAGATATCTTTCCAAGCCATTACTATACCAGTTCACTGCACTGCAACCAGTTCACTGCTATTGTGTTTTACCACAGCTTAAAAATCAGTTTTATAATTATGCATTAAACAAAAATCTTTGAAGTGAGCTGTCATTTCTTAAAAGGCATTATTTACACCCTGCCTGTGTTTGTATCAAGGTTGATGTTGCATCTTCTTCTCTGCAACATGCAAAAGCTACTTTGTATCCAGGATATCTCCATGGTAGATTGCACCATGGAAACTGCTGAACAACACAACTGGCTATTAAAACACACGCACCAGCTCTTGTTGGTTACGTGCCCTCTGTCATTTGTGCTTGACTGACACTTTTCCCATACCATCTAAAAAAAGCGTAATCTTGAAGAAGGTGGCAAAAATACAGGTAAGCTAAACAATCCCGGACACTACGATACTTTTAGACATTTCCTAAAGTTCAGCTTTATCTGTGTTATTTTGACTTGCTGGGCCAGGGAAAGCCCACATCCTGCATTCCTTAGATTGTGTTATTATTACATTCTGAGACCCACCTCAATGCAATTTGTCTCCTTCATACCTCATACGAGGAAGGAAAAAACATAGATTGTAACTCTGAGTTAGATGTGCTGTACATTTGTGCTGCTTTGCTTCACAGATCACACTTTGACTTTAAATCTCCTCAGGCAACATCACGTTGCAGTTCACATGGTCCTCATACATACCGCGATTACAATAAAGATCCACTGTGGACTGAACAACCTGAGGTTAACCAGCTTGAACAAACACTGAATGACAATGGCATTGATTTCTATCTCTCTTTTGGAAGCGGAGACACATGGGCAGGCCATGTCCACATCCAAGCTAATGGAACATCAATATGCTATACCTCAGTTAGTGAACCAGCCCGTACTGTTCCACACAGAGCTCAGAACTCATCGATATCCCTTTTGCCAGGCTACTGCGTTAATACAGTCAAACTAATGGGTACACGTAGAAACCTTTAAAAGAAACTGACGCCACATGAATGCATCTGTTTGGTTCTATACAAGGTAGCGAGGAGAGTAGCAGAGAGTAGGTGGGCCCACCTTGGAACAGTTGTGGCAGTAGCTCTCGCCATTCTTTCCTGGGGACAGGATGATCTCCCCAGTGGGGATCAGCTGGATCTTTAGCTCCATCATGTTGGCTGGGTGTCCGCCCTGCTGCTGCTGCTGCTGTCCTTGTCCCTTGTCCCTTGTCCTTGTCCTCGCACCCCCCGCTGTCAGTCACCTCTTTAGGAAGAGCTCGCACGTGCGCCTCCGGGGCTGCTGCTGGGCGTAAACGGAGGGAGATGAAAGTTGGCCGGGCCAAGAAAGAGAGAGAAAGTGAGAAGAGAGAGGTGAGAAGTGAACAGAAGGGAACAAAACACTCGTGAAAGGATCACTACACTACAGGCTGTCCTGTAACAAGAGAGAGAGAGAGCGGGAGAGTGAGTGCAGGGAGGAAAAAAACAGGGAGTGAGAATGAGGAGGTGTTACCTGTTGCTGAGCAGGCAGCGTTTGCGTGTTTCCTCTGCAGCTTGAGGGATATGCAGAGCAGGAGAGGGTCAGGGTCTCTTCCCACTGCCAGCCTCCACAGCGTAATTGATGTTGCGTCTCAGCCAAGGGCCCCGTCAGACTGTGGTCATGTGTGTGTGTGTGTGTGTTTCTAAGAGTGTTGTGTGTGTGTTGTGTGTGTGTGCTTCTGAGTGTGTGTGTTGTGTGTGTGTCTGTGTGTGTGTGTGTGTGTGAGCTAGCAGCTCACTGGCTTTTCGCCGTCAGTGCTTCCTCCAAGATTCAGTATCCTGTCTTGCACATTCCCATGGTAAACACCGGAGAGAGCCGCGCTTCCCCTGGATGTGTGGGAGACGGTGGGAGGGGAGGCAGGCAATACTCCTCCCCGCGTGCTCCTTCACATCTTTAACAAAAACACAAAAACAAATAGCCACCATCTCTCTCCGCGGGGAAGACAAAATGTTTACACTAGGCCGCCCGTCTGGGCCGTGGGGCTCAGGGGGGGGTTCATGCCACTCATGCGGCCGACAAATTAGACTGACAAGTGTGAGAACAAATAGGTGTTCGAGCAACCCCCTCGCTGACCTCTCAAATTGAACACTGAACACCCTGTGACCTCTACCTCAGTCATTCCACAGCATCTGGTGGCAGTGTCCTGTTTAGCAAAGAAAAAAATGATAATATAAAGAGTAAAAAAATTATATTTACATAAAGAGAGAGAGAGAAATAGGGAGATGTCATGGTCTACCGCTCTCATTCTAATTTTAGTATAGAAAAATATAGTATACTAAAATTAGAATGAGAATAGTTGACCATGACATCTCTTTATTTCCTCTCTCACTTCTCTTCTTTTTTGGTCCGTATTCGTTTTGAGTCACATAGATAAAGTAAGTTATTGGGAATTGGGAATGAGAGGGGGGTTGTGGTCAGTTCCGAAAAAAAGGCCTGTGGTTTTGAGGTGTGATGACAGGTGAAAACCAGTGTCAGGTGAAAGACACAGAGACCAACTGCAGGCGCTTTCCGCTAAAGTATACCACAAGTGTGTATGTAGTGTTTTATGTTTTGTACTGTGGCTTTCAGATGCCTATTCCTCTTCCTCAATTTCTCATGGAACTCTGTTACATAATAGAGGCCCATTCTGTGTGAGAGCATCCTGAAGATCACGAGACCTGGCCTCTCGAGCCATCCTCTCCACTTTGGCTTATATAGGCTTCAGTGTTCAGCAATGACTGACCCAGGTGGGGGAGGATTTATTTTTGAAACTCTTACATAAGACATACAGTAGTATGTCCTTGTACACGACATATGATAGATGGCTAGAGAGAGTGTGCCAAATAAAAAAAAGCGTGCACGTGAACAATAGCGTGTTTCCGGTGTGGCAGTACTATCTGTGACAGTCACTGATGGGTGTGCCTGGGGTGTGTGGACCTGGAAGAGGTGGAAGTGACAAAGACACACATCCTCTGACCTGTGACATGTGTTTAAGAATCTGCCGATTTCTGGGCATCAACAGGAAACAGTGGCCTTGGTGTCCGTGAACACCGGGGTCTTCTGGCAAGCTAGAAAAATATAGAGAGAGTAAAAGTCATTATAATGCCCTGCATGGTGTGAAAATAGTTTCATTATGTCATATTAGCTTAAAATGTATATCTCATAGTATTATATAAATAAATGTGTCACCCAAAAGTGTGTCATACTTACAATGGCCTAAGATTCTGGGTCAATGTTCAGGTTTCCACTGATAAGAGTAACAACACGAATGATTGGAATAACTGATAAGCAACAAAGGCACAGATAAAAAGCAAATAGCGGAGAGTAAGAAATTAAACAGTGACGCCTTATCTACAAGGGTAAAGGACCAAGAGCAGACTTCCTCTCAGTTCTTTCTTAGAAGAGCCCACTTCATGACACACATACACACAGAGACCATACCACATACACACACACACACACACACATACACACACACACACACATTGCAGACACACACACACACGCACGCACACACACACACACACACACACACACACACACACACACACACACACACACACACACACACACACACACACATTCTTCAGACATGCCTGAAGACTCACGTTGCCTTTCACTTACCCTTCCGCTTTCTGTTAATATTTGAATGGCAAACAGAAGGAAAAGCAAAATACAACATGTAATGCCAAAACAAGAAGCGGCTGAATGGCAAACACCTCCCCAGGCCGCGTGGAGGTTTCTGAACTGAACAGGGTGTGGGTACCACTTGTCCCGCCGGTGTCTAGGAACCAACACTCGACTCGCATCCTGTTTGTGAGAGAGCTCAGCTGGAGGGAGACCCTTCGACAAAGCGGGTGGGTGGGTGGGTGGGTGGGCCCGGGCGGTGCAGAGCTGGAAGGCTCGGGCGTTCGAGCTAACACAGAGACTTTAAAACTCCAGCCATCAACGTCACACTACTGTATCGGTCTCAGAGCTTCTGAGATAGGGCCTGAGCCATGGGCGGCTTTACTGGTGCTGGCAAACAAGCTCCATCTATTTTTAACACTTAAAAAGGAAGCAAGTAATATTTTACTGCCATTCAATTTCCTCCATCTGATTTGCTTGTCCAACACAGCCCCCCACAAGACCTGAGATTCCACAGTGGGTTCAACAGAGAGGATGGGACGCCCTGTGCTTCATTTGTTTTTGTTTGTGCTTCATTTGAGTATTTGTTAGGCCCAAGGGTTTCAAGGGAAATAAATGCAAACTTGCACTCAAAGCTTAGTATTAGTTATAGGGAATCATATACCATAAAGCAATTGTAAACCTCTCTGCAAATAAAATTACTTTAATATCTTAGTGCTACAAGGCTCTGTTACACCAGTGAAGAACCAACATCACCAATTATGAAACTACATTGCCCTCTCCTGGTAATGACAACAGTTGTTGTGTTTAACAACAAAAAATGAACATCAGTGTTGTTTGATGCAAGCTTTTGTATTTCCACGCAGAAGTGGAAAGAAAAAAACCTTTGGACAATCAAAGACATAACACCACGTGTCCATTACCAGCATGCCCAGGAAAGTCAGGAAACAGAAAGCGAAAAGGTGAACAAGTTCAAACACATACATTTTTAGACATTCCTCACTTCTGTGTTTTTTTTTTTATCACACAGTCAGACTTAAAATAAACAAACAATCATTGGTCTGGTAACCTCTTGCATGGCAGGCACCCGACTGATAGACAAGACAAAGCGAAAGAGACGACACAGAAGAAAAAGAAAAAGAAGAGGAGGAAGGAAGGATGGAGTGACAAGGAGGAAGACAAACAAGTGAAGCCTTCGACCGCAAGCCCTCTGGTGTACGACCCTGAGGTCAGCTCTCGCTTACATCTGCTTTCTCTTGTTTCTATTCTGAACCATTCATCTGGCCGGGTTATGGAAAGATTATGTGAATATTTTTAAACTCACTTCTCTGAGTGCCAAAATGAACAGAAAGAGCAGAACTCCCTTAAGTACGAACCTAGTTCTGTGAAATACTGTTATTCTTCATCCACAACCATGAATAATGACTCTTAGCAGCAGTATCTATATTTAAGAATCTTTTAATGTTTGTTATATCTACTGTCTACAAATACCTTTCATACGTATATGCACAGCAAGCACGTTATCTTTACATTCAAGGAAACTATTTTGTATAAGCATTTTATTACAGGTAAGGTGTCCCACCCTATTGGTATATATAATACCTAAAGTAAACATTGGTGCTGATAGTGTTGTTTACTTGCACAAAACTGTTTTTAGACTACTACTACCAGTGCAGTATACTAAAGAGGTAGTTGTAAACCTCACTAAAGAAATATCAACAGCCTGTTGGCATTTGTTTAGTGAATTATGCCATGGGCTTGTCTACCAACAGGTTGACAACTACCTTTTTGGTAACTAAACCAGGTTTATCACTTAACCACCTTTGTAGTACACCCCACTAGGTAAGGGATTGTGTTGGGTTCCAGGCTGTGTTGCAGGAACTGCTTCTCCGCCACCCCCACGGGCCAGTAGATGGGGAAGAGTCCCTGGAAGAGCTCCGTTCTCAGCTCTTTGAGAGACAGAAACTTGTAAGCACACCATACCACCTCAATTTGCAGTAATAAAGAGGGACAGTCGTAACAGCTACACTGTATGCAACTGAACTTGTTTTTAGAGCTTGAAGACCTATCATCCAAAAGGCTTCTTCAGTTCTGACCTGATGACGGAGAACCCGGAGCTATATCAAAGATGGTAGACAGGTCAAGATACAGTACGTCATGGTAGTTCATGTCTATGGGAGCAAAGTGGGAATCAGTTCTGTGCTGCTTAAATAGGCGTATTGTTGATGTGCTTTGCTGTAGTAGCTAGTACCGTGCACTAAAAATAAACTCGGTGCACCGGAATTGAAGTTGATTTTCTCTGGAGTGTAGAGCAGTGCTATCACGACATTTTCCTTAAATGGGCAGGGGGTTTGGAGATCATGATACTGTATACATGGTGCAGCTGTAAGCTGTAGACCACACCCCTCATCATGTGACAAATGTTTGCATCTCTGGATGTGGTCCTGAGATACAGCTCCTCGTTCTCCATCATCAGGTCAAAACTGCAGAAGCCTTTTGGATGGAAGGTGCAACATCTTCAAGCTCCAAAAAGAAATCCAGTTGCATACTACTACCATGAGCTGGATGAATGAGAATCTTCACAGACATAAATAGGGACACTTAAGCCGAACAACACACACATTAAAAAACATTTTCTTTCTTTGCAGCATGCCAAGTATCATTCGATCACAACAAGAACCTGTGTATCCAAGAAGATATGTCGCTTTGAGCTCCCAATGGACTTGCGAGAATTGGAGAGTATGCACTGCATTGAATAAATGTGTACATGTCTTTATATTAAAGGTGACACGTTCTCCTGTCTCATTTCAAGCTGTGGCTTGTGTCAGCTCTCTCCCCACAGACCTACCTCAAGAAATACTGTCGTGTGTGTCGACGTAGGAGAAATGTCTACATCAAATTCTTCACCAAGTTTGATTACAGACAGAAAATGCTCCTTTCTTTTAAGGTTATTAACTTATCAACAATATTGATGAGGTGCATTAACTTGCCACATACTTCACTATCAGACTAACTCAGTGCAATGGTGACGTTTGTAGAAAGTGTTTCCTTTTGGAGCAGAGGAGGACATTAAACATATCCAATGGATTAGTTAACTGAATCCACACATGCAATTTCCCCTTCTAGGAGATGGAACAAGCCCTCAATGATTTGTACATGGGCAACATAGACTCAAAACAGTTTCAGTGGCTGATGGATTTGTGTGATATACAGAGACAGACAGACATCGACTGTGATCTCTTCTGTTCAGTCTGTGCTCTCTCTGAGAGGGTGCTGTATGCCGATTTTGTGTGAGTAACCTTGAGATGGCTGGTCCATATGTTCATACTTTGATGTCTTCTGTCTTTATTATGTCTTAATGTATTTTATTTCATTTGTCATTCAAGTGGACAGCAAAGAATTGTGCAGGGGAAACACGTTTTATAACTGTACATGACAAACTTGATAAACTTCATCCACAGCTAAAATGGTTCACTCATCATTTGTGAATGACTACATGACCATCTATTTAAGACTTTTACAGAATCCCTCTAATTCATGGACAGTATGGCTTATATACCTCGTTCTGTCTGCTCTGTCTTTGTCAGGATGGATGACATGGATGACGACGATACCAGACAAAAGGAGCTGCTGGAGGTAGCAGACTTCTGTAGTTTGCTGGCAAAGTTATATTGCCATGACATCTCACCAGCATTGACCAGACTTCTCCTAAAGCTTTGAGCTCGGACCTCTTATACAGTCTGTGGCTGGGACTGACACCATTGCTTGCCTAAATCAGTCATTAACATGTTCAGAAATGCAGAGAATTAAAAGGTTAGGAATAAAATCACCTCATCCTGGGTCATGTGTATTTATTGACTAGATGTACCGCATAGCGGTACATGGTATGACCGCCGCAGTATATTGAAATGTGGAAACTGTTGGCATGATAAGTGTGTGGTAGAGCAGTGTTGTGAGGTGAGAATTTCTGTGGAAATGATTTTCTGGAAGTGGGCATGGATGTGGGTTTTGAATGAATGACATTGTGTGTATTTGTGTAGTGTGTAGGAGTGATTTGTGAAGGAAAGGAATAGGCAGAGATTTTGTACAATACATTTTGTACAATTACAGCGCCCCCTATGGACCAAATTGTATGGCATGTGCTGTGGTTTTAGAGGTCTTTGTGCTGACCGTGCATGACGTATTTTGTGCAGTTCCCACTTTCTCGGTCCAAGATATTGGCAGTTCAAAATCCCAATTTTTGCATTTACCCATATCACTAGGTGGCGCTATGCTTCAAGTGAGTGCCTTTGGGCTGGGTCGATACGCCTCTGTAACACCAGCATACTAACTCAAAATCGTTGTCAAAATTGTTGCGGAGTTATTTAACAAAAACTGCTTTTCCACACCTAGCTTCGGCGATAAACATCGCCCCCTATGACGAAATGTCACAAAATTTAGTACACATGAAAAGAAAGCTGTTTAGAGATGGCATGTCAACTTTGACCAAATTTGAGCAATTAAAAGCCAAGATATGGACTTTTGAAGAATTTTAAGCTACCTGTTAAATGTTCATTGACGTGTAATTTCGAAACGGTTTATCTCAAGATAAATCCTTTGATAACTTTTTGTCAGCATTGTCTGTAGATGGCATATACTAACTTTGGTGAGATTCACATGAACAGCCTATGACGAGTTCGTTCAGATTCGTTTTCGCAATGTTAAAATTTCACGGAAATTGTTCTCGTTGGAAGTGGGCGTCGACCAGTGTTTTCAATGCGTTAGGGGTCAATAGATTTCATGATAAAAAAAAATGGTTGTAAACGTTAGCATTCTCTAGATAATAGGCAAAGACATTTTGTACAATTACAGCGCCCCCTATTGACCAAATTTTATGGCATGTGCTGTGGTGTTAGAGGTCTTCGTGGTGATCGAGCATGACCTATTTTGCGCAGTTTCCACCTTCTCGGTCCAAGATATTGGCAACTCAAAATCCCAATTTTTGCATTTACCCATATCACTAGGTGGCGCTATGTTTCAAGTGAGTGTTTATGGGCTGGGTCGATATGTCTCTGTAACACCGACATATCACAAAAATTCCATGTTGTTGGGTGAAACGTTCATTGAGTTATTCAGCAAAAACTTTTGCCGGTCTCCCCCTCTTTGATGGACACTGGCACAGTGTGGGGGTGGCCCTTGGGGGCCACAAGCTTCTAGTCCCTGAAAAGGTTTTAGGGCTACATGCCTACAAAGATTCATGTCCCCCTGACTTCCAGTGTCCCGGAAACTGTTGACGGAAAATTGCTGGGGAAAAAAAAAAAAAAACAGGGAAAAAAGTCGCAGCAACACTATGACCGCTTTCGCTAGCGGCGGTCATAATAACTACAACCATATTCACTACATCATGGGGTATCAGCAAGCATTCAAGAGATGACACACCGCACAGTTCTTGTAAGGTTTTCCATTTTTATTTTAAGTTTAAATGTTAATTCCATGCTGTGTCTCAGTAAGAACAATACAGATTCTATATCTGTGGCTCCAGTCAGATATCCAGTAGTACAAATTAGCTTCAAGTTAAACATGAAAAAGAAGAGAAAGAGGAAAAAAAAAAAAGAGAGAGAAAGAATCAGCTATATAAATGAAGTGGGGAACAAAAGGGGGGAAAATACTCATCTATCCTCATGCAGGTATAAAAATCAATCGTCTTGGTGCTTACTCGCTCCCAACAGCCAAATGGACACCCGCATCTTTTTTTTTCTGAGACATAAAAGCAACAAGGCCCCCTTTCCTTTTTTTATGAGCTGATAGCAGCCATTTTCTGAACTCAGCATTTCTGCGTGATACAGTATTTAGCACAACGTACAGTCCAGAACACGGCAAAACACTACTACATAACTTCTGCGGTATAACTGTTAAGCATTTGCTCCACATGGATATCAAGAATTTTGCCAACTTCCTCTGAGTAACTATTTGACCACAGAAAGAGCACTTTGTTCAGACTTGCCCTTTTAAAGGTTTAATGATTCTTTTTAAAGTTGCATCTGATGTTTGCACTATCACAGACATATTACAGCTCCCACAACTAATGATAGTAGACATAAGTAATAAAAGTTAATTTTCTTTAATATTACATTAAGAAAAAAAAAATCCAGCAACCGATAAAAATGTTGAGGAAAAGCAAAATAAACATAAAAAAATTGTACCAGAAATAATAATGAAAAGGGGAGGGAAGAAAGGGGCTCCTAACTGACAACATTTTATTTATTTTGGTGAGTGGTATTCTGTATAGACTAACGGGTGAATTACCAAAATCAGCTGAGGGGAGAGGAAAAAAAAAAAGGGAGGGGTGGGCGTTGGGGCAGGTTGAGTGGGGTAACAGTGAGTTGCCCTGGGGGCATTGAGCTGTTGAGGAGGAGTACCACTCAAGGGTGGGCATTGTGTCTCCCTTCTGTGACAGGGGAGGGGAGGGGAGGGGAGGGGAGGGGAGGGGAGGGGTGAGGGTGGGCGGGACTGAAGAAGGTTGGGTGGGAGTGGGTGGGTGGAGTCTAACATTGGCTGTGATTTCTCACTGATTCTCATCCTCCACATCTTGCAGCGCTTCTTTGTTCTGTTCCTCTCCTATTGACAGTAAGGGAAAAGAAAGGGGGAAAAAAAGTCTGTTAGGTAGGCACAGGAAGGGTGCATCAAAAAAAAAAAAAACAACTAAATCAGTACTATTATACTGGGTCTTGATTAACATTTTTCCCCTTAAGACGTTCTCATGCTCAAGTAACAGAAACGGTTACAATCCTCAGGTGATGAAGACTTGCATGTATTCTCAGCTTTCTTTTTGGCACACTTGCAACCAGAGCATGCTTAGTCTACACACACACACACACACACACACACACACACACACACACACACACACACACACACACACACACACACACACACACACACACAATTCCACTGTATTCCCATGCAAACCAATAGGTGTCAATTCCAAGAGCAGCAGAGACCAACTAATAGCTGAAGTAACTGGACTGTGGACCACACTGAAACAGCTTCAAACACCCCACAGCTGACTTGAACTGCTGTGCACTTGAATGCACTGCAAAGACTATGGCTGATGCACAACTGGTATGTTCTGTGGCCAAGACGCACAATGTTACCAAATCTACACTCACATGATGGCATTTAGTTCAAGTCAAGTCGGCTTTACTGTCAATTCTTCACATGTGCTAGCCATACAAGGAATCGAAATTACATTTCTTTCTATCCCATGTGTAGACAAGACAGGTCATTAAATATTAAACATTAAAGTGCAAGATAAGACAATATGGAGTACTGTAAGGTATTTGTGTTCTTACCTATCCTGAGTGTAATATGTAAGATTATCACAATAAGTGACATTTTGCCTGACCACTACAATAACATCAAATACAAAAAAATGCTAATTTTACATAAACTATGCTAAATGCTGCAAAAAGGCATATAGTGCAAAAAGGCATATTGTGCAAAAAAGGCATATAGTATTCACACCACTCCTCCCCCCTAACAAAGAGTACTTCATAAGCTACATCAACTCAGCTTTCGTGTCTGATAAGCTGTTACAAATGACTAACTTTGTGAACCCTTGGTCTTTTGTTTGAGAAGGAATAAAAGAGGTGAAACACTATCCTCAGTCTGATCGCCAGGGGAAAAAAACACACCTGGATTTAAGGTCATCCCACTATAGACCTTTCTGACCATTCAGCACTTCTTATCAACAGATAGGCAAGCTAAACAGCCAATCAGAGCAGGTTATTTTGCTCTCTCCCTCAGCCCAGATGCTCACTGAACATGTTCAGCATTCAACAGATTCAGCCCTGAGACACTTGGTGGCACACCAGTGGCTTAACTATTAACCTGGTACCTGCTACGACTTCACACCTGATCTTGTGTGCTCAAAAAACTAAAATGATCTAAGGTTGCAAGGTCTTGGCAATGTAATCTAGAGCTTTGGGTAGGAAACAGCGCAGGGCAATTGGCTCATATAGCAATTCCTCAACAGGTCCGACCATTTCAAAGTCTGGATATGCAACAGTTCATGAGGTGGATAGGAAATCTGGTGAAGATAACACTTCTCGAGGTGCAATGCCGAACATTTCCTGCACAATGCTATGAGAGCTGACATTAAAACAGTTGTTGTTGGTGGGGTTCAATTTTGACAAATAAGCTACAAACTTCTACTACACAAAAGGTCAAGAAGCTAAGAGCAAGCTGGAGGATTTAGGGTTGTGATTTGTGAAAAGCAGAGTATTACAAGCACATATAAGTCTATAAGAGTAGTGTGCACAGTGGAAGTAAAGGTAGTGTGTACTTAGGTAATGATGGAGGTCAGTATAAGCATGTGAGAATATGTTGAACACTACCACGCTACTGATTCACCGTGCAATGCAAACTACAGGGGGGTCAGTGAGGGTGCAGGGGGGTTAGTGAAGAAGAGGGCAGAGCAGGCCAGGCAAGCACAGGAGAGAGAACTTACAAAATACAGTTTTATAGGGAATGAGCAATTTAGTTCCCCTTTAGGAATCTACATGGTGGAGATGAAAAGAGGAGAAATGAGTCCTTACTGCTATAGTCTAAGTTAGGGTTAGAGTTTAAAGACATGGGGGGGGGGGGGGGGGGGGGGGGGGGGGAGAACAGGAGGAATCCACATACATATGAGAGGGAAGGAGAAGAGGAGGAATCCACATACAGATGTTAACTCTACATCATTCCCCCAACACCAAACTGCTTGGTGGACAACCACTAACAGGTTGATGTAGATGTTTCTAAGTTTCAGTGATATAAACTACCAAACAAGGGCTGTCTCTAGGGTTCTACAGAGTAGAAGAGTTTTTTTTTTAATTTTGTGTATCGTTTACTACCACCTTAATGAAACCTAAGCCCTAACCTTAACAAGCACAGAGTTTTAAAACATGGTTTACTAAGAGTCTCAGCTAGGGCTGCACAATATATCAAAAATATTGTGATATGGCAATATACAATATCGTGATGTACATATCGCAAAACATGGTTTAACTGCAATAAATGGGACATTACTGTAAGATGTTTCACGCTCCACATATGAAGATATTTGGGAAATCTTTGGTAAGTCCTACTGCCCCTGACAGCCACCCCATAGGCTGCGCACTGGCTATGACCTAGCGGTGAAGACTAAGCTGAAAAATGTTTATTTAAAAACTATATTTAAACATTTAAATGTTTATTTATCACAAAACATAGTTATCGAACATTCAGCAATGTTACCGCATATCGCACATTTTTCCAATATTGTGCAGCCCTAGTCTCAGCATCTGTTGGTAATCTACTAAACTATCCAAATTAAGTGTGACCAAAGAGTCTAAAAAAAAAAAAATAATAATAAAAAAAAAAAACCTAAAAAACAATGCCCCTTTCTGTCGGGCAAGCTGCTTAACAGTAAAGAGCTTGTAGATTTTATTTATTTAATTTAACATTTATTAAAATAAATATATACACTTATTTTTTATTACTTATTTACTACTCACCATCTCCCTGCATGTCTGAAGTCCATAGTGTCAGGTTGTCACGTAACAACTGCATGATGAGTGTGGAATCCTTGTAGCTCTCTTCGCTCAGTGTGTCCAACTCTGCGATGGCATCATCAAATGCAGCTTTTGCCAACCTGAGAAAGCATGGGGGGATGGAATGAACAGTGGCTAAAGAATGCAACTTAAAAGCATGAAAAATACACATTACCCACAGTATAAGCTACTAGTCTGAAGAAAAAATGCAACTTCCCAGACAGTCAATAACACAATGTAATTGTTTCAATACAGTATAACATGTTCAAACAGTCCCATGACGATTACCCACCTGCATGCCCGGTCAGGAGAGTTTAAGATTTCATAGTAAAACACAGAGAAGTTTAGTGCAAGGCCCAGGCGAATGGGGTGGGTAGGTGGGAGTTCAGTCATAGCAATATCACTAGCAGCTTTGTAAGCTACTAAACTGTTTTCTGCAGCCTCCTTCCTGTCATTTCCTGTGGCAAACTCTGCCAGATACCGGTGGTAGTCACCTTTCCTGAAGAGACAGAACAAAAAGGAAAGGCGTTAGTCTCCCATTTTAATGGGAAACCTACATGGATGTAACCCATTTGGGCATGGAGAGTGAGGTATTGAGTCCTACATTTTGTAGTAGAAGACCTTGGACTCCCCTGAAGTTGATGCTGGAATGAGGTACTTCTCCAACACATCCAGGATGTCATTACAGATTGATTTAAGCTCGGTTTCAACCTACCAACAAAAATAATGTGACAGCATGACAATAATGATTTGGGGGGTGAGGAGGGTGTGTTTATAAGAGATGTGGTGTGGAGGAGGTGTGTTTACAAAACGTCTGAGGCATCGGCTTTACTCTTGCCGGACTTCCTCAGGCACCTAGGACTTACCGTTTGTCTGTACTCCCGGATCATTTTCAATTTAACTTCCCCGCCTTTACTCTCCTCCTTCTGCTCAATACTGCTGATTATCCTCCAGGATGCTCTTCTTGCCCCGATCACATTCTTGTAGGCCACTGATAGAAGATTTCGCTCCTCCACTGTTAGCTCCACTTCCATGCCAGCTACATTCTTCATTGACTCAACCATTTCTGAAAGAAAACAAAGTGTACACTATATCATCACAGCACAGCAGAAAGGACACACAAACTTACTATTACTGTAAGAATATCACAATTACATTACAATGTGGGCCAAGAAATATTTTGCAGGTATAAAACCTAACATCTAAGCACTCATGCATAGAAGAAAGGGTAATTTCAAAGTATTTTTTACTGTTGTACTTATGTAACATTTTAAGGAAGCTTAAGTATGTACAATATTTTGTACTACATTTGCTTATATTTAACATCATGATTAGCTCAGGCTTAGTTTTTTGTTTGTGTGCTGCAGTGGCCTGACAACCAATTGCTACATTCGTGCTGTAAAGACCTGGCAACCAAACGCACACACCCTTCTCAGCAGCTAGTTTCATGACATGACCTGTAAATGACATCCTATAACTTTTGGTTGCTGCATGAAAACACACGTGGCCACCGAATTCAAGACTTGCAACTCGTGTTCTGATAATTGTGCGCGCATTATACTTTCTAACTTTGCAAGATTCGAAAAATAACGGTAAACTACCTTGCGATATCATTATCCAAAATTCCATCTAACAAGAGACTGTTTGGGTTAGCTGTTAACATTGCCCATTTGTCATCTCAATATAACCGGAGAATTTAAAAAAAATTCTCCCAAGCAAATTTTAGATAACGGACGTGTAACATGAAATGGCAATATAACCCACGACAGCCCTTTATCTTTCTAAATTATTATCTGAGGATCTCCCACAGATATTGACAACACACACACAGTTAGCCTGCTAGCTAACTATGAATTGGTACCCAAAATGTATAGCTACCCTACGTCAACCTAATGTTAACGCTACTGACATGGTTTGCTGCTGTCCAACAATTAGCCTAATCTGTGACCTGACCAGTTTACACATTAAGCTTGGACGTTACTAGGTCAAGGAAGCGAACTGGTTAGCTTCACATTAATGGCCAACAGAACTACTGCCACCTGGCTAGTTGGCTTGTCGCGCAAGCCATAGCTGGCTAATATTCAGAAACCACGATTGTATTTAGCCATGATAGCCAACGAGGGCGGACGCTCAGAATGAACGCAACACTATCGAATAAGAGATCACTGGTGTTGTCGGTTATTGCCAAAAGAGGATCACAAATGGTTATTGCACATGGCTCGATTGTTCATACGTGACGAATGGTTTCTTAAAATCCATAGTGAGTGGATCCTTCTGAGCTTACGGTAGTTGTGCTAACTAGCTAATATTCTCCGCCATTTTGTCTCGCTCGAGAATCTCCATCTTTAAACCTCAGTTGATCATCACACATCTGACACTCCCCGCTAGAGGGAGGGTGAGTTTGGAAACCGTGAATGAAAGTAAAATCACCTATTTAATGTCGCAAATGTATTACAATAATACAGACAATGCCATACCCTATAACCAAACAAATAGCGTGTTGTTAAGCTAACTAGCTTGCAATGCTATGTCTAAGTTTAGTGGCTAACATTAGCTGGCTGGTTTACCAACTAACGTTAGCTAACGTTAGCTTGCTCGCTTGGTTATAAGGCTTTACTTACCATCATATCTCTCTGCCTGCTCGGCAAGTTTGGCCTGGTAAACTAACTCCTCTCGATCACCCATGGTGGTATGTTCTTAAAGTGGCGATGATAGGTAAATAATTCAAGGAGTCGATTGGCGGTGTTTGACACTACTAGCCAGCAGGTTCTGCTAGAGCAGTGATAGCAACTGGAGCGGTGTTCCCACTCCACCGGTAAAACGAGAATAAAGATGGCGTTGGATTTCCATCCGGGAATCTGCACACCACACCATGCCTCATCATCTAGTTGTTAAACTTCAGAAACGTGATTAAAATGACATTTCTATCTGAGGGAGAACGGACAGAAGTACATTTCATGTCTAAAGCCAAAGTCAGTGAATTATGAGTCCTGAGTAGCATTTTAACATACATGACATTCCAGTGCTACTAATTGCCATTATCTTACACTGTGCTCCCATATTTAGATTGCCTGATTTTCTTAGATTACCTACATTGTTGTTATTTAAAGACTACTTCAAACACATTTGACAACCCGTGGACACGTAGGCCTATGTGAGAAATTATTTCCTAGAGCACAAGTAGCTGCTATGGACCTTTTTCCAAAACGACCACTTATTCATTACACATGCACTACAGTTGCTTAATAATGGTTTTTGCCACTTTGGTGGAGCACAGCGCAAACATAGCTTTGCTGCCATTTATTGCAGTGGCGTGTGGCCTAGAGCTACTCAATCTTTGGTCAGATGCTGGCTCCTCGGTTGCAGCCTGGTTGCAGCCTGGTTGCAGCCTGGTTGCAGCCTGGTTGCAGCCTGGTTGCAGCCTGGTTGCAGCCTGGTTGCAGCCTGGTTGCAGCCTGGTTGCAGCAGCCTGGTCCCGGTTAACGCAAAACCTTGCCACATATGCAACCTTTTACTGAACCAGCTGACCCGCACAGAAATGATCACAAAGGTGATCGGCTTTCGAGTCACCTGTGACAAGTGCGCGGGCAGAAGAATTACGATTAAGTATCGTTTTTTTTCTCCGTCACAACAGGTGGCAGTAATATTCAGTGATATAAATCCCACCCGAAGCATGCTGTGTTGACGGACATTTTTGAGTTTGAACGTTAGAGCTGGCAACAACGGAATCTGGTAAGTTATCATCAGGTATTGAAAATGTAAGCAACTTTGCTTTTGGCTGAAATATTACGACGAAGATGTGAATATTTCGGATTTTTGTTTATGTGCGAGGCAATATTTTTGGATTTTTTTGCACAGTTCAAAAGTGCAATATCTGCCATAATCTGGTAGAGTTTTATAAGGCTCCTGTTCATATTTCCTGAGATATTTGCATTTTTTACTTTAGGCTATAGTGCGAAATGCACTACAAAACCAAGCCAGAGTGCAGTAACGTGCATTTACTGCAGTTTTCCTTGGTTTCAGTATGAAAAATGTACTGCTTTCTTCTAAATACCACGAGGGCATGAACACTGCCCTACAAAGCAAAAACGAAGTATCTGCAAAAATGCCAAACTAAAAAAAAGGCCATTTTGTGTTTTTTTTTTCTCTCTTTTTTTTTTTTTGTTTCGCCAAACCTAACCATCAACTTTAATAGTTGGCTAAAGTTGCTCAGTTACTGCTTTCTTTATATCATTACTTGTATTCTTGAGAAATGAATTCTCACAAAATTTCAGGTTCCCAACCTCAACCATTCCAGAGATATCAGCTTTTGAAAATCACCCAAATTTAGGCCGTGGCCAGTGCAGATTTTTGGCATCTTTTTATCTGCAACATTTAAATGCCTGTAAAATTTTGTAAAAAGTATTGTGATTGACACTGTGAAAACTTGTACTCTACACAATTCAACCATGTAGAATTTAGAAATATTACTGGAAAGACCAAAGTCACTGGAACATTGTGAAATATGCAGCTCTATCTCCCAAGGTCCAATCCAAGGATTCTGGACTGCATCTTTTCAAGGTGAAAAATCACCAGTTACGAAATATTAGGTTTGATATTCTGAAAGCATATAGTATGATGATTGCGTCTGTGACAGAGAGGAATTATTTCCCTCAAAAAAGTGTGACAATTTTCCTCAAAAACTGGGTTTTTGTTTTAGCCTTTATGAGCTCTAGGGAGAAGTGTGGAATTATTTATGTTAAAAACAAATCGGGACATGAGAATTTCTCTGGACTTTGGAAATAGACTTTTAATCCTTTCAAACTCTGCATCAGTTATCTGTGTTATGTGCGCCCAGTTGGAGTTGATGGCGTTTTGACTTCTATGATTATATCAGTTATTGAGACCCAGCAAATGTCAGGTCTTCTGGGCCACAAGAAATTCTTTGCTGGACCAGGTGGGTGTAAGAAGCTTACTTGCACATCTTGTTCTTCGCTGTTCGTCTCGTCAACCGGTCCTAACCACCATCCTCTGTCATAGATGCAGGCAACGTAATCATTGACTTGAATGTCTTGACCTTTGTCCTCCAGATATATCATGGGTACCAGCAAAAGCCTCATCCTCGGATGTATGCTTGTAGTACACTTTGTAGGGCTCAACTGGTTTAAAGTAATGGAAACTCCTTGTTCCAGGCATTGTATGTCCCAGTTAAAAACATTCTTTGAGTGAACAGCATACATCCACCATATCAGACTTGCATACAAATATGAACCGTACATTTTTGATGTTTTCATTGCAAAAGTCAAGCATCGATTCTACTGTAAGAATGTGATCTTGGTATGGTCTTTACAAACTTGCCCTCTTTGTAAGTCTTTTGACAGTTCCACCAATGCAATCGCATGATGATTTTCCATGACTTGTGGCAAAAAAGGTCCAGGTTGCTTTTATGTCAAAGTCAGATTCATGAAATAGATTGGTAAAATTCTTGTAGTTTTTGTCCTGTCTGCACATCCATCTGAGAAGTACTCAAACCTCCTCAAATTTGGCAGATCATGCTTAACATCGTTGAGACACTCTGATCAAGCTGTCTCTGTTCAATCTTTTTATGTGCTGTTGTGCTGTGTTAAATTTTAATATTATTGGTATCAGTCTGCTGTTTGAATATTGTGAAATGTCCTTTGATGCATCAGGGTCTATCATATTGTTGTTTGTGTCTAGTGATTGTCATGTGTCTCCCTTTCATGCGATAATGGTGCTGGTCACCTCCTATATCTATGTCAGTTTAGTCATATGTCTTCAGTCTAGCGTTTGATTTTGTCTAGTGAGTACGTGTTTGACTGCTGATTTAGTTCTCTGCTTTAGAGACATAGCACATCTTTTTGAGGACATTGTAATATTTTTGACAACTTTTGAATTTCTAAGTTTTTGTTCTTCCTTTTTGTGAAAATCTATTTTTGTAAAAATCTATTTTTCTAAAAACAACAAAAACCAAAACATATTTTTGTGGACATATTTTTGTCTTGAACTTGCCACCGAGCTTTAAATAAAACATTTTGTTTGGATTCCTCCTCTGCATTTTTGTCCTGATCCACCTGCCTCTAGTGGCGTCTGCTCATCCATTCCATCACACTGATATTTTGTTGCATTGTTTCAGCTGTGGTATCACTGCACTGCGAAAATGAGTAGACGCACTGCCAACAGACATTCCGAACTGCCACCTCGAGTGGCAAGCAATCGAATGAGCATGGCCAGTGCAACGCCTCAGAGGTAAAGGCTGTCATTTTGTTAGTAATCGAGCTTGAACGTTTGGTTTTGTGTGGATTGTTTGTTTTACATATGAGCTAATGTTTGGATCATTCTTGTGTCTCTTCACAGTAAAGACCTATTTGGCAAATTAAGCATGTCAAAAATGCAGTCTGTAACATCAGAACGAAGAACAAGCTTTTTTGGAAAGTGAGTGTTAACAGAAGACAGAAAAACTCTGTCCATTGATGAGGCATGTTTAAGTAGCGGTTGTTGAAATGTGGAACTAGAATTACCCCTGCCTTTGCAATTACAGTCTGTCTCTCTTCCACAGTGCATCTGCAGGAAATCGACGAAATAGCTGCTTTGGGGCCGATGGAGGGTCTGAGAAGGTCAAAGACTCCCGTCCCTTGCATGACAAAAGTTTTATTCAGCAGTGCATCAAACAGCTCTGTGAGGTGTGTTGCACTTTAGGAACCTCTGTTCTCATCCACCTTAAAGGCAGTGCCTGCCCACAATGTAAAAGACATGGCACTGAAATGGGTTGCAAAGCTGTATGAAGTTAACCAGTTTACTAAACAAGTAGTATACACTGATGTAATTTTGGGAACAATTTATACAGATTTTTTTTTTTTTGCACTGAACATAAAACTACCTGTTTCCATTTTTTTCTTTGTTTAGTGTCGAAAATCCAAAATGGATGACAATAAATAGAAAAGTTGCAAAAAGACATCACAAAAAATGAGTACTAAATGAGTACTAAGTAACTTGTTTCCAATTTTTTGGTAATGTTAAGTGGCAAAATCCAAGACGGTCTACAGTGAATAATTAGAAAAATCACAAAAAGACATTCATGCTATTATTATTAATGATGTAGGTTATGTTTAAAATTGAGAAAATATACATGGGTCTAGTTAAACTGTATGCAAAGTTACTTGCCATATGTATCTTAGACACAAGAGGGCACCAATGAATACATCGCTATTTTCTTTGCATCCTATGATGTATAAAATGTTTTAAATAACAACTTTGATTAATGGTGATTCAGAAACCTCAAGTGTTCCCTGGATTTATTTAGACTTTTTTTGTTTGTATTAGTCACCCTTACCACATATTTAGTAGAACTGTGTCTTCCTTGTCCTCTTGCAGTTTCTGTCTGACAATTCATTTCCTTGGTCCATCACTGTGAAGTCCCTCCAATCACCATCCACCAAGGAGTTCTTAAAGATCTTCGAATTCATTATACATTTGCTAGATCCTTCCTTTCAGATTCCCACTGCTCGAACTGAAGAAGAAATACCAAGAATCCTCAAAGACTTGGGGTATTATTTTGAAAATATTAAATATGTGAATATTGGCAATGGAAGAGATAAAAAATATTGGCACCTCTTGTGTTGGGTGTAAGATGCACTAGTAATGCTTTACTTGCACCAAATACCTTGTGTTGTGGTCAGTCAGGTTGTCTTTCTTGCTTGTCATACCCCTTCCACTTGGTAGTTTCAAAAGGTTTCTGAAATAATAAATTGTGCACTAACTGTTTTTTGCAAATTAAAAACATTTAATTGATTTTTTTTTTGTTATCTGTGGAATTGTAGGTACCCTTTTGTGGTCTCCAAAAGCTCCATGTATTCTGTTGGGGCACCACATACTTGGCCACAAGTACTGGGGGCGCTTGTGTGGCTAATGGATGCTGTGAGGGTAAGCCCACTGCCCTAACTTTTATAATTACAAGATATGAGTGAAGTATGCTTTCACTACATGTGCAGTTTGTTTTAAAGTCAGCGCCATTTTCAGGAAATCTTGAAGGGGTGCCAGAGGATGACATCCCAAAGCGCATCAGTGCCCTGAGTTTAGCATGCAGCAGAGGCCCCTTCACAAACATTAATCATTAACAGTTTTTCTTTCAAAATTTTAACCTTGAAATTGTTCTGTTGACAATGTTTAATGACCTCTTTATACCAGCCTTGCATAAGACATCTCTAATTCGTTTCTAAAGTGGTGTCCAGACAAATTAACCTATGTATCAAAAACTCTGGAAATGTTAGCTTTACAACAAATATATTTGGTATATCATTTTTTTTAAACCAAGATGTAAACATTTAAAATGTGTCCCGTATTCTTGTCCAACCTTATCTCCTGGTGATCCACTCTCTCCAGTCTTTTCGTATGCTGATTAAAAAAAAAAAAACCTCTCTGACTATAAACTAAAAACAAACAGTGAGGTCACTCACAGCCTGTCACTCTAAAAACAGTGTGGTTTCTCAGGGAGCACCTTACAGGGCTGATGGTACAAAAAAAATCTTGATCCTGAACTTTTACTGCACCCAGTCTGGTGAACAACTTTTTGGAATAAGATTAGATTAACCTAACACCCTTACTGAAGTGTAATGTTAGCATGATCTTAGCCTAATGTTTCTTTGTTTCTTCTTGGTCCTTCTTATTAGACCTCTCTGGGTGACTCAAATGTGACATCCCATCATTGACAAGCTTTTCCTATTAAATATTCTCGGTGTAGACCTATTTTTTTTCTGGCAGACAAACACCGCCAAGCCTGAAATTAGGCACGGTGCCTGAACACCATCAGCTCTGACCTTAGTTAAAGGTGTTAAAATGTAAAATGATTTGCACTGTAAAAATGCATTCACTTAAATGTAAACATGATCAACGTAATATCTGCCTGTGTTGCTGATTGCTCTTGTGACCACACTATCGTAAGGCTATCCTCACATTTGTTCAGAGTGGACAATTAACCATCATGTTTGGGTGTTTTCGTTTGAAGCTCTACAGTGTCTTCCAAGAAGAGGACCTGCTTTTCTGTGATAGTCCAGATGGCGGCACATCAGTGGAGGAAGGAGTTGAGTACAATAAGGTACAGGGGTCTTTGCTGTTATTAGTCCTGCATATCTTTTTATGCATTTTTCATGTACATTTTTTTATTGGGTTTTCTGAATGGCATCCTTTTGTTCCTAGCTCTTAATGGAGTACACCTGTGATACCTACAATAAGTACATGCTTGGGCAAGACACATTTGAAGAAGAGGCGGCAGATTACTTGATCTCACTCAGTAAGCGCTTTGTTTGGCCTAACACAGAAGGAAAGATCAATGATTGGCAGCCTGGATTTGGAAGCTATAATCTAGTACAACATACAGTATTTGTTCCAGCCATTTACTAATGGCACATGTCCAAGAATTTAGTTAATTTCATTGTTGGAGCATGTCCTGCACTGAGTGATGCTTTGTTTTATTTTCAGAGAAACTTTACAATGTGGATGAGGAGCACCTGGAATCTCAGTTGCAGAATTACCAGGCTCTATCAGAGGAGGTGGACAGACTAGAGAAGGAGAGCCACAAGGTGGGGCGAGGATAGCCTGGTAAACCTGCCCCTCGTACTTCATTTCATTTTGTACAGAGGGTCTGGACCGGAATCTCTTAAGGACTATTTAGTCGGCCCCAGCAAGACCGATCCAATCGGCGAACAGAGGGTGTCTTCGTTAGCGGTGACATTGACCTTGTGTGCTACATTTGAATTGTAGTGCGTAAGTAGGCTAATTGCATACGTGACGACCAGGCGTTAGTGATTGGGTAAAGGCAGAGGCTTGTTTTAAACTTCAGCAGAGTCCACACCTCCAGGAAGAAATCGTTTCTGACGGTGACTGGTCCAGACCCTCTGTACAAAATGAAATACGAAGGGCTGGTTTACCAAGATAGGGTGAGGACACCCAATTAATATGATTACATACTTTAGTATTTTGCTTTTTTTATACATTTACACATTTGGCTTAATTTTGATGCACTGCATCCATTTATACACATATTTTGAGACTCCGATGCATAGCAAAATTCATCTTAACCCGTTCATCAAATTTTTTCTTAATGTGTATGTAAGTTTTAAACTGCTGGCTGCTGCAAATTTGAAGAAGCCTGCAGTGACCAGCATATATCGCAAATGAAGCTCAACCTTTTGGTTTCTTATTGCGTGGCAGGATCCACTTATGAACAAACGCACTCAGAAACATGTCATGCAGACAGACCAGCAGAAGCTTTTGGATTACTGTGACCACTTGGAGGCTTTCAAACAAAACCTAGACAACAAAGCTGCAAGTCTGGTTGAAGAACTTGAGTCTACAAGTGAGTGTCAAGTCAACTGGGTGTTGAAAAGTCAATTTTCCTTTCCTTCTGACAGTTTTGTTTTAAAATCTGTCACCATTGCAGTATTGGCCTCATCCTAAAGGCAAAGCTACAAAACTCTTAAAAAAAAACAAAAAAAAAACACGTAAAGTGCCACGTAAATCTACCCGAGTAAGGTATCTGGAGGGCTGGAAGATCTCAGGCATGATGCCTGAAATGTAGGGTACATTTACCATTTGCTAATAATTGGTCATAATGTCTTTGAAACATTTTGATTATTTCGGACATAGAATTTTAGCTTTATATGCCCTGTACCTATACTCACAGCTCTGCAGCGGGACAGTCTGAAGCAGGAACAGGCCAGGCTTGAGAACATCCTGCAGAACCAGGAGTTCACACCGGCAGACATCGAACGGATCAACCGGGAGAGGAACGAGCTCCAGCAGACGCTGGACAGCGTGAGTCGCAGCCTGGAGGAGACGGAGCAGGAGCTGTGGGCAGAGGAGATCGCCCTCTCCAAGGCCAGAGAGGAGGTGCGCCAATGGCTAAAAAGATGATCCTGAAGGCCCCTTGAACCTTAGAGTGTTTGTGCAGTGTTTAAAAAAGAATGTGGCCTACAAAAAATATTCTAAAGTGTCTTAGGTATGTTATATGGACCTCAACAATCCAAAGAACTCTTGTTCTCCCAATATTCCCGTTTACTGTTGTAATGCTACACCAGTTAATGACATTTTCTCCCCGCTCCAATTTCAGCATTTGGGTACCAGAATCAGTCGGGTGTTGAATAAAGAAAATGTGCCATTAGGTCTTGCTGTGCACTAGTCTGACTGAAGGCGCCCCTTAGCCTAACAACTCTCTATCTACACCTTGCACATATTCAGTTGTCTCGTTTTCTGGAACTTGATTTCCTCGATTGTAAGTGGGTTTGGAGTGTCAGTGTAATGTAATACTCTCTGCCGATTTAATTATCTATCCATTTATTTTCTGTTGAAAATCGACAGGCTGACAAGGAGTTGGCCGAGTACCACAAGCTCGCCCGTAAACTCAAGCTCATTCCCCCGTCTGCCCCCAACGCCTGTGGACACGACTTTGAGATCAAAAGCTTTCGGGCGTTCGGGTCGGAGTCTGTGGCTGAGTGGAGAACACAGATACAGGTGCAGAGGTTTTTTTTCCTCTCTCTCTCTCTCTCTCTCGCTCTCTCTCTCTCTCTCTCTCTCTACTGTGATTTAAAAGCAGATTGTGTTTTTGAAATATCACTTATGTGATCCGTTTGTTTGTTTATTCCATCCTGTGGTCCACAGAATCCTCTTAGAAACATGATCGGAGATGTAGAGGAGGAGTTCAACAAGCTGACCAATAAGAAACTGAGCATGCAAGAGGCTTTGGAGCAGGTAATGTGGATTAAAAAAATCTGTTATCTTTAAGTTTCTACGATATGGCATACACATGACATAATATAACGGAGTGAGGCACAGTCTGGTACAGAAACCTGGTCCCACTGTAATGTGTGTGTGTGTTTTTTTTTTTGTTTTTTTTTCCAAGAAACACTTCAACGTGATGGAGAAATCCAAAGACGTGAAGCAGCTAAAAGAACAGATCAGGAGGCTGGACGAGCAGCTGGAGCATGATGAGCGGGTAAGACCAGGATTCCCATGGTCATGGAAATTGAAAATGTAATTTTCCAGGCCTTGAAGTCATGCCATTTTGTAAATTCACTGAACGTTTTGGAAAAGTCATGGAATTTTAGTTTCTCCCTAATGCAACTACAGCGTTCTCATTATCATTCAAATTATCATTAGGCCCTTAGAATCAACAATAAATGCATTGACAGTATTTTAAATGTTAAACACATATTTAACTCTAAAGGTATGCTAAATTCTACACACTTAAGGTGCCACGAAGTCATGGAAAATTCACGTTAGGTCATGGAAAAGTTTTCAAATTTTGTCAGTGAATGACTGGGAACCTTGTAAGCCTCATGACCACCGCTGTTTCCTCTGCACACACAACACTGACATGAACAACTGTGTTAGTGGCATTTACTGTGTGTGTGTGTGTGTGTGTGTGTGTGTAGGACA
Source organism: Coilia nasus (assembly GCA_027475355.1). Taxonomy (NCBI): domain Eukaryota; kingdom Metazoa; phylum Chordata; class Actinopteri; order Clupeiformes; family Engraulidae; genus Coilia; species Coilia nasus. The sequence continues at coordinate 13,215,102 of CM050215.1, read as the reverse complement.
TGGCCGCTGAGGAAGAGAGATGGGCAGCAGAGATTGACTCAGCGGAGAGTCACAAGAAGCTCTTGGAGAAGAAGGTGATGGAGGGCTATGACGAGGCAATGGAGCAGCTCAAAGCAGTGCAACAACAGTAAGTATCAAGACGCTCATGTGCTGTGCAATTCCCTTTAAATACTATCGACAGTAGAAGGTGTGTGTCTTTAAGTGTCTAGTTAGATGTACGATGGCTAAATCTCTCTCCCAGGTACCATCTGGTTCTGCAGGAGACCAAAGAGAAGAGGCGTACAATTGTAAATAATCTGGCCGGCATAATGGCTTCAGCAGTTAACCACTTGGCAATCATTGAGGTAGGTCAACCGGTTACTATAGCACGTCTTAGGGCTCATTTCCACCGCCTCGTTCAGCGCGTAGCCGTGTTCAGCGCGTGGGCGTATACAATAGGTTTGTATGGGGACAGAATACGCTCAGAACACGCTTGCGGTGGGAATGGTCTCATCTGCTAACGTGCATTCTAAATGACTACGGACAGAATACGGCCACGCGCTGAACACGCAGAGAGTGCGGTGGAAATGGGCCCTTACTTGACATTAAAGCAGTTTTGTTGTAGTATAAGGATGTGTATATATGTGCCTTATATGTGCCTCAACATTTGTGTCGTTCTGCAGAAACAAATCAAAGAAGCTGCAAAAAAAGCTGCTCGTATTCACAAGGACACCCTGCAGCAGAGCCAGGAAGATCTGAAGCAGATGGAGGCAGTGGTTTCTGAGTTTGTAGAAAAAGCAAAGTTTCACTGCAAACAAATGCAGAAATATTTGTAAGTGCAAGTAATGACGCACAACTTGAAAAATGTATAGTATATGTATAGTTTGATAGCACTGGTCACCTTTTTTTACCTAAATGCATTTCTTTAAATAAAGTGTATGACTAAATTATTTGTATCATATTTGAGTAATTCTTTATATCTTTTTGTCTTAAAATACAAGGATAAATTGTTTATAGTGGTGGGTCTCGGGCAAATGTGTGCCCCTTAAATTTAGCCAGACTCTCAGACCTCAGATTAGACTGGATTAGATAAATGCTTTACTGTTCCCAGAGGACATTTAGGCATCCAGTAGCAAATTGAGACACACACACATACTTACAGAATTTTAGAGGTAAAGAATACACCTACAGATTTTTACAGATAAACTAGTAAAAGATGTATGATGCAGAGTACCTGATGGGGACCTGAGCCTTGTGCAGCTGTGTCACTGATTGGGCAGCTGTGGCCTAGTGGTCAGGGAGTTGGTCTTGCAATCATGAGGTTGCTGGTTCGAATCCTGCCCTACCCGTGGTTGAGATGCCCTTGAGCAAGGCATGTAACCCCACACTGCTCCAGGGACTGTAACTGAAACCCTGTAAATATCTGTAAGTCGCTCTGGATAAGTGCGTCAGCTAAGTGTAATGTAATACTAAAACCTGCACACTGGCCTTTAATCAGCAGGCAGAAAGACTGCTGTAGTACAGTGAATCAATGGTGATGATGACCGAATCTTATACACACACACAGTGGACAGCTAACGACCATATCTGTGTTTTATTTGTGCCCATTCTGGGTTCTCTGCTTGTCCAGCAGAAGGTCCATGTATGCCCCTTCAATCAGGTCTTCACTTTTCACGCCTAGCTCCTCCATCAGTTTGTGTGCGATGGAGACGCCTTCTTCCGTGCTCTGACCCTCCTTCATCACCACCTGCGTATAAGGAGATCATTATAAGTATGTTCAGCAAAAAGAACCAAGTTAGGACCACTACTTTTATTCAAACTTTGTGGTCAGCCTATAGTCCAGACAGACCAAACCTGTGCGCCACTGTACATTTAAAATAAGCCTACTAACTTGGAATGTCAAGTTATATATATAGCAGAACAGGGAAATTTGTTCCACCAACTCATTTCAAGGTCCTCAGCATCAGAAAAAAAAAATCCTGTAGCAGAAGGCCAGGCCATTCACCCTGCTAGGCTAGAACAAAGACTCTTTGTCACACTGAGTCAAACGATTTATGCCATTACAGCATGACTTCAGTAAAATGGCTTAGGACTACAAACCTCCAACTCCATGAAGTGCCCTAGGTCCTGAACGGTGTCCACATGTACCCTGGTCTGTCCGACCATGAAAAGGTGCCTTTCTTTTGTTACCTGGCCCACCATTCCTAAGGCATCTTGTAGCACTTTCTGCATTAAACAAAAAAAAATCGTGAATATAGGAGGTGACTAAACCAACATCACTTATACCAAAGAAAGGCACATGTAATGTGAATATGAGCATATTTTAGACATGAAAGTTAATTTCAGGTGACGCCCAATGATAATTTCAGTTCTACTGGGCACATTGTTGTCAAAAACACAGTATTGCCACATGACTTACTGTAAGTCCCTCTGGATCAGAGGTAGGAGAGATTGAGTAGTTGGAAAGCTTTGGGCCATCCATATCAGGCCTCTCGTAGAATATCAGCTGTCCTTTCCCATCCTATAACAAAACAATACATTAAATACATACAACGTTACATTTAAGGAGCCAAATGTAATCTGGGGCGCGCCATGGCTAATATGGTCTCACCATGAAGTTTCTCAATTTAAGACGACCTTTTTGCACGGTGAAAAACGTGTCCTGTTGCCGAATAACAGTTCCATCTGACCCACTCAACTGTTGTGCTCGCTGCATCAGGTGCTCCATGTCCCGCACGGTCGCTTTTATTTCAACATTTGACGGCATGTTCAGTTTCAAAGGCCCTTGGCTATTAGGCTAGCTGTGCACAAATAAAACCAATTGTAACGTTTACTATTTAATGTGCAAGCATAATACACTAATAAACGTAGGCTACACTGTCAAACCTCTCTGCTGTCACGCAGAAGTCCCAAAACGGTAATGTACCAAACGCGTTCACAACCACAACAGATCACCTGCTCCTTTTTTCAGACCCCAGCGTCTGGCGCGCTTCTCTTCTTCGTTTCCTTCTGGAGGTTTACAGTTCAATTCATGGTACATTATCGCCACCTACTGAAAAGTCACCGAAAGGCGCTCTGATTCAAGACGGTCTTGTTTTTCTAAGGCCACAAAGTCGCAGTAGCCGAATACAATTTGTCAAACTGGTTACAAGAATCACCACAATTCCATTTAAATTAATTTACATTTAGAGGTCAACCGTAACTGATTTATAATCAAGAAGAATAGGTGTTGCCTCTGTACCTGTTCCTGTACCTGTAATATATTACTTTATAATAACTCTCAATGAAGCATTCATTTTTCATTTTTCAACTCTTTATAACCACATTATTCATAATTTGTTAATCATTATTCTCACAATATTTATAATTTATAAACACATCTATCTATCTGTCTGTTTGTTGGCTGAATCTGATGGTCTATCTGTTCTATCTATCTCTCTGCCTGCTGTCTGTCTGTCTGTCTGTCTGTCTGTCTGTCTGTCTGTCTGTCTGTCTGTCTGTCTGTCTGTCTGTCTGTCTGTCTGTCTGTCTGTCTGTGTGTCTGCCTGTCTATCTGTGTGTCTGTGTGTGCCTGTCTGTCTGTCAGTCAGCCTAGCATCCTCTCTGTCTGCTGTCTGTCTTTGGTCTTGCTCAAACATGATTTGCTGATGAGAAATAATTAAAGAATAATGGTTAAGAAATTATAAAGCTTCTGGACATGTTTACACTATTTATTAGCTTATTAACTGATTTGGCAGTGATTATTGTGAACCTGTCTAAGGTGTCATGTTACTATTCATTTATACATTTACATAAGGACAGGGTCTGTTTAGATGATTTAATATGCTTAATTAAAATTGCCCACTGCACGCCTGACCGACTCTATTTCATTTTTTCTTTTTCTTTTTTTTGGGGGGGGTTGAGTTATATTTTGAACAAAATGTTGAATAAAGCCCAATTACATTTAAATCTGTGATTCGAGTTTCTGTTTGGCTTTTATGGTTGAGTTTTTTGCAATTGGTAAGAGCTTTGGATTACATAATTGTAGACTGTGGTGATTCATCTCTTTACATAAGCTAAACATATCCCCTGAAAGTATTTTAGTTAGTGTAAACTAAATACGCAAGGTGTAAGCAACATGTGGAAGCTCTGCTGAACGTGCTGACGTACAAGATGACTCTCATATTTGTGTTGGCAGTACAGGTCACATATGCACTAATAACGCTACTAATTTCACGAAAACACTTCTTTGCGCTGGAGTATTCAGCTTGGATACCACTGATAATGCTAACTCAAACTGTGTTTGTGAGCAGCCTTTTTTGAAAACAATAAATACTGCCATTAAATACTGCCAATAAATACTGCCAAGTCATTTAGTCTATTTTTACACTCCCCCAGGTCCACAGATTAAATAAGTTGTGTTGTGTTATCTCTGAAGGTCCGTACAACAGGATCAGTCAGTCTTGTTAATGTAGCCTGACATTAAAAGAAGAGACTGACTGACATAGTGCTGGAAACAATGCTGACAGAAGGATGGGTGGGTTGAAATGTCGACCGGAGTGAAGAATACACACACACACACACTTTGGGATTGGTTGTTGTACAGCATAAGTAGGCTTGCACCCACCAGGGTCTGCACTGAGTGTAATGACTGGGGAATAGCTGTCAGCAAAGTATGTGTATACACACGCACACACACACACACACACAGCTAGAGCATCATGGACATAAAAGGTCCTGCAGCAGCGTAAGCTAAGTGTATTTAGTTTTTCACCTCCGCGTTCTCCCCATGCCGCCCCTCCAGGGGTATCTTCAACCTCCTCCACCATTGCATGTGCCATATGGTTGTTTATAGTCCACATCAGAATCTATGCCTTTCAGGGTGGCTCTTATCTGGTAGATGATGCATAGGCTCCAGCAGTGTGACGTGAAAATTAACATGACATTAGTCAAAGTGAAAGTGTACTTTATTGTCAACCCACTTTTAACAGGCATTACACAGAGGACTGAAATTGCATTTCACCAGACACCAAATGTGCAATTTGAACTAGAAACACACACACACACACACACACACACACACACACACACACACACACACACACACACACACACACACACACACACACACACACACACACACACACACACACACACACACACACACACACACACAAACACACACACACACACACACACGCGCATGGACGCACAAACAAACAGCTACACTCATGGACATGAAGTGTACACAGACATCCACAATAAATAGATATAAGACATACAGGTAAACATATACGCTTCCAACAAGAAGGAAAGTTTGAGGTAGCTGTTCTTGGTAGGTGGGGTAGATGAAAAAAAAAACAAATAAAAAAAAAAACAAATAAAAACATTAAAAAGGTATAAACTCAAATCTATCTATCTATCTATTTATCTATCTATCTATCTATCTATCTATCTATCTATCTATCTATCTATCTATCTATCTATCTATCTATCTATCTATCTATCTATCTATCTATCTATCTATCTATCTATCTATCTATCTATCTATCTATCTATCCGTCTGTCTGTCTGTCTGTCTGTCTGTCTGTCTGCCTGTATGTCTGTCTGCCTGTCTGTCTGTCTGTCTGTCTGTCTGTCTGTCTGTCTGCCTGTCTGCCTGTCTGCCTGCCTGCCTGCCTGCCTGCCTGCCTGTCTGGTCACTGTACCCCCCCTACCTAACTGACCTATGGCCCTGAGAATGCAGCTCCCTTCTCTCTTGCCCTCCATCTTGGCTAGGGATGCAGTGCTGTGGTGAAATATTTGGAAAATTCATCACTCAGACCAAACCATAGTATTTTGGCTGTGCTCCGCTCACTCCCCAGCCCCAAATAAGGATCCACTTTTTTACTAGTGAGGAGAGGAAAAAAAGAGAAAGACATAAGTGACAGAGAGAGAAAGAAAGAGAGAGAGAGAGAGAGAAAGAGAGAGAGAGAGAGAAAGAGAGAGAGAGAGAGAAAAGAGAAAGGGGGGAGAAAGAGAGAGAGAGAGAGGGAGGGAAAGAGAGAGAAAGCAATAGACAGAGGAAGGCTTGCACAGAAAGGCCATATCCTTTTAAGGCTATGGTTTCCTTTTTGTCTTTTGGTCCTCTCCCTCCCTCTCGGTTTGGTGGTGAAGTCATTTCAGCTCACTCTCTTTTCAACCGGCACTTCTATGGGAGGAGGATTCTGCCACACATAAAACACACTCTTGGACGCAAGCACAGTCCCACTTATAAACATCCCCCCTCAGCACCACCAGGATCTCCAGAGGAAAGACTCTCGGTCTCCATCCCATTAGACAGTGAGTATTACTATCTTTCTCATCCAGTGTGGTCACACATCACGGAGATGCAATGAAAAGTTGTGAAGGGGGCAAATTTACTTTTAACTTATGAAAAAAACTGTGATTCCATGTTATGGGATTAATAGGATAGAAGAAAGGTCTGACTTTATTCAATTTAGTCATCCTTAGTTAAAGGGCAGTACAATGCTATAAATGTTAACACAGCTTCTGAATAATGTCAGGTAAAAGCAGTCAAACAGTCAGTCAAGCCATGTTTACAGATAGCCTCAAGTCCATTGGTCTTCTGCAAGTTACTTGTTTTCTGCTATGACAGGATAACTGTGTACTATAGGTTTTTGATTTTGGAGGTTTTACAGTAAATATTTTTATGTAAATGTTAATCAAGCAGTCCACTTTGGATACGTGTACTTCGAGTTCTTCTATATTTACTCCTCAGCTCTGTTCCGAAAAGTTAGTGCACTAAATATGGTGTGGAATACATGGTGATGCTCCCTACATACTACTTTATTCAGTGAACAAGTGAACGTTTCGGATTTGGCCCTTGTCTGCCTGCCCGTTTTCAGTACTGTCAACTATAAAGTGAGCATCGAGCATTCTGGCTGATAAATTACTGTTTGATGTTGATCATGTTATACTCTTAGTGAGAGACAGAGTTGCTACTGAGACAGAACATGCTTATCAATGTCTATGGAAATAACCACTGTAAAACATTCATCAGATGCGCTGGCTTTGTAAATTTACCTAGCAATGGCACACATGCACATCTGAGCAAAGCACAAAGCAGGAGCATACATAAGTACACTGACTAACTGTACAGTAGAGGCTATGTATGTTAGAAGATTAAGTAATTACTGGTAGCTTGTAGACTTTTGAAATATACCAAAACACATCAGCTAAATCTAAAATAATCACTCGTTCACTATATAACGTACTATATAGGGTCCGAGTTACATTATTTTATACTCTACATAGTGCACTTTATAGTCAACGAGTGAGCATTTCACATTTAGTTATTAATTCTCATTGGAGATTCTGATTCTGAGATACAGATGCGCTGTAAGAGGGGAATATTAGCAGCAGTAGCCAAGGGGCAACAGTAGGCGAGGGCTGAACCAAAACGGAAATAAAGTAGCCTGCATTCCATTGCCTTGACATGCCACAGCCCACATTATTACATCATAGCGGCCATTACAGTTCACTGAGCAGGTCTCCTACTCGGCGTCAGACTTTTTTTCTCTACTGCAGACTAGTCAGCTGCCAAAATGTCTGTAGCCATGGTTATTAGAAAAAAATAACAGCAATTAGGTATGTATGTGACTAAGATTAGGTTAGGGGTAGTCAGGACACACACAAGTGATCTCAGCAACACACAGACACAGACACACACACACATAGACACACACACACAGACACACAGACACACAGACACACACACACACACACACACACACACACACACACACACACACACACACACACACACACACACACACACACACACACACACACACACACACACACACACACACACACACACACAGAGTTATGCAAATGATTATTAAAATGCTTGAGGTAATCCTGCAAATGAGGAGATGTGTTTGAAACATCAATGTCATAACTTAGGAAATGTCTACCTTAATCAACACAGACCATTCTGAATAACTGTGTTTATCTAAGCCGATGGCTATCCTTCTCGCTACTGTGACTGGCTGCTCCCCAGATACCAGTAAGGATCTAACAAGACTTTCATGTATACAAGAGTTTTATACTGCTGACTAGAGGCAGTTCATGCTCTCCCAGCCAGGGTCTTTGATGTGCCCCAACCGAGGGACCCTGATGTCATCTAGGCACGCCAACTCTCCATAATAGCACCATAATGCCACAGCTGTTCCAACGCTCACAGAGAGAAGGCCAGTGAGGGGAGGATGGAGAGACACACAGCCATAGTTCAGATAGTTCAGGAGGCTCAGGAGAAACAGGAAGAAGGGGGAAACAGAGGAAAAGATGGGGCATTATCTGGCATCCTGTTGGCAATGACCCTGAAGGAGATTGGGCATTCACAGTTAGCTAGAAGCCTTACGTGTGAGACTAGGGATCCTCATTTAGGCAAACAAATAAACAGACATACCAGTGCAATGACGGATAATAAGTCCTAATTGTTTCACATTGGATCATGATTTCTCTTTAAGTTAAAGACACAACTGTACCTTTACAGTAGGTGTTAATTAACAGAGGATAAGGCCATGGATTCTAAATTTGTTTTGCTAGGTTTTTGTCAAACAGAATGGAGTTGTGCGAAAAATAGTAGACTACTACTGTTGTAATAGTTTAGGGAGATTATCTTTCGCCGTGGGGCCTACCTTAAACAGTGTCATGTAGGCTCTTAGGGCTTGACTGGTAAACTTTGACCTTTAACCTCCAGGCCCAGAGAGCCGTGATATCCCAACATCAAGATGGCACAACAGGTGAACGTGCTGCAGATTTTTTGTTTTTTTTTGTAAGCTTTGCTATTGGCTGCATTCGGAAACTGCAACATTTTTTTTTCATATGAATGGCTGTTTTGTGTGTTTGTGTGTACGTTAGTTATATATGTGTATATGAGTGTAATCTATGATTGTCCTTCAGGGGTGAGTTTCCTGTTCATGTGCTGTGAGAATTAGTACATGAATATCAGAAACCTGAATGTCAAATCATGCTCAAGATTTTACAGCAATAAATTCTCCCATTTGCACAGCATATAGGCCTACAGGGTTGGAAAATCAAGTCACAACAAACAACAAAACAACAAAAACAAAAAAAACAAAATAGATTTCCCAAATGGGAATGGCCTTAAGTGGTGTGCACTAGGGAGACAGCTATTTGTGTGGTGGGTGAAAATGATGCCTTCAACAAAAGCTCCAAAATGCAAATACACGCCTTCTACATGCATATCACCTATGAAGATGTGTGTGTGTACTGTATGTGTATATATCTGTTTGTATGTAGGGTGGGAGTTGTGAATCATATGTCTGTTATTCAATATATATATGTGTGCATAATACAGCATCTGTCCAGACTTGCCTGCTACTCTTTGCAAATTGTTCATTACTGGCTGGACTTTCACAAGAGTGGCTTGAAGCAAAGCTGACATGATACCTTTTTTCTTCCAGGGGAACGGGACCCATTAAGAGTAAACCCATAAAAATGTACTTTTACTGACTGGTCCTGGTAGTCAAGGGCGCACAAGAGCGTTTACATGCAAACACAAGCTCATTTATTTTTCCATTTGTGAGAGAGTAAGGCGAACTGAATGAGGCATCTCATAAAAACTACACGCACACATACACACATACACACACACACACACATACACACACACACACACACACACACACAATTAGGCCATCTTGACTAAGCTGCATATTTGGTGGTTAATTGCTGTCGGTACCACATCGAGTCTCTGCTGAAGCTGTGGTGGTCCATCACCCACTAATTTACCCACACCATTTGGTCCACACCACACAGAATTCCAGGCCAGTACAGTCCTGTAAGGGGGTTAGGCCTCGGCAGTCGCTCTGCTTCTTATCACAAATGGACAAATATAAACCTAGCATTTGAATTGGAAGTGCCCTGGACATTGAATATGGAGTGGTTTACCACAAGCTTGACTCGCTTCCCTCACATTGCCACAGCTCTTGTTTCCTTATATGTGGAAAAAACAACATAGACCCGAATGAGGGGAGTGTGATGGTGTTACGCTGTAAGCCCCTGGGACAGTCAGTTCATCCCGTACCTTCTGTCTTAGACTAACTGTGTCTTTGCATCCTCCGATCTATCTATCTCTCCACCACTCTGTCTGCACAGCAGACCACAGGCATGGCCAACAAGGGACCATCCTACGGCCTCAGCCGTGAGGTCCAGGGGAAGATCGACAGGAAGTACGACCCTGAGCTGGAGGAGCGCCTGGTGCAGTGGATCACCGCCCAGTGCACCTCTGTGGGCAGCCCTGAGGCTGGCAAACTGGGCTTCCAGGCCTGGCTGAAGGACGGAGTTGTGAGTGGCCTTTGAAATGGAACCATACCACTGCTATTTATTTATTTATTTATTTATTTATTATTCACAACTACTTGTGTGATTCAAGATTGAAGACTTATTTGTCACATACACAGTTATAATATGTAGAAGTAGCAGTGAAATGTAGACTGGTTAACTCCAGTGATGGCTGAACCCAGGCAGAGACGTTAGTGCCGAAACACAGCATCGGTCAGTCTTTGTTGCCTTGGTCAAATATATATATAACACATTAAAGCTTAAGTGCCTTAGGTTTTTTCCTTTTAATTTCAATGGCCTTGATAATCAGCCCAGTGTGAAAACTGAATCCCGCTCACCACGGCAACCCTCAGAGATCGAGAGAACCCATGAGAGATTATTTCCCTGACAACCCTTTTATTATTAGTCTAACAACCGAGCTGGGAGACTTTGTTTTGGTGACCAGAACGGCAGCCAAGTTATACTGTACGACGGCCAGATGTCATGAGCATGGGAAACTGCTCAAAACATCCAGGCAGGCTGACCTCTGACCTTTAGCTCCCAGCCAGTCCTCATTTACATGCCTTTTGCTCATTCGTTGATATATGTGATTCCAGAACTCTCTCTGGTTCTTTTCGTGATTCTTAGGTTCTGTGCCACCTCATTAACAGTCTGCACGGCTCTGACAAACCCATTAAGAAGGTTCAGCACTCAGAAATGGCCTTCAAACAGATGGAGCAGATCTCCCAGTTCCTCGCCGCCGCTGAACGCTACGGTGTCAGCAAGACCGACATGTTCCAGACCGTGGACCTCTGGGAAGGCAAGAAAAGCAAACTTGAGCAAACCTTTGAAAACACTTATTTGAAGACAAGACATACATCTTTTCCTTAGTCTTTCCTTAGACAGCCACAACTGAGTTGCTTTAAAAACCTGCCACTGGACAGAAGAACTAACACTTCCTGGTCTTCAGTGTGAAAGAAAATAAAAAATCGAATTTTCTTAATGACTAGATTCTGTCCTGATTTCATATGTTGTTACAGGAAAGGACCTTGCTTCAGTGCAAAGGACACTTATGGCCATTGCTAGCCTCGCTGTCACCAAGGAAGATGGCATGTTCCGGGGCAATCCTGACTGGTTCTTCAAGTGAGTCCTTCATCATGTCGGGACTTATGTCACTCTCAATTTCTGTTGGGTTGAGGAAGTCAGGGGTTAAAAAGGTTGCTATAATGCATTGCATAGAACTATGATAATCCTGAATTCATATATGATATGAACACACCTCCAATAGTTTTAGAAACTTACAAATTACTGATGCAAAGGACCTTTTGAGGATGTAGTTATAAAACCATACACAGTGAGACCAGTTTACATAATTCATTTTTTGAAACAAATGTAGCAGTCTCAATTATGTATGATACTTGCAGTATATTTGGAAGTTTAGCCAAAGCCTGTTCTCAGTCCCTGCTCCTCATTTCCTCCGAATGTGACAGTGCTGTTTTGTCAATCGTCTGCAGGAAAGCGCAGGAGAACCGCAGAGATTTTTCCGACGACCAGATTAAGGAGGGGAAGAACATCATCGGCTTGCAGATGGGCTCCAACAAGGGGGCCTCCCAGTCTGGCATGACCGGATACGGAAGACCCAGGCAAATCATGAGCTAAACAGACCAGCCCACAGTCACTCGTCCCCCCACCCCAACCCCAACCCCAACCCCAACCCCAACCCTCCCCACCTGCCTTGTCCCTCAGTCGCTGGGAGTAGCCCTGCATTAAAACTGTCCGGTGTTCATCAGATATGGAATAGGACCAGTGTAATTTATGATACATGCCTTTATGAATTACAGTAGTGTCTTGTGTTTGTGCAGGATGTGGTGGACATGCCCAGACACACAGACCAGAATGGGAATAATTGATTCATCTAACCAACATATAATGGCTGTTTCTTACCTATTCACACTGTAAAGCTCAGGCAATGGATTATCAAATTCTTCACAGTGCTTGCTTTACATTTTAACATTTAAATTACATTACATACAGTATGTAATGCAATTTAATAAAGTAACATAATGTTCCTTAATTTTGGCAAGATGACCAAAAACTTCGAAAGATCTCAAATGATTATGCATGCTTCTCAAAAGCCTAGATTTAAGTATGCTGAATGCATTTGTGCAAAAGCCAAATGCGTGAGGTTTTAACCATACAGGCACAACATCAGAAATTTGGACAAATAGATCTCCATACCAAAAATGCAGTTGCCTTGCTTGTCCACCTTGTCATGAACCCTGAAGCAACCCTGTGTTTTTCTACTTTGTCTAATTAAATGATAAACTTTAAATGTCTCTTTTTTGTCTTGAGATTTCCTGTTTATACCATTGACGGTCAACAGAAGGGTTTTTTCCACTTTCCACAACACGACACATTACCTTATACAGTTAGCTATAGCTAATTCTACCTATACATACTTTTGTTAAACGAAAACACAGTTACAAACATATCATACCCTAACAGTATAATTACTATTATTGATATCTCAAGAATCCTGACAGAGGTATAGTAACACAGTGCACAATAGGTAACCAAAGTAATAACACATCACTGTATTTTACAGCCAAGTCATCTTTATTAATGTCAAATCAGACCAGCTGTGTCAAAGTCAATCTTTGGGTCACTGCTCCAAGTCCACGTTTACATGGGTGCAAATCTTGTTTGATAGAAACCTTGAGAAATCTTCCAATATTGCTGCACAGCAGACACATCTCATGGGTTGTGTGCATTAGTGTGGGTATCTTTGTTCGTTAGAACTACACTTATACAATACAATACTTTCCAAACCCTGAACATCAGTACTGAACGATGCTGCAAAAAAGTAGATAATTTAATAAAAAATATAGCACTCTGTAAGACACAATCTTTTGTTTTTTTTTAGAGCCCACACCCACAAACACAACCACCACACACGCGCACTGCCACACACACACACACACACACACACACACACACACATCTGCCCCTACCCCCTTTTCCACACCCTGTTCTCACACTCGCTCACACACACACACACACACTCAGTACCTCTCACTATTTGTGAGTCTATATATATATATATAAGATATATGCAGCATTTAAAAGCAACCATAGTGCACTTCAGCGGTTGACCAAGGCAGAGGGGAACATCTCCTCTTTTTAAGTCCACAAGGAAAATCTGAGTGTCATCCAACCTTTGAGGTCGGACTGCACAATGTCACAATCCCTCTAATAGTGTGATGGAGAACGAGTCAGGTGTCATCCACAAGGACCTCGAGGGCAGCCACCATCGTCTGGTGCGAAATATGGAAACCCTGGTCATTGGATGGTCCCTTTTGGGATTTCACCCCCCCTGTCCCCTGCTTATCAGTGATGTGTACCACCAGTGTTACCCTCTCCCAGCCCCCCAAAAAGACACAACACTGTGTTAGGGCCCAACACCCAAAAAAACCCATTGCCACCACCCAGCATCCCAGTGTTGGTGTTGCGCATGCTCCTCCTCTCCTGAGTCAGTGTTGCCGAGAGACAGCCCCACCCTCTTGGTTACACACACACTGCACTCGAGGGAGGCGGGCTGTGGGCTGTGAGCTGCTGGGTGATTGGCTCAGGACAGGGCGGGGTGGGGCGGGGGCAGTTGGGCAGGTAGGGGCAGGGGAGGCCAGTAAAGAGGAAAAGGAAGCCCGTCCGGTCTCATCCCGTCATCCTTGGGGTGTTACGTGGCCAAGTCGCCCGTCGTGATGAGAGGCACCTTGGCGTCCATGTCGACTCCTCTCCGCAGCTGCAGCTCCAGCTCGGGCCCCTCCTCCAGGCGCGCCCCCTGGGAGCGGCCCCGCCTGCACCCCCTCCACACCTCCCGCATGTCCAGGTTGGCCAGCACCACCTCCAGCGTGTAGTACAGGGACCAGAAGAGAGCAAAGCAGCCCAGCAGCAGCAAAGACTGAAAACCATACAGACAGAGAGGGGGAGGACAGAGAGGGAGAGAGCAAGAGAGAGAGAGAGAGAGAGAGAGAGAGAGAGAGAGAGAGAGGGAGAGAGAGAGGGAGAGAGCCAGAGAGAGAGAGAGAGAGAGAGAGAGAGAGAGAGAGAGAGAGAGGGAGAGAGCCAGAGAGAGAAAGAGAGAGAGCAAGAGAGAGCGAGAGAGAGCGAGAGAGAGCGAGAGAGAGCGAGCAAAAGAGACAGAGAGAGCAAAAGAGAGAGAGAGACATTAAACTGCAGCACCCATTGGGGAATTACATGTAAAATTACTCTGGGTGTGGTGCCAAAAAGGAGAAATTAAAAAAAAAAAAAAAAAAAAAAAAAACCTAAACAACTGCAACAACTGTAACGAACTACCATGCTGCATTGTGACATTAAGGAATGTTGGTAAAAGATCTCTTGCTGAAAGAATAATTAGTTGTTTGTCATCATCTGTAAATAGGATACATACATATTAATATGGTCTTTGAAAGTTACCTCTGGAGTACAATGCACCTTGGTCAAACTCGTGCTTTACCTTGACACGATGGACATATCAACAGACACCATGTCATGGTAATGGTTGAGAGTGAATTACCTTAAGGCTGTTTGAGGTGAGTGGGTTCACCTTCTCAGGGGCGATGTCCAGGCCAGGCGGGCAGGGCAAGGAGAAGTTGCCGTTCAGATACTGGCCGCCCATGGCCTCTTCTACAAGCCTGCAGAGCCACACCCAAATATAACAACCACAAAGTCATTTCCTAGGTCATAACAGACACTTTGCCCATCCATCAACAAGGCCACATACAGTAGACAACATAGTCTGTGTGGCCCACGTTCTCAAACCAAACATACCATTATCCCACATTCTATGCAGAACATGTTCTCAAACCACACTTTCTATGTAGTACATGTTTTAAGATCATGTGTTCAAAGTAGTTTATATTTTCAGGCCACATGTTGTATGTAGAACATACGGTCAAACCAAACATACTATACATTATGGTTTATTCTACACCTTCTTTGAAGCACACATTGTCATATCACGTGTGTAATGTAGCACATGTTCAAAGATGTCAGGTTCTAAGTAGCAGACATGTTCAGATCACATGGTCTAAGTCTACAAATTTTAAATAACACATGTTCTCATACCACACAGTCTGTGAGGCAAATGTGTGGCATGGCACATTTTCAGAAACACATGTTACCATATCTCATGTACTATGAAGCACATGTTTTAGGACCAACAAGTTCTCCTCACCTCTGCCTCTCTGCCACCTCCTCGAAAGACATTGAAGAGCCATAAAGCGTCAGCTTCCAGTGGTTCAGGGTGCCCAGTGAAGTACTTGTGTCTTCTAGGATTTCAAAAGTTACACAACATTAAGGCCTACATTTTATAAGAATGGCTCACTTCAAACTCTTTTATTCCAGTTACTTTCAGACATGAACTCTGGAAGAGATCAGGACATGTATGTGCAGAGAATTTGTTAGTTTTCCCCTTTTTTTAAAGCCATGGTTACAGCTGTGGGCCATATTATCCCTGATAGAGCAGAGTGTCCATAACAATTAGAACTATGAACATTGTATAGGCCCGTCTCAATGAATTAGAATATTGTCAATGTCATTATTTCAATGTATTACAAAAGCAGGCCCAATCGAATCCTGAGAAACATAGATATACTTTTCAAAGGCCTGATATTTTTGTATTAAATTCCTTTTCTTGTCTTCTAAATTCTTTATGAGTTTCACTTTTTGAATTTAATTAACATTAACATAATAATGTTAAACATTACCATTATCAACAAACTTTTCCATAATATTCTAACTCACTTAGATGTGTCTATACACTGCAGCTCAAGGTAGGGGTGCATGACAGTGTGTTGTTGTGTGTGTGTATGCATGTGTGTGTATATGTACGTACGTGCGTGCGTGTTTGTGTGTGTGTGTATGTATATGTGTGTGTGTTTATATGTGTGTTTGTGTGTGTGTGTGTGTATGTGTGTGTGTGTTGATCTGCTGAGAGCGGTCGTACTGTGGTCAGTGATCTGCAGAGTGTACTGGCCCTCAGCCCTCTCCCCCCAGCAACGCACGGTGGAGAAGGTCCAGTCAACGTAGCCAGAGCGGTCACTGTGGATGGATGAGAGATAAAGCAAAATTATAGCCCAAATACAATTTCCTCTCTTAATTGACTTCTTAAATTCTTACCAGCAAAATATACTTGCTGGTAAAATACTGGCAACCAAAACGCATTTTTTAACTTACAAATTCTAAACAAACTTAGCCATAATCTGTATTCAGTATCCCTGTTTTGGATTAGAATGTAATACAATGCTAGATCCTGTGGTTTATTCAAACTTTTGTTATTGCTGTTCTCCATGAAGGATGTCCAGGAGCTTAATCCTGCTCAGTGTTGTTTAATATAAACAAGATTACATCACAGCCTGTGTATGAGAATCTAAGCACTCGGGACAGATTGCCTGTTCCAGCAATCACTGGGTCTCTGGGTCTTTCAAAGGACAACATCGCTTTAAAGAACATGATGCTTTCAACCTTTCAGTTTAATTGAGTTTGGGTTTCAGTTTATTTAGTCAGGACAGTGAGCAATTATGTGCTATTATAAAGAACACACTACTTTAAAAGGACACACAGCTTTAAAGGGAAAACTCATGATTCTGTGGTTCATCAGCCACTCTTTGATTGGCTGTAAATGTTTTGTGGCTTGGTGAGAAACCATTATGTGTTTTGCAAACCCTGTACAAACAGCTAAGAGGACTATGAGAAGCTGTTAGGTGATTTTGACACAAAAACGTGCTGGATTAAAATCACTAAATTTAGGGAGGTTGGTAGAGGACACTGAATAATTCTCAAGGTACATTACTGGTGTGAAAGATGTTATACATGCCATTTTATAGAAATCCATATTATGCATCATATATGAGATTTACACACAGTAATTAGCATGATTTACTTTATTTATTGATTTATATTGGCTATAAAGTGTTGTATTGGTGCACAGAGGCATAGACAGAAAAATGTTTCGCTAAATACTTAAAATACCGTAAAGATAAAGATAAGATTTTTTCTTGAACAAGTTTCAAGTCCATCATGGAATCAAAGAGAAACAAGTATGCTATGATTCAAAATGTAAGCTTTCCATAGAGTAGAAACGCAACATGCCTTGCTTTTTTCTGTTCTGTCTATTGGGATTATGGGTAGGCCTGCCATACTGTATGTATGTGTACACAAGGCTGTAGCAAATGATAAAGGTTAATTTGACAGCCTAGCAGGCCTAAAGCATTTTTTATATAACCAGCTTTTAGGTTCTGAATAAAAATTAAAAGCCTGTCTCATATAGACACCTGTCCTGAATACACGCTGGGTCTGTTGATTCATTTGGGAAAAAAAAAACTTTTTGCGGCTATTATTTGCAACGTTTGGGTGGTTATTCCAAACTGGTCCACATATTGGCACAAAAGGACGTGCTGAGAATGAAAATGATCTAACAGTTTTGCCTGCTTTGAGAGCAATAGAAATCTGATAGTCTGTACCACTTTGTATACAAGCGGTATTATAAGCCCCCTTCACAAACACACACACACACACACACACACACACACACACACACACACACACACACGGAGTGGAGGGCTTTGGGAGTATACCCAAGAGCTGAAAGGCACTCACGAGTCGAGGGCTCGGCGTGCCCCGATGAGAGAGGACATCCCACTGGGGCAAAACAGCACGATCTCCACGGTACCGCGCCGTTGGTGGGCCATCGTCAGGGTAACAGACACATGCTCCAACGTCTTCATGCCTGACTGCTTCAGGTCGGCTGCCGTCACTGTGAGGTTGGGGAAGACGGCACAGTTCATTATTCATCATGTAAGATACTGGACAGACCTTACCACCATTACGCTGGTAACCGCTTAACTACTTAACTTAGCTTAACTTTGACTTGGACTAACTAGATGTAAAACGCCAACTTATTTAACTAGACCTTGTCTGACCAGATCGTCAGCATTGTATTTTTTATGTTCAAATGTTCAGATTCAAAGCAATAATCCCAATTATTAAACACTTTTTCATACCGAATACATTCCATATTCAGAAAAAAACGCTGCAAATTCAAAAAATGACCTTTTGAAGAGGCAAAGCAACACTCTCCAAACATTAAATACATTAACGGTGTACTGGTGTTTGTACAAAAAAACACACACGTACGTGTAAACATCCCTGCGGCTGAGTGTCAAAACATAAGCCAGGATGAGAGGGAGTGTGTTCTGGACAAACCTGAGTGGCTAGCCCCCCTCCCTTCCCCTCCAATCTGAATTCCTCCAGCAGTGTACCGTAATTCGCTGGCATTTCCTCACCCACTGTTTACTAATGCTTCCACGCACACACTCCATACCCATGTAGGGAAGAAGCCTCCCTTAAGAGAGGTGGGGGATAGAGGGGGAGGAAGAGAGAAAGAGAGAAAGAGAGAAAGAGTGAGACAGGGGGAGGAAAAGCAAAAAAAAAGAGTGAGATAGGAGGAGGAAAAGAGAGAAAGAGTAAGAGAGTGTGAAAGCCAGAATGAGATAGAGAGGGGGATAAATGGAGTGAGA
The DNA here is from genome assembly GCA_027475355.1 of Coilia nasus. NCBI lineage: Eukaryota > Metazoa > Chordata > Actinopteri > Clupeiformes > Engraulidae > Coilia > Coilia nasus. The sequence goes on along the minus strand of CM050215.1, from coordinate 13,196,236 downwards.
GAGAATGACAGAGCGAGAGAGAGAGGGAGCAAGAGAGAAAGAAAGGGAGAGAAACAGTCTGACAGAAGAAGAGAGACAGAGAGAGTAAAGAAAAAGTGGGGGCAGAGGGGGAGAGACAGAGAAAGAGTAAAAGATTATAAAAGAGAGAGGGAGAGAAAGAGAGTGAAAACAGAGAGAGAGACTGAGAGAGCAGGAGAGAAAAGAAAGAGTGAGACTGCAAGAGAAACAGAGAAATGGAAAAAATGAAAGAAAGAAAGAAAAAAGAAAGAAAGAAAGAAAGAAAGAAAGCAAGAAAGAAAGAATAAGAAGAAAGGAAAAGGTAAAAGTAGAAAAAATACAAGGGAAGCAGAAATGTAATGGACGGAGACGGAGAAAGAATGCGGGGAGACACTCCTTGGCTACAGCCAGCTGCAATGCTGCCTTTGAGTCATTACTGAAAAAGGATGAGAATGCAAAGTTGACCACATTCACCCACACCAACCTAGAACACATTTTCGCACGAGGAAACCGAGACCTGAATGGACCGAAACCATGCCATTTAATAATCAAGTGGAATACCCCTTGAAATTTAAACTTAGTCTCAGTGCATCCTGTCTTGAAACGAGTTTGGTCTGGCAATCATATTTGTTCTTTCCTTTTGACTCTCTCTCTCTCTCTCTCTCTCTCTCACATACACACACACACACACACACACACGTCAAGTTTAGAAATCTGACCGAAGAGATTCTGTGCTCAATTACACACACACACACAAACACACATGCACACACACCCACACACACCCACACACACTCTTTCCTGGCCAAAACATATAAATACTTCAACATCTGACTGAGAGAGCCTGGCTTGCTTGCTTGCTGTGTGTTCACCCATTTCTTCCCTGACTCTGCACGGAGTCACCGAAGTGACGACGACTTTAACTTTGCCGGGCTGTTTTTCTTCTGAATACCACTCTGTGCTTATCTGGGGGTCTGTCTGTGCTACAGCATGGAGAATGAGAGAGAAACCTAACCCCCCACCACTGTTCACATGGGAAGACCGTGTTCTCTGGACCAAGTAATGCGCTAGGGAAAATACTGGCAGTCATGAACTACATGAATGTGAAACACCCGGCAATTCATTTAATTATATGCCATCTCTGGGTCTGGTTCATGTTGGATAAAACACTTTGGGCAGTGTGGCATGTGCGGGCATACGGACGCCTGGTTATGCTGAAGCCATGAAGATGTATAGAGGAGAAGGAGCATTCTTCTATTTTTTTGATTGTTTATTGGGAAGATGGGCAAGTTGGATGTCCTGAGATAACCTTGCCTCACAACACACAAAGGCACACACATACACACAAGAAAGAAAGACCCCCCCCCCCCCACACACACACACACACACACACAGACAGACATACACACACTCTCCCCTCTCTGCTTGATATCTGAACCCCACACAGGACAGAGATGAGATGGGGGAAACTTGCGGTGAGCCCTGGACTCTCTCACGAATAATGGAACACAAGCTTGGAACGCTAGAGGCCTTAACGAAGGGGCAGAAAGACAGAGAGAGGAGAGGGAAGGAAAGGAGTGAGGGAGGGAGGCAGGGAGGAGAAGGGAGGGTGGCGTGGGGAAGAATGGGGTGAGACAGAAGAAAGAGAGAAAAAGAAAAAAGAGAAGAGAGAGATAGAGCGATAGAAAGAGAGAGAGAACTAGAGAGATAGAGAGAGAGAAATAGACAGAGACAGAGAGAGAGAGATAGAGAGAGGGAGAGAAGGAGAGAAGCAAGGGAGGAGAGGAGGAGTTGGATGGAGCCCTCTGAGAGCACACTGCCCTGCAGAGCAGAATGGTATGTTACTCTGGTCTGGCGTGCTGTATGGCCTTTTCTACAGGACAGAGGGGGAGGGCAGGGGAAAGAGTGGGAGCAACAGCAATAATGAGAGAAAATGAGAAATAAAGGAAGAGAGACGGAGGGAAAAAAAAGGGTAAAAAGAGACGAAACCTTCAAAAGCAGGCCCACCTTTGTCAGACAGAGGGCACGGGGAGTGCAAGGGAAGAAAAACTAAGCGATGGAGAAAAACAAAGCCTATTGTTTGGCCGGAGAGAGATGGATAACAAGTCAACGAGACGTGGTGAGGAAAGGTGAAGAAAAAAAGGCCATGAATGAGGCAAGAAAGAAGTCAAGAAGTAAAAATATGGAGCAGAAGCAAAAAGATGGATGTCTTCACTTTGGTGTGCTTGCAGTGACACAGATGCTGGAGAACATTGCCTAATAAGGACAGACCGCTGATTGTCTTCTGGGAGGCTCCCTCATTCAGTTGCACTCTCTCTCTCTCCCTCGTATACCAATACCAGAGGGGCCAAGCGCTGTCCACACATAACGTCTAAGCAGTCTTCGACTACACACTGACGTCACCTCACTGGTCTCCATGCTCTTTACAGAAGCACTCCACTCTGCGACCTAATGACCTCCATGCCAACCCCCACTACCCCTCTGGTTTCCATCCAGAGCAGTCATTCCCTATGTCAGCCCCACACACACACACACACACACACACACAGGAGACGGAGTCACACCAGCCTCCGGGGCCCCGTAAAGTGGCCCTTGGGCTCCTCCTGAAGGGCCCCTTGCCTCGTTTCCACAACATTCCCTCTAAGGAAAACAAGCTCGTCATGTTTTTACTAGGGGTCGTTTACTGTCGACACGTAAGACATAAAAAGTGGCTGTCGGTGCCGGCTGGGTCCCGTACACTGAAAGCCACGCATGCCTTTACATCAGCACGAGGTTGTTTACCGCACACGAGCGCGCCTGAGCACCGTTGCTTTCTCTTGTAGCCGATGAAGCGAAGGCTGTTCAAATGCCTCGAGTACCACTTGTCTTGCTCAAATTCTCCATTCAAGTACTCAGTTATTAAAGGTGTACTTCCACGAGAAACCGTTTAGTACTTGCTCTTTTGAAATATGATAGGTCACCCCGAGTTGCATATGCATGCTGCATATCAAAATGTTTTTCTATCCCCGTTTTCTATATCAGTCAAAAGAAGACAATAGGCGGAAAAACGACCCAATGCTAAAAGTGCCTCCGGCGTGACGTAGACGTGGAAATACACATAAGAGAAACTGACCGAATGGGCTTTAATTAAATAATGTTAGCCTGTTTGACTGACTCGCATAAGATTAGCAGGCTAGTTGAATGACTGAACTGCATTTAGCTGGGCACTTGCACTGTTTTGTCATGCAAATATTACCATTCTGAAACGTTTATTGACAAACGGTCAGGAAGCGACTGTGCTTGTGCCATCTCTCCTTCCTCTTCGGAATCAGGATCAAACACATACGGCTGTATCTCCGTAGACATTCTGTGTGCAGTTTTAGCGCTGTCAAGTTGACTTTTCCCCTTTACCACTCTGCTATCAAGTTGACTGTGGGGCAAAGGAAGCTGCAGGGAGCGTGCCTCTGGTGAAATCGTGTCGTTCTCCCTGCCCCGCCCCCTCTACCAAACTAAAACAGCTTGAAACAGAAGCACTAGAACATTTTTTCCATTAAAACCAGCGCACCGTGCAATTATTAATACTAGACAACACCGCAAAATTAATGAAAACACGATGGAAGTACACCTTTAAGCATGTCGTCATAAACCATATGAACTTTCCCGCACTGACTTATAAGCCAGCTTATATAGTGCTGCTGTCAGTGGCTATGTAAAGACGCTTTAAGTCTTAACCGAGCGTTGCGTCTTGTCCCAACAGATTATTAGTCAAAACTGACATTTACAATATGCTGTGCTGTTTCTTCACGGAACAGAACACTAGAAATTGTTTGTGAAACTACAGCTATCCCTTCTACTATATTTACCTTAATGTATTATGCTGTTTTGATGTTTTTGGTGCACGTGATATTGCTTACCATTCCAGCTGAGCACGAGGCGCTCAGGGTAGGCCAGGATGGTCAGTTCCTCTTTCAGCACCGGGCTTTGGTAGGAGACCAGATAAGGAACAGAAACCCACACCTGTCATCACACACACACACACACACACACACACACACACACACACACACACACACACACACACACACACAAGTGCACACACACATACACACATACACAAACAAAAGTGAGCACACATGCACACACACAGACAAAAATTCATAGGAAAGAATTCAAAATCCAAATCAAGTCAGCCTCAGACCAAACTATTCAAGCACAGAACTGGTGCTATCAAAAGGAAATGATGTTATCGCAGGTTCTGAGCTGATGCTTGGATATGTGTGTGTGTGTGTGTGTGTGTGTGTGTGTGTGTGTGTGTGTGTGTGTGTTGGGATACCTTGGCAGCGTTAACAAGTCTCCAGGCGTTGAGGAGGCCAAAGCCGTGCTGATGGCTGTGATGGAACCCAGCACCGTTAGTCTCCCAGTCAGCCCTCACATCATTGTACTACTCATCGCCACAAAAACAAACACACACACACACACACACACACACACACACACACACACACACACACACACACACACACACACACACACGCACACACACACACAATGATTCAACATAACATTTTCTTCAGATTCAAACCAAATTTTGAATTTGTTACTGATTAATACAGTTTTTCTTTTCTTTAGACAATGTGTAAATGGATATGTATGACCAAGAGGTTGCTTGTAGCTTGTATTTGTGAGCACTGATGTTTGAGATGTTTCCTGGTGTTGAAAGTGTGTATTCCTGGTGTTGAAAATGTGCATTCCTGGTGTTGAAATAGTATAGCTCTGGTACTGAAAGTGTGTATTCCCTTGTGATTACATTGTGTATTCCTGGCTGGGCGCTGCGGTACCTGAATGGCCGTGTAGGCGATGATGTGCTGAACGTCCCTCCAGGTGAGGCAGGAGCGCACCTGCAGCATGAGGGCGATCATGCCCGCTGCCAGCGGAGCCGCTGCTGACGTGCCCGTGTGGGCATCCGTGCAGCCTGTGCCCTCCTGCAGAGACCAGTCTGAGGTCACCTGGAGAAAGCCACAAAGAAAGGGTGGCTTAAAGTAGGTAAGTAAGTATAGACTGGACACATTTGTGACAAATATACATCCTAGAAGCCTTTTCCAGTAAAAGTTGGAAATGTGTCTGTGTAACATAATTAGGATGTGCTGAATTCAGCTAGCCCAGTTCCTAAGCTCAATTGACCATCTAATCTGCATAAACAAAATGGCTGCCGAAATTGGCAATTTCCAGCCCTGTATTTTAGCAAGCACTGCTTTGCCATGGAAATAAATGCATATTGTTCACATGTTTGCATCTTACACATATTCCATGAGCAAACGATCAAATATACAGGTCAATAATGCTTGAAAACATGCATTTTATTTTTATGCTGTAATATGCTAATTAGTGACCACCATTACAATAAAAACTATTTTCTGCTGTAAGTTTGTTACGCAGGAAAACAAATGTCTAGAGATATGTTTTAAGGCTCAACGGGACACGAGGAAGGATTACAGATAAATTGCCTTGTCATGCCTTGACCTGCTGGACTGTATTTGGTAACACAAGAATATGAGATTACCATTGAGATTACCATTTTACCAGTTGGTCACAGCACTCATGGTGACCATTCATTTCAAGATTTGTGTACATGTATGTCTATGTATTTCACAGTGTCAGTGCATCTTACAATACACCCTGCCTTGACCTGCCCGTGTGTTCAGACCTCAACTGTTGAACATTCTATATGGACTAGATGCATTTTCAGAAAAAGTCCCTGTATAAGAATTCTAGAAGCACTTTTTTTTGGTAAAAGTTGGGAACCCAACATTTTAACATAACTAAGGTTTGCTGAATTCAGCTAGCCCAATTCCCAAGCTGAATGTTGAGTTTTTCACTGCAGCATAACCGCAGAGCAGTTTTCTGGTTGGTGTCTTGTAGGGCAGCTTGCCACCAGTGGTGACAGAGAGAGAATGGGTGACTGTGAGACATTAAGACTGTGAGACATTAAATAGTAAAGTGCTTCATGTTATTCAGCCGAGTGTCAGAAAGCACTACATAACTGAAGTCCATTTACAGTCTATAAATGGAAATAACAATGTACGCTGAAAAATAATAAACAAACAGAAACAACAAAAATCATGGTGCAGACCAAAAAGCTCAATCGTATGTAGAAAAATTAGGAAAGACAATTACGCTAAAGAAAAGTGCTTCAAATAAGTTTCCCAACTTTTACAAAAAAAAATGCTTCTAGAATTCTTATGCAGGGACCTTTTCTGAAAATGCATCCAGTCCATATAGACTGTTCAACAGTTGGGGCCTGAACACACAGGCAGGTCAAGGCAGGGCGTTTCCTAAGATGCACTGACATTGTGAAATAAATACATACACACACCCAAACTTTAAAACGAAGGGTCACCGCCAGTGCTGTGACCAACTGCACAGATGGTAATCTCAGTGACTAGCATATTCTTGGTTGTGTGTGTGTGTCATCAAATACACTCTAGCAGGTCAAGGCAATTTACCTGAAATCCTTCAAATATGTCCTCTTCAGCCTTAAAACATATCTCTAGACATTTGCTTTCCTAAATAATAAACTTACAACAGAAAATAAATTTGTTTTGGTAATAGCAGTGTCCAATTGGCATATTACAACATAAAAATGCATATATGTAATTATGTAATCAATCCTTTGCCTTGTATATTTGATCCTTTGCTCAAAGAATATGTGTAAGATGCAAACATATGAACAATGTGCATTCATTTCCTTGGAAAAGCACTGCTTGCTAAAATATAGTGCAAAATCTAATCACTTTAAAGTTAACCTACTTTTGAATTTTATCAAAATCCATCCATAATTGTTTTAGATATGTTGCTACCTAATAACCTTTTACTAAAACATGCTTCTAGAATCCTTATATAGAAACTTTTTCTGAAAATACAAGTCTTGTAAGTAAGTTTAATTTGTGGAGCACATTTGAAACCAAAGTGCCTCACAGTATGTTTTATGGCATTAGTTTTACATTGCCATCTTCAAAATAATTTATCTGTGAGCTTTAATGCAACAACACTGTTTTTCCTAAAGGCCTCTGCCCACCAGCTTCAACAAAGTGATGAAGCACTGCACTTCCCACACTCCATTAGTTGAGGTTCCACTCTTCCTAATACAACCCCGCACACCAGCCCGATTGGGGTCTATTTTTGTTGCTGCCGCTTAAAGAAATCTGTAAATTGAATCCTATGGTGTTCGCAGCACAGCTGGTGAGCAGGGGGAAACAAAATATACACGTGCCAAGTATACTGCCTAATAACCTATAACCATAACCTAATGGACTTAGTAAATACAATGTAATTAATGGATACAAAATAATGAACGTATATGCAATACACGGTGACAGCCCTGAACAGCATCCTCAACTAAGGGCTCACTTCCACCAAACCCTCTACGTATACAGCATGTGCACAGCACGTGCCCGCTTTCTGTCCGTATTCATTTAGAATGCACGTTAACAGATTAGACCATTTCCACAGCATGCGTGATCTGAGCGTATTCTGTCACACATACACACATATTGTACATGCTTACGTCCTGTACACACTCAAGCCGGTGGAAATGAGGCCTAAAATCCCAGCTTGTAGGTGCCAAATGTCACTGAGGCTGAGAGGTGATTATGTCAAGCAGCAATAGTACTTTTTCAGTAAGGGACTACAGGGGAACCTGGGGGAGAGGATGGGTAGATCATAAATAAGCAAGAGAGGAGAGAGAGGGAGCTAGGGAAAGAAAAAAAAAAGACAGAAAAGGACATGAAGTAAAAGAAAGGAAAGAAAAATGGAGAGAAACAAGTGTTGACCAAGACAAACATAAATGTACCAAAAAGATTGGGATACATACAGTGATGAATGAGTGTACAGGGTGTTCAGATAAGATGTTATGAGAGGTATACAGAGAGACACAAGGCAAGAGAGGGAGGGGGAGGAAGAGGAAGAGTGAGAGCGAGAGATAGAGATAGAGATAAAGAGAGAGAGAGAGAGAGACAGAGGGAGAGAGAGAAAAAGAGAGGAAAAACAGAGGCTGAGAAAGGGAGTGTAAAGAAGTGGCACTGGTAGAGAGAGACAGAGAGAAAAAGACAAAGAGACCAAGAGAGAAAGGCAGACATGCCAATGAAGAGGAAGTGTGGAGAAGGGGCAGTTATAAAGAGAGAGACAGAGACCAAGAAAGAGAAACAGAGAGAGAGCAAGAGAGACAGAGACCAAGAAAGAAAGGCAGAGAGAGAAAAAAAGAGAGACAGAGAGAGAGAACACCGAGGGAGAGAGAGAGAGAGAGACAGAGACCAAGAAAGAGAGACAGAGGGAGAGAAAACGAGACAGAGAGAGAAAAACAAGGAAGACAGAGAGGCTGATGAAGAGGGAGTGTGGAGAAGTGGCACTGATAAACTGCCAGATAAACATAGTGCTCGTGAGAGGCGGGAGAGTGGAAACAAAGCCACCATTCTTCCACCGTCTCCCTTTAACCTTCTTTTTATTTCGTGTCATTTCATTTCCTTCGTTCTGCAGACGCTGCTATTTGTCTTCTTGACTAACGAGACTGTAAAGTGGCCTGTACGGCGCTGTGACACTGCGCTATGCTCCCTCTGTGGGGTTAACCTGAGAACAGACCTTAGAGCAGGGGGAAGAAAGATGGGTTTCATTTCTTCATTGTGCGGAAATTACAGTATCAACATCAATTTTATTCTTAAAAAACGCCAAGGAACGTTGTTCTGTTTATGGCAAAAAGAGAGTGAGCCATAAGGTCCATTGAGATCACGAAGCCTTGGCTTCGAGCCTTGGAATGCTTGAAATGATTACTGTAGATCTTTCTAGGCCTTTCTAGGTACCGAGCTGCCCAAATCATTAGATGGTCTGTCTACCTGCTGCTCTAGACACCTTGCTGCTTTGTCACTCCTATTGCTCATCAGCTTGTAAGTAAAGAATAGGTGCGATTCCCTCCAACATTTAGGCAAATAAAAAAAAAAAATCACTCCTGCTTTCTAATCATCACAATCCCTGCGATCCTACAACAGAAGCAACTTTTATGGTGAAATTCACATTTGATAATGAAACTGTGACCTCAAGCCACTCTGACCGGAAGGCAGTAATGTGGCACTGACGTGCAAATAAAACCTGTATGTGTCTGCACATTTCTGTCAGTGCAACCTGACCAACAGTGAACTAGGTAGAACATTCTAGAACATTCCAGAACAATCTCATTAATTTCCACTTGTGTCCTTCCTCCAGTGAAGAGGTCTGGATGAGGTATTCTCACATGCTTGAAAAGAGTGCTGGCTGCACTCTACTGGGTAGAACAGTGGGGTTAAAGCAACACTTTAACCCTAAAATAATGTTTTCAACATCGTGTCGGCGGTTCATCAGCTTGTAACTGGGTGAAAGGCACTTCTGAACTCGCTTTGATGCCCTCCATGGTCTATAACCACACTAAGTCAGTTTGGAGGAGCGGAGCTTCTCTCTGTAGTTTGAATAAGACACAATCCCGCTTCTAACCTGTAGGGCGACTGAAGACAAAAACTACTTAGTGTTGCTTTAAGTGGATTCGATTGTTTTTCATTACCGTATAACTGCGCTAAAATGAAACCAGAGGCTGTTTATAGGGGGCAGACCATCTGAAGAGAAACCCATATGGAAACAATTTTAAAAAATGTTTTTTTTTTTTTTTTCACTTTTCTGTACTTGTTACTGAGACAGAGTAATTTTTTGAAGTTGCTATATATAGCCTAAGAATGAGACTGGTTAATGCAAACATGGTCTAAAAATGGCCCACATGGTGAAAAGAAACACCTTGAGGGCAGAAAAAATAGGATACAGACTAAGAAAGGCACGCAGCTTAAGTAGGGAGTTTTTAAATAGCATGTACGGGGACGCAGGGGAACGGTTTAGTGCGGGAAAGTTGCTTTTGGCGGCTGTAAATGCTGTGTGTGTGCACGATACACACACACACACACACACACACACACACACACACACACACACACACACACACACACACACACACACACACACACACACACACACACACACACACACGCCTGTGAGCATGTCACACACACAAACACATGCTGCAAACATACAGAGTATATGTATGTTCTGCGTCTGATCCACAGGCTGTCTGTCCGACTGGGGTGTCTGTTCCAACAAGGGCCATTGTTTAGTCTGCCAAACACTGTTTCCAATTAAATAGAGGGCACATTCTTTCCTGGCCCTTGATTCAAATCTCCGGTTTGTTTTGTCTTTCTATTCTATCACCAATTACGCCATTGCTCACAGTGATAGAAGGCAGACCCAATGCCCTAGATACTTGTGGAGGTCAGCAGGTCACTTGAGCCACTGGATGTTGGCTTTGATGCAGGAAGCAAGTCATCATAGACATCATATGACATAGACTATTCCCATAGACTATATAGAGTAGGTATAAATGAGATTTTATGGAGATTACGCATAGTTTTATATGGGGTCATTACATTGAATGTATAACAAGTCATGTGCTGGAGAGAAGAGGGGTTGTAAAGCGGTCGAGGTGATTTTCACTTCGAAACAACTCTGACTGCAGGTGGGAGTCCTATGCCAGGTCTAAAATGTTCACTCGTTTAATACATCGGCTAGTGCACTACAGGGGGTGAGTTGCAGTGTTTTGTTCCATATATAATGCACTGCGTAGGGTGTGAGTTGCATTGTTTTGCTCACTATATAGCGAACAAGTGCATAATTCAGATTTGGTGCTCGTCTTAAGTGAGATGCGGACATGCTTGGGTGGGTGCATCCTTTACAATGACAACAAATTTCCTAATGGCAGATATTCATTTGCTTCTGTGGTCCCACATCTGTCTACGATATGAACAGTGCCAAAATGTCACAGTGGCTTTGACTGGTGAGGAAGCCCAGGCCCGGATGAGATGCTGTCGCCAGCACAAACTAATCTGCGTAGTGCTATTCAGGCACGTCCGTCTGTCTGTCCCACCGCCTGTGCTGCAGGCTCTGTCTGTCTGTCTGTCTGTCTGTCTGTCTGTGCTGCAGGCTCTGTCTGTCTGTCTGTCTGTCTGTGCTGCAGGCTCTGTCTGTCTGTCTGTCTGTGCTGCAGGCTCTGTCTGTCTGTCTGTCTGTCTGTCTGTCTGTCTGTCTGTCCTGCAGGCTGTGTGTGTGTGTGTGTGTGTGTGTGTGTGTGTGTGTGTGTGTGTGAGTCTGAAGCCTGGCTGTTGTGAGGCATGTTCCTGCTTGAAAATACAACAGTTAGCTCAGCTGCTCCGGGTTCCCACGACACCCCTCAGGGCCAATTTGTAGTCCAGGCAACAAGCGCCGCTTGGCAAAAAACAAAACATAACAAAAAAAAAAGGGTCAACAGATGTAGCTGCACTGGAGGCTTTCAAAGACCTGCGCCGGCGATAAAAAAGCAGTAGAACTGATTGAGCACAACATGTGGTTTTAATACGAGCCTGTATGAACTTTGAGTTACTTTCCAACTTGAGTTACCTGACAACGTCTGTG
>CM050215.1:13124749-13177249 GCA_027475355.1 Coilia nasus | reverse complement strand
CCCAAAGGATGTGGTCCGTCAACCGTTCGGCCATCATCGTCAGGTCCCCAGCTTTGAGAGGAATAAAGAGCGCAAACATGGGAAAACCACTGAAGAGCATAAAGACAACAAACACAACTACGCATTTCATCTACTAAACGAATCACTGACTGCATATGAATACTGTTTACATCTCTGCTAATGAAGCTGACTAGCTGGGGTTACATTCAACTTATTTGCATAAGTACCGGTAATGCACATTCATAGCAAATTGGCTTAATGAGATGCCCATTACCGACCGCTTTAGATTGCCATAATTAACACTCATTTTAATTGTTTCCAAGTGAAGATTTCTAAATAATTTCGAATAACTAAAATGCACATTAACAAGTTGGATAGAAATCCATCTAATGTTTCTTTAGGCATAATAAAATAAGGTCGATTGAGCAGTGGATCTCATTCTGCTTACCTGCAGCTGTAGACATCATTGACCTGATAGTGTTTGTTGAAGGCAATAGCCTCCATGCTATCAGTTAGTGGTCCGTCCAAAACCCTGATCCCTAATACAAACAAGAAGGATACAATCATTCATTTACATCACATACCCAAACATCTCTAGATACACTTGCATTGTCATCTACATGCAAACATAGCAATTGAACATTACCTTTACTTTACTGTTTTAATGTGTTTTGAACATGTACATTTTTCAATTCACATTGCTGATCCTGTATAAACATGTGTGCTAAACCAGATGTGCAGGGGTAAAACGTAATTCTGAGGACTGTTGCTTTCACAATCGATCTGCAGACTCCTTGAAACTACCACCCCCCCCCCCCAATTTGAAGCCACTTCTCATTTTCCACACGCACACACCTGCAACCTTGCTGCCATAAGCGACACCCACAGCGCAGAAACTGTTGTTAGACACGGCAGCGATTTCTCCCGCGCAGCGGGTGCCATGGTGATTGTCGCTGCGGGCGTCAGGGTGGGGCATGGGATCGGGGTCATTGGAGTTCAAGTCATAGCTGCCCTCAGGACTCTTCAGAGACAGAGCAAAAAGGCACCAGTTTATAAGACTACTTTCAGAGTCTCAGCTTTCAGATGACACCTACTGTAGCAAGCACACACCCTACATATACACCACCAAACATGCAAAATATGCTCTTTTTAAGCTCAGGAGTGTCAGGATTAAAAATTTGGGAAACAATCGCAAGGCAAAGATCCATGCAAAAATTATTTAACTGATTAAAAATGTCCAACACCAATTTTCAAAGCAAATTTCCAAAACGTGGGAGATGCAGCAGGGATCACAACAGCTACACAAGACAGCCTTTATATGGTTTTTAAGGTCACGCGCACTGGAGCCATTGGTATCATCTTACCCTCCTGAGGAAATTTGTAATGTACAACACATACGAACAGAATACGGCCGCTTTTCCAACCTAGTTTTCCACAGCAACACAATGGCTGGTCTACTTACGTAGTTGGGCTGAATGTCTTTTAGTGTGTGTTGGACACCGTCGTCCACGACAACCACCGTGACCCCGACCCCCGTGATATTGCGCTCCCAGACTCCCGTCACGTTGATGTCCATGCCCGCCCTGAGCTCATTGTGCTGTGAGAGAGAGAGATGACGTTGATGAAAAAATTAAGACAAATTAAAATTATATTACATTACACTTAGCAGACGCTTTTACCCAAAGACACTTACAAAAGGAGGACATAATAAGCTAACCGATGTGTAGAGAAATACAGAGTAAACAGACTACACACATACACACAAGGACATACATATGCCTTAGCTAAGTTTCCCGGGGCAGGGACACTTCATGTCATGTTTATGTCATGTATATGTGGCGTGTGGAGCGGGGGTCAAGGGAATGGGCGATCTATCTGTCTATCCATCTATCTATCTATGACCTGGAAAAGATATTTGGACGAACACTGCACCACTGAGTACTGATAATATACTAGCTAAATGTAAATTCAGGAATGATTCAGCATTCGTTTTTAAAAGGCTTATGCAGAATTTCAATGGCTCTGGATTATTTTGTTATACAACAGTGCTGTGAAAGCAATTTCAGTGAGCATTAAAAACCTACTGCTTCAACAATATTGATCGCACCCCAATCCTGATCACATTTTTTGCAATTTCCCTTACAAATGAATTGAGGTTTCAGTGCTCTTGTTTCCAATGTTATTTGACTGCAAGTCATTGTCCCTTATATCCCTTCAGGACTACTTCTCACATTGCAGGAGCCTGCAATTAGACACCTTTAAACTTGCTTAGCAGGGCTGGTGACATAGCTTCGTCCTCCTGTCCACTCCAGATCGCAATAACAATGTCTACAACTAATGCCAAGATAATTTGCTCTTCCAAGCAATCAGTAATGACAAACAATTTTTGGCCAGATGCTCTTTCTGGGCTTTAGTTAAAGTTTGAGATGCTCTTTGGATGGGATTACATGTGTGCAAAAGTTAGGAACACTTTAGGCAACTCTTTTGTCAAATAATTAACATGCCTTTTCTCTTGTGGCTGTAAACAACCTTTGAAAAAAACACACACTGACGCATATTGGCATCACCCTGGCAAAAACCTGTTTCCAAATGCGTCTGTAAATGTTTTTTTAAGGTTGTGACTGTGCTATTATATAAAAGGCATTAATTATTCGTAAAAAAGGAATTTTCTTGAATATTTCTATTTATTACAATGTGACTCTTCATTGTGACTTGAATGTGCTTAACAAAACATCATCATATTGCATTGTTATTTTTAATAAACACAATACCACAGCTATGGGCATAAGAATCCTGATTAACATGGCTGCCAAAGAAAAACATGCAGTACATTTTGTTATGCTGTTTGTTTTGTTAGTGGTGCATGGTTTCAAATTGATTCAAATTCAAACACGGTAAGACTTCACCAATCATTATCGAGAATCCTCTGCAAAAACATTGTTTTTTCCGCTGCTGAAACTAAATTACAGGTAACAAATGTTGCAACAGGAAAGTGTATAGATAGAGCGACAGGAAGAGGGTGCAGAATAGATGAGATTGTCATTTGGCAATGCTGCCCTACAAATCCAAAGGCAAATTGACTTTAAACTGGAAATTGGCTGTACACCCCCTTTGTTTTGTGACTACATTTCTTGCTTCTTGCTATTAAGAGAGTAGACAAAAGCATCACTACTATTATACCTAGAGCATGTTTGACTGGGCAGTATGACAACGTTTATGTAGTTACTGCACTTTGTAGGGCAGAATGGTGCATCAATGACAAAATGATTGTCACTGACAAGGACAAAAAAACCAAGGCTAATTTTTATTCAAATTCAGTGATCTGCTGACTACAGTTCTATGTAGGCTATAGGCTACCCTGTATTTGGAAGTTAGTGAACAATTTCAATACATATTCAGTCTACTTTATGCTGCTGTGTAAACATGTGTAGCCTAGTTAATTGTCAATTCTGTGTAACATTATTTAAAAGCTATGCTGCTTATGCATGATGCAGCGTACTATGGAAAATTACGGCTTGTGAACAGTGTGAAAACCACCCCTTTTTGTCACACTCAGAAACCACTTCCAGGAAAGGGGCTAAGTGTGCCTGTGACGAGTTTCAGACAGGTCACATGACAGGACAGGCCTAGCCCCTCTAGGACCGTCGTTTAGATCAGGCCAGACATTAGCGGGGTTCCCATTACCGGGCCAAACCCGAGCCGACACGGGTGTACCGGTGCTAAGTGGTTTCACACCTTCAGGGGGAGGTGCTAACACGGGCCTACAGGGGCTGTCCTGGGTGCTAGTAGCCCGCGATTTCTGGCCCAACTAAAACGATGGTCCTAGAGGGGCTAAAGGGGGTCTAGAGGCGGTGTCAAGATCGGGGCGGCGTCAACATTTGGAAGCAAAATAAAGCGAAGATGGCATGAGTATTATCTGCACCTGTATTACCGTTGTTACTGAAGAATATGAAAAAGATGGATCACCAGTTCTGGTCAGCTGAATATATCCGTGCTCTCTCCGTGGTCTGGGCAGAAGACGACATGAATTTAAAAAAAAAATGACGAGGTTTGCAGAAACGAGGAAGTTGGACATTCAGCGAACAACAGCCCGGCAAATTCGCGAGAAGCATAAAAAACTACGGATAGGCTATAAAGACATGATATAACAAACCAATCCCCCTTCCCCACATAAAATAAATCTGAATTGCTTTTACTGCTTAATCCTACATTCTCTGTATGTCTCGTGCTGCTGGTGAATGCTTGGCTGGTACATTTCAATTGCCCACCGTGATGCGGTGGATTAAATGACTCCTTGTCAAATTAATTGGAGGAAACAAATGACTAGGCCTATAACATTGCCTTGTGTCATTTTAGGCTACTTTTTAAATGCAGTTTCGCAGTGCTGAAGTTTGCAGCTGCCGACATAAGATCCCAACTTGCCAGTGTTTCTCCTTTAGGCTATGCCTTGTGCATTCTCCGCGGTGACTTCGCAGTTAACTGTTCTAAACGTGTGTGTCAAGCCAATAGGTCAAAATCACTTGTTTTTCTATTAAATTGTTATATGTATTTGCCATTTCCGACCGTTTGGGCTGACGGTAGTGGTACCGTTGGTTTAAAACAAGACTTTTCTTCCTTTAGCAACCGTTGCCATCAGTAAACAAAAGTAGACTCTCTAATAGTCTACAATAGCCTATAGATGACCTAGCTCATATTTGGCTGATAAAAATTGCAAGTTGTTGATCTAATTAGTATTAAAATTAACTGTTTCGGTCATTGTTATACCTTCAAGTAGCAGTAAATTGTGCAATTTGGCTACGTTTTGTTGGCAGCCCTGTGTGGAAATATCCGAATGTGAGACGCATTATGCATTTGACGCTCCGTGGCCGTCGGTCTTGTTTCACTAAAACATGAAAGAAACAAATGACTAGGCCTATAACATTGCCTTGTGTCATTTTAGGCTACTTTTTAATGCAGTTTTGCAGTGCTGAAGTGTGTGGCTGCCGACATAAAATCCCAACTTGCCAGTGTCTCTTCTTTAGGCTATATGCCTTGTGCATGGTAACGTGGTTCTCCGCGGTGACACAGTTAACTGTTCTAAACGTGTGTGTCAAGCCAATAGGTCAAAATCACTTGTTTTTCTATTAAATTGATATATATTTTCCATTTCCGACCGTTTGGGCTGACGGTGGTGGTACCGTTGGTTTAAAACAAGACTTAATTTCTTCCTTTAGCAACCGTTGCCATCGGTAAACAAAAGTAATGCAATAGGCCTATAGCCTAGATGACCTAGCTCATATTTGGCTGATAAAAAATGCAAGTTGTTCATCTAATTAGTATTAAAATTAACTGTTTCGGTCATTGTTATACCTTAAAGTAGCAGTAAATTGTGTCATTTGGCTGTTTTGTTGGCAGCATTGTGTGGAAATATCCGAATGTGAGACGCATTCCCTAACAAGCATTTGACGCTCCGTGGCCGTCGGTCTTGTTCCATTAAAACATAGGGACGGTGTATTTTTTGCTTTATAGCCGATAGTAATATATAGAAATATATTTGAACATGAACAACAAGGAGGACGATCTGCGCCAGCAGAGGTTCCATGGCGTCTATTATCCTCCAAAGAAGTATTTTCAGTCAGAGATATCGGCAGTAGTTATAATCGTCTTCTACTGATGCTACTGAATTGCCCGCCTATCCTGCTTGAAAATGGGCTGTATCAGTGACGTTTTCGCAAACGAGGGTGTAACCCAGAGGGTCTAGTAGCCAGGGAGTGGGAACACAACAGCTCTCAGGTCATGGGGCTAGTGCCCTGGGTCTACAAGCACCGAGGGTGGCCCCTAAAGGCCCGGGCCGGCACCGGCCCCGGAATGGGAATGCGGCTATTGTGGGCCATTAACCCCAAGATAGCCCCAGGTGGGCCCTGTTAATCCTATGTCTGTGTGTGGAATCATAGACATCCTATGACTATGTGTGAAATCATAGACATGTGTGCAATCACTTAGCCCCTGTTGGTTCGGCTTTGGCTCGACAGTGTAAAAGGGGCTATAGACTCACCAGATGCCACTGCTTGGGGTACTTGGGGTCGTTAAATGCCATGCTCCTCTTCGACCTGCTGAGAACGAGCTCCTGCGAATGCCACGCCACGTACGGGTGTGAAGCCAGAGCGTTCCCCGCGCCGCTGACATCTCCGTCCCTGTCCGCGTGCCCCTCGTCCGCCCCCTGGCACAGCAGGTAGTGCCCCTCCAGCTGCCCGATCTGGCCCTGGTTCTCCAAGCCAGCATCCTTGGCCACCAGGTGTGCCAGCCTGTCCAGGTCGTGCCCTTCCTGGTCCAGGTGCTCGTGCAAGCGCACCGCCCACGACTGCCCCGGGCCGCAGGAGGGAGGCGGGGCAGGGAAAGGGGGGGTGGGGTCCGGGGATGAGGACGGGGGAGAGGTGTGCAGAGGGTGGACGCTCAGCAGGATCAGGGGGGAGAGGGAGAGGAAGAGGAGGAGTAGGAAGGAGGAGGATGGGGGTAATGCCATGGCAGTAAGCGCAGGACTTCAATGCTGCCGCTCCACATTAGAGCCGCAGCCTGGCAGGGAGAGAATACAGAGGAGAACATCACGTCAAACAGGGATGGATGGGGGGGGGAATGAGGTTGAGGCAGATGGTGGGAGAGTAGAGATACATGATGAGGGAAAAAAACATTGGGTAAATGACCTAACAAAAACGATGCAAATTTGACAACTGCAATACAATGACAGAAATGACAGGTAAGATTCTTTATAAAGAACTGTAGATTTAAAGGAGAAAAAACAAAACCAAATGTGTGGCAAACTGGCAGCTCTCATCCAGCGCAGTGCTCATATTATGCCCCACTCTGTAGAACATTTCGGTATCCATAACCATAACGGTATCCATACAATAACAAGTACATGAGTTGGATATAGCATAGAAAGCCTATGATAAAAATGACTCATGTAATTTAGGATAAGTGATAACACAACAGTCAAAGTCATCATTAAGCTGTGGAGCTAGAGTGGTAGAGATCTTGTCCCACAAGCCTGTCACGTAGCCAGTTGTGAGTTAAAATTAATACACGATTCTTTCTTACTACTATCCACTCAACAAAATAAGAAAAGCAGTGTCTAAAACACGTAAAACAAAATAATGTAAGAGAAGGTCTTGAACACAAGTGACTACGTTGCTACGTTTATGATCATTTGTACGTGCGCCTGCAGCTACAGTTCGTTCATTTAGTTTATCTATGTTACAATGTTTTGCTAGGGACAGAACTGAATTGAACTTCATGTGCCCACCCAGACGTCTGACGTCCTGAGAGGCCTTTTATCTAATTACTGAATGGGTTTTCGGAAGCGCAGCAGTTCCAAAATAGCCTGGGCTGAGACGATAGCGGTTTATAGCCTCTGTCCACCATCAGTGGTAATACAAATAGAGGTGTGAACCATGTTTGATTTTCATTGTCGTCTTGTTAAAACATTGCCCCAGCCGACATCTACAAACCGACAGGTTCTTTCCACCTATCTGAGCACGATTATCACAAAATTACCTCCGCGTGTGGTTACTTGATGTCGCTTTTGACCAGGATAAAAAAAAACAAAAACAATGTACAAGGACGGCTTACTCATTTTTAACACTTAGTTTGAATTTGTTTCTCATTGCTTTTGTCTGAAGCGTAGCAGCTAGGTTCCAAGAAGTCAAACTTAGCCTATTCGTGCAGCTGATTCCTTCCTGTGAACAAGTGTCAACATTAAGCCAGGAGAGCTAGCTATCGAACAACGGTGTTGGTGACAAAATATAAATGTATCAATTAATTGATACAAGAGATGTCATACCACAGAGAATACCGATCTAACGGTTCATCTAGTATATAATTTAAGATGTGAGTTTTGTGTTTCTCCAGATCACTGTTGTGATGGTGCGCTTCAGCACTCGCGAATTAGCGTTAGCTAACCTGACAGACTCATAACCAAATAAACCATTAATAAGATACGAACCATCATGTATCGCGTGCATGTCTAATCTATATGCTATAGCCTACTTACCTTTGTGTCAGTCTGTCCCTTCGAAGATCGCAAAGAATTAAACTGACAGCTTCTTCCACGGACTTCGGACTTGTCATGTCAGCGACAAGATACTTCCGCAATTGTGATCAATTCCGTCATTTCCTGTGTTTTGTCGCGACTAATTTTCCGGTTTTACCTGACAGTCATGTTTTCCACTGAAACCTGCAACCCCGCGTGTTTGTGCGTCAGTCTGCACCTCCCTTATACCGCTCATCAGTTGCTGGTAGTATGGAGATAGATTTGTCTCATAAAGATTTGTATAAATAAATAAAAAAATATATAAATATAAATACATTTATAAATATTCAAACACAAAATACAAATACAAAAACGCGACATACAATTAAATTCAATTAAAATTGGTGATGGTCAGGCAATATCAGCTAATATGATATTAACTTTTATATTACATTTAGCAGATGCTTTCATCCAAAGCGACTTACAAGAGGATACTTTACTTAAAGCTTTAAATTTACCTACCTACTTTTGAATGTACATAACCATCATCAAAAACCCTTCAATTGATTCCAAGACTGTGAAAATGTGATGATTATTAGTAGATGAATCTGTGTAGTCAGTGTCTGACCAAGGTCAGAAAGCACCATCTAGATGGGACATAATGGGGTGAGAAAATTTTGAACCCCATAATTTTTCAACATTAGGGCCCCATATAAAGCAAATAAAACAAAAAAAGATGGCAAACAAATCCTAAGGGAGTATTTGTCATACTACACTATAATACAAGTAACATTATTGTCCCCAGCACAGGATGCCCCACCACCCATACCTGATTTGCCTATTCATTAACTTTCACTTCAACATCAACAACACTATAAATACTTGCATTGCTGCTGATTATCTGCATTATTTATTAGGCTAAAGATTAGTGCTGAATCTGTTGTATTAACATTAGTACAGCCAAATTTGCATTATTATCTGATTATTTGAACTGATACATTTTAAATTCATAACCTACATGGTCTCTTTTATAAAAACAGTCAGTAAATATAAAAATATTAAATATAAAAGATTGCACGAAGCAGTAAAATGTATGTGTTGTTAAAGGCACAACATACTCTTTACTGGTAGGTATTGTAGTTGCTTTATTGATTGGGCCATCATTTAAAATTATTTACACCAGTCAGAAGATAATATAGAGTCAATACATATACTTCTCATCAATCACTGACATCTCCCTCCCTGGTCCTCTAAAAAGCTTTGCTCTCCTCAGTGTTTTGGTAGAAACCAAGCTGAGAGTGCCTGAGGCATGTAAAACTGAAATGGTGTATTTCACTACATAAAGCTCCTGGGCTTGTGTCATCCTACATCTTAGCTGCAGTGAAACCCTCCTGTGGCTGGTGAAGAGACACATAAGGAATGTTCTTGGAATGTTCTTTGACAAACCTCAATGGACTGATCCAAAATTTCCTTCAGGTGACCGTGTGTCTTTACTTGTTTTACCAATAGGAGGTGTGTTTTTCCTAACAGTGTCAGTGAACTCATCTGACAAGAACAGTTATGTCAGTTGTGTTTTCTTTTTTGCATATTATGACATTTATGTTGGTATGGATGCACAGACGGCAGCATTTGTGTGTGTGTGTGTGTGTGTGTGTGTGTGTGTGTGTGTGTGTGTGTGTGTGTGTGTGTGTGAGAGTCTGTGTGTCTGAATGCATGCGTTTGCATTTAAGCAATGTCCCACATTAATAAATGTGATATGTTAAGCAGACAAATATTAAATTTCATTGAAGAACCATTAAAAAAGTGTCATTAATTTTGTTAAATACACATACTTACTTCAGTACTTTGATGCATAAACTTACAAAGCCAGCAGCAGAATCCCTCCATATATACCATGTGTTACATTATACTGTAAGTGGTCTGAATATGTGATCACATCAGCAGGTAATTCTGAATCATTAGCACTTGATATGAGATTTGTAAGAGGCTGGTATCATATCACAAAAAAAAAAACGACTCCATTTTTTTCACTATTCCGGTTAATTCGTAAGGTCCCCTGATCTGGATATGTTTTCTTTCATGCCACACGCGCATGTTGTACAGTCACAAACACACAAAAACAGTTACACACACTGTCTACACATAAGCACCCTCCCTCACTGACAGTTGCAATGTTGCAACATCAGCGCTTTGATGTCTGTGTGACAAAAAAGATTTAAACTCGACATTTAGAGGAGACATTCCCACCAATTTGTGTGTGCACGTGTGTGTGTGTGTGTGTGTGTGTGTGTGTGTGTGTGTGTGTGTGTGTGTGTGTGCGTGCGTGTATTTTCATCATTTCTCACAAACCATGTCCCTCTGTTTTTGCATTAATGTTTCTGTGGTCACTTTGGACCCACAACATTGATACTCCTTTGTAAATATGCGGCACGTTGTCCATTATCAAATACAAACAACGGGTTACTTCAGGAGGGAGATGTCATCGGCAAAGTCCCCACCGGTTAAAGGACGCAGGCAGCGGGCAAAGCGCCACTGGCACACCATGAGGCACAAGGGCAACATGAACAGGGCACAGATGCCCGCCATAATGTAGGCGATGGTCATGAGGGTGGACTCGTCTGTCTGCGGGATGTTGTAGCCACAATCCTCCAGGTCGAAGCCATGGAAGGGGCCCTCCACCAAGGCTGTGCGGAACTCGTCGTGCACTATGGACACAGACAAACAACAGATGACACAATCCACATGGGGCTTTCTGCCTCATAAAAAAACATGAATTACAGACAGACAGACAGACAGCTTAACATTTTAAATGCTTTGGGTAAGTTAAAAAACGATCAAAAAGATAAGCTTCTCTTGGCAGTTCATTGATTTCAATGCAAAACAATAGACGGAAACCCTAACAGCAACTAACAATTAAAACAATTTTCAGTATTTCAATATCAGACTGATATGACAGACACAAGTATCTTCGGCCTTCATGTCCTTACCATGGCACGTGCTGACAGCAAAACCGATGCGCTTGTTCTGGCGGTCGAACACCACGTAGAAGCCCTCCATGATGACGGCACCCATGACTGTTCCTGTGCTTGACTGGGACACGGCGAACTTGTAGCAGTCCTCTTGGGCCGAGGCCACATCCTCTACGGGACGCAGGTACTGCTGCAGAGGGCATGGAGGACAGGGGAGGGGTGCATCAGAGCAGTGTTTCTCAAAGGTTTTCAGACCGAGCACCACCACCCCTTAAAAAAACCTCAAGGACCACTCCCCCTATGAGGCTAACAGGGCTATGTAAATGCATGAGTTGGTGCAGCATCACAGCCCTAACTAGAGAATGGCATGAAGATGATATACATGTCATTTCCACAATTTGAGAAACGCTGCATCAGAGGACACATAGCCTCCAGCAATCCCGTCTTAGTGAAAAACCATGTATACCTTCTGCCTGTGCACTACTTAGCCAATCTACATTTATATGCTCATTGGATACGCTGGTTCAAAAGGTAGTTGGAGCAAATATTTGACAGGATTTTTACTTTCTGAAGCGAGGATTGACACCTCTGAGTCTGACACAGAGTCAATCTGGCTGTCACAGGACCACTGACAAACATATGACAGAGACCCATTTGCAAATTAAATAAATAAATGAAACTACCGTCCACTAAAAGAGATGGCTCAGTGGAATTGTTTTGTAGTTGGGGGGGGGGGGGTATTGTTTTTGCTGACGCATTTTTTTTGTGAATTACTCAACAGGAAATCTGGAGTGCACTTATAATCATAAAATGTGATTACATAAACAGTAAAATTAATAATCTTCCACACACCATATTATTCACTTGGGCCTTAAAACCACTGCAAGTTTGGTGTGTGGGAATAATTAACCTTTACATAACCTTTAGTACTTCCTATGCAGCTGTTATTTTTTCTACGAGTGCAAAACTAATGGGTGAGAATGTTTTTCATTTTTAAAAAGTCAAGGTAGGGGTGAGAGATAACATGTTTTGGGGCATGGCGAGGGTGAGAGTTGCGTGAGGATTTTCCAATCATCTTTCTAGAATTTTAGACTTTTATGGGGCTACAATAATTCCGATCATGCATCAATATTTTTACACTATTCCAACAAACTTAAAAACAAAATCGTCTTAACCTGCGGTAGGATGGAGATGCGGAAGGACTGGTTGCGGTTCTCGCTCATCAGGTAGAGAGAGATGACGGGGAAGATGTGCCAGGGGGTGGTGCCTGCCTGCCAGCACACAAGCTGCTCGCCCAACCAAAACCCAGGCGGGAACTGCTCAGTCTGCACCAGGAGAAGATCGAGAAGCGAGACGTTTTACTACAAAGTCCATTAAAAAAACATGTTTAAAAACAGAAATGAGCCATTACACATAAAACAACAGAATCAAAAAAAAAAAAAAACCGCATGACATATGTGTACAAAAGTTATGACATTATAACACATATATATATTAGAATACTGTGTAATAGGTAGCTCTATTTTTGTGTAAAGAAATTCGTACTACCTACTAATGCTTTCACAACATGACAGGTTTAGTGCAAGTGATAAAAGTGTGTGAATGAATGGGTCAGGAGAAGTGGGCTAGAGTAGCAAGAGACGAAGCCTGCCACAGAATCAGAGGATGACCTCAACAATCTTTGCCTTTGTATGTCCACGCTAAGACAATGGAGGGACTGACCCACACAGATACACTACTGTTGCTCATGTGACTATGACCCTCTTGAGTCACCACTGATTAAAAAAGTGCCTCTACAGTACTTTTCTTTCTTTCCTGATGCATGAGAGAGGAAACAAAGGAGAGAGAGAGAGAGAGAGAGGAGAGAGCAGAAGGACTGACCGAGGAGGCTGCCTCAATGGCTTTCACTGCTGCCTGAAAAACTTTGCGAGGAAGCCGCAAGTTGGTGGTTCCACTATCCACAATGCTCTTGTCATAATTATACTGCAAAAACATTTCAAAGAATACCAGTATTAACCACCTGACATGTACAAAATTACACGAATAGAATGCAATCCATTATGTAAGGGCTAACGTCCGAAGAGGTGACCAGTTCCGTGGAAATAATGGCGAGGTGGAGGCGAAGAACTCCACAACGGTGATTCAAATTTTTGAGATCTACTTCAAAGGTAGCCAGTTATACAAAGTTAATTCCCACCTCATCAGCCAATCGGAAAAGAGAATTCCATTGTTAAGGAAGATAAGTGCATTTAATCATTTTCAGACCAACAATACTATAAACTCCGATATTTTAAATACATACACAAAGACCCATGATATAAGCATGTGTTTTTACGCATTCCGACATTTAGAGTAAAAAACTGTAAGCAGTGATGTTTTTGTATTCTTCATTTTTACAGACCTCTTTACAATCCATGTTGAGATCCTGTCCATTGACCTCAATGCGCACAATGATGACCTCATAATACCACTCACGACGAATAGGAGTGTACCACAGGTCTCCTACATACAGGGAGGGGTCCGTCCCACCGATAATCTATGGAAAAACCATGTCAGTACACAAGTTAATTCTGTTATTTCTGTATTTGAAAATCCAGGTACAATAATAGTCTTGCTGCATACCAGCCATGTTTATAGATTTTCTTAAATTTTCTTTCATTTTTTCTCCTTTAATTTCCAAGTTTACTCAAGAAGTACAGTTTTAAAAGTCTCCTATGGAAGTAGTATGGTAGTTTCTATGTATCCTATGGTAGTAGTATGGTAGCCTCTATGTCTCCTATGGTAGTAGTATGGTAGCCTCTATGTCTCCTATGGTAGTAGTATGGTAGCTTCTATGTCTCCTATGGTAGCAGTATGGTAGTTTCTATGCCTCCTATGGTAGTAGTATGGTAGCTTCTATGCCTCCTATGGTAGTAGTATGGTAGCTTCTATGCCTCCTATGGTAGTAGTATGGTAGCTTCTATGTTCTGTCCACCTCACCATGCTTCCGCCTACAGTAGCACTGCCCAGGCTGTAGTTCTGTGTGTAGCCAACACCACAAAGCTGCAGGGAGAAGAGGTTGGGCACGCTGGTCTGATAGACCAGAGAGTCAAAGAAGGGCTCCAGGGTCTCATCAGGCTGCGGAGAGGAAAACAGAAATAAGAATAAGAAAGTTTTTATATCGTGTGCAATTTAGCTGACACTTCACATCCAGAGCATTTTAATTAGGTGTAGGAACAACCCCCCATTGAGCAATGTGGCGTTAGATGCCTTGGTCAAGGGCATCTCAGCCATGGATAAGCGTGCAGGGGAGTGCTCGTTGTTTACTCACCCCTGACTCAAATTTTTATACTGGTACTGGAATTTGAACCTGTGACCTGGTGATTCCAAGTCCAACTCCTTCACCAGCAAGCCAAAGCTGCCACAACTTTAAATTACATTGAATGTCATTCTAAGCACTTAAACTGACACTGAATGTCATTCTAAGCACTTAGTAAGAACTCTTTTAGTAAGTGTGCACTTATTACTCTGTAGTAAGTATGCACTTCTAAGCACTTTTTAAAGTAAGTCTGCACTTAGCACTGTATTTAGTAAGCGTACTCATGTTCCCCTCCTAACCCGCACACACCCGGGCAATTTCTGCATAGGCCAGCCCCAGGATCCCCTCCCAGTTGGAGCCGTTGATGAAGAAGCGGTCAGACTGGGTGATGGCCGCAATGTTGGCCCGCAGGGAGGCGTTGGGCCCGTGGGGGATGGACACCACGTCGGTGCCCAGCTCGCCCTCCCAGCGGCCCTGCGTGTAGGGAACATACACACTGAGGTCGAGGTCTTTGTACGAGGTGGACCTTCAAGGAGAAGCAAGGCAGAGGGAAGGTTAGCACCATGGACAGAGAAATTCACTGAAAATAATTTGCAATTCACTTTGCATTGCTCCACCAACTTAAGGCTAAATTTTGCTTTTGAATGACAACTCAGTTTGTAATTTACTTATATTATTTAAAGCAACACTAAGTAGTTTTGGTCCACTACAGGTTGGAACCAGAATTGTCTCTCATTTAAACTACAGAGAGACACTCTGCTCCTCCAAATTTACTTAGTGCAACTATAGCCCATGGAGGGCGGCAAAACAAATTCTCAAGTGCCTTTCTTCCAGTTACAAGTTGATGAACCACTAAAACGATTTCGGAAACATTATGTTAAGGTTGAAAACAATACTTAGTGTTGCTTTAATGGCCAGCATGTAGTATGTTGATATATATCAATCAAACAAAGGCTCTCTATGTATAACTGCACTAAACCAGTCATAGACTATTGTGCATAACAGATAACTTGTTATGAACTAAAAATCCTCAGCCAAAGGAATGACAGCAATACCACCACTGACCATGCAACACAATGCTGACCAGTAAGCTTTCAAACATGCTAACTCACAGTGACCGATGGTAGTATCTGCGAAGGAAAGGGTGAGGGGCCGCTCCAACAGCAAAATTACTGCTGCCTGTGTCGACCAGGATGTTCAACTGCAAGACAAACACAAAACATTACATACTCTCTGGCTTAGGCCTCATTTCCACCGACATGTGTGTATGTGTGACAGAATACGCTCAGATCACGGGTGCGGTGGAAATGGTCTAATCTGTTAACGTGCATTCTAATGAATACGGACAGAAAACGGGTACTTGCTGTCTACGCGCTGTATACGGAGAGTGTTTGGTGGAAATGAACCCTTACGCATGATCTGCGCGTATTCTGTCCCAATACAAACATATTCTACACGGATGCGTGCTGTACACGCTCAAGTTGGTGTGAATGAGCCCTTAGTCTGGTATGGCAATGTACAATGTCTCTCAAAGGGAGAGTGCCTCTAGGTTCTGATAAAGGAGATGAATCAATGATTGATTGGATACTGAACGCAAACCACAGGCTGTGCAGACTGGGTAATCCTGATCTGTCTTGGACAGTGATTGATTATGAAACTGACGCGTGTGTTAATGAGCAACAATTAACAGTGAGCAATCACACTTAATTCACTGTTTGAGCAAACACACATAATTCACTGTCAAATTGTAACTGTTGGTATTAAACATTAATGTTTTTTTCCTCTCCATGTAATGGGTCCATTTTTCAGGACCTATCCTCATCACATTTAGTCAGGAGAAGATATGATCAATTTCATTTTTCTTCACTTGAAGCGCCCTTATGTATTATGCATATTATCTTCCACACTGGAAATTCTTAAGCTAACTTCCATGAATTCATGGAAAGCTGAGGTCTAAAACATATAAATCTTACTGAGAAGAAGGCCAGTGTAGTCTTCAAAGCATTATCCAAAACCCTGATTGGGTTTAAGTATAGTCCCCCTGATTTACACAGAAGGCATAAGGTGTGTGAACTCTCTGAAAAAGGCTTTCTCATCCCAATGTGAACCACTTCAGCTAAAAAGGAGTTCAGCCCATAGCCTTGTCATATAGCCACATTGTACTAAACAATAACCCACATTCTATTAGTGCCAATTAATATAATCACACCTTTAATGAAGCATCCTTAGATGTTTGTCTGGACAAATAAGTAAGTGTGTCTTTGCACATGTGTGTGTCTATATGTGTGTTTGAGAGAGAGTGTGTCTGTCTGTCTGTCTGTCTGTCTGTCTGTCTGTCTCTCTGTATAAGTGCAGGTCGGGGTGGTCCTGGCAGAGGCCTTTGAAGCTCCTCTGAGCAGCTTTCTGTGGTATTTAAAGGGCAGATTCATTATTGATCGCCCCTCCTGCGTGCCACCAGAGATTGGCTGAAAGTTGGACAGACTCACTGACTGTGCAAAATGTGATTCTCATTCAACCCCTCCCCCCCTCCCACCACATGTGGTGAATGAGGCAGAGGAGAGAGGGAAGGAGAGACAGAGTGGGGGGGGGGGAGAGGGGCAACCTGAGAACAGTCAAGGGGGATGTGGAGAGAAGGGCGAGAGAGAAGGGCATGGGGAGCCGGTGGGAGGGATTGCACACAGAGCGAGCGCAGTAACGGGACAAGGAGAAGGTGAGGTAGCAAGGACAGAGAGAGCAGGGACAAAAGAAAGAGATCAATAAGGGATCACACAGAGAGATCCAAGCGCTGCAACAAATTCTCTAAAGTCTATACCTAACTACACAATGTAGTATGGACAGCAATGCAAAGGCTTCTGCGTGCCCAGGCACTTCCTTGTTTTTAGGACACTGGTCAACAAAGGAAGGGCACTGCACGGCCAAGAACCTTAGCTGTGCACTGCAATCGGTAAGTGTGGATGTTTCCCCACTTTCCCCCACATTCTGCTGCCCTCCATGCAGTTGTCCTCGCTCTCCGTCTGAGGGACAATCCGCTGACTCCTCTCCATCGATCCGTCCTGCCAGTTTCCTGCCCCTGCCTGCTAAATCCGGGATGCAAAGCTGTATCCTGACACAGTCAGACCTCCAACCCGCCACAAATCCACTGATATTTCCTCTCTTTCTCACTCTCGCTCTCTTCCATGCTCTCTTTCTCTCTCTGTCTCACTTTCTCCCTCTTTCTTTCTCTCTCCAACCTGCAACAAATCCACTAATATTTCCTCTCTTTCTCAGGCTTGCTCTCTTTCATGCCCTCTCTATCTCGTGCTATCTCTCTCTCTCTCTCTCTTTCTCTCTCGCAACCCTGTCCCCCTTCCTGTGCCCTGCCAAAAATAAGAGCCCTCATGGGAGAGTGTACCCAGGTTATCTATGACTTCTGGATGCACAGCATATGGGGGGGTTGGGGGAGTGGGGACTGCTGATGCAGGTAAAATATCTGAATGGAAAAATGAATGGAAGGGTGCTGAGAATGTGGGCTGGTCCTAAAGCTGGTTGTGCAATGTGACGGGTAGAGGATATAATCTTACGTAATAATATGTGACGAGCACATGATGTTTCTAAGGATTACAGGAACTGTATTTAGTTTTTTTTTTTTTTTCAGGACATGAGAGGATAGGACTATTCACCAATCAACAATGTGATGTTGCCATAATGAGTGAGTCTCAGCAGTAATATTTTGTCCAGAGCTTATCCCTGTGCCAGTCTGTACCCAGTCTTTCAGCTGTCATCAAAGAGGGAAATCCGTCTTTTTCTTTTTCTTTCCCTCACTTGCTCAGTGCTGTAGTAGTAAACATTTTTGTTTGTATCATACAAGGATACAGACACCAGAAAACTGGGATGTAGTTATCAAGACATTTGGATTCACTTTTCACAACTTCAAACAGTCTACTTATATATTTGTACTTATATATTTGTACTTATATATTTGTATCCATATTTGTATCCATATGATAATGGGGTCATTCATTTTTTCTTTAATTTTCAAAAAAAAAAAAAAAAAAAAAAAAAACCAACAAAACCTCTTTGTTTTTCCAGATCTGATAAAACAGAACAGGAAAGACAAACAGGAGTGAGGCAAACAAACATTCTTACCTTTTGAGGTGGGTTGCCAACAGCCATCTCGACGTAGTAACCTTGTCCAGATTTCCCCCGGAGATTGTCTATCATATCCACAAAACTGATGCCACTGGCGGCTCGCCGCTTACGAGTCGTCCTTGGAGCGGGCAGCCGAACCGCAGGCTGCGCCTCGGAGTGGGGGCCTTGCCGCAGGGGAATACGAATAGCCATCGAGTCGGAGCGTTGCGAGCCAGCATCGGAGCAGGTCACCAATAACAGGCCCGTTATCGTCCATAGAAACAGCATCCAAAATAGACAAGCCGTCTCCATTTCCGAATGCCGTCTGCTTAACTGCTGTCACGGTATATATTTTCTTGTATTTCGGCTTTGCTGTGCGTGTTTCTACTCACCATTGGTTTATCGTTACAGACGTGCTCATCGTATGATCCATTTCGTGAACAGCAAAGAACCAGTTGCAGCGATAATGTTAGCTATATTAAGCTGTTTTTCATTGCACTGTCACCGTCATTCGCCATCATTCGCAAGACAAGACAACCTACGTTTAAGTGCTGGTCCTCTATGTCATCCTCGCTGTCACCTTCTCCTCCTTAGTGTGGGAAGTTTAAATATAGAAACAGTTCACCGCATTTGATGCATCGATGCCAAAACCAATTTATCCAATATGGCTCTTATTTTCAAAGAAAACGGATGACAAAACAACAACGGCGAAGAAATCCATCAAATCAATGCAAGCAACTATATGGCAATGTATCGTTCTGGCTATCAACAACTCCGGATGCAGTGTCACTCAAATCTGAATCGCTGTGCTAAAATCCGTTCATCTGCCCGAGCATCCGTTCACGTTCATAGTGCGTAACCCTCTATAATACGCATCCCTCGACTGTTACACATCCCCTACCTCTGCCTTCTCCATCTTTCCCTTGCCTCCTCGGAAACTGAGCGCATCCCGATAAAAGCCTTGGTGAGGGAAGATGTGAGGCGGGAGGGATTGTGGGTATGGTAGTTTGCCTACCAGCTACCAGCTTAGTTGTCTGGTACAGCACAGGAAACACACAAAGAATTCGTAATTGAAAGTTTTATTGACAGTATTTTTTTGTATATTTTACAATATGCACAACAAGCTTTCTTAAATGGTTTATATTTTGACTACGTTTTTCAAATCCCTCTATTTATTTGGGAGATCAAGTGGAAGTCGGTGCATTATATTTTTACCTGACTTTCCCTGACTGCCCCATCTCAACAGATCAGTATTAGGTTGGTTATAATAAATATTATAAAATAAATAAAATGACTAGGGAGCTACTACCAACATTACCTCCATTCAATCCCACCCTGCCTCTGTGTGTTAGTCCATGTATCTATCTGTCTCACATTCAAAGACTAATCACAAGATCAGTCAGTCCACACGATTATCCATCCACAGCAGCAATAGCACCATGATGTCCACAGGAGGGGGCTGTGTAAGGCAGACATTGTCTTTTTCACCCCAGGTGTCCCCTGTCAAATCTGCCTAGGCTCTCCCAGGCACTGTGCAAGGGGAGAACATAGGAAGCTGGATAGCTGCCGTCCTCCTGCCTCTCCCTCTCCCTGTCCCTGTCCCTGCTCCCAGCGGAGTAGGCTGTGGTGGCGTCTGTGCGTGGGAGGGCCAGACCAATGTGTGCGGGCTGGAAGGGGACATGGTGTGAGGGCGGCAGGGGCTCTGAGGGAGAAGGACAAGGATGAGAAGAGAGAGAGAGAGAGAGTTTGAATGAGGACATGAGAGCACTAGTGGAGGGTACCAATAATGACCTGATGACAGCTCCTCGGTGACTTTACTGCACTGGGAATTTGTCTTTCTCTCTTTGCTCCTTGTCACAAAAAAAAGAAAGAAAGAAAAGGAGAAAACTGCCTCTGAGGCTTGACAGACAGCACATGCATGGGGGATTAATTCCATCTAAGCCAGTAAGAAAAGATTTAAGATAAACAGAAAGTAGTGTGTGTGTGTGTGTGTGTGTGTGTGTGTGTGGTCTCTTCTCCAGGGTCCTGGGAGCATCAGATTATCTTGTCCTGGGCCCAGCCAAGACTGTCAGCGGGCCTGTGTACGTGTGTATTTGTGTTCGTGTGTATAAGGTGTATGTGTGTGCCTGTGTGTATGCATATCTACAAGTGTTCACGTGGGTGTGTGCACAGGTGTGTATATCTATAAGTGTTCGCGAGGGGGTGATGTTCACCTTTAGAGCAATGCTGTAGGGACTGGGCTGCTTCCTTCACATGATCACTGCTGCACCCAGGCTCCTCTCTGCTCCCGCTTGCTTGCTGTAGGAGCTGGGGTCTGCAGCTGCCACTCAGCCTGCCCAAGTAAGAGCTGTTACAGAGACAGAAAAACAGCCAGTCAGTGCAATCAGTAATAGGCAAAAACAGCAACAGACAAAAACACACACAGGTAGCCATAAAATTAACCAGACAGGTAGCCATAACATTAGCCATTAACAGGTTTACTCTTAGTTTTGTTGATACCCACAATTCCAGTGCCAATTGATGTGTGGGATTCACCAGTGGTTACTTAGTTGTAAGTAGGCACAAGAAAAAATTTTAAGGGGTGGGGAGCATCATGATAACCATCTCATTTTTACACTCCACGCATTGTCTAAATACAGAAAAGTTTTTTTGTGTTTTAGTGATAATAGAGTAAAAAAATAATAGAAAAATATCAAGTCAATTTGATTTTAGATAATTACATTATATTATATTTATCATTCATCATTCTCATCAACATATTCATCAGTATACAGATTAATGTTAATAATTTGATTATTGAATTCATTTGCTAGAAAAATACACATGGTCCACTGAGCATAATTAAGACTATCAATGCATTTGGATGATATTGTGTCTGTGTTAATGTAAAGCATGACTTTAGTGTTGGTTCCACCTAGTACCTGGTCCCTGCAGGGGTTTTACCAGGTAGTGCAATGACCCTGTCCGTCTGTGCGTAGTGCGTAGGTAGGCTAATTGAATACGTGACGACCAGGCGTTAGCGATTGGGTAAAGGCAGAGGCACTTTTTTTTAAACTTCAGCAGAGTCCACACCTCCAGCAAATCGTTTCTGATGGTCTCTGTTCCAGACCCTCTGCACGAAATGAAATGAAGTACGAGGGGCGGGTTTACCCAGGCTAGTTAAAAGGGTGCAAACTCAGAAATGAACTACTTAAGGTCAAAGTCAACAGTTCTTTAGTCGACGTGATAATTTAGAAGTGTGATAAGAAATGGGGACAATATTGCTTTTACTTATCAGTGAGCTAACCTGGAGATTCACCTGGTACCTACTGATGATAAAAAATAGTAACTGTGACATATACCAACGTGTGTCCGTGCAACTTAAATGAGGGGCTTTACCAGTCATCTGGGTCTGCTGTCCGGAAACCTTTGGCAAAGGGGTTGCTGGCAATCTTTAGCCTGGTGATCTGAAAATGAAACAAGAAGTGGGTATGATGATTCACTGACTGTTGAGAAAAGCTTTTGTAAGCTTTACTTAAAGGAGCACTTTGTATTATATGTCTAGATGTAATCTTAACAGAGCATGATCTAAGCTGAATCTGCAAAGACACTTCACATTGAGTCATTAGATGTTATCTACCATCTGTTTCTAATGTGTTGGGGCCTTATGTGTGCAGTAAATGAGTCCAAGACAAATGTGCCTTTTCAACAATTAAGTGTATGACATATCACACCGTATCGTATTATATTGTATCGTATCGTTACCCTGTGGTTTTGGTAAGCCGTGACGGCGATGAAGCGTGTCTCTGGGAAGGAGAAGGTGCAGAAGTTCCGCTGGGCGTAGATGTGGCTGTCACGACGAGGGTCCACCAGCACCACGTGCAGGCGTGGCTGGTAGCAGTGCATGGAGTTCAAGATGATCTGAGGGGAGGGAGATATGCAAAGTAGGGGCTATTTCCATTTCGCATGTTTCCTTATTCCCTGGTGATGTATCAGGATCATTTTATCATTACCTGCTGTTATCTTCTTACATGCTATATCTGTTTCTTACAAATAACTGTAACTTGGACTATGACCATAATCATACATTTTCATTGTGTGTGACTACAGCAGTCTAATGTCAGCAATCTAATCTGCCCTATAAAGCCAAAAGGCTACTACCTAACTACATATGTTGTCAAAACTGAGTTTAGACTGGAAACTGACTTTACTCTTTTGTCTTGTCACTAAATCTCTTGCTTCTTCATATTAAGACAGTACATAAAAGCATCACCACTATTATACCTAAAACATGTTTGACTGGGCGGTATAACAACTTTAAAGGCATTTTTCTCTGTTTCAGTGTTCGCATAGTTACTGCACTTTGCCTTTGTATGGGCAGTAATGTCAAAATCTTACATGTCCATTGTCATCCAGCAGGTTGTTGGTGAGTTTAAGCCTGTCGAAGGAGACTGTCTGCTTCATCCACTGGGATCCTCTTGCAGGGGAGTCGGGGTGGAAGTGCACCCGGCCAGGGGGAGATGCGTCGCCGCGACCTGCCACCAACCAGGAGGAGCTGTGGAAGGCGTACCTAAGCATAAGAGGGAGGGAGAGTCTGAACATGAAACTGGCAGTACTCATACAGAGCCTAATTCCTAAGTTTTGACTGACCGTGACGTCACATACTGTCATATTGATCATTGGGAGGGAGGTTTTTTTAAACCAGAGAGGTGGGCCTTATCTAAATTATGCTGTCATAAAATGCATTGCTTATTTTACATATAATATCACACAAAAAACATATAACCACAACAATCGTATTCAGTAAAGGGGATATGCACTTTTTCACACCACATTTATATAATTCTTTTCTCTAGCCAGTGAAAAGGTCTGCGGACAGCTGCAAGCTTTGTGTGAGTGACTACTTGAAAAATTCAATTTCGGCTCCTACTGGGAACAAAGAATAAACTCAGCGAGGCGAACTCACCGGTATCGCTTGTCATCTACAGGGACGAAATCTAGCAGCAGAACGTACTCTGACTCAGGGTCCATGCCTGAGATGTGCACCTGGAATGTGGGAAACATCCTCCTGAGATGCAACAGGAGCAGAAGACAACACAAGAGATTAGACAAAAGATATTCACAATATGATCACCTAGTGCGTGTGTGTCTCTGTCTCTGTGTCTGTGTCTGTGTGTGTGTGTGTATGTTTGTTTGTGTGTGTGTGTGTGTGTGTGTGTGTGTGTGTGTGTGTGTGTGTGTGTGTGTGTGTTTGTGTGTCTGTCTGTCTGTCTCTGTGTCTGTGTGCATGTTTGTGTGTCTGCAGGAAGCTTCTTCTGCGCATGTCAAATTATTCACATTCCAGTGAGACAAAGCACTCAGTTTGCAAACAGAAGAGACAGAAGAGATGCAGCCTTTGATCCTGTTCCCACCTTCCAGACTTTGTGACGATCATTTCGTTTCCCAGCTGATTGAACTGCTCCCACAAGGAGTGCATCTCCAGCTGAACCCTGACCGATGCCACATTGGCCGCTTTGCCACATGTGCCGTCCACATCTGGAGCACAGGGCATACCCAGCGTACAACTGCGGGAGACTGTGAGGACAACAGAACGCACCGTTGATGTTCACAAATACGGTGATGGACACAAATTTATGTGCATGAACATAGATTTTAACAAAACAAGAATTAAACATACGCCCACATAGCAGATATTCTGTCCAGGGGCAAAAAACATATGAGAAACACATGTCCCGTACACACACTGACATACTGACTGAAATCAAGACGAGCTTTACCATCCATGTGATCTGCTGATGATGTTGTTCTGTCTCCAAACAGTCAGGTGACCTCCAACTCCGCAGTCCTTGGCTGTGCCCAGGTGATGATATGATCTTTTATTTGCACTGGAGAGGCTTTTCCTTTACTAATTATTTCTCTTTTTCGAACTAACTCTAACTCTCTCAGTTCCTCTCAAACAGCCTTCTTTGTTGCTCTTCAGTGCTCTCAAGATCAGCAGACTGTGCCGGCATCAGAAGCCCTCAGTGCTTCTTATAAGACTTCGGACACCCATGGGATTTCAACCAAGATGCCTCATCCATTACACTTGCATACAGCCTTTGACACACAATAATCTTACACACACACACACACACACACACACACACACACACACACACACACACACACACACACACACACACACACACACACACACACACACACACACACACACACACACACACACCATAAACACGGGGCACAGCTTTAATTAAACCATTGCAGTGCAATTGTGATCTAGCGTCTACAGCATGTTTCTTTAAAAACTGATAGGATATCTGAACATATAATATGTGACTTCACAGTTAGGATACGACAAAGAATAACATTGATTATGGTTGTGGATACACATGGAATTGTAAATGTGATATTTTGCAAATAGTGAGTCTGTAACTTCACACCTGACATAGTGAAGTTTGCACAAATAATAGCAGGAGGGTTTGTGCATGCAGAGAAAATATGACATATATGTTTTAAAATAGTCTCTGTGCTAATGTCTGTTTACTTAATATTGTTATAACTGTCATCATAAATGAACATACATGAACAGTAAAACATCAGTTTAACTATAAGTCATCAAATTAGCTGTAGCTCAAATTCAGATTCAGTCATTCCCTGATGTTTCACTTATCAAACCCCCTGTCTTACCCCAGGCTGAGGCCACCTCAAGGTGATGTGTAGTAATTACCTGTAATAGCAGAGCGAAGATAAGACGCTGACAGAGTGTCGGCACCTTTCCCTACCCATTGATCCAACACCACGGGGCCTCACCAACTACAGTCAACACCTCGACACAAGTTTAATTGGGTTCCACAGGGTTCTGGAGGCAACGATATCTTCTGCCACTATGTGGCCTCTGTCATGACTCATGCCAGACAAAAGTGTAAGGTCATAGATTATGGCTTTTGACCCTGGGGTGGTCAGAGGAGACCTGGGGTTGTCTGTGCCCCTTCGGGCTGCCTCTCAGCACCTGCTAACCACCCGTGTCGCTTGGCTGCCCCCCCCCCTCCACTGACAGCCAAGATGGATCCATTAATAACTTCCTCATTGGCAAAAAATCACAGAGATGATGCAGGTGTGGAGATGTGACAAGAGAAGAGAGACAGAGACAGAGAGACTGTGTGTGTGTGTGTGTGTGTGTGTGTGTGTGTGTGTGTGTGTGTGTGTGTGTGTGTGTGCGTGTAGAACTATTGTGTAATGACTACTAATAACTGCTAACTTAATATCACGTCAGAGATTGGAGCCAAGTAAAGAGCCAAAACAAATTAAAAGCAAAATGAATTTCGGAATAAGTACTTTGGGTTGTTGATTTCTGACCACCAGCTGTTAACCGTAAAACACCATGACTCACTGCCCTCTCATGAGCTCTGATGTAAAATGTACTGAATAGGGCAGCCGTAGACCACACATTCAATATCTTCATGCTCCTCTTAAGTGAAATGCAGGAGGCAGTCCGAAAATGTTCTTTTCTCAAGCTATATGGAAGTATGGGAGCCTTTGAGGGTCATACCAGGGTGGCGGGTCAACCTGAGTGTGGGAAGCTGTTGAGAGGAACGGGCCTGAGGGATACTACAGAGCAGCTCTCATCCATCTTACCACCATAATGATTAAGCTCCATGGGTAAGCATACATAAGAAACTGGTGACATTCTCCAGCACCCACCCATTCATCAATGCCATACACAGCCTTAAGCAGTGAAACTTCTCTTGTTTTGTGGTTATTAGTGTTACCATCTTAAGAGGATAGTATCTAGGCTCAGAGTGTTGCAAATTGATCATCTTTACAGCAAAAGAATTATTCTTGGTAAAACAAAAGGATACAATTATTGTATGCAGAGGAAATAATATCAAATCCCAATCACTGTAATAATTTAACAAGAGCACTAGCGTCAGTAAAAGAACCCTTCTAAATGAGGCAATAAACCTTCTCTGAGCCTGAATAACAGGTTTTATTCATCCATTTAACTAAAATGGAAATGGTTAATTTTAACGCTGTGTGGACAAGGAGGGCAGGAGATGGGTGGGGTGAATGGGTTATTAGTATTATTCAATCAATAAAATTATTATTTTAAGTGCAACATCACCATATAAAATGGTCTCAATGAACTTACAGTAATCAATATTGAAAAGTAGTTGAACTTATTATGTATGTATATATATGAAGTAAAAGTATTATTGAATTAAAAATTATTAGGTGCAACTAGTTTGTGTGTTGGGGATAGTTTGAGTGTGGGTCTTTGTCCACATAGGGTCTGTACCTGAACGTTATGCTGTTGAGAACCTATTCACATTCACACAGATTTATTTGCATTCTGCCTAGGACTGCTCCAAGTACCCCCAGCAGTGCTCATCCCCCAGTTTGACAACCACTGCCTTATGGGATACAGTAATCTGTTCCACAGATGCTGCTAGCTTCTTACGAGTGCCAGTAATCAGGCCTAGATTAGCCAGTGCTAAAAAGAGGTGCACCTTCTCCACTGAGAGGCTTGTCTTTCAGCCACCACTTAATCCCCAATCCCTCAAAGCCCATAGGGCTTTGCTGCCCATGCGACTAACCCTGTCTCTGGATAAGATGATTAGCTTAGATCTTAACCTGTTATCTCCTAACAGAGCTTGCTAACACACGGAAGACTTGGATAAAGTCAAGATTCTACTGAATGTCTAAGACGTCGTTGCTGCTGAGATAATACTTAATGCAGCACTATGCAACTTCGAGTTCTTTTTCTCAACGGTGCTTCCCCTGGTGTCCCCAAGTAAATGGACTGTTTTCCCTTCCCCTCAACCTGTGCTTATGTTTTCAACTCAGCTGATCAGAGTAACCAGCAAATATGAAAGTAGTCATGTCCACTGAGGTAAGTAAATTCAGAATTTCTTCCGAATTTATTTTTGATCCTGCTTCTCGCGATATTCCAGACTTCGTGAGTCTGCGGGTGCCAGGGCGGACACCGAGATACTGTATAGCAAGTGTGGTAATCTGTCCACAGACAGCAGGGGCGGCCGAGAAACTATTCATTGACCACTGATCAAAAACACTGACAGCCAATCAGAATCCACTAGAAGGTTGTAACGTTGCATTTGGTGTTTACACTGGTGATGGCCTCACGCCCTGCTGCCTGCTTGTTGATTTGCCCTCGTGGCAGTAAACCTTGTCTGCTGGGTGCAACGATCACATGCCAAGTTGATAGGGCATTCAAGGGCCCAAGGACACCATGAAGCTTGCATCATGAAGACGAACATCCACTTCTGTTCGCAAAAAAAAAACAAAAAACAAGAATCTTGCTCACACAAACCAAATCACAAACACATACACATACACACACACACACACACACACACACACACACACACACACACACACACACACACACACACACACACACACACACACACATACACACACACACACACACAAACACACACACACACACACACACACACACTATGGGGTGCTGTTTGTAAAGCAGCTCAGGCTAAAAATAACATTTTGTCATATTTAGCTTCAAACAATGTTTACAACAGTCAGCTTTTTGCACATTTAAACAACATTTGTCAACTTATAACATGTATCTAAATCTAAATGCTACATTTAAAATCTAATGTTAATCTCAATGTTAAATAAAAATCAACTCATCCAGGGAAATTGACTCTTGGGCATAGATTACTGTGATAATAACAACCTAAAATAACAAAAAGGTTTAGAGAACTTTGAAGAGTACTTTGAGTTTTTAGTGTCCCTTTTATGAAGACTGTGGGACTTATGATCTGTAGCCACTATAGCCAGCCACAAGGGGGCTCACTTTGGCTCTGCAAGCAGCCTCCTGGCCATGGGTCTCTGCCACAGATGGGAGCAGGGTCATGGAGGCTCTCAATACAGGTGGCGCTATCGAGTGCCTCTGGCCCAGCAGCTCATCCATGGCAAAGAACTTTCTGTGTCCTCCTGTGTCCTACATTGAGATGTGGCATTTACATTTAACATTTACCATGTAGATGTACAATTTAATATTTGGATTTAACTATTTCAAATATCTCAAAGTTGACAAATATTGTTGCAAAAAAAGTGATTCTCAAAAATTCACACCAGCTTTTTAAACATTGTTGAAGCTAAATGTGACAAAATGTTGCTGTTATTTTCAGTGTGTTCAGTTTTTCAGCTTATAAATATAAGCTTCTTAATAAGCTTAATAACTTCTTAGATGTAACCAATTCAACTTCCTAAAAACATGAATAAACTATTCATATTAATAATCCCGGCCCTGCACAGGTTTTAAACCCTTCATTCCCTGTATTTCATTTTCTTCAGGAATGAAAAAAACTTGTTTATTGACTTGATGTTGTTCTGTGTCTTATTTGCCACCAATTAGGGTGCTTCAGTTGTACCCTTATTGTTTAGTTTATTTATTGTTAAATATAAATATATATAAATATTAGCTATGCTCGCCTGGTTTATATCATTTTCAATTAGCTGATGTTAATCTGCAATGCTGGTTTAAGGCTATTTTTTAAACGGAAAGATGCTACACCTTTGATGCTTGAACACAAATGTGTGATTTCATGATAATTAAATGATGCTCCTGAAACAATAGAATGACTAGTATGAAACACTCTGGATTTTATTGAACAGACAGTGTTATGACACGTTTTCTCTAACAAGCAGCAGCATGACAGAATATTCAAGCATTACATAGGTTTAGTTTGAATAGCAAGAATGTGCTTCTGTGTGCTTACAGCTGTGAAATCACCCAATAACATGAATGTGTGTGTCTGTGTGTGTTAGGCCGGTTGTGTGTTAGAAGGCAAAGTATCCAGCCATGGCATTGCATTAGCCCTTGTCAGTAGAGGAGGGGAAGTGCATGTGTGTGTGCTGTTGTGAGTGAGTGGGACGAAACAAAGGGAGAGGAACAAGAGGAGTGAGGTGTCGTCTGATGAGGGGTTGCGGCTTTTTAGGCCTTGGTGAAAGCCTTGTTGAGGGTCTCGTACACGTCCAACAGTTTGGTCTTCAGCTCCTCAGCCAGACCGTCGTTCTTGGCCATCTGGGTGCGCAGGTCGGTGAATGCATGGGTCAGCTGCTCCCTGTACTCCTCCACATAGGGGGTGACCATGGTCTTGACCTCCTCCAGGCGCTCGGTAAGCTTGCTGCGGATGGCCTCGATGATTGGCACCAGCTTGGACTTGGTCTCCTCCACGTTGGCCTCCACCCTGGTGCGCAACTCCGCCAGAACGGGCTCCAGCTTGGTCTTGAGGGCTTCCATCTCCTCCTGGTGCTTGGTTTGGTACTCGGTCACAATGGGCTCCAGCTTCGCACGGTATTCGTCCAAGTGCTTCTGCAGAACCTGCCTGAGCTCCTCGCGCTTGGGCTCCAGCTTTGTGCGCAGATCATCAATGTCGGCGGTGATGGAGGCGCGCAGGCCGGCGGTGAGTTCCATAACCTGGGTGGCGACGGCATCGGTGGTGGGGGCAAGTTGGGCAGAGGCGGCCTGGATAGAGCTGACCATCTGGTCAAGGCTCTCTGAGATCTTACCCCTGAAAAGAAGTAACCACCACAAGAGAAGGGACGTGATGAGAAGGAAAGATATGGAATTGTTAGGATGGGCATTTCCGAATGCTATTCTTGTTTTATATATTTAATATAGAACACTTCAAGCTGGTGAGGAATGCTAGATATTTTACTCACTTGTAGTCCTTGAACTCAGTGTCATCAAGGTGGACCAGGGCCTTCTGTGCAGTCTCCTTCACCTGCTGCAGGTACACCAGGGCTGCGGACCTCACGTGCTGAAGTGGGGATGGGGCATCGGCCTGCAGACTGCGAGCCTGAGTGCCTGGATTGAGGAAGTAACAGCAAAAGGTAAGCTTGACATATCTTTACTTAGGGAAATAAGAATAAAATACATAATGGAGGTTCACTGTTTAAGGAACTATGTGGGTGTCTTTTTCTAGAACTTACCGGCCACCAGCAGAATAGTCAGTGCAAGTGCCACAACCTTCATGGTGGTTCTGTAAGACAGAAGAACAAACAGATATTTACATGAGGTTCATGATATTAAACCGTGCAAAACTTTTACCGTCTGCCGTCAGGTTATCCTACACCCCTACAACATACAGAACAGCTCCAACTTGCCATAGCAGTGAAAAACACCAAAAATTTTTGAGCCAGCAAAACTAAAAAACATCAACAAACTTGTAAAATGTATGAAGTTTTGTTCTTCACACATTGCACACATCTCTTCCATCTCTTGTTACTACATAATAGATTGTGTATTCACCATGACTTAATCGGAAATCCCATCAGAATCAACAGGCCTTTGTCTCGAGAAACCAGTGAAAGCTAGGGAGGCACACTACAATCTCTAATTTAAGGCTTTTTTTTTTTAACTTACATGGCATTAACTTCAAATTCCTATTTTCACTAATATCAGGGAGCCACGTGCAAACAGCCTGTAGAAATTAGTATATTTCAACCCGTACATGAACAGCTGTATATCATCACCAAAGCTGACTACCATTACACTGAAAACTCAGTAAAACACATTAAGCTGCAAGTCACATTCACATGATTCCTATATGTACCTTGTTTCAGTAGCAATTACTTAGTCTCAATAGCAACAACAGTTTGTTAATCCTTCCCTTTTTTCTTTCACAAAGAAAGTAAAATCTCCTCCTTTGTGAACAAAGTTGAAGTCTTGTTTTAAAGCTTTTTCCTAACAGACCAAGAGTGCCTTGAAAGCCAGCTAAGTCCAATTTGAAAACTAACAACAATTGTCTAACTTCTTAAAGCAAATAAGCATTCTTCAACCCCAGCCTTTTGCAGATCATCTGTTGGCCCCCTCTTACCTGTAGGTGACGATGGTCTAGTAGAGACTGAAGACTGAGGCGGTGTTGGCTGTCTTTTATAGGGGCTTGGTGGGAAGGGAGGGGGACATGGAGGGTGTGAGTTTGCCTGTGTGGAAGTGACCCTCACCCCCGCTCTTGGGGCCGGGTACAAAGGTCACTTGCTGAGTGGATGGGGGCAAAAGGGAGCAAAGTCTATTCGAATGCATCTTCTCCACAGCCTCAAAGTTGCAGACATTACACAACTCATCGTATTCAGTAAAGGGTATATGGACTTGGGAACATGAAAATAAACAAAAATACAGAATTTTGAAGTAAAGTTGTCTCAACCACTTTATAAACAGCAACTTCATTTCACAAGACATCACATGCAGAGCTGCATGCAGCTATGTGCTACACATTTAAATGATTCTTTTATTCAGCCAATGAATAGGTCTGCAAACATCTGCGAGATCTGTGTGAGTGACTATCAGAAAATTTCTATTTTCGCTGGGATCAAAGAATAACTCAGTGAGGCGAACTCACTCTGGGACCGCTTGTACGTACTCTCAGGGTCCATGTCTGAGATGAGCACCTGGAATGTGGGAAATGTAAGACACAACAGGAGCAGAAGACAACATTACACAACAGATTACAAAAAAGGTATTCACAAAATGACCACCTAGCGTGTGTGTGTGTGTGTGTGTGTGTGTGTGAGTGTGTGTGTGTGTGTGTGTGTGTGTGTGTGTGTCTGTGTCTGTGCATGTGTGTGTGTGCCTGTAATTAGCTTCATGTGTCAAATTATTCACATTCCAGTGAGACAAAGCAGTCAGTTTGCATACAGAGACAAAAGAAATGCACTCTTTGATCCTGTTCCCACCTTCTAGACTTTGTGACGATAATCTCGTTCCCCAGCTGACTAAACTGATTGAGTACATCTCCAGCTGAACCCTGACCGATGCCACCCTGGCCGTTTTGCCACATGTGCTGTCTA
Organism: Coilia nasus; assembly: GCA_027475355.1. Lineage (NCBI taxonomy): Eukaryota > Metazoa > Chordata > Actinopteri > Clupeiformes > Engraulidae > Coilia > Coilia nasus. Next base: position 13,145,055 of record CM050215.1, on the reverse strand, counting down.
CATCTGACTGTGAGACAACAGAACGTACGGTTGATGTTCACAAATATGGTGATGGACACAAATATGGTGTATGAACATAGATTATAACGAAACAAAAATTAAACATACACCCACATGACAAATATTCTGTCCAGGTGTAAATCCAAGCATTTACTCATTTACTGTATAGAACACTGTGCAGTGTATAAGCCAGTATAACCGACACACTTTATGTGCAATATGTAGCGAGTCAATCAGTGTAACTGACACGCTATATAGTAAATTAATAAACAGAATAAAAAGAGCCATATCTGGACGTACACAAACACATGTCCCTCACACACACTAACAGACCATGATTCATGCACGATCCATGTGATCTGCTGATGAGGTTGTCTGCTGTCTCCAAACAGTCAGGTGACCTCCAACTCATCAGTCCTTGGCTCAGCCCAGGTGATGATAGGATCTTTTATTTGCACTGGAGAGGCTTTCCACTTACTAATTATTTCTCTTTTTCTAATTCTTCTCTATGTATGTTCAATGATGATTTGCAGCTTCACTGCCGAAGAACAGACCTAGTAAGCTTTGACTACATAACTGCTTAGTTAGGAGTAAGGAGTAAACAGTTCAACTTTCTAAAAACATAGAGGAACCACTCGGGATGTAGTGGAGAATAAACGCCAGTAAACAGTTACCAACATCTCAAATTTCTGTAAAAGAGTTTATCCACCTCTCAACAGAGTTTATCCACCTACCAATACAGTTTATTCCCCCTTTAGTAGAATTTATGTAGCACCAAACACAATTTCCCAACATTCCCAAATCACACTGTGTGCTCTATTTTCACGATCATATCAGACTCTCCAGGATTTCAAGATGTTGCGAGATAATTTTGACCTATATAGTTATCATATGACCTATATATCATGGTCATATCGTTTAAACTTCTATAGCTCACTCGTACTGTAAGAAAGACCATTGGCTGTGACATAAGATTCCGAGCTCGTGCATGCGCCCACACTTGCACGGGGGAGCGCATTGTTCAGAGAGTTCAGTGAATGGCTGTTCGTTTAATGAATGCTCCTGCCAGTTAGTTCACCTATGACTTTGCCTTCGAGTCTGAGCATTAAGATCCACTTTCCTTTACTTTTCTTGCATTTTCTTTTTCTTTCTTAGATATGCGTCATTGACGAATTGTGAGTAGTCTTTCCATATTTTATTGTCCATGTGCTAGGTAAATGTGTTCGTTTTTGGTAGTATTCATTTGCTAATATGTAGACTAAATGAAGCTAAATAAGCTTTATGGTTCATTGCTGTGAGTTCGTTTGAAACTTATTGTAAATTATTTTTATTCCTAAGTCAAGAACTGTTAACTGGTATGGGGTAATTGCTGTTATTGTGTTCTGATTGCATAACTGCCGTCGAATGTTTATATGTAGCATATTAGCACCTTTATATGTCATTATAAGGTGTGAATTGCTGTGATCTGCCATTCATTTTCAATGAAAGGCGCCTCGCAAGGAATCCTGGGATTGCATGAGCGTCACGTTCATCCGAGGCGTCACGTCAAGTAAATACCGTAAAATACCAAATAGTAGCCGGGGCTATTATATGTTTCAATCACTTAACAGACCAGGCATTTATTTGAGAACAGGCGACTATTTGGGACAGGCGATTAATTCCTTCCTCACAAAAACCTTGCTCAACAAAACTGGTAAAATATGGTATTCAAATTATTTTAATCAATACAACTACAACTTTCACTGTTTTAAATTAACTAAATAACATTGTGACCAAAAATAATAATTAAAGGAAACATACAAAATGCACAATAATTCTAAATCGTTTTCATTAACCAAAAAGCCTTATGTGCAGAATAAAATACCCGTTTCCCATTCACCCGTAAAACACCCCTATCATAATAGTTGAAACTCCCCCATATCCAGCCTGTGGTACAGTCCCTCGGTTTCTCCACGGAAACCAGGAAGTTCGGAGAGTTTGCATGGTGGTGAGTAACAGAAACACAGTTGTGCTTTTAAAATGCTAAAAACCAATAAACTTTGATGTTTAAAATGGGCAGTGTGTGTATAATGGTGTTTCTTTGCTAGTAGATGTGCTTAAAACAGTCGATAGATGATAATGATTACATCTATGAAATGTGCATTGCAGGCTACACGTGAGATTGACAAACATTATCGTTACTTCGGATTTGGAATGCCGATAGGCCCTCCCTGCACCCCTTGTAACATTGCTATATGAATGAAAGGTTATTGCAAATGATGGCTTACAACAAAACTCTTTTGATAACACGACCTGAAAGAAGGATCATTTTCTCACACATCTCCCCTGATTGTGTAGTAAAGACTTACTGAAAGAAACCACAGCTATGTGAACAGTAAACAAAACGGGCGAAAAAGAACAACGTGCAGCTACAGTGGTCACGTCTTTTTCCTTGATTTTTTAATAAATTACACGGGGCATTTATTTGGAACCGGCCTTAATTTATCAAAATTTACACCTGCACCCGTCAATTAAAGGGAATCCGGCGATTGATTGGAACTCGGCTATTATTAGGTATTTTACGGTAGTCATAACTTGGATATAACCAAGGGGGTAGGAATATATCCGGAAGTTGAAGCACCCATGGGGAAATCTCAACCCGGAAAATGACCAATAGCATGTAGCATTCTGTTGACTTCCATTCATTTTAGCGTCACTTTGAAATCAAACAACTTTACATGAGAAGCCATCCGTACCTTGATATTGGCATTGTTGTAAACCGGAGAGGGCACTGCAAAACATATTTGCTTCGATCAGAAATCTGTCATGTTATTGCCTTGTAAGAAACGTTTATCTGAAATTATGCTAAAAATGACGCCATAAATCATGCGACGGCTAGTGAGTTTCTGTCGCACAGGAGAAAATTTACCGTACTGGTTGGATAACAAGCTGTAGCCACAGTCATGCTCGTTTACTTTTCTATTCATGTTGGGGAAACATTTACATCACTATTTCCCGAAAAATAAGCGTAGAACTTGGTATTTGTTTGTAAGCAGAATCGCTATCTTTATGGATTTTACTATTCGATGCAAGTGAATTGAGAAAGACTGCTAAGCTAAGCTACACGCTATAGCTTGTAGTTTACATGCTAACTAGCTAGCTCCCTTGACATGCTGGCTTGCAAGACTGCCTGAAACCAAAGTTAGTTGACAAAGAATCAAGTCCCCACATACAATATTAGCCCCCCATTCCACTAAGTGATTGCAGCTATAACGGTAGAAGAATACTTATTAAGAAAATTATCGTACGCTGTATGATTTGTGATTGAGCATCTACCACTCAATTTATAGTATTTGGGTTCGCTGGCCGACGTGACCGTACGTCACCTCGCGCTTGCGCAGTTGCCTTGTGACCAATTAAAAATCTCAAAATCGTGCTTCAACGGCTCCCATTGAAAACGACGCCATCCCTCAGTCCATTCTCTTCTACTGTCTATGGATATAACCATAGACAGTAAAGGAGAATGGATAGAGGGATAGCGTCGTTTTCAGTGGGAGCCGATGAAACCAGATTTTGAATTATCGAATTGGTCACCAGGCTACTGTGCAAGCACGTGGTGAGGTTCGGTGACGTCGGCCAACGAACCCAAATATGATAAATTGAGTGGTAGATGCTCAATCACAAATCAGACAGCATACGATAATTTTCTTAAGTATTTTTCTACCGTTATAGCTGCAATCACTGCTTACTGGAGGAGGCTAATACTGTACGTGGGGACTTGATTCTTCTTCTACTAACACTGGTTTGGATAACAAGTCCCTACGTACAATATTAGCCTCCCAGTCCAGTAAGTGATTGCAGCTATAACGGTAGAAAAATACTTAAGAAAATTATCATATGCTGTTTGATTTTTCATTGAACATCTACCACTCAATTTATCGTATTCAGGTTCGTTGGCCGACGTGACCGTACGTCACCACACGCTTGCGCAGTTGCCTGGTGAACAATTAAAATTTTCAGAATCTTGCTTCAACGGCTCCCATTGAAAACGACGCCATCCCACAGTCCATTCTCTTCTACTGTCTATGGTTTCAACTTGCGCATATGTTCCTAACCACTTGGATTTAACAGGTACACTGCTAGTGTTAGCTAGTTCCATTAGTTTGAATTGGGTTTTGCTAACACTAATGCTACTTCCATTTCTTTGAATGGAGTTTCCAACAAGGAATTGCTGTGTAGAATGTCGTAATTCTAAAGTAGCCTACAACATGTCTGCCAACTAGTGGAGAGGAGTATTAACGCTATTTGACACTCTATTCAACACAATTAGTTTGGTTCATCTACGTCATTACGTTTTAGAATGCTGCCATTAGCGCGACCGATTACTCCCAGTATGGATGTCCACACTACTCATCTAAATGAGAGAGAGATATCTTGAAAAACTTTCAGTATTAGGCTCTGATCCTTATTTGTTACCCCCGTTTTTTTTTTAGTCTGTTATTGTCAGCCACACGTTTACCAATACAGTTTATTCCCCCTTTAGTAGAATTTATGTACCGAACACAATTTCTAGCATTCCAAAATCACACTATGTCTTCTACATGTGCACTATAGACCATTAAAATGTTGTCCAAAGATGATTTGCATGTCTTTTTAAAATATCTTGTGTTGCACCGTGCATCCACCTCACAGTAATCACCAAATTTATAGATTACCCACCTCTGATTTTACTACTGCTCATTAGCAAAATCCTGGCCCTGCACATCGTGTAAACCATTAATTCCCTGTATTCCCTTTGCTTCAGGAATAAAAAAAAAACGTAGTCTAGCGGGTCAGATTATTGAATCTGCTTCTTAACGGTTTGTTGGATGCCAGTAGCTTCCATTTATACTGACTACACTGACAACTTCTTTATTAAGCTGATGTTGTTCTATCTTATTGCCCACTAAGTTATTTAGTTGTATCTTAGTTGTATTGTTTAGGTCATTTATTGCTGTATGATAAATATATTAGCTATGTCTGCCTGGTTTATATCATGTTTGCCTGGTTTATATCATTTTTGCCTGGTTTATATCATTTTCAAATGAACTGACGTACGCTAATCTGCAGTGCTGGCCTAAGGCTATATTTTTAACTGAAAGATGCTATATTGATGCTTGAGCACAAATGTGTGATTTCATAATATTTAAATGATGCTCCTGAAACAATAGAATGACTAGTATGAAACACTCTGGATTTTATTGAACAGACAGTGTTATGACACGTTTTCTCTAACAAGCAGCAGCATGACAGAATATTCAAGCACTACATAGGTTTAGTTTGAATAGCAAGAATGTGCTTAAATCTTTTGTGTGCTTACAGCTGTGCAATTACCCCACACGATGTATGTGTGTGTCTGTGTGTGTTAGGCCATTTGTGTGATAGAAGGCAAAGTGTCCAGCCATGGCATTGCATTAGCCCTTGTCACTAGAGGAGGGGAAGTGCATGTATGTGTGGTGTTGTGAGTGAGTGGGACGAAACAAAGGGAGAGGAACAAGAGGAGTGAGGTGTCGTCTGATGAGGGGTTGGGGCTTTTTAAGCCTTGGTGACAGCCTTGCTGAGGGTCTCGTAGACTGCGTACAGTTTGGTCTTCAACTCCTCAGACAGACCGTCGTTCTTGGCCAACTGCTCCCTCAGTTCGGTGAAAGTATGGATCAGTTGCTCCCTGTACTCCTCCACATAGGGGGCGACCAAGGTCTTGATCTCCTCCAGGCGCTCAGACAGCTTGCTGCGGATGGCCTCGATGATTGGCACCAGCTTGGACTTGGTCTCCTCCACGTTGGCCTCCACCCTGGCGCGCAACTCCTGGATGACGGGCTCCAGCTTGACCTTGAGGGCTTCCAGCTCCTCCTTGTGCTTGGTTTGGTACTCGGTCACAATGGGCTCCAGCTTCTCACGGTACTCATCCAAGTGCTTCCGCAGAACCTGCCTGAGCTCCTCGCGCTTGGGGGCGAGAGTCTTTTGCAGCTCGTCAATGTCGGCCCTGATGGTTTCACGCAGGCCGGCGGTAAGTTCCAAGGCCTGGGTGGCGAAGGCATCGGTGGTGGGGGCAAGTTGGGCAGAGCCGGCCTCGATATAGCTGACCACCTTGTCAAGGGTCTCGGAGATCTTAGCCCTAAAAAAAGGAGCATCCACCACAAGAGAAGGGAAGCGAAGGAGATGGAATTGTGAGGATGGGCACTTCCAAATGCTATCTTTGTTTTATATATTTAACATAAAACACTGCAAGCTGGTGAGGAATACTAGACATTTTACTCACTTGTGGTCCTTGAACTCAGTGTCATCAAGGTGGACCAGGGCCTTCTGTGCAGTCTCCTTCACCTGCTGCAGGTACAACAGGGCTGCGGACCTCACGTGCTGAAGTGGGGATGGCGCATCGGCCTGCAGACTGCGAGCCTGAGTGCCTGGATTGAAGAAGTAATAGTAAGCTTGACAGGTCTTCACTGAGAAAAATAGTAATATACATATATAATGGAGGTTTCACTGTTTAAGGAACTATGTGGATGTCTTTTTCTAGAACTTACCGGCCACCAGCAGAATAGTCAGTGCAAGTGCCACAACTTTCATGGTGGTTCTGTAAGACAGAAGAGCAAACAGATATTTAGAGGTTGATGATATTCGGCATAGCATTCAGATTCTTCAGCATATCCTACACCCCTACAACATACAAAACACCTCTAACTTGCCATAGCAGTGAAAAAAAACAAATATTTTTCAGCGAGCAAACTAAAAAACACCAACAAACTTGTAAAATGTATGAGCTTTTGTGCTTTACACGTCGCTTCTCTCTACAACATATGCTAATCTCAGCAAAGCCCCATAATCTGCCTTAAGGTCTTACTGGAGTTAGCCTTTTGCTACAATATAGGTTGTGTATTTACCATGACTTAAATGACTTAATAGGAAATCCTATCAGAATCAACAGGTCTTTGTCTCGAGAAACCAGTGTTGAAGCTAGGGAGGCACACTACAATCTCTAATTTTAGGTAATTATTTTACCCTAAATGGCATAATCATAATCTTTTCACCAATATCAGGGAGCCACAAGCAAACAGCCTGTTTAAATTGGTCATTTCAACTTGTACATGAAAAGCTGTATATCATCACCAAAGCTGACTACCATTACACTGCAACAGGTGTTTGTTAATCTTTCCCTTTTTTTCTTTCACAAAGAAAATAATTTTTCCTTCTTTGTAAACAAAGTTGAAGTTTTCTTTTAAAACGGTTCACTAACAGGTCAAGGGTGCCTTGAAATCCAGCTAAGTTTTAAAACTAACAAACGTTGCCTAACTTCTTAAAGCAAGTAAGCATTCTTTAACCCCAGCCGGTTGCCGATCATCTCTTGGCCCCCTCTTACCTGTAGGTGATGATGGTCTAGTAGAGACTGAAGGCTGAGTCGGAGTTGGCTATCTTTTATAGTGGTTTGATTTGAAGGGAGGGGGACAATGAGGGTGCGAGTTTGGCTGTGGAGGTGAACCTCACCCCCGCTTTTGGCCCATGGGAGGAGTCGGGTACAATGGTCACTTGCTGAGTGGATGGGGGAAAGAGGGAGCAAAGTCAGCAGTGGTGCTATTCACAAACATGTCTCCTCCACAGCCTCAAAGTTACAGACATTACACAAAACAGAGATGTACTCACTCTCTCTCTCTCACACACACACAAAGTTGAGACTGAGAATAATAATACATTAAGAATTATTTTTAAATGCATCATTGAATTCGTACACATGTTCAGTACGTTCTTTTATTATAAATAATTGTGAATTATTTTACATTTGGTAACAAACACACAAAATGTTCATATAAATGTATAAGTTTATATAAATTGGTCTGTTGGTTAAATGTTAACTGAATTACAAAGTTTTACTTTACACCATGAAGTTCAACTACAAGCATTCATTCAGTTCATACTGACGAGCAGGATTTAATGGGTAGATATCCCCATTGACCTTTTTTGAGGCAATGACTAATTATAATGAAATCAAGTCTGAACAGTTGTGTATTTTTACATTTCAGTTCAATTTTTTGACTTTTCACAGGATTCATTCCCAAAGCCACTAGGATATGCCAACACAAACAGAACCTGTGATTCTGGACAAACACACAAACACTCCTGCTCAAAGTCCAATTGAAATATTGGAACCGATGAGATGTAAAATACCATGATTCCTCTCCTATCGGCACCAAAAAAAAATAGTCTTATAACTCATTTACTACATTGTCAACCAGATTAAAATAGACAACAAACCAAAAATACTTTAATAAAAGAGATCTTGGCAGACAGTGGGACTCCTACCACCCAGGGGGGATGGGGGTGGGGGGCATTGAAAAGTGTCACCTAGCAGAGTGTTTGTGTCGATTGTAGATTCTCATTCATCCAGGTCATGGTAGCCAAAGGAGCTAAATTGTAAGCAACTGGAAGAAGTCCAGTTGCTTACAACTTAGCTCCTTTGATCACCTAGCAGAGATGGGCCAAAAGGCGACATAAAAGGAGTGTGAGACAAAAGGGGAGACGGTCAATCAAGGCGGAGAAGGGGCCCAGGGTCCCGGACAACAGAAAGACATTTGCACAGGGGACCGCCCTCTTGGGCCGCAGGGAGAGTCTCCAAATCTCGATTAGAAATTGAATAAGATTTGGTCTCTTTGTTTGACTATGTTTATGTCTGCATAATGTGATGTTTCACTGAAGTGTTCTGTAAGATTATCTGTTATGTCCTGCAAGCTTTTTTCCAAAAGAAATATATGTATGTGTTGATTTTGACCCTACATTTATTTGATGTAGATAAATAAATGCCGTCAATGGCATGTCAAGTTAATGTAGACAGTTGACGCGGTCACTGATCATTCTGCTTGTCTGTTGTATGTGTGAGCATTTCTGCCCCTCATGTCTCCCCGATAAGCCCTTGCAGAGAGGGCAGTGGGTCCAGGTTTGCTGCAATAAAGTCGGAATGTTGTAATCTCTTTGGAACAACCCGTTACTATAGCGAGCCATTAAAACTGATGCCAATCTGATTGGTGTGTGTGTGCGTGTGTATGTGGGTGTGTGTGTGTGCACTGGGGTAAATGGACAAAGGGTCAGTGTTGAGCTGTCCTCCATTAGTGAACTTTGCTCCATGGTATCATTACCTTAAAGGGATATAGAATAGATCTATACAACCAGCGCTCTTATATTGTATAATTATACAACTGCAGGACCTACTTCCTCCTCACCCCCTGAAACTACACAAACCATAGGCTATATTAAAGGCTAGAGTGCATTAGTGGGTGTAGACATATATCGATCAGTCAAACAGACCCGGATGACTACTAGTGAGGTTGGAGAGACTTAAAAGTTTTTTGTAAGGTTGAAGACAGCTTTAATTTGTCAGTACAGAAAAGAGACAATGGCTTAATACAACCATTATTACCAACATAAACATCTGTAAAAATACAATGAAACAAATGAATAATACTATGAGTGGGATGTACATAACTATGAAATTACTACAGCAATATACTGCTTATTTTTGCAACACAGCTCACTTTAGTGTCAGATAACCTTTAATGGCTTCAACGTATGTAACATGACGATGTGTCACTCATCTATCAGCTCTGGCAGGAAGTTATCCACTCCCTACAGCCCTATCTCATCTGGTAGAGTTATTCTGTATGCAAGATAGGCACAAAGAAGAATGCATTGTCAACTGACCCCAATGGAATCAACTATCCTGACTAACTTACACAATCTTTACAAAAACACGCGATCTTTGTTTTTACTGCACTGACTCAGTCCTGGGACTGCTTTTGAAAAGGGGTGGAAGGGCAAGGCTCACTCATGCACTCTCTTTTGGGGGGAGACAGGGACATACCGAGTGGGAGGCAAGGCCAAAGATGCCTTGGCCTGTTGCCCAGGCCAGTTGTAATTTGCTTGTCGCAATCACCGACAAACCACTTTCAGTTCAAACCATATACCAGTGTATATGTGTGAAATATTGGTGATTGTTTTGTGAATATCACTGTGCTGTTTTAAGAGATACTATGTTTTTGTCTTGTTTTTCCTTGTGGCTTCTCAATCAGTAGTGCTTTTTTTGTGTAACAGTGACCTCAGTGGGTGCTCCTCTAATCTTTTAAGCATTCTTCTAGTCTGCGTCACATTCATTTTCTCCACTGCTCAAGATGGAGCACAGGACAGACTCAGAGCAATTTAAATTAGTTTGATGTCAAATTAGATCTAACCCTGGAAAAATATTTCATTCACTCAGATGAGCTATTTTAATGCCACAGCCAAACTATTTATTTCTAATGTTTTATGGCACGTGAATGTAATACCTATTTTGTTCACTTAACTACATATATGTCATATGCATAAAATTGTTTTGCTAACATATTTTACTTTAGTGCGTTGCAATTTAGGCAGGCAAAGCAACCAAACAAGTAAAAGGCATTGTACTGCAAAGCATTAGTGTCATATAAGGACACACACATTACAGTTATTAATAAAAAAGAATGAGTCATTATTACAGAAACAGAATAGAAGAAGGTAGAAACAGGCAGGACTGGAAACGGAAAGTGTAAAGGGGATCTTGGGGGCATGAGGAGCATAGAATGCAATAACAAGCATTTAGACTTAGCCTTATCTAGACTTTAGATAGCAACACAAAGACAGTAACACGTGTTATCGGCATAAAATAGGTACAGTATCAGCAACACGTGTTGTGCAGGAGGATTGCGTGAATCTCCCCCAACTCTGCCTGGCACAGGTTCCAGCTAGTCAAATGCAGGCCTACCACCACACACCTTAACTCAATGAATTGGCACTTCACTTAATTTCACACAAATTCACCTCCTGTGGTGCTCTTAGCCCCCCACTGTTAACAGCTCACTATGCCCCCCCCCCCCAGCAGAATACTTCTTGTCCTTTGTTGAGCTAGGCCATTTCTCTTTCCCCTGTGAAGTGACTTGTTGTCTAGGTGCCGTCACCCTGTTCCCCTCCCCCCCGTTACCCTCTGTCACCCCTCTTACCCCTCCCCCCCCCTTACCACCCCTCACGCCAGCACCACATGCTGAGCCCCTAATGCAGCTGCTCTCTGCTTTGATGTGAGATGGGCTGGCTTTAACATAGGCTTGGACCATTGCCTGCTAGAAGGAGAGATTTGAGGTCAATGTGCTGTTTGAGGATAGAGTATACTTTATGGACAGTGCACAAGTAATTTACTCTTGTTGAATTAAAATTAGTGAAGAACTGCTTTGTTATTACAATACAGTGTTGTCAGTACTATGATGTTTTTTTGTCAATGACTTGGAACTGATTCCTGGAACTGACCAGGAATTGATCTGATTCTTTGAATTGTGGGTCTGATTGTAAACAGTGGCAAACATATATGTATGTGTGGGCGTATTTGCACTACGTGTTTTATTTATTGTGCTGTCTTTGATGTTCACACTGTTTTATGCCTGTTAAATGTAGGGCATTGCACTTAAAAAAATGTTAAACATGTTATGTCACATCTCAGTCCTGTGCCATTCTTTGTTGTCTGGTATACTGTATACTGTACCTCTATGTAGACGTAGACCCAAGCAGCAAAAAGTCTGTGGCCCGAAAGCGGCTGAATTATGGCAAAAACAGTCGGCCCAGACTAGAGAATGAATTATGGTCCGCCTCCCCACCGAGCACTCGGCTTGAGCGCGGGCCGAGTGCATTAAGCCGCATTGCACTCGGCCCATTTCTGGAGTTTTTATTGCCACTAAGTAGAGCAAGATGTCATTTGGAGCAGGCCAACGGATGCACGCAGTAGGAATCAGTAGATAAGAGCAGTTAAATAGAAAATAGGTTATAAAATGTGCAACAATATATACAACTAAAAATACGCATAAAATATAAATAAATCTAACTAAATAGATCAGATTTACAACCTACCTAAATTATTTACTGTACAGTCACCAGGTGCGAGGTATGAATAAATAAGGTGCATGAGTAATTTGCACAGCAGAACAGTAGTATTGCACAGGGTATTGCATAGTAGTACGACACGACAGAGTAATGCGCAGCAGAGTGTTACTGATATGCACTAAGGTGCAATGCGAGCGGTAGGACTATCAGTACCTGGGTATTGAAGGAGTGCCGTTTCATTGTACAACACACTTTTTCTGTACATGAGTTAAATGCCGATAAAAACTCGCTTGATTTGACCTGACATCTTAATTACCAAACTTTGCCCCGATTGGCAGGATTGTAGTTGTTTGAAGGTTTCCAGAGGACTGAATGTCATTTGATGCCGTCCCTATTGACAAAATACCAGACCTTTGAACAGCCACCACTAAACTCTACAACGTAAGCAATCAGAGGTCATTATCCAGATTATAATTATGACAGCAGTTATATTTTATCAATATCAGGGTAATGCATTTATCATGGTGACAATCTTGATTATTTATCTTATTTCTCAGAAGTTCATTTTGACCTCCTTACATAATTTTCGAGGTTCCACACACCATCACGCATCATCTGCAAGTAACATAGCTGCCCACTGCCTATTTAGAAAAGAATTAGTGAAGATATTTTAAACATAGCTGTTGATTGATCGATTGATTGATCAGGTTTCAATGTGAAAAATGAAACCGAGACCATAATAATAATAATAATAATAAACTTTACTTGTATAGCACAGTTCATACATGTAAGATGCAGCTCAAAGTGCTTTACAGTTTAGCAGGGTTGTTACAAGACAACATTTCTTGCGGTTCAGTGGTGTCGGAGCAGATAAATACAGTAGCAGACTGACTCTTGCATGAACACAGGTAGGCAGTCCTTGTAGGCCCTAGACAGCAACCATGTTGAAGAAAGCTGAGGCAAAAAATGATGACCTAAACTACATGAAGTGAGGTCAATGTGATGAAAAGAGTGTTAGGACAATCCTTAAAACAGCCTCTTCACAGCAACAAAAGGAATGAAAACAGATATTTAAGACATAAAAAGACATTTAACTGAACTTGAATTACCTCTTTACGGAGTACCAAAATGACCTTAGCGATAGTTGCTTGGAGACAGGGTGTGAGATTGGTGGAGAGCTTGGGTAAAGCAAAAGTGTGGCTTATCAGCAGCCAATTGGTGATACACGTAACTGATAAAGCACAGCAGAGACAAGACAGATACGCCTTCGAAAATAAATATTTATTTACCCTGCTAGGTTTGGAATGGTAGGTAATGTCATATATCAAAATGTGATTATTCTGGTAAGAGTAACTGACTATAGTTTCCAATGAACCACATGGTGTTTATTTAGTTCTTAATAACTTAAAAATGTGACACATTAAGTCATATGTATGCGCTACTCACTGATCACCAATTGCACTGATCATCAATGGCAAATGCAGAAACCTGAACTTTACAAATGTGTGCCCATTTTTGATAGTTAGACCGTAGCTCTGCTCTGTACAGGGCCAGTGATGGCCTGGTGTCCTGAAGCACCACAATGTACTATACCTTATCCCATTTCAAAACAACTTTAAGGGTGAAGGCTTTTACAGTATATGCTATACATTGAGAGGGGACACCACTGGATAAGTTGCTTGTAGATCACACACTGATTTGAGCTTTGAATGTAGAGTTTTTGTCCTGCTTTTCAAGGAAAAACATTTGTGTTTTGCTTTTGACCTTTTGCTCCTCTCCATCCTTGGTGTGCCTTGTTTGCATTAAGGCTGAGTGTCAGTTTCTGCTCTGAGAGACGAAAGATGTTGAACAACGCACTCCTTTTTGGCTTCTTTTGGCTGTTATTCTGACTGCAGTCCACAAAACCTTTGTGTTTGACCACATAAATATAACCGACAAGCATATATTTGGAGTGCATACTGTTTATGTTTTTTCCCCAAATGAGCCAAATAGTTGTTATATAGTAGAATGACTGAAAGAGTGAGTGACACTTTTAGGTTCAAACACGTTTAGGTTTAACATGTTATACATGTTATATATAGGCCTGAAGAAGCATAGCACCCCTGATTGAGTACTGTGCCCATATGTAATAATGTAATGTGAACAATAAAAGTCATGTTGATTATCGGCAAATAATGTAAATACAATGCTACCTCGTCAACATCTGATGTTTCATTTATTTGCGTGTTTGTTGAGGATTCAGAAGTGTTTACCTACTAGTGAACCATATTTAACAATTTTTAGCCACTAGACATTTTACTACTAACATACACACATGGACAAATATTGCTGTGCTGTTACTTACACAAACACCTGCCCCAATATGTTTCCACTGCAGCTCTTTGTTAAACAAATAGGTCAGATGGACACCAAAGCTAGAAAAAAACAGCTGTTGCCACCTGTAATTTATGCGGTCTGTTATTGTCAGTACCTTTAGGATCACAGACTATACCTCAGTAAGCCTGGAATTAGGCTTTTGAGGTGCAAAGTTATCAAATTGTAACGTGGGGGGATGTACATAATGTAAAATAAAAAAACATTAAACTGATAGATCTATGTGGTTTCCGTGCACCCCCTTACAGTCATCCTCTGTCCTGGAAGAACACAGAAAAGAAGAGCAGTACATGTATGTAGTAAGTAGTGACAAGATCTGCCCATCTGATGTTTTCCTCTTTAGCTTGTGTGGAAAACCAAGAAGATCCATGAACAGGACATTGATATATTAAATACACAAATCAAATATATAAATGCACTTAATAACACATTAAATGTACGTCATGTCATGGGAGAATGTCTCTCTCCAAAAATCTAGGTTTTAAGAAAAACAGAACTTGTGTTATTAGGCCCTTTTGCGTAAGCTGTTTCAGCCGTTTGTTTAACTGTGCCTTATTCAAAGTAAAAGTAAACACTGCAGTGAAGTGTCACAATGCTCCGAATGCAAGCAGAGTGCTCTCTTTTTATCATTACAAAAAATGACTTGCTGTTTGCCCCAGTCCACTCCGACAGCGTATAGCACCAGATATGGAATCTCTGCTTAATGTGCTACTCGAAACTGGCCCCCCTCCTGGGTTTGTTTCTTGACATTCTTTACTTCCTGCTGGGCTTGTTAATGGCTGGCCACTCACCAGCTGCTTTTGGCAGTTACATAACAACAGCACTGGCCCACAGCAGGCCCGCATTAGGCCCCTGTCTGTGGGGGGGAACATAATTGAGGAGTTCATGGGAAAAACGGGCATGGTCACAAAATGCAAAAACTTAGAAAATGAAATTTATAAGTTAGATTTTTCATTTGATTTTATAAGTGAATGCTACATTAAAATGCTTCTAGCTCGAGACTATGCTCGTTTATTCACAAGATTACTTTTGAAAAAGCTGTGGTTTCAATGCAACTACTGATAGGGGAAGTGACTTGAAAAATGTGATTTTACGACTATGCCCATTTTCCCATGCAGTCCTCAATTGCCAGTGGCCCTTTTGAAAGGTTCAGTAATGGCCGTTTTTGTCTTTGCATCCCCTCTTGCAACCTGATGGCCCCATGGTGGCATCTCCATGCCAGTTCCAGACCACTCCCTAAAACAGCAGATTATTGTGGAAATTATGCAGCCGTCAGTCAAAGTGGCCTACCCTTGTGCCTGCTATTGTTTCTGCAGGGAATGTTAACAATAATGTGCAAATGCCTGAGCATGGTGCCTGCCAGGGCTGCCGCTAGAAATTGTAGGCCCCATGAAAGACTATATATATAATATACAACATATATGCCAATTATTAATAATATTAGCAGTGTCCTCAAATCCCCACCCCCTGTCAATGCTGGGCCCCTAGAATTGTCCTAATCACCCCCCCCCCCCCCAGGCCTGCTTCCCTGGTACCTGCAAGCTATTTAACTAGTGACTGCTAGGTGTATCTGCAATATAAGACTTCACAGTCCTGCTCAACCATGCAGCAATTTAAACACTGTTAAAGAGTGATTCGTATGAAGCGCTCAGCAAAACACATCATTCACTCAAGACAATTAAAGATTAGTAAAACCCTTTCCAGTGTGTCCAGTTTGCATCCCTGCAACCAACCAGCACCAGGTCACCAGAGAGATTTAGCTGTGTGGAGGAACTTTGTTTTTATTCATTATTAAAGAGGCATTTAATGATAAAGGTGAGCATTAACACAGCTGGCGTCTGCTTTTTAGAAATAATTGAACATTATTGAACAAGAGGAACACGAGAGGCAGGACTCTGCTATTTGTACAAGCAGTACATGAGTGGGAGCTCAAACTACAGCTGATACCCAAACAAACTCCTACACACAGCTGGCAAAGCATGCGGTTGTTGATGCAACCCCTTATTGATGCAGATTGGTGCTTGAGGCTGGGATCATCCGATAACAGTTAGGCATTAACTAAGAGTTGTTTGTGTGTGTGTGTGTGTGTGTGTGTCTGGTTAAGCATTGCCAAACAAGTAAAAGTAGTGAAACAAGTAATGTCATAGCTTTCTGAAATTTAGGTGAATAAAAGGGACGAGGAGTGGTGTGTATGACGGTGGAGCCATGCTTCTGTTAGTTGATTCATTATAATTTTGGCACAGAGGTAATCCGCTGCCCCCACCTGGTGACTCTTAGCATTATTATGGGGAATTTTATGTGCAACATAAAACATTTATATGTTTTCATTATTACTGGAACATCCTGAGCCAAAATACTGGAAACTAAAAGCATCGTAAATGTCTATGAAAGATTAAAAAAAAAAATCTTGAGTGCACTGTACCAAAGATACTTAACATCGTTAAGGCGGAAGTGAATTGTAATAATCACAGTAAATCCCACTTCTAACATGTAATAATTTATTAGACATTTGGTCAAGGTTTTGCATACATTGCCTTTTCATAATATTCTCAAAATACATACACATTTGACCAGTATTCTATTCCATGAAGTGAATAAGAAAAAAAACAAAAGGTGATCCATGCATTCGCTCAGGGGAAAAACAGATAACATTTTCAAGTCAAATAATATGCTTTATAAATGCCGGGAGCTCTGTAATAAATGGAAGAACTCACTTAAGTAAAAGTGAAAATCTGTTGTCGCAGGCCCTGCTGTTTCTAATTTTTCACAACATTTGGAACCCATATCAAAATTGTTCCCAAGTACTAAAACAAACAAACACAAAAGTGTAAAGCATACCAAAAAATGCAACAGAACATGTTGAAAACCAACAGTGACATCATGAGTTGAAGGTCATCCACCTTCATCTTTTTTTTTTTACTCAGCAGAAGATCGCTTTAATGCTTAGTGGTCAAGTGCATAAACAGCTGGAAATGTGGTAAATATGGCACTGATACAAAATATGGAAACGGATGTGAGTTTACTCATAAAATGCTGGAACAACAACACCTACAGGCGACACCGAGTTGTCAAGCAGGGAGACACACCTAAAATTGAACAGCTTCTTTTTTTTTAACAAATGTTGAAAAAAAAAAAAACTTACACAAATAAAATATTATACATCAAGTAAAAATAAGATCCCCAAAAGAAATTCTGTTAATGACCCTAACACCTTACTGTGTTCACATCATTAACCTCTGAAAAAAAAACCACAAAATACATTATTATACTTCAATGGATTTTCAATGACCACTTACCACTGGGTCAGAGAGTACAAATATTATCATGTCTACTGGCCAATTCAAGGGGAAACTAAAGGCTAATGTGATTATCACAAATACTTGTTTTTCAATTTCTCAATATTCAAAAGAATATTCTCTGGTGAATATGTCCCATTGCATATAGTGTCGCAAAAATTTGGTAATTAAAAAATGGTAATAAAAATAAATTAAAAACTGAAACAAAACAATCTTTCTGGGATGAGCAAGGACAAAAAAAAACAAAAAAAAAAACTGTAGCCTCTGGCTAGCGTTAACCCATATGCACCATGACCCTTTCTTCAGGTGACCTGAGGGCAGTAATTATGAAAGTATTTACAAAAATAGCTTTAGCACATAATGACTCAATATCATTGCTTATAAATGGCCAAAACACACACACAAAAAAACTAACCCATGACATCCCTGCCATGCATGTTAACAGCCTGCATTGAAAATGAGCTTACGATAACCAGCCCCTTGTTGTTGATAGTGACAATCATGGGGCCCTTAAAAAAATTCAAGGCATTCAACATCTTAGTATAGACAGGACAATGTTTATGAATACAAGTTATCATGAAAAATAGCCTACTATTGTCCTACAGTACTTCATTTGTGTTGATAAGAAAATAAAACTATTTAGCAAAAAAAAAGAAGCATTTGTCTTTTTTTTATGATGCAATATAAACAGAAGTAAGCACATACAGAACAACAGATGGCATTATTATTGTTTTTTTTAAAGAAAAGTTTACAAACAAATCTTATCACATTGTAGAAAATAATTAAATAATTATGTTGTATTCATTCCATAGAACAAGCTATTACAAAATACTCTTGGGAATTAGGTTTGTGCAGACTCCAAAATGGCAAGCTAGTGAACTGTAATGGGATGGGAAAGCCAACCTTCAGCAATTGGTCTCACCGACAACCTCCCACAGACTGTAACTGAGCTGCACCCACCACTCATCATAGTCAGGTATTGTAAATGTCATACACTTTTTGTTTTAACTGTAGGACATCTCACTAATATGTCTCCATCAAGAAAAGCATTTAGAAAATAGATATGTATATGTGTTAACTCTACTTACAGTGGTTAGCATGGCATCAGCCATGTTTTTTCTACATAGTTTTTTGTATGTATAGGGCATAAACTGACAACATCCACAGGTCTGTTAAGATGAACGTGATTTGGACTGATTAAAAGCCCATGCTTGAGTGTGGTGGCAGTTACATGTCCTGTAATCTCTACAGTAAAATGGAGGATATCAGTCAATGCACAACATGAGTGGGAGTTAGATAGACGCTGTTGTATGCACTTCGACTATTTGTCAGTCCTCTGGCTCATTGAAGTGGGTTGGATTAGTGAGACATCATGAAGGGGGCATGTAAGGAGGAGTGGGAGGTGTAGACGAACAAATGTCTCTGGGGGTGATGGGATACTACAAGGCTGCTGTTTGGCGGGGAAGCAGTGGAGAGGAGCATCGGGGAATGCGGAGGTTAATAAGCTTCTTTCTGCGTGTGCATCTGTTCCTGAATCTTCTGCAGCATCTCCTGCATCCGTCGTAACTATAATAGGAGGGACACACAACAGAGAGCTGTCAGTTAAAAACAGTGAACGCTCATTAGTGGTCAAAATTGATCACATGGTATACAAAGTGAGTCATAATTGGCTATTGCTGTCTAAAGACCTTCTGGTTATTGTCAAATGAGTGGCCAAAGAGGCCTGTGGTGTAACCATAGTAGCTCAGTCTCAAATCAATCAAAAATCAATAATACACGCGATATGAAGATCACGTGACCAACAGGCACTGCCGAACAGTGGGCGGGCAGAAGCTTATCACATATCTACGCCATCACCCTGGCCAAAGGACCTGACATTAATTTCTTCATTTTTGTCATTAACTTTTGTTTTAAAGCTTTTGAAAAACAAACAAACAAGAGCACAGAAACACTGACTGTCATCGCCAAGTAAGAAGGGGAGAAATATTGATATTTATTTACAAACGACAGTCAATTAAGACTTTATCATCTGAAACATGGTCATTGGCACCATGTGTGCTGGAAACATGGACCTCTGAAAGATTTTGAAAGAATTGCAGCTGTAGTGCACGAGTCTATGCACCTATCTAACATGTGACCAAAGCTATTGATAGCTGGACAGTAAACATGTCAGGATCATGTATGGAAATTGACTTTCGGGGCAAAAAAATCAATAAACTCAATTTCTTTGTATGTACAACTGTTGTGGGGGATATTTGCAGGTTTGTGTTGTACTGTTGAATAGCAGTACTCAATATAGCAGTATAGTGCATAGGGAAGTGCTTGTGGGTACACTGAGTGTTTTGTAATTACAGTGACAACATAACCATTTTAAAATAATTTAATGAAAGACGAAAACAAATAGTTTCAACTTAAGAACAAAGAAATGGTATGAATAAATAAGAAACTAATAGTTCTTAGAAATGTTTTTAGTAACATACATTTGGCACCCATTTCACAAACTTAGCTCTATTTAATAATAAATTACTATGAGAAAAGGATACTATCAGAGCCAAACTCAAACACTCGTAATACACAGTATGACCATGAGAAACAAACATTTAGCATAATCCACTCTACAAACATATAAAGTGGGGAGCCTGGAGATGCCTACCAGAGACTGAATACATCTAAAGTTACAGCCACATTACATTTGCATGGAAGTGTCTTTAGCAAATTCGGCATAGTTTCGTACATACTGCTGACTTGGGA
>CM050215.1:13117249-13119749 GCA_027475355.1 Coilia nasus | reverse complement strand
TATTACAGATATACTACCTGTGTCACATATTACAGATATACTACCTGTGTCACATATTACAGATATACTACCTGTGTCACATATTACAGATATACTACCTGTGTCACATATTACAGATATACTACCTGTGTCACATATTACAGATATACTACCTGTGTCACATATTACAGATATACTACCTGTGTCACATATTACAGATATACTACCTGTGTCACATATTACAGGTATACTACCTGTGTCACATATTACAGGTATACTACCTGTGTCACATATTACAGGTATACTACCTGTGTCACACGGAACAGACATATTACCTATAGGTCACATATTAAAAACATACTACTGTAGTCAAAATTTTTGATTATATGCATGTTGGGGTGATTGTATTTTTTGTCTTTCCCAGTTAGAGTACCCAGATGTATAATCATTATACGATGACCCAAGAGAGGGGGTAGAAGTTGAAGCAAAGGCCACATATCAAACACCTGCCGAGGTCACATATAAAAGACATACTACCTATATCACTAATTAAAAACATACTACCTAGGTGACATATTGCAGACATAATATGTAACATTATCATAGCTACCCATCATTGCATCAATAACATTTGCTCCATTTCATGAGTAAAATAATTCAGTTTGTTACCCCTTTAAAATGCTGAAGAAGTGATATGCTCAACAATTATGGGCCCAGTGAATCCCTCTACGTACCATTCAGTGTTATTGACGGCATCTCCGAAACCTGGTGTGTCAACGATGGTTAATTTCAGCTTGACGCCTTTCTCTTCAATATCCACGGTGTGCTTTGTAATCTCTACCGTCTGAGTGATTCTCTCTGTGGAAACCACAAGTTAATGCTAAAACCGTTTCATAACAAAATCATGATGTTATGGCATAATTACTGATGGCTCACATTTCGGACAGATTGAAAGTTTGACGAGCTTTGTTAATATCAAAAAGAAAAGCTATTGTTTTATTCTACTAGAGTTTAGGAGTCTAAACCAAAGAAAGAGTAGTAGTATGACTTTACATGTAACTTTACAAACATAGTGTTGACCAACGGGCCTCACCTTCGGCGTTGAGTAGTTTCCTGTCTTTATACAGATCTGTGAGGAAGAGGCTGTTGACAAGAGTGGACTTTCCAAGACCAGACTCACCTGCAGAAAAGAGAAGGAGAAAGAGAGAGAGAGTCAGACACGGGGGGCCTGGGGGTGGGGATGGGGAGGGGTTGGGGGGAGGGGGCAGACTAAGTGAGCAAAACACCAAGGGAGCAAAGAATAAAACAAGAGAGCAAAAAAGCCAATAGTCCCTGATTACTGTGGTTTTCCACTTGAAAGAAAGCAGTGTGTGTTACATGAACCTCTAAGGCGCAGGCACAGAGTCAAACAGACTCTTAAACTCATTTGATCTGGTTTCTTTGATGCAGTCTGGAGACTAACCTGCCACCATGAGGGTAAAGTCAAAGCCCTTCTTCACAGACTTGCGATGCACCTGGTTTGGCAGGGTTGCAAAGCCCACGTACTCCTTATCCTGGTCCTGTTGAACACGGCAGTCGTAGGAGGAGTAGAGAGAGGGAGAGAGAGAGAGAGAGGGAGAGAGAGGTTGGGTAAACAGATTACAATCTGTGTAAAATTTTTGGAGTATGCATGCGAATTGAAGTCAAAATGGGAATAGGGATCATGAAAAATACATAATAAAAAAGAGGACACGGTGGGAGATATTATGTCTCGAGATATTTCAGGAATCCAAAGCCATAAAGTGGTAAGGTAAACCAAGGGCTACCTGGCTCATGTTCAAAGACTGCCCTGGCTCATTGTTAAAGCACATTTTATCCAAACCCACAGACTTCAGACAGTACTATGGCTCTCACAGACAGTAAGCGAGACTTTTTAAGGTGTTTCACACAAAAATTATGGAAGGTTTTGGGTAAAGAGAATAATTTATCATAAAATGCCAACCCGTTTAACTAAACTCTGATTTCGGAGGAAACAGAGACTGCATAGAGACTCCACACCTTTGTAGGCATGATCAAAGACGTGACCGAACAACAAAACCATAATCTTTCCTGCCCACAAAGGAAGTAGCAAATTCAAAGCATTCAAATAAATATCCTCTTAAATGGAACTGGTATTTTGAACACTTTTGAACAGTAGCAAATCTATACTGACACATATGGACAAAAAATATTAAGCATAAAAAAGTGGATAAGACATTGAAAGCTACGTGAAAAGTTCAAGTTCAATATGTTGCACTCCGAAGTCAGATCTAAAGATCCAATACCATATTTTTATATTCCCAACGGTCACAAATTACCACAGATAGAAGGATCAAAACCACGTTTGTGGACAGGTGTGTGTCCACACAGCCCAACCGCTCATCGGGACAGACTTATGTAACTATGAAATGCGTAGCCATTTATCGTCATAATCATCATCCATGCATTCGTTCATGTAATCGAATTCCCATAGGCAAGCAATGACATGGAGCACCACAGCAGC
>CM050215.1:13037249-13112249 GCA_027475355.1 Coilia nasus | reverse complement strand
TGAGCCATACAGTATACTACTTCCGCTGCTATGCAAGGTTTAAACCCCATTGCATCAGGGTGCTCAAATGTGGTAACTCTCAACTATGTACATTTTCTGCCCATGACACAAGTAAGATTGGCCTGACGGGCACTGCTCTGCGTGGAGAGGAATGCTCGTGCCATGTGGAATATCTTAGCTCAGCAGAGCTAAATGCCCATTTTCCAGTACTGTCTAATCTGTCTGCATTTCCAATGCACGACCGCAAGTCGTGAAAATGACATCTGAATCGTATTCAGAGGAGAGGTGTCAAGAGGAAAAATGCTGATGTGCCGTCTGAAGCAGAGGGCCATTTTTTAAGAGGCGAAGGGTGTTATGATTTGGTTTGATTTTTTTGGCGTCGTCAACAACTGTATGACAGCAGTTTAGTCAGCTCATCTACACCATGCTGTGTAATGCCAGGCTAGCGCTATGAGTGCTATGTTTGTGCGGGGACGTAGAAGAAGTATCTACCAGGCTCTTATTCTCTAAAGTACTCAACCAACCCCAGGATGCCCTACTGCTAGGTGAAAACCAAGCCCTGATGTGACAGCTCTTCACACCATCCACTCCAGAAATCTCATCTGGGGAAAAGCTGTTGAGGCAGTTGGCATGACTGGTGGCCAAATAAACGATAATCTGCAGTCTTAAAGGCTTAGAAGACCACGGCCACATCTGAAACAGATTTAAGGGGAAACATCAAGGAACCCTCACACCCCCACCCCCACACCAATTCCGACCCCTCCCAATGAAGGATCATCCCACCCAACAGTCCCTGCGGGCACATCTACTTCCCCTGTCCCACCCTAAAACACTCTGTTAGATCTCTGCACTTGAAGAAGAGAATTAAAAAGGACTGTTTCAGGCAACACACACATACACACACACACACACACATACAAACACACACACACACACACAGACATGAGTCCCTCCAGTGTGTGTGAGCATGGCACAGAAACACAAGTGAAATACCACAGAAGAATAGGCACGCTTGTCGCTGACATCTGGGGCAAAGAACAACAGTGCGATTACGTCAAGCACACAGAGCGCTCGTGTTTGGACTACTTGGCATTCCTTGTGTGGACCGCTGTGCTGTGCTGTGCAACTGACAACCGACCGACTGACTGACTGACAAAGCCGCAGGATAAATGGCCTCCCCTCCCTGACCGAAGCGTGTCCGCCCGCAAGTAAACAGCTATTATGCCTTTGCTGTGTCGCACAGAGAGAGAAGCCATGAGAAAAGAACATTTACTTTAATGTGCATATGCTGTACACACAGTCTCATATTGCAGAATATTACATAATGCAGCCCAATAGAGAGAAGGGAAATCAATACAAGCTTAAACATCAGCTGGGAGTGTGAGGTTTGTGTGAGTTATATGCATAATGGAATAACAAACTTAATTTTGCAACTGCTTCACCAGTCCCCACACAACTGCTATCTACTTGACAAAGATACATATAGTGATACCCTGTGTTATCATATTAATGACAATTTGCCTATTGAAAAGAACACTTCCTCTTTCATTTCATGGGCTACTACTTCAACCCAAAATTGTTCACCTACGGTGTTTTAGTGGTAAAAAAAGGCAGATCGGTAAGTGCAGAAGAGAAGAAAGGTCGGTAAACTATGCATAGGTGATCATGTTGCTGATTTTTTACTTCGTAAAAGGTGTGCAAATACAGTTTATATACATTTACCCTCAACTAGGCTGCTCACCTCTAACAACCCCTGACCTTCAGTGAAAGGGCACCTCTTTTTTTATCAGAGACTAACTTTAGCTTATTCCCCCATATCCCGTCTGACAAGCATCTAAGCATAACAACTTGATGAAGTTACACACATGAGCTGTACACACAGACCAGGGGGCTCAGCAGTGTGATTGGAATAAACTAGACCGCAGACTCTCTTTTAAACTCAAGTCTCAGCGAAAGTTATCTGCTAATGTGATTTTAGACGTATCTTTGATGTGCTATATATGGCTACTTGACATTATTATCCTGGCACCGCTGACTTTGAACTGAAATAAGATTAGAGACATGTACCCTGGACCCTTCTGATTTTGTCACAGGCATGGAGAAAAGACATGACTTTGATTAGGTTCAACCTGTACAAGTCACAATGTTACAGCCTAGCGGCTAGTCCATTATTAATAATACTCAGTGGAACACCGAGTGAGAAAACTAAAAATGGTGACATAACAACAACAACCAAATCATCACCATCATCATCATCACCAATGACAACAAAAACAACCTAAACCAATAAGCATAGTAAACAATTGCACAAGATAAGAGCTAAACAAAATTAAGTTGACATTAATTTCTAGTTTAAGTTACACAGCATCTGGTAGAGCCTAATTGAAGTCCAGTGTTGGTTGCTTCTGGACATGCATGGGTGGTCTCTCCACTCAAAAAGGGTTCACTTTGACTTACTGCCATCTCTCATTTAATTCACATCAAACACCAAGGGAATTGCCCCTCAAATGGGAAAAAATACAGCCTATAAAATGCAATGTTTGCAATGTGTTGAGTGACGGGACGTAGAGTGGGTATATTTTTGCTGTACCCGTCTGTCACTGCAGGGTTGACTGTGCACAAACACTGCTGATGACTGATCATTATGGGCCTGGAGCAGCACTGGGGCCACTCTTGCCCATACTTGGTGGTAGATCTCTGTAGCCAAAGAAAAAATACTACTTTTCACAACAGTCTGATTTGCGAGTTCCCTCAGAAATAAATACAATCTTATTGGCACGGATGTCATTCTCCTAAAACACAATTAGGATACAAAGAACAGTATAAGACTTTAGGGTCCAAAGTTGAACTTAGACTGAACTTATGTTGGGCTTCACTGGCACTGTTTCTTATGACTTTAAATGAAAAGGTACTAGTGCAAAGCCCATTAAAAAACTGCCAGGTTTTGTCACAATGGCAGTTGGACAACAATGGCAGTTGGACCAGCTTTCAGTAGCTGTCTGTGTGTGTCTCTCTCTTTCCCTGCATTTTTCTCGCTCTGTCTCTCTTTCTCTCTCTCTCTCACTTACTTAGACAGACACACATTCTTGATCTATCTGTGTAGTCATTTTTTCCTTTAATTTCTTCACAACGGAGGGAGCAGAAATTATGCTATTATCGTCATGGTGTCTATTGTCAGCCATTTCTGTTGCTGTTCCACTTAAAATTAGGCTTTACCCTGTGAAAAAGAAGTTATCCTTGTGACAATGAACAAATTCAGCTTCTGTAAACTTTTGGTTTGAGTAAATGAACTTATCACATTTATTTTTGAACTGATTTTGGCATCAGAATGTCTCTTACCACCCAGCCAATAATAGACTTATGTACGCTAAAACGAAGTTGGTGGTAACTTTTGTTATGGTACCTCAGTTCAAGGAGAAAGAAAAAAAAAATATCATTCAGATCAGTTTGCTGTGTTCAGGAGTGTGATGGCTGAAGGGAAGAAGTTGTCTCTGAAACGTGTTGTCTCACGTGCAGTACGAGAGTCCTCCAGAGGGCAGAAGTTGGAACATGTAGTGACATGGATGAGAAGGGGCCTTGATTATTTTGGAGGCTCAGTTTAAGCTGCACACAACCTTGCTTTATAGATAGGGAAGACAAAGGCCAGGTCTTAATGAATCCTGAAGTGTTTCACCTAAATGCCTCCTTAGCAGAAAAAGATACAAATCTGTGTAATAAGAGATCTTATTTATTTCTGAAAGGCAAAGTAAAGACGATTCTAAAAAGCTATACTTTCCTCTCCAGACATAGCCAGACACAACATACTGTATCCTCCTGACCACTGATAAACAAAGCCCTGGGTGATGTGCATCTTGAGATCAGCTGTAGAGATGTCAAAGAGCAGTTGGTAGCTACAACACGGTCATCTGAATGGATGGGCTGCCAAGCATCCCTCTGTGAAATACTGGAGCTTTTCTGTTAGATGTTTTTGTTTTACAGGACACGTCATTTCCCAACACACAGGCTCTCAGACATGTTTGTGTGACAGAGAGACAATGGTACATTACTGTTAACAATGCTTTAATTGTTCGCTTGACTTTGGTTTCTAATCCTCAAATTGCTTCTTCTGGGAAATCACAGTAGACACCCAAAGTGACCACATTCTCTACCATTTAATCATCAGACCATCTGTCAAGAAAACAATTTCCTTACTAACATATTTGGTGTTTTGGTAGTTTGCATGGCAGACAGGCTAGGCTAGATCACTGGCATACACCTGGTATAGACTACTCCATCATGTTTGACATTAACAGCTATCTGCTCACATCTCCTAGCCTCTCATACACAAAAAACTGCCCACTACAATTTACAACTGAAGGAAAGATAGATTCCACCTTCATCCATGTTGCAGATATTAAATATTTGAACTGAAAAACACTAATGCATGCATATACAGTGCATGATTGTACAGTAGTATACAGATTGTACATGATTGTACAG
Source organism: Coilia nasus (assembly GCA_027475355.1). Lineage (NCBI taxonomy): Eukaryota > Metazoa > Chordata > Actinopteri > Clupeiformes > Engraulidae > Coilia > Coilia nasus. Next base: position 13,107,770 of record CM050215.1, on the reverse strand, counting down.
AGTATACAGTGCAGTGTTTGTTTCAATGGTGAAATTCTGTTTTTAGAAACTTGAGGACTGAAACTGCCACAGCCATCTCTGGACATCCTGGTGAGGATACACACACATGCACACATGCACACATGCACACACAGGGGCTTCAGGTTTTGGATGGTGTGTGTGTATTGGTGAGTGTTTGTGTGTGTGTGCGTGCGTGTGTGTGTGTGTGTGTGTGTGTGCATGTGTGAGTGTGTGTTGGGGTGGTGGTGGTGGGGGGCCCTGAATGCCCTGGTTGTTTGAGTGAGCACAGCGGACCTCTTTGTGAGTGTGGCCCGGAGAGCGGGGATGTGTCAGGGAGGTGATGTGTGCAGTGAATGGGAGACCCGGTGCAGAGGCTCACAGCTCAGACTCAGGTGCAGCCATGCACTCATTTGTGCCCCTAAATTATTCATGTGTTTATTTTCTACTGCGGCTTCGCTTTCTTCTTAGGCTGTTGCCGTTGCTTTCTCACAATTTATCCTAATTGCATACGCCTGGGTCCAACTGGCTCTGCAGCCTGCTCGCTCTCACACACACGCCAACTTAAGAAGAAATGAAAAAAAAAAAAAAAACGGACTACAAGACCAACGTCTGTCATAAACTTAACATAGAACATAAACAATTTATTATTTAACAGGTATTGCTGGGGAGGGAAGACCTTAGCCACCAAGTCAAAAAAACAACAGACAACAAACCAGTGGAAACCAGCCAGGGTCCAAATGATTGCATACGAAATACAGATGGGAGCCGCATGTTGTCAATGAAAGCAGATTAAAAACCTGTTACGGACAGCAGAAACAGCCAGAGATCTACCAGACATCGGACTGATTAGGAGAGTACAATAATGCACGGTCAGCTGATGAGGATAGGAGTGGAGTATAGAGACCATCCTTAGCAGCCTTTCCCAAAATAGGGAGTCAATACCAACCTCTAAAAACAACAGCACAGACAATCGATGGAGAAGCAGTTATCTATTGTGTAAAGCTGAGCAAAGGGGAACCTCCAAGATGTCAGGGTGTGTAAACATTGTAAGCATCTTTTTCAAAACACCTCTTGTACTACCAAGGCCCTCCCAGTAGAAGAGCTAAAAACAATAACCAGTAGAAACACTATTTTACTGGGACAGGCTAACAAATGGACTGGTCAGCTGTGGCAGGCAGAATCACAAACACATCGCAGTCATGGGAAAGTGTAAAAGGTCGAAGGTGAGCTGCACTGACCGCGACGGACAAGAGGGGAAGCAGACTTGGGAGAAATATTGATTCCCTTTCTCCCTGGAGAGTTCACATTCTCATGTACAATAACTTAGTGACTAGTGATGCATGTCGTCCGAAGCTTTTGTTTTGATACAGTCAATTAAGGCCGTCGGTCTCCGTAGCAGGATGAAACACGAAACAGACCACTGTAGACAAACACCAGTGGAACCAGCACAAGCATCTGACCAAGTCCTCTGAGACACACACACAAACACACAGACAGACTGACAGACAAACACACACGCACACACACACACACACACACACACAGAGTCACCATTCAAACTCCGCATCTGCAACACACACTCTGGAAAGGAGCCAGCAGGTTCGTTTGTAACACTAGAGCCTGACATACCTCCGAGTCGCTGGTTATTTCCGAGGGTGTCGACACGTTCTCCATCTGGAGGCGAAGACGTGAGCCGCCACAAGCCCCACAAGCACACGGCCAAATGCAGGGGGCCCACAGGAGGCAGGGAAGCAGGGGAGGGAGGCTAGGCAGTGTGAACAGGCTCCACACACTCGCACTGTCACTTCCTCAGTCCTCGTATGCCCACACACACACACACATACACTCACAGGCACGCACACACACTCACAGGCACACACTCACTCACTCACTCACACATGCACACAGACGACACATAAACACACACGTGGCTGAGGGAATTTGCATCGCCACACCCCCTCTGAGTGACACGTTCGCAGGGCAGCTGTTACTTGTGCTTGTCCTTTTCTCTTCTCTCCTTTCCTTTCCTCTTCTCTTCTCTTCTTTCCTCTCCTCCTCTCTCCTTTCCTCTCATCTACTCTTCGCTCTCCTCCTCTTCTCTAGTTGCCTCTGTGGGCTTATGCAGTGTGAGGCTGCACTGTTGGAAGCCGGGTAGAAGCAACATCTGCCTAGACGTCTTTAACAAGCATGTGTCCTCTTTTTGTAAAGCCACATCTGTGGTCTCTCTCTCACACACACACACACACACACACACACACACACACACACACACACACACACACACACACACACACACACACACACACACACACACACACACACACACACACACACACACACACACACACACACACACACACACACCTAATCCAGCCTAGCATGCAGGAGTACAGAACAGTAAAAAATCTTGAGGTCAGTCCATTCATTTTAACAGATCTGTTAGTAGAAAAGATCCTGGTTTGGCAACTTGTGGTCAAAGCTAGCTGGCTCATTCTCTGGACTGCACTGGCAAAAAGGTCATACATGATTGCCACATGCACAAACTACACATACACATTTAAAATGATCGTTTCACCACTAGACGTTTACATTTATTTAGCATTCAGCAAGTGAGCTGTACACCACATAATCTGTGCACCATGTGACTGGTAATGTCTGGCAAAGCAAAAACATGCATAATCAACCCCCTTCCCAGACACCCACAGATGTTCACACACTAACACAAAAGCATGCACACCACACACTCAGTCTCAGATGTCGGCACCAGGCCGCAAGTGGCACCATCGCAGGCTAGCCAGTCCAGTCACTCCGCCAGCGAGTGCGTCAGACACATCTGTGAGCCCTTGGGCACAAAGACACTCACAGACCCAAATGGATCTGCTCCATGTATTTCTCTCTCTGTCCCTCTCAGTCTCTCTCTCTCTCTCTCTCTCTCTCTCTCTCTCCTCCTCTCTCAGTGCTAACTTAGCCTAGCTCTCTTTAGCTCCAGCTTATGCTGAGTCCATCCCCAAGTACACATACACACCGAGCTGGGCTTGGTCCACTTTCAACCCTTCAGTTAAACTAATCTGACTGCTGGGGCTTTCCGTACACATGAATCGCTTTTTCTGGGGGATCTGCGATTAGGGTGATTATGGCATCTCCCCTCATGGGGACCACTTAAAAAGACAAGTGACCTTTTCTCTTACCAACTCTACTGCCTCAGATTTTGCTACTCCATAAATGCTCACAAAAAAATGGAGGCTACAAGGTCTCAACACAATGACACTTGGTGGTGTTAGCGTAGTGTGTTGATAACAAAGGCTTAGAGCTAAGGATTTGTTTTGTTGGTCTTATAGTTGATATGTAGGTTAAGAAGCACCTTTCATCCCCGTCTGGGGCTAATCTGAGCCCCCTGGCCCATAGAGAGGAGCAGTGGGAGGCAGACAGTGTTTATCTTCTTGACACAGACGGGCTTGCAAGGGCAAGGAGGAGTATTGGCGTCCGCTATTAAAGCTACGACTGGCCCCTGCATTTAGATTGGGATCACAATCTTGAGTTTGTTAGATGGCCATTGGTAGTGACAGTTAGAGAGGGCACAACGAAAAAAAGAATCTGTATCCCCCTCATTTTAAAAAAAGGAGTCAGAGAGAACAAATGCTATCACTGGTGCATTTAAAGTCTGAAGTACATCTGTGATCCTAAGTCATCTTTAGATTAGAATCTTATCCTTGACATTGAGAGGTGACCATTGGTAGTGACAGCTGGAGGGGGCACTATGTTCCCTGTTCTTAAAAGGGTTTTTGAGAACATATGCCATCATTAGTGAGCTTGAAGTGGATTTATGTTCCTGTGTCATAAAGGTGAGTTAGACAGAGCTTCAGTTAAGTGGTTCCAGAGGGTATCAGACAGGATTACGAACAACCCAGGCCCAACATAAAGTGTCTTATCCACTTTAAGTACTGACCAAATGCAGACTTTATGTGCATTCAGTCTAAACGATACATAAATATATTTGTTTTATGAATCTCCTGCATTCGCCTCATGTCTGATAACAATCTCCACTCCCCAAGAGCTCCCAGAAGTATGTCAATCCAAAAAGGCAATATTCCAGCCTCCCTGCCTCTCCCTGCATTCCACTGAAGCCCCCTGCTTAAAAGGACAGCTCATCCCGGGATGCACCGCACAGCCCTCACAGCAAGAAGGGCCAGACACCACTGTAAAGGGCAGACTGGGGGATGAGGGGGCGACAGGGAAGGAAGTAGGGGGTGGGGGCTAAGGTTGGAGGGACGGGGGGTGTAGGGGTGGGGGTAGCCATAGTAAGGACTTCCTTGGATCATATTCCCAAACATAATTAAAATGCCTGTTCTATCAGTGTTTACATTGTAAGGTTACTGGGCATGGAGCCAGGCAGGCTGCTGAAGCAGGCCTTGGAGTAGCAGGCTGGAATGACAGGGACGGAGAGAGGGGGACGGGGAGAGATAAAGACAGAAAGAGGCTACTGATATACTGATACAGCTTTACTCTGCTGGGGTATTGCACTACTGGGCGTGGCATTCAGGGAAACATAAACAATTCATGATACTTACCCAGCACCTGGTGCTGCATTAACATTTTATTCAAGGCCACCTAAAGGTACAGTGAAGTATACATGTACAGTACATATGCATACATTCGGTTTGTAGGGTTAGGCAATGTACTAGTAAAAATAAAAGTCATGTAGATTTCACTTTTACTTCCCTTGGTTTTAACTAACCAAAACAAACTGTGCTCGAAAAGAAATTTCGAGGTGCTGATCGCAGTGTTTGTACATGTCAGATTACATCTCAACAGGCAACATAAAAGTATTTATGAGGTTTTCTCACAGTGGTGGATTTGCATGCACATATTTGTACAGAGCAAGTCAGCAAATATTTGACTGGTCCCATGTGGGGGCAGATGTCATGGTCAGTGTTTATACAATCTTCTTCTTCTTATTCTACCAGCAGCAGCGCAGAGCTGTTTTTACCCCAGTAATGTAACTTGAGGCCACCACAACCAACCAAGAGATCCAACTGAAAAAAAATTCCAGTTGTTCTTGGGTGTGTCATGGGCTGGTTACGCTGCAGGCGTAATATGCGACATTTAGTGTCATCATCAGTGAATGTCTTAAAGCAGCATGTCTTCTGCTCACCAGTTTGACCTTCTCTTTGCACCTCTGAGGCAGAAAATGTTTATTTACGAGCTACACCCACATGCAGGGAGAGCCTTCACCACACTACACCACAATGCACTGCGCCAAACCCAACCCCAGCCTACCCAACCCACACACACACACACACACACACACACACAAACACAAACACACGCGCTTTGAAGACCTTTTTTTTTTACGAGCGGAGCCTCTGAGGCCGGCTCCAGATGTGCATCTGGCTGTGCTAAGAAAGCCAGACCTGCAGCAGGGGCCCTGCACTTCACACCAGCACTCGCTAAGCTTACGCTATTTGGTTAGCGGTGGCTCCCCTGTGTATGTTTGTTCTGGAAACCATGCTTTGTTTCGTTGCCAGAATTTCCTTGTGCCCCCCAGCCACCCACCCCAGCCCCACACTCTTTTTCACCTCCTCCCACCTCTCTTTTTCTTCCTCCTCTTCTTTCCTCTTTCTCCTGACTTTGAATGTCCAACTCCCTCACCCTGGGCAGAATGCACTGTGCCTCTTGAGGGCCTATGACAGTGGCTCTGTGCCACTGTGTCTGCCAGGGCACCAGGGAGATGCTGGCACACACAGAGCATGGCGCCATCTGCTGCTCTTGATAAGGCCATGCACGGCACACATGGTGGTCCCTTAAAACACCATCTGACCAGCACACCTCCAACTCACACACCTCCAGTGCTTAACACACACACACTACACACACTACACACACACACACATATACATACGCACACAGACGCGCACACACACACACACACACACACTACACACACACACACACACACACACACACACATACACGCGCACACAGACGCGCACACACACACACACACACACACACACACACAAACACACACACAAGGACTGAAACTCACAGCCATCTCTCTGGGCATCCTGGTGAGGATGCTGGCTTGACACACACACACACACACACACACACACACACACAGACACACACACACACACACACACACACACACACACACAGACACACACACGCACACACACACACAGACACACACACGCACACACACACACACAGACACACACACACAGACACACACACACACACACACACACACACAGACACACACACACACAGAACAGAAAATGCATTTGTGTATCCATCGCATGGGGCACCGCAACAAAATGAGCTGCCACAGATGATCTCTCTCCTGCTACAACATAATAGAGTGGTAGCATCCCAGAGCCACGGCGAGAACAGAGTGTGCAGGGCCCTGTTATAAATAACAAAAAAGAGCTCAGATCCAGCACTCGGAGGAAAGTGGGACAGTGACATACGGAAAGTTCTCCATTACCCAAGGACAACCGACACCCCAAGGGTTAGGATTTCACCGTGGCAGCACGTGAGTACTCTGCATGCCATGTATCAGGGAGGGGGCACTGCCTGCTCCACACTTGGATTAGTAGTATGCTTGTAACAGTAGATGCCAGAGTTGGGTGCAATATGTATAGTGTATACATTACACTCAATGAAGAGAACGATTCAATGGAGTGTAAAGACTGAAGACTGTAGGAGTCCCAGGTGAAGTCATAGCCTACAGTAGTGATATAATTTCACATGAGTAAGCAATATGACTGATTGGGTCTTTAATGCTTTGAAAAATAAACACATGACATAGTTTAAATACCTTCTGCTCTGATAACTGAGATTGCAAAACTTACAATGATCATTCTTTCCCTCTTTCCCCTGCTTGTGTGAAGTGGTAAAACAACAACAGAAGAAAAGTTGAGTCTTTCACTCCTTGTCACAGGAGACGGATTGTTATGGTTTCTGCCTCCCAAAGCCATTGTCAGCCATTTTCCCACATACCCCACAGCATATTTTCACTCTTCTGCAGAGGCCCTTGCATGGAACGCCTCTGGTTAAGTACACTTCCCAGACTTCCTGCCCCATTCAATTAAGACTCTTTATCTGACCTGCTTTAATGTTCCTGTTGAAACTCAAAAAAAAAAGAGCCCCAAATTCATTCTTTTTTTCCCCCACTTTTCTTTCTTTCTGTGCTTGTTGGGTGGCAAACACCCCCATCGAACAATGGCTTGCGTGGGCACAGACATAAGGCTTTCGCTGCTGTGGAGTTGGGAAGGGCCAGAGGGGATCACTGAGATAAAGCCTCCCACCAATTCCATCAGACTCTGCTGGAGAACTGCTGACTGGAAAGGCCAGAGGCACTTCCATTTACATTAAGCACTGCACCTAAAGGCAGTGCTGCAGAAGACTTATAGTGCTTCAGCTGGTGTTCACAGAATTCAAATCATAGAATGTAACAGACCTCAACAGCTTTTACACCGATACCTTTTACACAGACGGTCTTATTGAAATGTCATATTAAAACACGGCGGTGGCATACAGAAAAAAATGGCTGCAGTATCAAAAATGCACCATGAAAACTGTGAGAGTTTCAGCAGAAAATGTTCAGTCAACTCAGTGCCATCATTGCAATCAACTGTACCTTCTGTTGCACACAATATGATTCAGGCCCCACTGTACCAATGAATTTCAGAGATTTGAAGACAATAGAGAAACACAGATGCGCTGGTTTAAGCTTGCTCTGTGTACATCCAGGGGAAGCTGAAGTTGCCCTGGAGTACAGCTTTTGAATTTATATTATAAAAAACACATGCTATAACAAAATAATTAGAAATAATATATATGTTTTTAATCTTATTTAGCAAAATGCTATCCAATATGTTCCAGTAAGCAAAACATTCACCCAGTTAACATAACAGAAAGTTGAGTAAAAAGAATTGTTTCATTTGAACTGCATTCAAAATTCTATAAATACATCCAGAGGTCTTCCTGAAACTTCTTGAACTTTTGTTTGCCCAAAGCAATTAGCAATTTTATTCAAAACAGCAAAATGAAATAGCAGTTCCCAACCGCTGACATTAAACTTGCTGTTCAACCGCAAAGGTTCACAATAGTGGATGAAATCAAGGATTTCTCTGTCTATTGGGTTTCAATGAACCCGTCATAGCAGGCAGCTGGCTAATTATTTTTCAAACAATCAAAGCACTGTAATCCAGCACAAAAATCAGCTTTCATGGTGAGGCAAAAAACATAAGTGCCTAAACATTTGAAAAGAAAAAGACAAAAAAAAAAAACTGACAGAGACAGACCTAAATCAAGATGAAAACAACTGGGTCGTAGACAAAACAGCATAAACATCTGTTGCAGTTATGCATCAGCTACCTTGCAGAGCATGAAACAGAGGTTTCCATTTTGCAAAACCATGGTGCCACATTTTAGGTGGTCTGCATCCTTCACTGAAAAAGCCACACCATTGCCACAATGGATGCCATTATCCATCCGAGGACCATGACCTTTAAAGCCGCTAGGAGCCAGGGTAGATAAGGAGTAGATATGCCAACAGGTGATATAATCGTCTGGGCTTGCCAGCATACTTTCTCTTACCCTGGATTACATCAAACGGCTTCCTCAACAGCACTACTTTTGTTAGCAGGGGCTGTTTGACTTAGATTTTAATCTACACTTTTGTTATTAAATATATCATGGCATTCAAAGACACAGTCATGGTCAAGACAAAGTACTACCAAATACCTTCATAAACCATTTAATGCATGAATCATCACGAAAGGTTTTTTTGGTATTAAGCATATGAAAGTAATTATATTGAGGTGGGTCTAAGAGTCACGTCTTTTGTTTTGACTTCTGTTCAGTGTTGCTCATCTTTAGTCTAGAACCTCTGTTGGCTTTCCTCAATTATCCTATTATGTCATTAGAGGGATAGTCTGTGTCAGGCACTTTGTCTTTGTCTGCGGAGCCAAAGGCACGACAGAGACAGTGAGACACCCGTCAGGTCACTTATATTAAAGTTACCGGAGTGGCCTCCAAAATTAGCTAAATGACACACACACAGGAGATTAGCAAACATGAACAGCCCTGGGAGGATTTGATTTTCTTTCTTGAAAGGATCAAAGCAAAAGCTAATTTTAGGCCTTGGGCAGAACCTATAACCTTTCAGGCAATGTTGGAGGTAATCAGTTCTGAAAAGATTCGTCTTAGGAGACATCATGTATTTTTGGAACAATGGTGTCAAGCCAGACCTACAGTTTAAAATAGATTTGCTCTCCAATGAAAAAGGATTCGATGAAACTGAATGCTCTCAATACGCTTTTAGCTCTGTTTTACGAGCGATGGGATCCAAAGAAGAACCACAGCTTTTATTTATATATATATATACACATGTCTTTCTTCACAGAGCATCCAGACACAATGCTACTTTAAGATTCCTAGCCACGCCTCATACCTCAGCACCACCCTCTTGCCTGCCAGCTTGCCATTGGAGAGTTGCAGAAGATACCCCCCACACGGAATACACTCATTTCCATATTTACAACAGAGAGAGCCAAGAAGGGAAAGGGAGGATGAAGGGGGGACTGGGAGTGGAGGTTACCAAAATACCACAGCCAGCACACTCTGAGGAAAGAGTAAAAGCACTAATATTAGAAAGGAATCTGTGGGATAATGCCTCTAAGGGTCTTAATCCTTCACGCTCCCTAAAGGGTGATGCAAAACAGGCCTCTGGGAGACAATCATTCATGAAAACAGGCTTGGATATATACCGCAAACGTGTGAGAGCACTCAAACCTTAGGAGTCCGTCTAGACGTTCTTGGCCCAAAAAAAAGGAAGCAGGCCAATGATCAAGAGAGATATGAGATCCATTTCCTTTGGCAGGAAGACCCGGAGAAGTTTAATATCTCCATGAGACACACAAGGATGTGATTTAATGGCTGCAGATTTGAGGACACGAGAGTCACTCTCCTGCGACTGACCCTGCCTCTCCATGTTGTTGAGTCAGACTTTTAGACCAATCACTGAAAGCCCAGGGTAGCCCTAAAACAATGCTACACAACGGCCCACTTCACAAATGGCCACACACAACCTGGGTCACCTCAGAAATAGCCGAAACGACCCAATTTTCACACTCAATACTTACATAATCAAATCTTCACACTCAGCTTCCTAGGCCTCTGCAGTGTGTATTTTCTGTTACACAATACTACTTGCATACAAAAGAAAAGGCCTATGAACACATGCATATGTATAGTGTGTGGGAGAGGCACTTTCTCTACATAGCGCATAACTCTGTGGGTGGAAGTTACTGTAGGAGTGAAAAGCATTGGAGATACAAAGATAAGCCTGATTTAGCCAATTGGGACTTGTGTATCCCAGCACTACAAAGTCTATCTGTATTTGAGCACTAAAGCTGAATGCTATCTTCGGGGGATCTGCATGATCACATTTATGAAGACATGAGTTATTAATCATTAGGTGATAATCAATACTTATTTTATTGAGGCTAGTTGAAAACTATTCATTGCATTTTACATTGCATGAACACTAAAAGCTTATAACTTCAGTGTTAACATTTCACGAATACAAACAAGACAAGAGTTTGTGTCTATATTTCAGTTTCCATTTGGTCACCAGAAGCCTATTAATCATCAGTTGATAATCAGTACGTAGTAATACTTCCTTTGAGGTTAGACAAAACTATACACACATTTCACAGTGCTTGAAAACTGAAAGCATATCACTTCAGTGCTAACATTTCAACAATACAACACACTTAACAAGTGCTTGTTTTTATATTTCTGATTCAGTTTAGACATATGGAGCCTATTAGTCATTAGATAATAATTAATGGTACTTATATTATTGATGCTAGTTAAAAACTACACGTGCATTTCACAATGCATTTATACTGGAAGTGTATCACTTGAGTGCTAAAATTTCACGAATACAACCCCCTTGACAAGAGCTTGCGTCTATATTTCAGTTTCGGTGCGGACACCGAGAGCCTAGCCGCTCTGAGCTCTGGGCTACGCATTAAGGACATGTCAAACATGGTGGCAGCCCCACAGTAGGTGGAAATATGGGGATATCAGGTGTCGTCTGGAGGCCCTGGAGGAGATGTTTTGGCTGAGGAGCCCTAGGAAACACCTTCAAGTCCTCACCGAGTGTCACGGATGATGTATATTTATCCTCCGTGTTGGGTCCAGCTGTCAGTTACCAAGTCTCACCCCTGCTCTCTGGTTTCCCACTGATGCTCCTCTAGGGGGGATGTGAGATCAGCTCTCTGGAGCCCAGTTAAAACATTAGCCTGGGAGGGCTTGTAATGGTAGTGGGTGGGGAAGGATTTGGTGTGTGCGTGTGTGTGTACGTGTGTGTGTGTCTTTCTGTGTGTGTGTGTGTGTGTGTGTGTGTGAGTGTGAGTGTGAGAGAGAGAGAGTGTGCCTGTAGCACAGTTAACACAAACTGACTGACTGACTGACTGACAGCTAGGATGTCACGCAAGGTTTTCCCCCCACAGCTGACCTTGTAACTTGAACCTGCCGCCCTGACAATGGCCAGCAAAGCCCCCCTTATGCCTGGAAGGCTCCTCGTGAATGTTTCACGACTGAAGCCTCGCCCCAAGACCCACACACAGGGGCACTCCACTCCAGCCCGGGGCACGTTTGACTCTGTGTACTCCTGGAAGAGGGGAGCCATTAGACTTAAGACGTCAACTTCGACCCTGTCTGGTAATGGAGCCTCTGCTCTGCAGCTGAGCTGGTCTGGAATATTACTCCACAAGTCCCTAGCTGCATTCGGAATAGAGGCTAGTTCAAGCATAAACAGTGGAAGGGAAGGCCTATTGTTTTTTTTGTTTTTTTTTTACAGTGTAAGAGAATAACCTCACATAAATACAAGGATTGCCTCAAGTATCACTTCTTGTTTAAAATGTAATACATACGTGTATTTTCCACACATAAACTTCAATTCCTCTTTCACTGACTTAAAAAAATGAAAAGACCAAAACCGATTCTGGCTTCGTACCTTATAACATGATGTACATATGACTCTTCATTAAAATGGATAAATATCTGTGAATTGTACACCTCACAAAAAGGGAATGCTTAAAGAGCAATAGGCTGGAAAAAGTACTGGAAGAGGCAAAAACCCTCAGACATAAGGTGGCTGTGCCGGCCTGAAGCAACCCTCAGCTGTTCAGGACCGGGGCACCTGGGTGATTCCTAACCAGCTCTGGAACACAGAAAACCCTGTGGTGCCACAGGTGCTGGGCTATAACTCAGGAGCGAAGGAGATCAGTGGGGCCTGGCGCATGTTCCACTGTTTATAGGCACGTCTGCATTGCAGGAGGTTGCTTGCTGCTATAATGGCTGTTGACAACAATAATAGCAGATTTCCTTCCGCAGAGCAATCTGCCCATTCGTACTCCCATTTGCTGTTACCATGCTGTTGTAAACAACGATGTACAGAGCAGAAAAAAAATGGACTTCCAAAAATGTGGTTGCAGTTTAGCAATAAAACGTGGCTGTGGTTAGTTATAGGATGGCTTTTTACAGTAACATTCACCAGGTGCAGCAGGGGTTCTGGAGTTCTAACAGAAAACAGTGTGCCTACACACACACACACACACACACACACACACACACACACAAACTAACTCTCAGAACAGTGTGAGGCACAGTATCAGACTCAGCATGTGATTTATGTTAGCTTGTACCCACAGTGAAGCCCCACACATGTACACATCCACCTACTGCACTTTGTGCTTTGTAGCTGCCCATGGCTGGGCCACATATGCCAATCACAGCGAATCACAGCACTTGAAAAGGTTCCGCCACCCAACCACTCCCCAGCTCATTGGATCATTCCTGACATACTGGAAATGACACGGCACCTGTGACATCAATGCAGGAAGAGGTAACAATAAATTGGGCCAGACAACTTGAGTCACAGATTTAACCTTATCTGTAAAGCTCAGGTAGAGGCCATGTGCACAAACACACACATACAACCACACACACGCGCACACACACACACACACACACACACACACACACACACACACACACACACACACACACAGGCAAAGCAAACACACGTTTGACAGCTGTCCACTAGACTGACAGTATGTTCACTCATATTCTCCCTGATCACAGCACTGATCCTCATCTTTTACAGACAGACAGACAGACAGACAGACAGACAGACAGACAGACAGACAGACAGACAGACAGACAGACAGACAGACAGACAGACAGACAGACAGACAGACAGACAGACAGGATGAAAGGACAGAAGGACACAGTCATTACACAGCCAAATGAAGGACAGACTGCAGAGTCAGACATCAGCGCACATAATCAGACACACACATGCACAAACACTCGGACACACACACACACACACACACACCACATCACATCACATCAGATCACATCACACACCCCGGTTCACAGACCAACAGACAGACAGAAACAAACACATACACACACACACATACACACACACAGGGAAGCAGGTACTACGCTGTGACAGCATTCAGATTTCTGACTGCGTTCCCAATGCACGGGGCAGAACAGCAAACCCTGGCAAACGGCAAGCTTCACTTACCATGCTGATGAGAGCTGCTGACGCGCCACAGCTCCAGCCCAAAGCACCACACACAGCTTCACAGGGGCGCAGACAAACCCTTCAGCGTCTTTCCTTACACACACACACACACACACACACGGGCTCATACACAGAGACAGACTCTCTCTCTCACTAACACACATGCATGCACACGCACCCTCAGAATAGGTAGCACGGAGAGAACACAGGCAGCTTCAGCTGCTTGGTGCAGCAGGGGAGAGAGAGGGGAATAAGGTCCGTGAGGGAGAACCCAGGGAAGGGAAAGGGGGTGATAGATGAGGAGAGGTAGAGAGAGCGAGAGAGAGGGACAGAGAGAGAGAGAAACAGGGAGACAGAGAGAGAGAGAGACAGAGAGAGAAAGAGGGGGGGAGTTTGAGAGAGGGAGACAGAGACAGAATTTGAAAAAGGGAGACAGAGAGAGAGAGGAAGGGAGTTTGAGAGAGAGAGAGAGAGAGAGAGAGGGAGGGAGTTTGAGAGAGGGAGACAGAGACAGAATTTGAAAAAGGGAGACAGAGAGAGAGAGGAAGGGAGTTTGAGAGAGAGAGAGAGAGAGAGAGAGAGAGAGGGAGGGAGTTTGAGAGAGGGAGACAGAGACAGAATTTTAAAGAGGGAGACAGAGAGAGAGAGGAAGGGAGTTTGAGAGAGAGAGAGAGAGAGAGAGAGAGAGAGGGAGTTTGAGAGAGGGAGACAGAGACAGATTTTGAAAGAGGGAGACAGAGAGAGAGGGAGGGAGTTTGAGAGAGAGAGAGAGAGAGAGAGAGAGAGAGAGAGGGAGGGAGTTTGAGAGAGGGAGACAGAGAGAGAGAGAGAGAGAGAGAGAGAGAGAGAGGGGCAGAGTGGCAAGAGGGATCAAACTGGCCCTGCACAATAGCTCTTCAGGAAATACCAGCGGGCAGCCGTGGAGAAACGCTGCGAGAGAAGGATACGGAAGGAGCGACAGCAGGGTCCAGCGGAGGAAACGCAATCCCAGCTCCCTCTCTGAGCGGAAAATCTGCCCCTCAGATTTTGAGATACCCCCCCACCCCCACCCCAACCACCACCACCTTAACCCACCCTTCCCTGTCTTACACATTCCAAAATCACCCAGACAAAAATTCTGAGGGCAGATAGCCCTCCAGATTTTCAGACACCTTTTTCCACTTATGTACCGGCTAGCAGAACCATGACATCACCTCAGAATGTGTGAGCTTTACCTTTTCTCTCTTTGTCTCTTTTCAAGAGACTGAGACAGCACGGATATATTACATCCAGCTACTGATGTGTCGTGAAACATCCACTGACTACAGATATTAACAGGAAGTAAGACACTTCATCGGCAACGTTTATGACTTCAAACTTTGTGACCCCCCCTCATGATTTATGGACATCTGTAATTATCTTAATTAAAGGCAAAGTTCCAAAGTGGCAGAGGAGAGAGAAGTCGTCACACCCAGCTTGCTAGAGCCAAAAAAAAATCAAATAAATAAATTTAAAAAGCTGGCCTGGAGAGAGTGTGTGTTAAGATACATCCAGTCGGGCATAATGGCATTTATTCAGTCAGGAAATGCCTTAATCATGCATACAGGGTTCACCCTCTTTGGCTGCCAAGAGGCTACAGCTTGGCCAAAGCTCCTGAGTTAATCCTTGCGGGCAGCGGTGCAGTAGCCGGACGCTCCAGCTCACAGACTTGCTTTGTGTTGTCTTAAGGCAGGGCCCTGTTTTGATGGTATAATCAATTTTGAATGCACGGATCTCAGAGCTGGAGGGCAGATGGAGGGAAGGAAGGAAGGAAGGAAGGAGTGAAAGAGGGAGAGAGAAAGAGGGAGAGAGAGAGAATGAAAGAAAGAGAGGAAGAGACAGAGTGAGAGAGAAAAAGAGAGAATGAAAGGAAGAGGGAGAGAGAGAATGAAAAGAGAGGAAGAGACAGAGTGAGAGAGAGACAAAGAGAAAAGAATGAAAGAAAGTGGGAGAGAGAGAGAGAGGGAGAGAATGAAAGAAAGGGAGGAAGAGAGGGAGAGTGGACGAGAGCAAGATAATGCAAAAGAGAATGAAAGAAAGAGAGGAAAAGAGAGCGAGAGAGAAAGAAAAAGAATGAAAAAAAGATAGGAAGAGAGGAAGAGTGAGCGAGAGCGAGAGAGAGAATGCAAAAGAGAATGAAAGAAAGAGAGGAAGAGAGAGCGAGAGAGAGAAAGAAAAAGGATGAAAGAAAGGAAGAAATAGAGAGAGCTAGCGAGAGTGAAAGAGAGAGAGAATGCAAAAGAGAATAAAAGAAGGAGAGGAAGAGACTGCAGGAGAGGCCATTTGTACATGAACTTGGCTCTGGTCCACACTGTAGATTGTTCAGCATGGCTTGCCATGGAGTGTGGAGTATAATCCGGGCATTGTGCTAATGTTTGGATATGCTTGGGAGGTGTCCTAGTTCATTACCCATGAGCTCATGCAACTAGCCATCCCGAGGTTAATGATGGCCAACGCAGTGGTCAGAGCCCTATAGGCCTTATACTCTGGTCCTATGAATATACAGTGACCACAACCCTCAGTGTTATCCCTCCGTCTATTGTTTGGTCAATACTTGGGTGGGAGTGTGAAAAATGCATTCATTCTCAACTCAACAGCTAAATCAAGCATTAGAAAAACCTCTGAAAAGAGTGTCAGATAAAGACAAACTTGGGAATGCCGCTGATTGATGGCAATTGTGATGTTGCTGATATATCTTGACACATGCCCAGCAAACGCTTTTTTCATATACGCGAGGAGTCAGGTTTGCTCAGTGGCATGACTGGCCTGCCATTCATAATTCATGCGCCACTCAGCACATGCTCTGCGGTAATGAGGCAGGGGAAACCTGCCTGCATGACACCTGACCTTCCACCAGCCCTTCTGCTAAATGGAACTGACACATGATCTAATGCATACTTTATCCATTAGAGACGTAAACAATGGCTTCTCTCATCTTTGCTTTCATGTCTGTCTGTCCGTCCGTCCCTCTATCTATCCATCCATCCATCGTCTGTCTGTCTGTCTGTCTGTCTGTCTGTCTGTCTATCTATCTATCTATCCACTATCTATCTGTCTGTCTGTCTGTCCTTCTATCTATCTATACACACACATTTTCTAATTATCTGTTTGGCCGATGGCCGATGCCACCAATCAAAACAAGTCTGCCAAAACAATCAAATCGAAAGCAACCATCCAACCATATTGAATGCATTTATCCTTTATTCCTTCATTCAGAGATTTGATATGGCACATAATTTTCAAATGCAGATGAGATAAGCTACAGCTTATTACCTCATTATATAATAGTGTACAGAGGACTTATAATACAGCATATCAAGGATGCAGGATGCATTACAATACGTCCTGAAAGGTCCTCTCTAGTGAATGCAATCCTATGAGTAAATTGTCAGTGCCAAAAAAAAAAAGATTCAGATGGCAAGCAAAGGTTGATTTTCATACAGACCCCTGTCAAGATAAAGATGTTAATAATATGCCAGTTTATACTCAAGTAGTGTTGAATTGATAACAGAAGTTGCAAAGATATTCAAAGACAATAAAAAAAGGATTGACTAAACCCTTAACTCAAGAGTCAGACTCATCAAACAAATAAACAATCCTTCCTTTATACGGAATAAGCACAACAAACTCAGCTTGCCATACAATGTTGGCTGTCATGGTTACTGTCTTTGTGACTGCTTAATTGTGTGCAGAGTATCTAGATCAAACCCTCCGTCAGAAGTGGGTCAGAGCAGAGCTTCCGCTGGGTCAGAACTAGAGATGGCCTCAAATTAGAGGACTTTATGATCACAACACAGAAAATCCTCTAGTATTCTCCAGGTCATTATGAGTGTGGGGTGTGTGTGTGTGTGTGTGTGTGTGTGGGGGGGGGGGGGGGGGGGGTGGGGGTTGTGCTCTCTAGAGGCATCGCTCTTGGGGAATGAAAAGGACGAGATGGGTCATGGCTTTGGATAGCACGCAATACTGTCCTCATATAATTCTATGATTGAATATGCATAATGTGTTTATTATTATGATTTGTAGCTTATTGCATGTGTGATTCTATGTGAAACCATTTTCCCGGTCTGTCGTAAAAAGTTTGCGGTGTTGAGTTATTTATGCTGGGAATGACTTGTAAACAGCTGTTTTATTCCATGTTTGTCTCTGTAACCACAGCCAAGAATTAGTCGAAGGGAAAACAGAAAAACAAATCCTGGACTTGGCATGCAGACAAACAGAAAACAAATCTATTGCGACCTACCAGCAATGCCTCATGGGAAATAAAAAAACAACTTCTGTCCGTTTCCAACAGCCTGCTACCACTTAATTGTGAGAGGAACTCTCTACTTTGGCTAAGTTAGTGGCTCAAGTTGCTTTCACTTGAACAACAATAGTAGTTTTCAGAGCGTGTTCTCTAGAGACTGTGTGCAACTGTCAGAAGAGATCAGACACTGGGACTTTAGGCCTCTGGGTTCAGGCATGACAGTAGTGGACATAGCTGTTCACAGTGCTTGCCATTTCCCATCCTAGCAATAAGCGTGCCGTGCCGCTGACATGAAAGAGTCGCAAAGACAAGGTTGGCAGAAGAGACACTGGAAAAAAGACCCCAAAAATGAGGACAGGGACATTTATTTGCCAGAAGTCATCAAAAATGGGGACAGGGGCTATATCCTGTCAGAAAACATCAAAGCTCCAACTGCCGTGCACTGTCACAGCATCATAAGTTCCACTGTAAACGGTGGCCTGGATAAAAGTGACTCGGCATCATATGCCTCAGACAAGCAGAGCCATGGCTCATTGGAGCTTTGCACAGCAATAGAGCTACCCCATATAACAATACAGAATGCATCATCTAGCTCAGTCACTGGAAAAATGGATGACTGAAGTAAAAAAGTGAACTTTTGTTAATGTCTATCAGGGGGGTTGATGATACCTTTATGACCACTGGACAAAAACACTGTCATTTCTAAACAGCAAAAAGCTAGCATTCTGATTTTTAGAATAGACTTAAATCAGTGCTGCAAACTATTTCACAAGCATAAACTGTAATACAGTATGCACATTCATTGGGGATCTTACAAAATGCAAATGTATTTTGTTGCAACTCTACCCTGAGTGTTTTTTAAAACAAAATATTTTCCTTGGATTTGTCCAACATAACCGGGCAGCTTTTCACTAGCTACCTGTTAAATACAGAATCCAGTACAAAGTGACACTAATTGTTTTTAAAGCCTAGAATGGTCTAGTGGCACTGTAGGTTGGCACTTTTTAACATTCCTCGGTCTCGTCTGGCACAGAAAGGGTACCATGCTTTTAGTGCGTTCGCTTCAAGGCTATGGAACAGTATACCAAACGAACTGAAAGCCGCATCATCTGTGACAGGTTTTAAATCTTCACTTAAAACACACCTGTTCCGGCTTGTGTTTGGCAGCCACTGATTTTGCATGTGATTTCTAGATGGAAGTCTCTTCCTCCACATACAGTCTATGCTCCTTGTACTCATTGTCTTTGTCACTGTCATCATTGTCCTTTGATGGTCTCTGTGCAGCTCTGGCTGAAACTTAATGCGTTTTTATTTTCTTTCATACACTGACTGTAAAGCACTTATAAATGTGCTATACTGTACAAATACATTTTACTTACTTACATACTTCCTCTCTCTCAAAAACAAACTTTTGTCAATGTCAATCATGGGGGTGGATGATACCTTGATGACTGCTAGACAAAGACACTGTAATTTCTGAACAGCAAAACGCTGCCACTCTCATTTTTTTTTATAACAAACTTAAACCAGTGCTACTGCACAAGCATAAACTGAAATACTATATTCACATTCATTGGTATCTAGGGATTTAAAAAAAAATGCAAAGGCATTTTGTTGCAACGTTACCCTGAGTGTTTTTAAAACACAATACCTTCTTTGGAGTTATCTCACTTACAGTAACCTCTCCCTCTCCTTGTCATGAGATGATATATGGCATCACATCACCCCAGTACATTTAGGAGCAAGCGAAGCCTTTAGCAGCATACCCAGTTGGCTGCTACTAATATATCACCAAACAGGTCAACAGACAGGAGACAGAAAGGTAGAAATGTAACAGGCTGTTCTCATACTATAAAGATGAAAAACAGAGACCTTTTAACATAATGATTATTAAGTAGTAGAATAAGCTTAAGGTGATAAAGTGGACCCTAAGAGTTGACACAACCAAAAATTTGAAAGTATTTTTGCAAATACTCCCTTGCTAGTTCCTGGCACTCTTTGGGTGCTTTGTCTAATTCAGTCACATCTGACCTGACTCTGAACTTAAGTCATTGACTTGCTTATAACGTAACCATCTCACATCCACTTGCAATAGAGTTCAGCAGACAGACACATTAAGGTTTTATCCAATGACTGCTTCACCTGATATTTTTACACATGGGATGCAGCATTTGCATTTAAATGCATTTAAGGGGTTATTTCTGCTGATGTCTGTGAAACAACCCAAAAAACATTTCTTTCCTCTAACATTTCTTTGCTCCAATTACTCCAGTGTTTGGGATTTCAAAGCGATCTAAACCACAAAATTAATTCTAATCTACTGCAAATTCATTAAATATTTACCTCAAACAGTCTGACTTAATGCAACTTTTTTATGACCACGAACCCCACCCAGTTTTAAGAGCAGAGTGCAGCATTTAAGAAAAGAGCAGTAAACAGAGTGTCACTGGATCGCCTCAACCACACGCTCTCTGCAACACTCTCTGATTGACAGTAAAATATCCACAGACAACAGTCATCCCCACACTCAAAACAGACTTACAGGCTTACATGGGCATCTCAAATAACCTCACAATGAGGACAGTAAGATGAAAGGAGGAATTACTGTGTACAAGTATGCAACATGATTAGTTATTAGTAGACGGTATAAGGCTTCCTTTAGCGTGGTATAGGATGCATTCTTCTGTTGGCCAGAAGCCTGCATTTGAATAATTTATATGTAGTAAAATGCTTAGGGAGTGAAAATTCTGACACAGAAATATTGACAAAAGCATATATGCATAATACTCGACTGTGCCTTAGTCTACAATTTGGCCTAGCTGCACAGTGTCCTGGGAGTTAATGCATGTTTTGCTACAAATATTTACTGACATATTTATTTATTTATTTACACAAAGATGGCTAACTTTCATACATTCTTGCTCTACACTCTACCTCAAAGTCAAAACTCCTAAGATCATCCTCAGTTCAGTCCTCGATGTTTGAGTCCTTACGTACACCTCGGCGTGATCCAGCATGACCTGCGATGCACATCTGGTGCTTCCTGAGTGTGTGTGACTCAGGAAGTGACTGCGGTCATGGAAGCCTCTAATGGTTCTCGGTTGAGACCAGTCCATCTGCAGCACTCAGTAAAGCACAGGTCCCTCTGAGACCCAGATAAACTCATGGAGACATATTTCAGTCAGTCTCAGAACCAGTCCAAGAGTTATTTCTCATGGCAAAATAATGACTGCATCTGAGTTTGTGTGTGTGTGTGTGTGTGTGTGTGTGTGTGTGTGTGTGTGTGTGTGTGTGTGTGTGCAACTATGAGCAAATACAACATGGAGTGAATGTGTGTGTGTGTGACAGAGAGAGAGAGAGAGAGAGAGAGAGAGAGAGAGAGAGAGAGAGAGAGAGAGAGAGAGAGAGAGAGGGAGAAGGAGAGAGACATGGAGAGACAGATACAGAGAGAACGAAAAAAAGAGAGATGGAGAGAGAGACAGAGGGGGAGAGAGAGAAAGAAAGAGAGAGATGGAGATAGAGATAGAGAGAGAGAGAGAAAGAAAGAGAGAGACGGAGAGACAGACTTACAGAGAGGGAGAAAGAAAGAGAGATGTGTGGCAGCTGCTGTTCTGGAATGCTGATAGAGCAGCCCATGCTAGCCACGGCCTCTGCCCTGAAGCAGCAGCACTGCAACTCCAGACTTCAGGGCCGCAGTGGCAAAACATGGCTATGACAGCTAAAATAAGTAGCACCATCAAGATTTAATGGCTCTGGTGACTTTGAACGCAAGCCAGTAAAGGGTGAGTGAATTAAGATCTGAATGCATAAAAAGCTGATTTCCCACTCCAATATTGGAATGAAACAAGTTTTAACAAGCTGTTTTTGGCTTGCTTGCACAGATTAAGTTGAATCATGGACCTATATTCATCATTTCAACTCTCAAGTGACCTGCTTGGGTCAACAGCAACACTGACCATACAGTTTTATTAATATCGCTGAGATATTTATGTGATTATTCGATAATGTATGTGCTTTTTCAGCTGAGCTGTGTTTCGCATGTATTTCAGCATTTCATTCATCTATTTTCTTGTAGTTTTACATTAAGAAATGGTAAGTAAAACAAATAGGCTAAATATAGACTATCATATAAAAACTTCCACAGTCCACATCATATAGTAAGTCAACACTGTATACTATAAATCACATGGTGGTCTTCAAGTCAAATCTGGGTAACTCCAGAATGGTATTACTCCTCAATGACCTTTTCCCTGACACCACCAGTTCTTAAATGAACTACTTTAACACAACAAGTGTTCTGGTGTCCTGAAGAATTCGGAGCAAGCTGAGAATCCTTGAGCCTGGTAAACAGTTGCTTATTCCCTATGTAAAATGCACACAAGTACAATCTCGTCTGTTGTTTTTGGCCTCGCCTCCATGCCTTGACATGTGATGTGGACAGGGACAGTGTGCATAGCAGGCTACCATATTAGGCTACCAAGTTCAAATACATGTCAGCAAGTCTTGTCACAGGACAGAGTAATTAATGTTTCATGAAGGCTGGCTAATTTAGATAGCAAAAACTTAGTTCTAAACTAATCTAAGCTCAGGACATCGTAAGATCAGCAATTGATGTTGTGGTAACACTGCCCTACAAATCCAAAAAGCAGTAACTACATATTTTGTCAAAGAGTTTAGACTGGATATTAACTGTATAACACATCCTTTGTCTTGTGACTAAATATCTTGCTTCTTCCTTTTAAGAAACTACATAAAAGCATCACCACTATTATACCTACAACATGTTTGACTGGGCAACATCACCACTATTAAACATACAACATGTTTGATTGGGCAGTATAAGAACTTTGAAGGCATTTTTCAGTTTCAATGTTCACATACTTAGTGCACTTTAAACAGGTTTAGCTGACAGTGTCAATATTTTATCTCATTATTCAATGTAACAAAAGAAGAGGATCTTTGGTTGAGAGTTGACTCCACATACAATAGAGGGTAAATACATAGCACCCACACTGCAGTAGAGGTCTGAACTGCCAAACTCACTTTAATATTGCATTAAGATCCAGGCACTGCAGATGAGATCTGGGGCAAGAAAAAAAATCAGCCAAAGATCAGTGTCAGCCAAAGATCATTTTTCACAGAGAAAATTGAGTGACAGTCTGTCATGCTGAATGTACAGTCTTGGTGTACTCACAGTTACAACCTATGTCTTGGCTTGTTTTTTGCAATCACAAGAAGGTGATACATTTCTCCTTCTTGAAGCAGAGTTTTTCTCTTTCAGTGCAAGCATCATATAGAGCACCCTAAGGTTCCCTACGGGTATGGCTGGTCACTGCCCTCTAAATTCACATCTGAATAAGCTTTGGGATTGTAGAATACTCTCTTCTTTATTTGCAGAAGAGTACAATTTCATGATGGTTCAAAAACTCCAGCCTGCATTGGTCTATAAATAACAGTACGGAAAACACTATGATGGCTATCCCCCTTTTATTGGGCTTGCGTCTAGGCCTGGTACTGGAGGCAGGAGGCTGGTCTATTAGTTTTGGAAGGGACCTTTATTCACACTACAGAGCGATCACAGGAAAACATCTCACCACTGGCCAGGCAGCCAATTTTAACAAAATGTGTCTTCCTTTGACAGCGACCTTTAAAATAGCCAGTCAGCCACATTTTTATTGCTCTGAAAAATTCCCACCTTGTAAAACGAAAAAGGAATAACAATATTTCTCCCCCTCAAGATGTGGCTCAATTCGAAATTCAAAACTTTCCACTGCAGTACTATGAAACACGTGAGCATCATAACACCGGTCAGGGCTGCACAGTAAATCCCTGCTGTGTTGGTGCAGACGAAAAAAAAAAAAGCTGTGTGAGATCACTTTGGGTCAACTCAAAGGCTAAGGAATCAAAAATAGTAAATAAAACGTCAAGAATGCATCACATCATAGAGAAAGAGTTTGTGGGGCGGGGGGATGGGGGTGGTAAGCTTCTGGCGTAAGGGACGAAAACTCATTGTTGACCTCTGTCTGGATTCTCAGGCCATTGCTATTAATAGGCCAGACGAAGGGAGGAGAAGTCTCCCAAGAAGCACTGCTGGTTGGTGCCTCAACACGGGGCCAAGCAGTGAGAGAACATCAGATCTGCTAGTGAGAAAATATGCTCCAACATGCAGGATTCCCTCAGTGGTGGACAAGCAGTACCATAAAGTCTTTAGAAAAAAGTGCAGACTGAAAAGAAATGGTAAATGGATACAGCCGTGGACATAAACAGACACACATACAGTACACTCCACCCAACTGCCCTCTTTCTCCCTCTCCAAACCTCATCATTTGAATTTGATTTAAAATTCAGAGTGGAACCACCTTGGTTCTTTCCCTCAATGTGGTATCTTTAGATTCAATCGTTTAAAGATAACCATGCCATGGCAAGTCCAATGTTTTTTTTTTGTCCTTCTTCAGAGGGATAGCGTGGGCACAGCGCAAAGACAAACAGCTCTTTACAAAGTCAGGAGGGAGTGTGTTTACGCTCACAAAAAGACCTGCAATTCAACTTCACAACGTGCCAAGTGCTCCAATGGGAACATTCAAGCGGACCCTTGCCTCGACGCTAAGGAGAGGCACGGCCGGCCACATCTCGTGTCCACTCCACCACACGGCAGCGAAACGTCAACACGAATCTCGGGCCTGATACACATAGATGTTATTGCACCACTGGAACTTCCTCAGCCGCTAAAACACATAAATATACCATTTTTTTTCTCTTTCTTCCCAGCCGTGACCACAACTACGATGTTGTCAGCTTTTCAGAGCCGCAGTGAAGCTCAGCCAAGTGAACATGTGAGGATATCTTTTGTTTTGCTGAGGAATGCGGTTGACACCCATTGTCCTGCCGTTGTTATGCAACTCTCTCTCAACCCTCTTTCTCTCTCTCTCTCTCTCTCTCTCTCTCTCTCTCTCTCTCTCTCTCTCTCTCTCTCTGTCTCTCTTGCTTTCTGTCTCAGTGAGGACGATGAGGGGTGGCCGCACACACACATACGCTCATGCAAAGGCAAGACATCCTTACAGACAAAATCACTGCATCATTCAAAGTTTTATCAGACACTGAGAAAAGGGGTTATCTGAAATATTTGCACCAGCAGTGTAATAAGGCAGTTTGTGAGCCAATGTCTGTGTAGATTCTCATTCTTCCAGGTCATGGTAGTCAAAACATCTCTAAGAAGAAGTCCAGTTGTTTACAACTTAGCTCCTTTGACTTTGTGAGCCAATGAATGACCTTTTGTTATGAACTAGTAGGTTTTACAGTTTTAAGAGCAAGCTTATTTTTGTCTTGTTTTGGTCACATGGTTGGAACCTTCGCACCATTTAATAGACAACAGCCACCCTGAAAGCCGCAGATTCTGATTTGCACTGGTTTGTTAATCAGACATCTGTCACAAACCTAATAAAAGTTAATTCTGCCTCAGAGAAGCATAAATGTGCATAAACATCTGTCTACTGTGGCTGAATAATGCTGCGTCTGGAGGAATGTGCTTCCTCCAGAGGCCTGGAGATTTCTAGGCCCGAGAGTGCACATTAATATTGCTATTATACCGCCATTTCCTAACTGCCAAATACCCAGTGCCATTAATCACCCAGTGATGCCCTACAGAGAATGCTAAGCGACTGTAATATTGTGGTGTTTTGTACACACATATCTCTCCAGCGACATGACCGTGACCCGCCTGGGTAAGGACAAGGCCAGCATTCACAACTGAGGTGGACTGAGGGGTAGGGGGGAGGTTGAGTTTATAGGCAGTTTGCATACAGCCTTCGGGGCGGAAGGAGAGCTGGAGAAAGTGAGAGAAAGAATGTAAGAAAGAAAGCAGGAAAGACAAAGAGGGGAGGGTGAAAGAGGGAGAGTTTTTAGAGTGTAATAAGACGCTTACAACATTCCACTTGCTGAGGCTGGTAATCCCAGTTAGGGGAGAAAAGCAACATGTGTTTATTTCCAAACACGCACAGAACTCTCCTGTTGATCTTAGTGCACATGCGACAAGGAATGCAGCCTAAAATCTGCCCGCTCTTAGTGGAAATTACACAAAATAAAGACAATAGAGTTGATACACAGAATGTTTTCAGTGTTTTAAATTTGGTGCTAGTAAATACCATATGCTGTATTTTACATCCTTGTGTCAAATGAATCAAGATTAATAGTAAAAAATGTTATAAAAGTTTATTATGAGAAGATATAATCTCTTGAATGAATATACTCACTAAATCATTTTATCTCCACCTCCAAGTGTGTGAGCGTTCTGGCACATGAATCACTCAGGTGGGTGCTACACATTGCTTTTGCTTAGTGAGGTCCTGTTTCACTGTAAAGAGCTTTGGATGCCTTGGAAATCAATATATAAATGGAATGTGTGTTTTTTTCCAGCAGAAGACTTCAACTTGCATCAAAATTCCTGATGGAAATTTCCAAGTTGGCTTATTTCAACTCAGTAACCCCTTCCCTGGCTAAAGCTTGAAAATTGTTGGCAGCGCGTTACTTCAGCTCTCCCTCAGGGTCATTAAGATCTGCAGAGATAAACTAATGGCCCTGCTCAACTCACGCCTTCACCTCTTCACCTGTACTGAAGTTTAATCCCATGGTCACTTCCAATCAGACAAGTCAGCTCGCCTCACACATAAGAAGACGTGACCAGCTTGTCTTACACGTAAAGATGCACTGCTAGCTGTTGTGAAGCTGTCAATCTGGTCACACAATGCTAAGACCTGTTGTGCCACAACAGTTCTGTAAATAAACAAATAAACAAGGGGAAGACCGGGCAAGGTGTGGGGATGGAGGAGGGGGGGGGGGGGGGGGTACTTGTCCTCTATAGCCCTCTGAGGAATTACTTTCCAGTCCATGAAGGGGTGGGCTGGGGGTCGGCGGGGTATATTACAGGCAGTAGAGGATTTAGAGTCTCCTCGTCCTGATTATCGTGCAGTATTACTTCAGGGAAGGCCTCTGCAGTGCCATAGTTTTGCAAGTCTTTAAACCACTAAAATGTAGCACAAGCACCCCTCAAGCAATGCTGTACAGAGCTGCACAAACACAGACACCACTGGAAAACTATGAACTAAGAAATAAATCATCCCGAAGCGACGCTAGTACATCCAGTATATGGTGCTTAAAGGGTAATTCAGGTATTTTACACTTAAAGTCTCATTTTCTTGTTGTTTACGACATATCAGAATGGCTTAGATGGTAACGACTATGGGTCGCAACTCGTAAGCCCATTGTATTAAAGACTTTTTAAGTAATGCAGTGTGCCTTTGGATTTTTACTTTACGACACTTTACACTTACACTTTTACTTTACACTTTACACTAAAGGTTCAACAGGTCCAACCAATTTTTCTAATTTCTGTAATCATCAACATTAGTTTTCCAAGACTAATGTTGTGGTGTTTGTTGGCACGATGACACGGGAATCATTGCTAATCATTGCGAAAAGAGGCTTTAAATGTATAAAACAGAAATTACCCTATAGGAAGTAATTAGCTTGGTTCAGTTCAGTAAACCCTCAACATCATTAACATTCCACCGTGAGGCTTGGAAAGAAATATACATCATGCAGCAACAACAATTAGCCACTGCTTTCATTAGCTACCGACAGAAATCAAACAGCTGTACCACACAGATTAATGAGAATGCTACCTGACTAATAAGAGTTCAACTAAATGATCCTGGTTATTAAAACTGGCCAAGAATCACCTTGAAGCTTCTTGTTGGTCAACCAAAATAATTCAAAGATTCTTTTGCAGACAGGAATAGCAGTAGTCGGTCAGCTGGCACAACAGCATTCATCCAATGGAGATGCTAAATACACATGTATCCTTCACAATAGTGAGTGGTAGCAATAATGAGTTGTAAAACATTGTATAAACACAAATTCTGCTAGGCCTAGCATGTACACCATAGTTACTGTACTAACATTTCACAGGACGAGCTATACAAACCTACCCATTTTGTTTTGTGAACTGCACTGTATAAAACATGCTGCCATTCTACTTTTACGGCCAACCATGATGACGCACTACCCATGCTGACTTTTCAACGTGGACCTTCAGACTTGACTGAGGGCCTGTGTCGAAGTCTCTAATTACTGAGCTTTGCATGGAATTTCTGCAGTGCAAAAAGAACCCCAGACACCCAGTTCTTGACAACCCCAAATGACTACATGGCCTACTGTATTTGACACGTAACACCAGAGGCCCAGTTTGGGATGGCTGCCGGAGCCCCATGGGTGGGTGAGGAGGTCTGGGAAGTGTATGAAATTTGGAGTGATGTATGGTTTTGGCCGCGGTCACAGTCACTGCTACCGAATGACAGGCAACCTAAAATGTGACAAGCTTTCTGTGTGTGTGTTTGTATATGTGTATGTGGATGTGTGTGAGTGAGTGGGAGAGAGACAGAGGGAGAGGGAGAGACAGGGAGAGAGATTGTATGTGTGTGTGTGTGTGTGTGTGTGTGTGTAACACTTTAGAGGGACACAGGACAGGGCACACAGGAAGAGAAGGGGACATGCATTAGTGTCCGGAGGAAGCCTTGTTCCGTCTCTTTGATCCCACAAATGCACATGTTTACACACACACACACACACACACACACACACACACACACACACACACACACACACACACACACGCGCACACACACACACACACACACACACACACACACACACACACACACACACAGTCATAAAACCTGAACGACTTGATGACTTGTCACACAATTTTGGCTTCTGTTAAAAATGATCACTTGAAGTTTGTCATGTCAAATGAGGAAAAACACATACAGGCTTTGATCTTGATCCTTTTACAAAGCAAATCCAACACTGTCCCTGCATATCCTTATTAGACTTCCTTATTGTATAGTGGGCAATATAGTGATTGTAATGGTAGTGTAACTAGTAGTAGTACTGTAATGGAAGTATTGTAGTGGTATAGATACTTGACACTAAGGGTGTGTGTAAAAGTGTGTGTGTGCGTGTGTGAATGTGTATGAAGGTATGTATATGTGATCGGCTCCTTGCTTGTTTTGGCTGCAGCACCCAGGCAGGGGTGTTCATGTTAGCCTACGGGACGGTGGGTGGCAGGGTGGAGCTGCGTGTGAGAGTGTGTGTGTGTGTGTGTGTGTTTGTGTGTGTATGTGTGTGTGTGTTCATCTGAAGGTTTCTAAGGGCTGACTTTCAAAGCCCAGGAAACGCCAAAACAACATAAATCGCACGCTCCATCTTCAACTTGCCCCCTCCCAACCCAACCCACCCACCCACACTCCTGCGCTTGTTTCTGGATCCGTTCCTCACATCACAGGCCTGCCTCCACAGGGGGTCCCCACACCTGTCTCTGCTCCAGCTGGAGACGAAAGCAGTAGAAAACACTCCAGCCAGCCTGGAGCTTCATCCGTCCCCCTCACCAAAGACACTAGATCATTCGACACTCTCTGGGTTGCTGTAGTACTTTCTCACCCCTTCTACAGTACATCAAAAGTTGCAGAGAGCTGATCAGACCGAGACCGATGTACTCTGTATCTTGTGGCTGCGATAATGTCTTTCACCTCTTGGCACAGTTGTTGGTGCTTCTATCGCTCGCCTGAATCTCGTCTGCGCCATCTTGCCCCAGCATGTCTGTGCATTCCACACCGTGGCCTTGCTGCGTGTGTGAGAGAGTGTGTGTGTGTGTGTGTGTGGAAGAGACAAGCAAACAGCTCCTCAGGAGTGTTACTTTGTGATACAGAGCCACTCTGCTACTTTGAACTGGGTCAAAAAAAAAAAAAGCCTGCCAAAAACGAAGAGCCAGCGTGAGTGTATCTCTTCATTTCAGTCCCCAGTACCGCATCCTGCCTCAGGAAAACCAAGGTGGAAAAAAATGGCAACCGATGGGCAACGCCACCACCCGCCGCTTATAACGACGAAGACGACTGGGCCCGGATTGGCATTTCCTCCTGCCTCTCTCCAGCCGAGCATCCTGAGAGCATCTGGAACGAGTTTAGGCCCCGGCTGTGTGCTGTGTGCTGTATGTGGCTGTGTGCTGCTGCAGCTGTGGGGCATTAACCCAAACTGAGACGCTGCTGCTGCTGCTGCTGCTGGACGCTGGACGCATCGGTCGGTCGGTCAGTCTGCCGTGGCTACCAGCTGTCTCGGCCAATATGCCTGTCCACGTCTGGATGAAATGGGGGTGGGGTGTGTATGTGTGTGTGTGTGTGGAGGGGGGTCGATGTTGTTGAATTGCAGGGCTTTTCTTCACAGTTTTATGGGAAGTGGGGGAATATGGTGTGGAGGCTTAGGATGTAGACATTTGCAGGGGTGTTAGGGTTTTGGATGGGGGGTTGAGGGGCTATTTCTCATAGTTTTGGGGGGTGGGGGGGTAGGGTTTGCATGTCGTGGAGGATGGGTGCACAGCCAAACTGAATTTTGTGACCAATAGAGCATTTTTGGCAAAGTGATTCATTATACAATCAGACAGACAGCCTCTAACCTCCTCCTGTGTATGTGTGTGCGTGTGGATGTGTGCGTGGACGTGTGGGGGAGTGAGTGGGTGTACATGTGTTGGGGGTTTTCCTCACGGTGTCATGGGAAGGTGGGGGAATATGGTGTGGAGGGAGTGTGGGGATGGGGATGGGGGCGAAATGTAGTCATATCGGGCCAGAGGCTCACAAGGCCAGTATGCCGTCTCCTCTCTGTGTAAGTGATTCATTATGCAACCAGACAGGCAGCCAGACCAGAATGTGAATGAACTTGTTGAGTCAACATAATGGAGAAACTTAAACCCTTTATCAGAGACGCGCTGGTCACATCCCCCCACCACTGGAGATTACAGCACACGGCTAGAGCGGGACCACAACACTTCTTTTGTTAAAGCACTAGATAATATAATATAAACTGAATGTTTTGGGGCACTGGAGGTTAGGGGCCTAAAAACTGAATAAATATCTGTCCTTGGAGACAGGCACATACCCACACCCCCCCCACACAGACACAGACACAGACACAGACAGACAGAGAGATAGACGGACAGACACACACACGCACGCACGCACATACGCAGGCCATTCGGTTTGACAGCCAAGATGATATATGCCCTGTAGGATTATCCTATGCTGGGTGGCTGATAACTTAAAAGGCTTGTGTGGCGGGACAGACAGGACTAGAGTGACCAGTCAACACCTTTCTGTGTTAGGGGATTGGGACATGATAATTCCTCTTGACCCCACTTGACAGTCCAAACAATCATTCAGTGCAGCTGCATGCAAACAGTGTGACTGACTGTGTAGATTGTCATTAATCCATGGTAGTTAAATTAATTATTTGATTATTTATACAGATTATTTTATTTATCTAGACTGATTAAAGTAGGCTGTATAAATTTAAATAATTTATACATTTTATGTGATATCTTTTAAAAAGAGCAAATATAACAATCTGACTGAAATCTCTGTAACCCACACTTTTCACCTTCTGCCCCTAGACAGGACTGAGCCAAGTCCATCACCTCCTGCAGATTTCTGGCCCTTGCTGTGGAGAGTCACACTTAGGCGATAAGGGTACTTTCCAAACCACACAGACTTTTGTTGAGGGTGGTGGAAAACAATCTCTTTTCTCCACACTAAGTTATCTAACAAAATAGCACTCTGGATACCTTATCAAATGAGACCAGTTTTACATGAGTTGCAGATGACTGAATAGTCTTTATTCACAACACCACTCGAAACAAACAACCTCTCTGCCTGACAAGACTGGACTGATCTGTGATGAGATGGTGACTAAACCCAATGGTTTCCCAAAAAGGTGTTCTGCAGAAGACAAGAAGAGCCACCTTTGGGATCCACGAATCTGAAAAGGACCTGTCTCTTCCCTGCTACAGTATGCATGCTTACTTCCATCACGACTGGATTTCAATCAACCCAAAAGGGCACATGTCACTCAGCTCTTCATCAACCTGCATTGGCTCCCAGTGGCTGCCAGAATTCAACACAAAGCTTTGACTCTAGCCTACAAAGTCACTTCTGGATCTGCCCCTGCTTATCTCAACGTCATACTAAAGGCTTACATTCCATCCAGAGCACTGCGATCCTCTAATATGAACCGTCTGGCTGTACCCTCTCCTAAGACAAAGTGAGGTCAGTCCAAACATTTCTCTGTTGTTGTCCCTCAATGGTGGAACAACCTACCAGTCGCTACAAGAGCAGCAATATCCCTCTCAACCTTCAAAAAGCTTGTGAAAAACGTTCTCTTCCAAGACTGCTTCCCTTCCTATCTGTTAGCTTATTATGCCCTCCTTTTGTAAGTCGCTTTTGATAAAAGCGTCTGCTAAGTGTAATATAATGTAAAAATGTAATACTTCTAACAGTCCAGTCAGCAGGTGGTTTCTGTTGCATGCTGCTAGTGTGCTTATTCTACCCATGACCACAGGTTTCCTTTTCCCCATTCCCTGTCTTGTACCTGCTAGGACCATTCACCTTTAATCTAGGGTCATTGTAGGTCAAAATATTTTGTCCGTACATCTTCGTCTTCTGTGCTTGCTGCCTATGCATCCCACTTCCTGTTTTTCTTGTTAGTGAAGAATTTCTTACATGGCGTGACCTCAGAAGTAACTGTTAAGACCTATTAAGAAATATTCTTTGCCAAAATCTCTTTGGTCCTGTCTAGGTCCTTGACATGCTTTTTACCAGTCTTATCTTTCACATTAGTAAGCCATTAGTAGGTCTTCCAACCTTTTACAAACATTTCCATCACAAATATGTCATCAAAAATATGTCTATATATGAGCTTGATAACTGTGATGATTTTAGAAACTTCTAATGAGCTTGTGATGATCCACTACCAGCAGGAGTGTGTGGCTCTCACACACTGGCTGTTGGTGCCCTTTATGGTTTGTCCTGAGGATCTTGGGGAGTGGGAGATGGGAGGGGGCATGAGAACCAGGCTGGGGTAGGGGTGGTGGTGGTGGTTGGGGTGGGGGGATGGGTATTTATAGTGCGTGCTTTTCTAACAAGGACTGGACAGGGGCCTCTCCTTCAGGGGGTTCCCAGGCATTTCCGGGTCACCCTCTTCCAGAGCCAGCAGGGGGTGGGGGGAGAGGAGAGGAGAGGAGACAGACAAATGTGACTGAGGATGAGGCCGAGCCCGACATGACATGGACGGGCCAGAAACGCTGGACCCCGGAGCCCTCGGAGGAAGCCCAGTTTGGAGCAGGAGCTGAGGATACATCTGGGCCCAGAGAGAGAGAGAGAGAGAGAGAGAAAGAGAGAGACCAATCGCTGGGCTGTGGCCCATGGGAGTCCAATTCATCAAGAGAGTGGGCAGGTCTCCAATCAGAGGGGGACAGTCACCAGGGGCCCTCAGCCAGCGCGGTGCTGTTACGCGTCACATATTTGACCGAATGCCAGTGATGTCACACAAGCCACAAGACATTAAACAGAACAGAGAAGAGACATTCCACCCAACTCATAAATGTTGGTTGACTTGTACTACCAAAGATAATAAATTGTGATGAGTAGATGACTCGCTTCTCATTTAAAAACCATTACATGTAGGTGCTTCATAATTCTTGCTAATCCATCCTGGTATCTACAGTAACAAGAAAAGCAAGTCAGAGCTCAACATAGCTAAGCCTATGATACAGTTCACCTCAGACTTCATATTGTACTTCATATTGTACTCCTGCCATAGGCTAGGGTGACCAGATTTCCAGAGTCTAAAACCGGGACACTATGTGTGACGTCATGCGCGTGCACATTCTTAGGCATTGTCGTGTAGTAGTCTAGTCTGCTATCAAAGAAAACCGTTAAAACACGGCCGCTGTATACTGCAAGATACATTGTAACATTGACTGCGAAGATTTCACAGAGCGCACCTACCATTGTCACTCACACACACACACACACATTGACTCTGAATAACTGGAAACTTCATTAGGCTTTAATTTAACAGTTTTGTATATGCGATCACTGTAATTTGGGCAGCTTGATGTGGTGTTGGGTGAAAACCGGGACATTTTTGCGTCCCGACGGGCTTTTGTCGGGACTCGGGACACGCGACTAAAAATCGGGACTGTCCCGGTCAAACCGGGACGTCTGGTCACCCTACCATAGGCCTGTCTGCTAGCAGTGTAACTGTGCTAGCTTTGTGCACACATACTATATACACTGTACTGTACAGTAGGAGCTACATACACTTGTAACATCAGACACTGTTTATGCACTGTAAAGCGAGAGGTATTTTTAAACAAGTGGTCATCGTGGACATCGTGTTACTTTGGTTAAGTGCTCGAGGCTACAGGGAGGAATTGTGTGTCTGCAGTATATCTCACTAACACGATTGCTGCTGTTCAGCTCCCAGTGTGGGAAAGCCTGGGGGACACTGTCAGAAATGCCATCACAGATACAGGTTCAACCAGGCGACAGGCCCGAAGAGTCATGCGCCGTTGCGGAAAAAGGACACGGAGACGCCTCTCTCTTTTAGACGTGCTCAATTAAAACGATTTGCCAATGACTGCCACGGTTTGTGAGAGCTGTGGGTATCGTTTCAGACACTGTTACTCCCTGTGCCGAAGTGTGAGTAACCTGGTGACTGTGGGTAACCTATACGAACCAGCGGTAGAAATAGTGGGTAAACTATGCATACCCTTAACATCAGCAATCACAAACAGGCAAATAAACACTTTTATCATTTCAAAAGGTGAATACATGACATTTATGTGCTTTTATCCTCCAATATCCACACCACTGGTTACTCCAAAAAGTGAGGACAAGTCCTTACCAAATCTGACTGGATCATGATTTTGGTGAGGAAGTATTTCAAATACCTTTAAGACAACACGGATCGATTTCTGTTTTAACAGTGCAGCTATTTCTTTTCAATCTTCTAACAAATACGAACAAAAGCTAAACAGAGCCATGAGAGAGGACCTGTGGGTTTGGATTTGTCAGTGGTGCTGATATTTGCGAGCATTAAGCTACGGAGCTGCCAATCCCTTTGAGCACACCTCGGGCGTCTCCCGCCCTGACGCAGGCGAGATGCCTGCTGGAACGCACAACATGGGTGCAGCCAGGGCTGACAGTTAATGAGAAAAACAGACAATATGTGAGGGAGGATGGGAGGGAGGAAGGGAAGGATGCAGAGAAAAACAGAGAGAGAAAGAGAGAGACAGAGAAAGAGAGAGACAGAGTGAGAGAGAGAGTAAGAGAGAGAGAAATACAGTGTAAGATAGAGAGAGTGAGTAAAAGACAGAGAGAGACTAAAAGAGAGAGAGAGAGAGAGAGAGAGAGAGAGAGTAAGACAGAGAGAAAGTAAGAGACAGAGAGAGAGAGAAAGAGAGAAGGAGGCAGTAAAACGAATACGCAGCATCCAGCTAATGGTCTAATAAAGTCCAACTTTAGCTGAGATCCTCAATCTTCGTGGTGCAGGCATCAATTGAAGGCGAGATGTAATTGGGGGTTGACTGAAAAACCACGGTGGAATGCCTGCAGTGGACTTGGAGCACGGTGGCCCTGTGGGACAGACCAGGATTGGGATTTTTGGGTGGGGGGGGGGGGGTGGGGGTGGGGGTGCGAGGCAATCCTGCCCCAGAGACGATGGGACATGTGTGGTCAGAAGATGGCTGGTTGCTGCCTCTGACCAGAGCTGGACGGAATCCTGGCCAGGAGTGACATCACCATCACTATGCAGCCATGGTGAGAAGTTTACACACACACACACACACACACAAAAAACAACATTGTGTTGTGGCTGTGTGTGCTCTTTGCTACTCTGTGTGGGGAGAAGGAGTAGTAGTAGGAGGAAGAGGAGGAGAGGGAGGAGAAACCACAGCCATTTCTCCCTGCCACACCCCTGTGCCCTGAGAAACAGGCCGGAGGAAGTCCGAGGGAGAGGGCCATCTGTGCTCTGTGATCAGGGGGGCACTGGTGAAGCAGCACTTGTCCAAGTCCCTGCATCCACAAAGTACCATGCACAGGCGCTCCACCCACTATGAAACCTTCATGTCCTACTGTTTGGGTGTGTTGGCCCATGTGAAAAGCACTATCACAACAGAGGTCACAGCATTTAAAAATAGACATTAACAAAAACAAAGCAAACAAAGCAATTACTGCAAATTCAACCGGTTTTACTTCAGTTTGTGCACAGAGCTAGTTTGATGAGCATTGCACAACCACATAACACAACACGACACAGCATCACAAATCCAGGCTGGCCTTGGTTCACGGCTGGTTCACTTGAGTTGACTAGAGGCCAGTGGCAAAGAATGCAATGAGGGAGAGGAGTGTTCCAGTCACCCCTCCACACACATACACACACACACACAAAGGCGGTGCCATCAGCCAACAAATTGTTTGCTCTTGGCTGTTTGGTGACAGGTCTCAGAGACCAAACACAGCTGGGCAGAGTCACGCGATCCACTCACCCACAGGCTGCCAGCTATGGCTTAACACTGAGGTGAGAGACGGTCTTGTGGGATAAGGACCAGTGCCCATAGTCCCTACCTGTGTATACTTAAACTGGTTCCAGACTACCAGCTACAGTAACCCACCTGCCA
The DNA here is from genome assembly GCA_027475355.1 of Coilia nasus. NCBI lineage: Eukaryota > Metazoa > Chordata > Actinopteri > Clupeiformes > Engraulidae > Coilia > Coilia nasus. The sequence goes on along the minus strand of CM050215.1, from coordinate 13,071,329 downwards.
TGCAGCAGTCCTCTCTATAGCATGTGCTCTTGGGATGTGACATTGATGAGCTTTGATGCTTCGCCGAGCTGAAAGCTATTATGAAGTGCAGTAGAATGTGATTGCGCTGGGAAACCTTGCTGAATGAAGAAACTGCTGATGTGAATGCAAGTGAAAACCACCCAGCCTGTTGTTGGCCCTGTTATTAAAGGCTGTGTTAACAATGATGATACACCCCGTACGAGACACCCGGGCATGAGTAGCAATGCTGTGGCTGGGAATCCATAGTGTGTGAATACTCCCAGAAGTCCAACGAGAGGCAGAAAAAAAAGTATGGCACGCCACAGTTTTTTTCCTTACAATAACGAACAAAGCATAAGTCATATTTCGAAAGACCAACCCAAGACATAGAGAGCCATTTGTGTTCCGGAACCAGAAAAACTGGGTGTTCTGAAACTACACCCATAACCAAACCCAACTTTGACATCTTTAAATAAGTGCTGGTGTCTGTGAGGCATGTGTGTGTGTGTGTGTGTGAGTGTGTGTGTGTGTGTGTGTGTGTATGTGTGTGTGTGTATTCTAACAGGCACTCCTCATCACATACTTCTTCACCCAATGTCTCTGAGGTGCCATCAACAGCATAGAAACCACCAGGACAAAGCAGTGCGCGCAAGACATGATAAATGAGAGGGATGGCTTACCTCATCGTCAGCTGTCAGTCCAGCCAAGGGGTTGACCAATAGCCCACAGGCAGGGAACAATGGTGAGAGAGAGAGGAAAAAAAAACAGATTATTATTCCAGATCATTGCAATCAAGACAAAGAAAAGAACAAACACAGGAAAACATAATTTACAGTTTTTAGTGTTTGTTTGAAGCTGAATTCGTGATGACATTTGTTTGGCAAACAAAATAGTGAGGGTGCTTCTGACATTTTCATCAACTCCTTCGGTCTCTCTCAGTCTCTGCAGCCGTCTGCATGTATTTAGGAGTCTATAAAAAGCTCTTGGCATGGACAGACACTGTGAAGCGTAATGAGGAAGTGCGACAATGCTGAATAGAGGGCTACACATACATGTGCAACAGAGGTCTTCCTGCGGGGCCAGGTCCAAGCTCGAACCCGCAACCTTACAGCAACTCAGGAGACAGACGTGCTGCCAAATGACCTAAAAGGCAGGCGATTAGCTAAGCAGGTAGCCTATCCTTTTGAGGTGTCAGGAGGGAGGTTTACTAACGTTCTAACGCCGAGCTGTGCTAGCTGGCATCCCTTACATTACATTACACTTAGCTGACGTTCTCATCCTGAGCGACTTACAGTTATTCACAGAGTTGCAGGTACAGTCCCTGGAGCAGTGTGGGGTTAGATGCCTTGCTCAAGGGCATTTCAGTCACTGGTAGGGTGGGATTCGAACCTGCAACTCTCCAATCCTAAGACCAACTCCCTAAAAACACTAGACCACAGCTGCCCCGTTATACATGCATACATGTGTGGTGTGGAAACCATGGTAGCGTGCGCACGACTGGCATTATAGATTCCACATACTTCTCCTCAGTGCCGGGGCTCCATGCCAGTGATGTAATTCTAAAAATGTAAGCCCCTCGCAGGAAATTGGGCTTGGCTTGAAATGCAAGAGGTCCACTTTGATCCCCTGTTTAAACCACGGGGCCCTTGTTCTTTCAGTCACACACACACACACACACACACACACACACACACACACACACGCACACGCACACACACACGCACATACACACACACACACGCACATGGGGGAAAGATTAGGAAATTTTTCCCCATTATTACAAAAACTCTCAAAAAGCAGAGTAAAAAAAATCAAGGAATCAAGGAAAAAAGTCAAGACAGGGGTGTGCACATCTCCAAAAAGGTCTAAAAAAGTAAACCGCAAGAGAAAATTGTGGCTCAAATATAGAAAAAAGAAAACAAAGATAAACACACCACAAAAGACCTGTTTTGGGAATACCGGTAAATGCTTTTCTTGTTCTTAAGTGTGAAAACACTGCCTCCATCCAATGGCACTGTTGGGAGGGTGTGTGTGACTGCTACTCGCTTTTATAACAAACCTTGGCCCATTCAGGAGAGTAGATTGGTTTGTTTCTGAGAAAGCCTGCATCCTCTGCCCTTTCAGTGACTGGACGAGGAGCAGCGAGTGACCTCTTCTCTCCCATATCTGGGAGGAGGACACGGTCGTGTGGGATGTGCTATCCCCAAGTGTTTACTGAGGAATGTCCACCGCAAAAACCCTATCGTGACCAGAGCAGGCCTTCGGACCGGTCTGACGCTCACTACCGTTCCCTGTTGACTCAGCTGGACCTTGGGACCGTAAGGCTCGTATCTTTAGGGCTTGTTTTCATTTTTGGAGCCTGATTGATGCTCTTGCTACTTAAAGCCTGGTGGTGCTTGAACTGTTTTTTTTTTTTTTTGTCTCCAACAGGGACCCAGGACTCTGTCATCTGTGCTGGTCCTTTGTGCTGACAAGCTGCATGGCCTCAATTAAAGAGGCCTAGATTCCGCATAAAGCGAACTACAAAGAGACCAAAACTGTATGAAAGTGGCTTATCAGTGAAAGAACATTAGTCTCTTTTGCATTCCCACTCTTAATCAATATAGTGGAAGAATCTCAGCTTGCGTTCTCGGTCTGACATAGATGGCTTACCACATCCTAACAGGGGAATGCTAAACCGCAGATAAAGGGCAAATGAATTGTGGGGCTGCACACAGTTCTCATGGAATAAAATGTATGGGAATGCAATAATCAGCATCACTGCTCAGCACACAACAAACTGCTTTTGGGGGGGGCCCACATACGGGGGTAAGATTTACTGTACAGACCTGATGACATGGCTGTGTGTGAATAGTGTGTTACTGAGTATAACGGCAGTACATTTGGTCTTTATAGGTACCTGAATGTGTATGTGTGTGTGTGTGTGTGTGTCGGAGAGAGAGAGAGAAAGAAAGAGAGAGAGAGAGAGAGAGAGAGACAGATAGACAGAGACAGAGAGAGAGAGAGAGAGAGAAAGAGAGAGAGAGAGAGAGAGAGAGAGAGAGAGAGAGAGAGAGAGAGAGACAGACAGAGAGACAGAGACAAAGACAGACAGAGACAGACAGAGAGAAAGAGAAAGATAGAGACAGACAGAGAAAGAGATAGAGTATCAAAAAAAAAATAGAAAAGAGCAGATGGAGTCACAGTATGCTTCATTCCTCCACACACTTTATTCTGCTTGTGCAATCCTCACACAAATCTGGGACCGAGCGAGACAGCTCAGAAGACGCAGCAAGTCTTTTTTATCCTCCACCCCAAAAGGAGACTCTCCCTTTTTTGTTGGCAGAGTGTCGTATGGTCAAAGAATTCAGTGTTGTAAAAACTCGGCCTGTCTGCTGGAGTGGGCTGAGTAAGCAGACTGCCTGACCCCACCCTAGCTAGCCACACACGCCTGCTTATCACATCAACAAGTGACCATGACATCACAGGCACACGTGCAGGTCATGTCCTCTCTCTGAGATTGTCTCCTCCTCAGATGCCACCACTGCACTGCCACACACGCTGCCAGTCATGGGTGTAATTTGGGGACACGTCCATACCAATTTTTAAATGACATTACTTACATTACATTACACTTAGCAGATGCTTTTATCCAAAGCAACTTACAAAAGGAGGACACAATAAGCCAACAAAGATGTAGAGGAACACAGAGTAAACAGACTACACACATACACACAAGGAGATACATATGCCTTAGCTAAGTTTCCTGGGACAGGGACACTTCAGACACACACCCCCTACACACACAGGCTCATACAAGCACGAGGCACCTAGGTAAAGAGTTGGTTAGACGCTTTTATCCAAAGCCGCTTACAATAGAGTACACAAATCAAGCTACAGATATGCGGAGAACAGAGTGAGTAAGCGTGTAACAAAACACAGGACAGTGCTGGTAAGTGGAGGTTAGTGTTGATTGGATGGGAGGTGTTTCCGATTCCAATTTTTACCACACATCACACAGATATTTTTCATATTCCTGCCATATTTAAGATTTTGACAAATTGTTTTGTATCCACCAGTGTTGCAGCCAAACCTACACTCTCGCTGACAGTCCAGTCCAGTCCACTGAGATGTTTAGGTGGTGGAGGATAACCACATTACATTGGCCTTGGTGTATCTGGGCAGGATGGATGCCTTCACTTGGGGCTGTGGAGAGGAGGGCACTCTGTGCCAGAGCTGGTCTCCAGCCAAACTGGCCCTACAAAAGGCAATCTAATACAAGAGCTGGCTGGGACCTAAGGACTGCTTAATGCTTAATGCAGGGCTAAGAGTTTTGTCCGAGATGCAGAGAGCACCTCGGGTCCCTCAGAGACTGACCACAAAAAAAAAAAAAACCAAACAAACCAACAGACAGAAAAGGATGCAAGTTTAGATTTTTTGGTTGCAAATCTGGTATCTCTAAAACAGTGTTGAATAAGATGCACATCACATTTGCACTGCAACATTGTTGTTGAAGAGATGTTGTTGACCTTGGTTAACCACAGTCTGGTAAGAGACAACACGGAGGGGGTACCAACAACCACTGGAGAACTAACATTGTTGACTAGAGCTGCCTGCAAGATTAAGTACACCTAATATCAAAATGCTCTTCATTTCAAAAGTGCTTAGACAGCACGCCAGGAATTTCAGGGCTTCATTGTGTTTTTGCCTAATCTACAGTAGTGAGGAGGCATTAAGACTGCCTTAAATTCTTTTGCAACCTCTGGGACTGAGCTGGGCAGTTAATCCAAGCAACGGGTTCTCAACAAATGTAAAAGCAATCCATACTCGAGCCTATATTTAGGCAAGTGTGGTCTGTCTCAGAATGATTCTTGCATAACTCATCCACCCAATCCTTTGCATTCAACTGCCACAGCGCCTTCTCCCAATTGAGCGCGTTTTTGTTTTATCCAGCGAGTACGAGTGAGTGAGTGAGTCTTTGCACTAACTGCTGTCCAAGCAAAGATGTGAACTAGTGTCCAAGTTTATCACACAACCCGGACACCCCGACATGTGGGATGACATGTACTGTAAGCGCACCGCTCTAAATCTAGCAGAAAACAACTGACATTTCAAGGACGAGAATCACACTCAGTCACAACACTTGCTTCTATCAGCTTGCGGTCTCAACTACAGCAGACTGCCATTCTAATCAGTCAAGTCATACGGTTGACTTTATAACCAAAACTAAATATATATGCTGGTCTGTACTTACCGTGATTAAACAGAGAGGATCTAAATCTGCTGTTTGTGGATGAGTTTTCCATGTTGGCGAAATGCGATGAATACTCCCAATAGCGGACGCGGCTGACCTATCCGTCTTCTTTCGCTTGCATATAAAGATTCCGCTTAAATTGTGGGACACAGAAACAGCAGATGGGAGATTATACGAAGCTTGCGTCGTATGAGATTTACTGCAAACGGCACAGCCTTGACTCGTGGAGCTCCCGCGGCACAAGCCCACCGCTGAATGACTGCATTTGGAGCACCGACAGCGCTTTAAACCAAGCTCCACTCAGCACTGCCAGACGCACATGACGTCATGAGGCACAGCCAGCACCACCAGAATGAAAACAATTGCACATGGGATGCACATCAAGGATATACCCGTCACGTGTGCGGTGAAGCAGCAGTTTGACACCACATAACAGTAGTGAGTAGTTAGGCTCATGACATTGCATTTGCTAAATTTTTACTTCTTTAACATAAAAGGGACAGAGAGATAGATAGATAGATAGATAGATAGATAGATAGATAGATAGATAGATAGATAGATAGATAGATAGATAGATAGATAGATACAGTAGATAGATAGATAGATAGATAGATAGATAGATAGATAGATAGATAGATAGATAGATAGATAGATAGATAGATAGATATAGAGAGAGAGAGAGAGAGAGAGATTGCATCTGTTATTTGAATTTTATTATTTAATTTTGTAATTGTTACAAAAATACTGCTTGATTGAGTCTTACAAACAAATCTTATTGGAATTAGAATTTCAAACAATTTTAACTGTGTTTGTACATGTATGTGTGAGTGTTTGTGTCTGAATGTGTCCTACATTTTATTTTTGTTTTAGTATATATAAAGACAGACATATATCTCAGTCTAGTGATGAATGACTTTAGGTGCCCCATTGCACTGAGTGTAGAATAAGATGCACACAAACGCAAAGTTTATTTTTGTTAAGGAGCGGCAATTTTATTCCAGCTGCAATGAAATACAGTCTTCTCCTTGGATTCTCAATGTCCACAACTGGAATTAAAGTGCAGATTTTTTCACAGCTTGTGTAAAAAATTAAATTAAATTTAAAAAAAAATCAGAAATCAAAAAATACCAAAAAGAAAGACAATGGAAATATGGAAAATATAAATATAGAGAACAAGAGGGAATCTCATAAAAACCAATCAGCAATCAAATCAAATGAATCAGACTTACACCTTAGTTTTTCTTTTTTCTTTTTTTTCTTACAAAACTCATTTCAAACACGCTACAAGTCGTTGGCAAGGCTAGCTTAAAACAAAGGCACAGCAACGTTCAGAGGTATAGATCCTTTGAAAAGAAGTACTGACGCAACATCCGCACATGCTGAGAACTGGCTCGAGTGTCTGCAAAAAACTGTGATTACTGGGAGGGTCATGCCTGAAAGTAACAGACAGTCCACAACGACAGAGATAAGTGTGTAGGGAGTGTGATTGTGATCGGGATCGGGATCCTGCACTGACTATTTTGCGAGTTGAAGTTTTAAATCATCTGTGGAGACAATCGCTGGATAAAAAAGTTGAGGATTGCATGCTTTGCTGTGCGCACTAGGGTAAGCCGTGCACGCACAGTAAATAAACTCTACCTCGAGCAGTAACATTTGCATTCGGTGAAGCATCACAAGCTCCAGTAGAGCATTGCCCTGAGCTGGACTTTCAATGGGGGAGAACTAGGGGATAGGATAGGGGACAGTAAGTGCATTTATGGTCCACCATCAAGGCATTGGGACAGTGTGGAAATGATGTGGTCATTACAACCAGAACCTCTTTCGCAAAGGATCTTTCTGTAGACAGCAAGGGTCTCATGGTCACCTTCTTCCTCTTTGTAGCAAACTTGGAAGATATGTTTCAAAAGTGATGTGAGCAGATGAAAAGCTAGGCTTAGTTAGTGCTTCATTAATGTTTTTTTTGGTCATTCACATAAAGGATCGTTAGTAACAGTGATAAAAGTGATCGGAATGGTGCTGGTCAAGTTTGGAAAGTGGATTTCTAATTTGCACGACTAATGTCGAGAATGCACGAACAGTGCAAAATAGAGTACTTAGATACCGTTACAGTACGTGCATTACATACAGTTATACACTGTGAAGACATGTAAAGTGGGACATAATGATAATGCGCGTGCATATTTCAGCAATGGCAGAGAAGATTAGAAAGACACTGTTAAAAAGTTTGCTGCTCAGAGGAGAGGATCCCATTGATTCCCTTTACATTTCAAAAGGCTCCTTCAGTGACTTGCATTCATATAAGAACCATTGCAGTTTATTTTCATTTTAAAGTTAACTAAGAGACAAACTTAGCCCTGAGGGCAGCCATTTCCTAGCATAGTGCAAATTAAATGACTTAAAAATCTATACAAAAGGAGTTTAGTGGTTCTATAAAAAAAAAGAAAAAAAAAAAGAGATGCTGTGTCGACCACGGCGCCCCCTCCCCCCCAACGTCTTCCCCTATGCCTTTGTTTCTCTGGCCGCATCGCATCATGCAGCCAGCATCCACTGTCTGTACATGCTTTCCTGCCAACCCTCCACCGTATTCTCCCCGCGAGACACAATATTTGTTCAATGTTACAGGAATAGCTCAGGAAGTTTTTTTTTTTTTTTTCTCCCGTTTTCTCAAAGCAAAAACTAAACACCTAGCCAGTGCACCATGCAGCTCTTGTCTCCCCCATTACCCCCAGAGGGAGACAGAAACAGAAAAAGTAGTGGAGGAAAGACGGCTGGGCTTGTCTTCAAACAGAGATATACAGAGATATTTACAACCAGCAGGTTTTTGTGTAAACAGGAAGTATACCACAGGTCGCTGAGAGACACAGGCCACACACACCAGTCACCATGGCTAAGAGCTGAGGCCAAACCACGCGGCTTGACTCTGGGTGGTAAAACACAAACAAGTTGCCTCTTGAATACTAATCTGGAATGCCATGCCGTGTGCCAGGGGGGCAACTTAACTCTCGGCAGCACTTAGACGGCAATTACAAGCCGAGAGGGTGGCGAGGTCTCTGTGAGTTTACAGAGTTATTCACTGAACGCGCACACAGCAAACATGAATGATTGCATTTAGTTTTTTTTTTTTTCTGTGAGAGTTTTTTCACAACCTTTTTGCTGGTTTTGAAATATAAAGACCAGTGATTGCTAGCATTTTCAGGGAGTTACTCCACAGAGACGATCACAGGAAAAGGGCAGACGCTTGCGGACATACAAAGAGACAGACAGACAGACAGACAGACAGACAGACAGGCAGACAGACTGTAAACAACATAACTCAATCTGTTGCTGGGAAAGGAGCAAATGTAACACACATGAGAAGCACAGAGTGGAAGTAAATGGCCCAGGACCTCAGATGCCCCCAGGTCACATGATGCACTCTTCTACCTTCCAGAATCAGGAAGTCAACCAAGGGCCACACTGTTGCCATGCCAACCGTTTGCAGGTGTTTTTACAGGCTGTTCTGCTAAACTTTTACCATTTGAATATGAAGCCAATTAAAAACATGGCAATGTTGCATCAGTATACAAAATATGTCTGTACATTTACAATATTTAAAACATTTACAGTAAATTCTATCAATATTTATGTACATTTGATTAGAGTTGGACTACATATGATGAAACCTCAAAGTACTCCAATGCAATGACAAAAAAAACAAAAAAAAACAACAACAATGTACCACAGAGGACTGTACCATTCTGGCAAAAAAAAAAATGATTTCAGTGCTGCAAAAATCAGGGTGAGAAATATGGAGCTAAAATGATTCCCATACTCAGTACCCTCTCAGGAGGTGTGCCAGCATCAGTGGGGCGAAAAACAACTGCAGCGAAGGGTGTGAGGTTGAGGCAGAAACAGCCGCCAACTGTGTGAGTCTCGTGCTAAAAGAGCGAATGGTGGGATATGCTGCTCTTGGCTATGGGTTAGTTAGTATGCTATGTTCCCCCCACCCTACCCTACCCCATCCTAGCAGGATCAGATCTTAACAGTTAGATGAACAATAAGAGAGGAGGGGAGGGAGCACAGAGTGGTTATTTACACCATGCATACCATTCACTTAGATGTTTCTTCTCCTCAATGTGTTGTACACATCTTCTGTCCATTCAAAAAGCAAGCTATCACTGCAAAATTAAGTATACTGTACAGTATGCATCACTGGACACCAGGTTGTACTACAGACATCACTATATAAGCTAGCATGCTGGTGCAGTGGACAAGAGATACATAGTACTGTGGGAGGTAACTGCTGAGAAAAGAGTGTGCGATTGCATTGCTTTAGACTGTTAGCATAAATACTAGCGCTCCACTTTTAAGTTAAGCATGAACTGACAAGTTTTGCGGCTTATGCTAACACTAGACCTGGCTGCGAACTATTTAGAGCTGAAGTGAACAGAATGAAAGCTTGCTTTTTTGAATCGACATGTGGTGACATTTCATGTGAGAACTTTATATTAAGTAGATTCTCAGTAAGATTTTTACAAGTTTTTTTTAAAGTAATACCACTTGTCAATCACTCGTCCAACCCAAACCAAGTAACACCAGTTAACGCTTATGTAACATCGCTATATGAAGACATCACATATAACCCAATACTACCCCTGAAGCTGCCAGTACGTTTTGGAGAAGATCGTGTTTTTTTTTTTTTTTTCCAAGAAGACGAGATGCTAATATCACCTTCGATTATGATCCGACAATGACTTTCTCTCACCGGCTTTTAGCCTTCAGAGTCACAATACACACACAATGTGGCGACTAAGGGCCAGCCATTGACAAGGACTGCACATTCAATGGGCTTAAGCGATGGTAGAGACACGAGAGATGATTCCACGGGAAGGCCCACTGGGGAGGCAAGGAAAGAGGAGGGGAGAGAGGGGGAGGGGAGGGAAGATGAATGCCTGCAGCTGAAAGGGCGCCTCCTGGTGGCGGTCCCTTGTACACAACATGGCTGGACTTCCATCCCTGAGTCCACAGCGGTGGGCATCCGTGCCGACTGCGGAGCTCCCAACCACAGAAAAGTTACTCACAGTACACGCCCGCAAAAGCGTGTGTGTGTGTGTATATGTGTGTGCGTGGTTGTGTGTGTGTGTGTGTACGTGTGTGTGTGTGTGTCCATGACATCACTGCCTAGCATGGAGGAGGGGTAAAGACTTAGCCATCCTCTGCCCTCTACCACTGCGGGAGGAGGGGGGCGCTCTACAGCACATCCACCACCTTCTCCGCTCTGCTCCTACTCGGGCTGCTCTGGGTGTGTGGGCAGCCCGTTTTCGGAGGGTGGGTGCTTCTGCCAGAAGTCCCTGCTAACCTGCTCCAGCTCTGACACCAGGGGCAGGCGGATGTCCAGGTGCATCTTCAGGTTCTCCAGCCACTCCTCCAGCTTAACAAAGGACGGCCTGAGAAGAGAGAAACACATTTTGCTATAACATGGGAAATGGGGGAACACACAAGGGAACACAAGAGGGAGGAGAAGGGGGAACGTGTTGACGACGGGATGGAATCTTGTTTTTTTTTGTGTTAACTCCCCCTAAATGTCAAAAATGACACCAAAGCTCTGTTCACAATCAGTGTCAGTCAGAAGTGACAGTGACTGACAGTACTAAAACAACAGAATCACCACCTCATCCATCCACCGGTGTATGAAAAAGGAACTATTGTGAACTTTAAAAGCTTTTTGTCCTCTGTAATCAACTGCATATTTGTTACACCTAAAACTGAAAAAAAGATCTAGAGCTACAGTAGATCATTTGGGGAAAATTACAGATCTTTTCTGACAGATATTTTGCTTTAAGTTAGAACACTTCTGATTGGTCAGCGTCACGCTTTTTTCACATTAGCAGAATAAGATGAAAAAAAAAAGCAATCGTAAACATGACAAGATTAATCACTGGAGCAGTGCAGCAAACTGTATGATGAATTGACGCAATGCGTTGACTCCATTCATTTAATTTGCTATTGATTAAAGATCAATAAATTGCAAATTTTGACACATATCCCGCGGTTCTTACCTTTTCTCAGCGTCTAGGTCACAGCACAGGGCAGCGATGGGGAAGAAAGCAGGTGGGCAGTCCGGTGGGCAGAAGTGTTCCAGAAAGCCCTTCACGTTCAGCCCGAAGTCCATCGCCCTCGGAAGATAGTCTGGGTCGGCATTGACCCGCCCGATGATCTGCGTTTGGAAAGAAGGAAGAAGGAAAAAGGAAGCTGTGAGCGCCTGAAATTTCAGGGGCCCGGCTCCGGTTTGACTGGAACGACGTTGGCCCCACAGGAAAACCACACTGGCCCCAAGCTAATCCTGGACCGGTTTTAACCTGGATCCAAGGACACCAGCCTGCTTCCTCCTCTGCCGGCCAAGCATGTGATTTGGAGGGCAGTTTATGGCATTTAACTGTCAGGAAGGCTGGAGAGTTCCATATAATGGCTACCACATTGGTGTCACCAGTGTTCGGGCAATTTTCTGTGGATTCTCGGGATCCAGCTGAGAAGATATTTTTTGACTCTGGACAGGGCCCTGTGATTACTCCCCGTTGATCCGTCCACAAAATACTCACCTCACAAAGCATAATCCCGAAGGAGAAGATGTCGACTTTCTCGTCGTAACTCTTTCCTGTAGGTACACAGCCAAAGAAAACATGAGGAACTGGTTTAGGGCCCAACCACAGGGCAAAAGATGCTGAATGGCACTTACAACTTAAATTCTACACCCCTTCGCACAGAGGCCATTCGCAAAAAAAAAAAACAACCAGTTCATCAACATTTTGTTGTAGTTTTAAGAATGTAGGGTAAGGTGTTGTCATTACATTCCCTTGACATTACATTTAACAACAACAATTATTCCCTAAACAAACACACACAACCCGATTTTCAGAAATAGATACCAAGGTACCAAGTCCAGACCATAACGTGGCATGCAAGGAACAGAGACTTAGAGGGAAGCCTTACCATGAATCATCTCTGGAGCCATCCAGTAGGGGTTCCCCACGACCGTGTACCTCTTTCTGCGGTCTGACTTCTTTAGGCCCTGTTGGTTGCCAAGCGACAGCTTGTCCTGGTTCTTATCTTCCACCATGAGCCTGGCAAGCCCGAAGTCAGCTACCACCACACTGTTATTCTGCACAGAAACATGATAACTCCTCAATTAAGATTTTTTCCACTTCACTTTCACTTGAGATTGTTTTATAGCCATCTCTGAAATACTGTAGTGGCCACACCCAGTCTGCACAAAAAAGTAAGAAAGTCTGACGATGGATCTATATAAAGGCTAAGCAGAGTTGGCAATATGTAGTACCCATGTAGTTCTTGCTTCAGGGTTAAAAATCTATGTCAACTTTTCTTCAGATTTTTTTGGCTGTGCTTCATGGAAACACTTCCAATGTCTCTGTGAGAAACCACATTGGGTTTTTGGTGGTCTCTGCACAGACCATCAATGAAATCTGACCTCCAAAAGAGAGGGAAAACAAGTTCAGACGTTCCCCTAACGTTTGTCTCCTGTTCATCATAACATCATCCTACATGTCATACCTAGGGGCTTACGTGGGATGGAAACACAGGTACAGGGTTAAACACAGATGCACTCACTGACCTAAAGAGCTTCTTCTTCTCTTCTGTCTATACTAGCAAGACAAAAGATGCACTGTGTTTCCTCTTATGGAATTCTGACTGACATGTTGTCTGGTCTTTGACATCTGGCAATGTCAAACAAAGCCGCGTGTCAACTCAGGAGAAAGGCCTGACAGTATAATCCCCAGAGACAACACACCGAAACTTCCCTACACACACCCAAACACACACCCACACGTGTGCACCCACATACACACCCATGTGCACCCACATACACACCCATGTGCACACAAAGAAACACACAGACAGACAGACACACACACACACAATGTTTTGTCATGTGTACTCACTTCTCGTACGAGGCAGTTGTGAGAGTTCAGATCTCTGTGGATTATGTTCATGGAATGCAGGTACGCCTGGTTGACACACAGGGGCAGGAGAGAAACACGGGTGTTTGATAAAAGTCAGATATGCAGGCCTTTGATGAAGAGGTGCTTTACTGCTGTGCAGACATTTCACTAATTTAATGCTTTAATCTGCACTTAAATCTGTGAGTTTACTTGCAGCTACATGTGTTCCAAAGTAGTTCCATGTGCTTTAATCTTTAGATCAAGTTTATGTTGGCGAACACATCACTAGCTTTGAACTGTTCTGCAACATTATTTCTCAGGGAAAATCTTGGCAGCTACACAATCTTTACAGTTGTGTGAACGCCAAATGTCCACTAGGTGGCAGCATGTGGCAGTGCTGTTGTGATGGTAGCCACAGCCAAAGCCAGAACCTGCTGGTGAGTTGTGGTACTGCAAGTCAGGCATTTCACTGCAGTGCAGTCTGTTATTCCTCTCACAAGTGTTATTCGCCATTACATTTCCTGTAAAATGCCACCCAGTGGGCCAATGCAGGCAGATCTCCCTCTTTACTTTTTCATGGAACACAGCTCATGGAGCAAACTGTAACCGTAAGTAAACCCTTGTGGAATAACAATCCACCGAAATTCACTTACCATGCCTGATGCAATGTCCTTGGCAAAACTCACTCGTCGGTTCCATGGATAGTTGCTATCCTGTAGAAGAATGAGAGAATGAAGAGATTTTTTTAAGGACACTGCTTTTTCAATCTCAACAACATGTCAGCTCAACACAATCTGGACAATAACAAGGTTTATGTAAAATGGAGGTGGATACAGAAATGGTGGCTTGTGGTCGTTTTTATTCACAGCACGACAGACTTGTTTATGAGTGTCGCAATACAGCAGCTCATGTGTGGAGAGGAACTACTCAAGTGCATAAACAGGCACTACAACACAAGTCACATGAAAGCAGTGGTGTGCACGCGCATGTTTACACACACACACATCCACCCACCCGCACACACAACACACATCACACAGTCTCTCTCTAACATACACACAAACACACGCTCACCATTTTCTTAATGATCTCCCTCAGGGTTCCTCCTTTGATGTACTCCGCGATGAAATTGAGCCGCTTGTCTTTGTAGAGCACGCCAATGAACTTGAGCACGTTGGGGTGGTCCAGGCAGCGCATGACCTTCACCTGTGGTCACACAGCGAGCGAAAGAAATCAAGAATAATCGCGGAACATAAACGTTCAATCTAATCGAACCCTATCCAGATCCTAGCTGAGACTTAAGGTAGGCTGCTCCTGCAGGAGGCCCACTAAGAGGGCTAAATGGTGCGGAGGCGTGTAGGAGCAGAAGAGGTACGGGGGGAGAACTCTGGGGTAATACCTGGACTAATTACAACAGCTGTTCATCACAGTAGCCTGATTAGCCCAGAACTGGGCTGGGAATCATTTACATATGCCTGGGATATGGAAGTGCTGCCAATGTTGGGCTACTGCTGTGAACTGCTGTGGTCTAGTGGTTAGGGAGTTGGTTTTATGACAGGAGAGTCACAGGTTTGAATCCTGCCCTACCCATGGCTGAAATGGCATTGAGCAAGGCATCTAATTCTACACTGCTCCAGGGACCGTAACTGAAACCCTGTAAATAACTGTAAATCGCTCTGGATAAGCGCTAAGTGTAATGTAATGAACAACGCTCTAGCTAGATCTGGGCATTCAAGGCTGTAGCCCCAGATATTGTCAACATAGCCCAGGATCTATTGCAGGACCTAAACTTTTAACTTTTAAAACTAAATTAGGCACGTTAGTTACACAAAAATAATTGTTAGAGCACAGGGCGTGTGGCCTCTGGCTGTAAAATACTTATATTCATAACTTCATTCAATTGAAAGGCAATGTAATGCTGGTACTAGACATGACTATAGACTGCCTCTTAAAAACACTTCAGGCAGACCTCATTTCTTTGAGGTCTTGATTGGGGGATTGAGGGTTGTGGTTCTCTGCTGTACAGAGGGTTTGGGGTCTCCTACCTCTTTGAGGAAGGTCCTTTGTGTCTCATCGTCGAATCGGATCAGCTCCTTCATCACCATCACCTCCCCTGTCTCCCTGTGGGTCACCTGGGTGCGAGAGGGGCAGCAGTGAGGTCATCAGACTGCGCCATGGGGTAGATATATTTATTTATATTTATGTAGGTGTGTCATACTCTACTCTGCGTGACTATGTAACTCCACCTTGCGGACATATAAAGGGATTTTGAATTAACGGATTTGAATTACAATTAATTAAACTGAATTGGATTGAATGTTTCATGGTTCTCACAGCAGTCTCCCTGTTTAACCTTGTTTTGAAGCATCTACGGTTTTAACCCCATATGGTTGCCATGTGTGTGTGTGTGTGTGTGTGTGTGTGTGTGTGTGTGTGTGTGTGTGTGTGTGAGAGAGAGTGGTTGAAGTACAGCTTTTCAAAGACTCTCTTTCCTCCCCGCCCTCTGAAATTAAGCTACGCCTGGGAGCCCTTGAATGGATGGACACTCCTTGTGCACAAACAGTTTCCAGAAAATTACATCCTTTTTTCCCATACAGATGTGTGGTCTCTTTCACTCCAAAACATTTACCGAGAGCAGCCAAGAGAATAAGACATTGGATGATTCTTCATCCAGTTTATATCTGAAGAGGCTAAAGGTATGTTGCTTGTACAATTCACACACACCAACATGCTTAATGATACTAAAATGTTCTGTCTAAAATTAAGTACAGTTTTTTTAGCTAATTTTGTATTCAGTACATTGCTGCCATCTGCTGGACATAATTAGAATGGTATGATTGTTGCATAGACACACTATGTACCACCCAAAATGTGTTAGTGCTGAGCAACATCAGTCACGAGTCACTCAATAATGAACATTGATGCAAACAGGTCAATATGAATCAATACACCAATTTTGATTCAACAAACTGTGATAAAGATCTTTACTGATTACTGAAAATATTGAATACATTTTTTCACATAAATGTAATGCTGAATAATGCAAAAGTATGGATTCTTTTTTACGGCCAATACCTTGATGGCCTGACCGAAGCAGCCCTTCCCGAGCACCTCTCCGTGTATGAGGTCAGACGGCCGGAAGATTCGGTGTGTGTGATTGGACACGACGCGCAGCGACTCTGAGCGGCCGATGTCCTTGCGCTGGGACAAGGGGGAGGCCGTGTTGCTGGAGCAGGGCGATTTGTCAATGCTGTAGCTGCGCCTGGAGGGAATAACACACCAGGTGTGAAACTGCGTTCAGGGATCATATAGTTCATGTTGTGAACATGAACAAACATATTTTGACATTTCATTATATTACGCTGGTAATTATCTTACAACATTTACAGCCCTCACTATAACTGCAATATAAAATTAGTACTGTAGTCAATTAAAAGCAAAGCACAGCTGCACATCAGCAGTCAGCACTAAGTGGATTCTTACGTGATCATGCGAGAGCGGAGGTTGTTGATGTCCTGGTTGGGGGGCTGGGTGATGGGGGACACTGGGCTGGACACTGGAGACAGGGGGCTGGGCCCGTCCACCTGGTCCTCTGGCCCGCCGCGGTCATGGGGGTCATGCTCTATGGTCAGCTGCAGCAGACGACTCGTCTCCTGGATCAGCAGGTCAATCTGTGAGAGGGATAGAGAGAGGGCGGGAGAGAGGGGAGAGAGAGAAGGAGGAGGAGAGACAGAGGTGGAGAGGGGGAGGAAGAGAAGAAAGAAAAAAAAAAACAGAAAGGAGAGAGATGGCATGAAGAACACAGAAAGAGAGAAATACAGACGAAGAAAGAAAGAAAGAAAGAAAGAAAGAAAGAAAGAAAGAAAGAAAGAAAGAAAGAAAGAAAAAAAGAAATAAAGAAAGAGGGAGACAGAGAAAGAAAGAGAGCAAGTTAAATTTAAATAAACAGACTGGGCTTGAAGCAATGCGAATCAATTATACTTGAAACCCTTAAATGAATGGAAAATGCCCTGTGCCTGAAGCCTGTCTGCACGAACTTCCCCCTACATTCTGTGATCAAGTGGACTCGCAAGGAAAAGTAATGAAATAGTTTGTGTTGAGCGCATTTGCCATCCCAGCCTTAGACTGATTCCTTGAGGCAGTTTGTATTACTTTGAAGCACAAAATAAATTGTATGTGTGTGTGTGTGTGTTATGTGTATGTGTGTGTGTGTGAGAGAGAGAGACAAATATCAAAATAACCACAGGGAAAGAGAGAGTAAAAAGACTAATGACATAGATTTATGGCTAGAAATTGGAAGTAGAAATTGATTTTTGTTGTACCTCGTCGAGAGGAACATTCCGGATTGGGGTTCCGTTGATCTCGAGGATCCTGTCGCCTACGTGTATGGAGTTCTTCACATCAGGACTTATGCATTCTGTGTCCACTCTGAGTAAGGGAACAAAAACTTAATGTTAATTCCGCAAGATTATAAAATGTCTTAACAGTGAAGAGAAATAAAAAATAATATGTAGAATCTAATATTGGAACCCCACTGAAATTGAAATGATAGGAATTTGACACAAGGTCCTTCTCCTCCACAGTAACACATGTGTTAAACACCAACTAATAAACCTTTTATTTATCAATTTTCTTAAAACCTTAAATTCCAGACATTTTTTGCCACCATTGTGATACCATAGTAAAAGCTTTTTTAATCTTGAGTTGATAATACAACAAATCCTATATTGCTAAGTGCATATGAACAGCTGAGCCTGATGAGTATTAAGAGTAAACATTAAATGCCCCGAAAATGTCAACTTACAATTCGTTTAACACTGTCTGCACATAGTTCAGTGAGTGAGTTAAGAGTGAACCAGGAGCCCCCACTGAGGCCTTACTCACTCTGACACTCGCACTGTGGGGTTGTGGTCTGGCCCGAAGCCGTTGGGACTGGGGTTCTGGTCGATGGCGACGGAGAAGCCACGTTTGCCGTCCGTGGACGCCGGGATGGACACGAGGGTGACGGTGTGGGGGATCTTTGAGCACGGGGAGTCCGGGAGGGTCACCGGGGTAACAATGGTCTGGTAGTAGCAATGGCCACTGGGTAATCGAAACACAAGAGACTTCATGTGAGACGGCAGTGAGTTTAAAGGTGCTACATGGAGGATTGTGGACAACACGGATACTGCAGTCAAATTTAAAACATTGTTAGCGTTGTTCCCCCTCTAAAGGCAAGTGACAAAACACGAATTCAAAACATGACCAGAATTTGCAGGCAGCCAATTAAGTTTGGTGAATGTGAATATTCTGCCTGTACTGTTGTTAGTGAAATCACTATTTCAATTTAACATGGTTCCCTAATCTCTGTTAACATATCAGTATAATTTGAAAACTGCTGGCTGTACATGTCTGACATATGACCTATAGAATACAAACTTGAACAAAAAAGTAGTCAGGTTCACACAAGCAAAAACAGCTTTATCAAGTTCGGATGCCAAGAGGAGGCTTCTTGTTTCAATATGTGCATGTGACAGTTGCCATGCAAAACTGAACTCTTGATCTAGTAAAAGGCCTCATAAGTCATTTTCATAGCTTGGTCTACTTTTTATTTCGGCGTCAGTGACTTAACTTCTGCATTTTACTTTGACTGATTCATTCCCACAGCCAGCTCAGGCTATTTATGACATTGGGGTGTAGGGTGTTTTTTGCAATAGTATAACGTCACATTCTTGGTCTGTGGCAAATTAAGGCCTGAAGCTTGCTGTTGGCACCTACAGTAGGGATGTTTTCATTTTTTCATGAGCACTTAAGGCTGCCATGACATGGATGCTAAATGCCAAATGGGAAATGGCGCTACTAAGCTAATGGCTGGTGAACCACACTGCATGCATGTACTCTATTTGGTCACAGTGTTGCCTGTAAGAGAGTGTTTTTGTTTTCATCTTCAGGACTACTAACCACTGCCATTATGGGACCACAGAATGGGCCTTGAAAAACAGGGAAAACTGAGCGAGGTCAAATTTGATTTAAAAAAACAATGCTACATTTTTTAGCCAATGATTTTTTTTTTGTTATACATGGTCCTTGGCAAGCTAGCCCAGTTTGTTGGCTCTTTCATCCCCATGACGTACCAGTAGAGCTTGGATCTCTCCACCAGTGCGTATGTGTCCCCATCTCCGATGAAGCTCCGACAGTTTAGGCACGTGAAACACTCAGGGTGATACTTTTGTTCTCCTGCAACCTGTAAAAAACACAGAGAAAGACAAGCCTGGGTTTAGCAAAGGATCAGACATACTGCATACAGAGTAGCCAGGACACTGTGGTGGTTTGAGAGTTTGACTGAGTGTGCAGATTAGTCATGTTCATGTATTTGTCAAACAGCAAGAGATGTTGACAGTTACTGACCGAGTTATGACTACGGCAACAGGGACACACAGAAAATATAATACAATGCCCATAAACAAACACTCCTTACAGGCCTTGCTGATATAAATCTCAGTTCACATGAAGAATGCGAATGTAAGAAGATTCCGTGATTTGACCTTACTACCATGACGCTATAGCCAGGCTTAAAAGCCAATCATGCAACTGAGAGTCCTGCTCCTCTGCGTTCAGCTCATTCTGGAAGAGTTTCTATGGAAACTAAAGGAGAGCACACAAAAATGCTGCAAAGTTGTATCCCAACAGTGCCACAGTTAGACAGAGCTCTGCTTTCCAATCTGATAAAAGCTGTATAAAATAGGCACGACTTGAATACAATTTCTGTTGACATAGACATAACATTGTTAAACTACTTCATGGACTGGAGCTGAGAATTTATGTGTCTGTTTTGTGATTCACTATCTGGTTGACAAGATACATAACTTTATGAGATAAACCATGACCTAATAAATGCTTTGAAAAACCGAGAGAGAATACGCATGAAAGCTGCAACCAAAAAAATGAAGACTGTGGCTCTTTGATGTGTTGGTGTGTCTTGCGATTAACATAATTAGCCTGTAGCAGTCCCCGCCTTTCTTGATGGTCTTGTTAGGGGGTTACAGCAGTCTGTCTGTGTATAACTGTATAAACTAACTCTGTCTATTTAAGGCTGCAATAAACAAAACAGCCTCTGACTTAGATCTACTGATTACTACTGAAGGGTAAGAACTGTCTGTAAAAAGTGATTATAACATGACATGTTTAACAACCATTGACTATAGAGTGAATGGTTAAATAAGCTGTAGTATGACAACAGTATAATCACTGGCTGTTTGGGGCCTACACATCAACACCCTTACAGTGCATTTCCATACAACCTTCAACTATTTTTTTTTTGTAAAAACCCATTGGGTAATTTTCTGTGACACGTTGAAAGAGTGAAATGGATCGTAAAATGTGGAAACTGTAGGTGGGTGACTACAAAACAAGCAGGCTATGTTTAAGACTGAAACCTATACGACTGGAGGCCCTCTCTGAGTCTGAGAGGAAACATATGTCACGGGCATTTATTCTGAGTGGGCATCTGGTGACCTTTCAGGTGTGAGACTCAGTGGGAGCGTCCTTGTAAAGGAAGCAGAGGTGACGCTGTCACACTCCGGCACGGCGGCCGCCATTTGCTCACTGCCCACAGCAAAGCTCACACCCACACAAACAAAACACGCAACGCAATGACCACAAACTATTTTATATAGCCTCTTCCTCCCGTACTGGACAACTGCGTCAGAACAGAACTAGACATGAACACCGTCCCCCTCCCTCAAAATCTCACACCCACACAAACAATTTTATCTATCTATTTTTTTCATCTTTCTCATTTACGGAACAACTGTGTCAGAATAGAACTACACATGAACTACCCCCCAACACCTCACACCCACACAAACACACAAACAATTTTCTACTGCTATCTCATTCACTGAACAACTGTGTCGTAACAGAACTACACACGCAAACCTCACACCCACCCCCCCAAAACAACCTCCCCTCCCCAAAAACCACTTCAGAGAATGAACAACTGTTTCCATAGGTCCCTGGGGGAAAGAGCTTTAAGAGGCTCTTAGGGCATCAGGTGATTGGGAGGGGGAGCAGCAGAGATAGCAGCATTCTTGAGCTTCCAGACCTGTTACTGATTGATTCAACCCCACATTGGTTAGTTAGGCTTGGCCATTTGTCACCGAATCCTTTGACAAAAAAAAAGCTCTTCAAAACTGACGCCCTGATAATACCTGTTTACTCCATCAACATGGGTAACTCCCATGACAACATCAATCAAATTCTCAATATCACAATTACATAGTTGCACAACAACGGATCCTGATCTAGCCTGGAGCCACCCATACTGCATGTGACACTGCACAGAAGTTTGCGTTCAAGTCAGTCTATTTCCGGCTGTTTCTTTGTCCCTGAAATAGGGAACCAATGAAAAACAAGCTTACACACAGTTCATCAGAATTAGTGGTCTGACTGGTTGCAGCTCTGTCCATTAGTATACAGCGACATTTGATAGACACCCATTGATCCTGCTTCTGAGAACTTCCTGTCTATGGGATCTTTGCCAGACCAAGCTCTGTCTACAGGCTTGGTGCAACAGCCAGGCTAATCCTGATCATGAAGTTGCCCAAAATATCCTGTGGTCTACGATCTACCATAGTATTGGGAATCCACGCTACTCGGTGTGGGAGCTTTGGGGAGATAACTGGGGACAAA
This sequence comes from Coilia nasus, assembly GCA_027475355.1. Lineage (NCBI taxonomy): Eukaryota > Metazoa > Chordata > Actinopteri > Clupeiformes > Engraulidae > Coilia > Coilia nasus. Next base: position 13,049,489 of record CM050215.1, on the reverse strand, counting down.
TCCTTTCATTTTCCAAATGAGCAGCTTGACTGTGGCTTTCACATGAGGCATTCTCTCTCTGGTGAACCACTGGATGTCTGTTAGTCATCAGGCACCATGGACCATGGGACGTCTTAAATTAAGAGCATATTGTTCTCAGAGGAACTATGGGAGGGGGTGTGATGAGTGCGTGTGTGTGTGTGTGTGTGTGTACGTGTGTGTATATGTGTGTGTGTGTGTGTGCGTGTGTGACCTCCATCTGGAGAAAGTGTGTGAGGCTCCAACCCTTTCAACCTATGAGCCCTCTCACATATTTACTTTCTGACCTTGGAGAAGGGAACTTACTCAAATGACACTTTCAGCGACATTCCTCACAAACCCAATAAACAGGCCCCGTTTCACGTTTAAGGCTTGGAATGTTTTTCACGTGGGGTAAACTGGCACAGGACATCCATACAAAAACCCAGCTTCCATTTGGCAGGTTATTCTACCTCTACCATCAGACCTCATTTGAATGGGGGGAAAATGTGAAAGTGACGCATGTAAATCATCACAAGGTGGACGACATTCATTCAGTTCCTATTCAGAGTGCCAATTCCTGGAGCCACGTCTGTTGTAAAGCAGGTTAGACCTACTTCTGTGTTTCTGCAGTGTAATGGGAATAAGGCTAAAAAGCGCCTCATATTAACGGCTTCAGGAGACCTATCCTCCCTATATACACAGTGGGGAAGATTAAAAAATTATGGCTGGTCCTCCGCGCACTTACAAAGGACAAGCTAATCCTGTCTGACAGTCCCCAAATGACAGAGCACATTAATCAGAGCGAATATCAAAAGCAGCTGGAATACACATGACTCTTGTGATCGTAAGTTAACTGGATTACATTCTCTCATTAGCAAACTATTGCAGTGGCTTTTTTCCCATATGGGATTGGATGAATGACCGAGACAAATGTGGGCTAGGGCCATGCCTGGGGTTTTGCTGATATAATGCAATCTCCCCTGCTTTAATGCACTCCATGTGTAGGGCTCTCAGTGTGGAGCAACAGCCAGAAAACACAACACACACACACACACACACACACACACACACACACGGTCATGACATCACTTTACTGCTTTAAAAATGGAATGTTGACCTCATTTTCAATCACCTTAATATGACCAGAAGACTTGTGCATACAAAACAACAAACCAGACACTGTGTGTGTGTGTGTGTGTGTGTGTGTGTGTGTGTGTGTGTGTGTGTGTGTGTGTGTGTGTGTGTGTATGTGTGTGAATGTGTATTTGTGTGAGTAAATGTGTGTCTGCCTGCATGTGTGTGCATGCTTGCTTGTGTGTGTGTGTGTCATGGTAAATAACGTTTCAACAAGGAGTTCAAGTTTTGTGTTAACAAGATAAAGCTTTGGCTCACCAACCCCATTCAAGAGGGGTCTATGCAGTGTCAAGTCTGGCCAAATCTCATCAGGTTCTGACTGTTAACCATTGAGGCCTCAATGGGACTTTACACCAATGAAAGCCAATCCGCACTTGATTCACATGATTCAGGCACAAATGCAGACGAGCTACCTCATGAGGAATGATAATGGTTGTGAGTACTACAGAAGCTGAACCTGCAAAAGAAATCAAGGACGCACTGCAAAATGTATTCACACAAGGCAGGCTCAGCACTTGAGCGATTACAAGCGGAGCAAACATGATCAGACACGCGGACCGCATGAGCTCAGCCAAGATCCAAAACACTCAAAATAAGAAGAGGGAAAAAAAAATAGCCACATGAACGCTTAGCTAAATCTTCAGCCACTTAAAGCCCTCCAAGCCATCCAAACAAGATAAACTTTAGCATGTGTCTGGTGTCTGTAATTAACCTCCTGGCTCACAACCTTTCTGGTTTGGTGCCCTCCAGCTTATCAGACATTTAAATCTACCTAACTGACAACTGGATAAGTAGCTGACAAAATTAGGGCTTTTTAAGCTCTTTACAGGAACAACATACCAGACATTTTTGTAAGGTCAGTCCTTTAGGGCTAACATGTCATTCATGTCATGTAATAGTTGATGTAATTGAAAAATTGTACAAAATCCAAAGTAGTGGTAAAAATGTTGACATTTACCTATCAAAATAAAAAACAAAAACAGTCCTAAAATCAATTATAAAAGCCTTCTCTGAGCCACATGAATTCTTAAATACAACAGCCATCAGACCCCTACCTCACGCCACACTACTGCAGAAGGAAAAGGGGGTCACGCGAGATGCGATGCCAACCATCTTTCTAGCCATCCATCCACTGCTGACCATACGCAGCTAACAGCCACCCGGCTGCTCTGCTTAGCCTGGAGCCCCCAGCTCCCCCTTGCCCCTGCCCCTACCCCTGCCCCTGCCTCCCTCCTCCTCACCTTCTTGTCCCTGTTCCACAGCCTCAGGCAGCAGGACCCCCAGAAAAACAAGTCTCCCACCATGGCACTGTCCGGAGGTTCTAACGGCACGATCGTCCGTGCGGCTCTCAGTTCATGGCAAGACAGCCAGCGAGCCAGCGAGCCAGCGAGCCGCGACGCTTTTCAAAACAAAAACAGGAGTCGTCTCGCTGCCGGGAGAAGGAAGGACTCCTCTTGCTGCTGCTGCTGCTGTCGACTTCTCTGCCCACGCCCCCGACACTGAGCTCATCTCTGAAACGGTGTCACTGCGCTCCCCCTCCCTCTCTCCCTCTGTAGCCCACACTCCCCCCTCCCCTCTCTCTTCTCTCTCTCCCTCCCTCTTCTCTCCCTCCCTCCCTCGCTCGCTCGCTCTCTCTCTGTGTGACCTCATCACTTCCTGCTCAGCCCTCCCTTGTGCCTGCCTTGCCTGCCTGCCTGCAGTCTCGCTCTGTCTCTTGCCGTCTCCCACTCTCACTCTCTCTCTCTCTCTGTCTTCCCCATCCCCCACTCCAGTTACTGCGACTAACCCAGACACAGCAAACAGACCATCCCCCCCCCCCCCCCCCCCCAATCCCCCCACCCCTCTCCTCAATTCTAACTATAGGGCTTTTTTCAGTAAGAACAAAATAAAGTCTAGAGATATTCACACACACAAAAAAAAAAAACTCTTATAGTCTTCAGCTTGAGTGTGAAAGGATAAAATTCTCACCAATAGGGGAGGTCAAAAGATCAATCTCCAGCGAATATTCAATAGTGACTTATTGATCCTCACAGATACAGACCTATAACTTTAAAAGTCCCTCATTTCACGCACACATTTATCAGCATTACAAACAGCTCTACATACCACCCCAAAACAGACATACCACAAATAATATTGTGCTACAGTATTAACAGTATTAACTCCACCACAGTATTGTCTGCCTTTGAGAGCACTGAGCACACTGCAATGTTGAGACTGGTAACATTGCAGAGTTGCTATGCAGCAGTTTATCTGCTGTATATCTGGATGCAGAAGGAGAGGAGTGGCATCACTTATGGGAGAGGCTGGTAGTGTGTGTGTGTGTGTGTGTGTGTGTGTGTGTGTGTGTGTGTGTGTGTGTGTGTGTGTGTGTGTGTGCTAATCAATGGTTTCCGTCCGGCTGTCCGAGCCCCTCCCCAGCCACAAGGCAGGACCACAGCAGCAGCTGCAGAAAGCCATCTGACTTTGCAGATATTAATAGAGTCAGGCGGGTAGTCTGCAGCGCAGCCTCCTAGCCATTTTACAAACAAGGACCCTGCACACGCACGCACACACACACACACACACACACACACACACACACACACACACACACACACACACACACACACACACACACACACACAAACCAAACTCACTACCTTTGAGAGGCAGGGAGGGAGTGGGAGGGGGACAAGCTCGGCAGAAAAACTGCTTCACTGGTGCATGGTCAGATAGCCTCAGCCCCAAATGCAATGAGACACATTTATCATGCGAGGCGATGACAGTACTGAGTCACCAAAGCACAGACGGGTGAGTCTTCTACCCAAGACCGACCAGAATACTGTGCTGTGACATCTGTAATTGCTTGGGAGATTAGAACCAGTTTTATAAAACAAATGTGTCTGACTTCAAGTCCAGTGTCTGAGATGGAAGATGATAATGTCTCCTAACTGGAACAAACCCTTATTATCACACATTCCATCAAGGGGAATTTATCATCAACGCCAGGTGATTCATTTTCTGATAGACTACACCAAACAGTACATACAATATAATCACAGACTGCTAGTAGCTAACTCGCTTGTTGTGTTTTCTGTTGTGTGTGGATATAGCTAACTTGTTTGTTGTGTGTTCTGTTGTGTGTGTGTATAGCTAACTCAACTGTAGTGTTTTGTTGTGTGTACATATAGCTAACTCGCTTGTCATGGATTCTGTTGTATATTCTGGTCGACTAAACCAAACAGTACACACAATTTAATCACATACTGATAGTAGATATGGCTAACTCACTTGTGTGTTGGGTTGATTAAAGCACATAGACATCATGGTGCCGTGTCAATCATTAACATCTCTTGTGCAGTCACAGTGAGAATCCCCTCTGGAGTGACTTGTCACACGCTGTTGTCAGGTGTCTGTCTAGCTATGGCTGTCAATAGCGGCCGCAAACATAATTGTTCCAAAAAGGAGAAGTCGGCGTCTCTATGTCTCAAAGGAGAACTAAAACATGATGACATTTTTTAGGTAGTTTCCAGAAAGGAATTTATCACATATCTAACCTGGTTTTACGAAATGACGTCTTGGATAATCTGGTCCTTCTGTTAAACTGAGCTTACTGAATGACAGATCATTTAAGTCACTGTCTTAACAAGGCAAGTTGACAGTGGCAATTTATTATTGATAGAATCATCACTATTAATATTTCATGTACTCCTCAAAAATATAAATAAATCATTCAGTGCATTGATACCATTAAACATTATATCACCTTTGTTACAGACAAAATCATGTAATTTTTTTTCTCATCTGTGTTTACTCTCTTCCCAAAGAGAGTCTGTCTCCCACCAGAGGACAAGCTCAGACTAAGATTGTTTGCATGGATTGCTGTCAAGTCACTAATACTCAGCACACCTTGGTTCAAACACTTTCCACAGAAACCAGTGGTCTTAGAAGCAAACACCAGACCTTTTGTTGGGCAACATACCCATTAAGTCATGTACTGTAAGACAAGGCCCATCTTAGTCACAGACATTTACACAAACACCAACACACAAAGACAGAGATTCTAGTGAAAAATCCCCACCACTGCTACCTACAGTCCTTGGTTGCAAAAGTGTTGATTTTTTCCATTGTATATCACCAGAAAGAGAAACAGTGTCTTGGCTCATAACAAAGGAAAAAACGTACTCCGCGCTTCTGGTGAAAAGCAATCCCGGTGCATCCAAAACAGGACAACATATAAGTAAAATGGGAAAAAAAATGGTGCAGCACGGGAGTCTTCTTATTTATTTTATTAGGTTTTAAGGTGCAAACACAACTAACGTTTCGACGCCATGCGTCTTCATCAGAGTCATAGTGTCTTGGCTCATCTTCTCCCCTCTCCACTATTACTGCACTGGCTTTGACCCAGAAGTTGGATGGTTATCTAAGGGAAATGCGTCATGCCAAATGTCCGAGAATAAAACAGCAAGAAGACACATGAGGAAGTGGAGCAATCTGGGGGACTTGAAAAGGTCAGAAACAGGATCACCGAAAGGGTCAAAAAGTCAGAGTGAAACCGTTTTCAAAGATCGATCCAAAGTTATGATGTTGTGATGTAATGTTATAATGGTATGGTATGTACAATTTCTTTTTTTTTTTGTGATGTCTACTGACAGTGATTTGATCTGTGAAGTATGAGCGTCTACCTGTGCCCTCAAACATCAGGACTGCATTTCATGAGAGGCACTTTTCTGCATTGTATAACAAACCTTCATGAAGCATCTCCCTCACTGTACAGCTGCAGTACTTGTCATCTGGCAAACAAGTCCACCTAAATCTCCCTTCATTCTTTTAAGGTTTGAAATAAATAAATAAATAAATAAATAAATACACTTCCTGAGGCGAAATGGAATTTTACAGCAGCCTCCACATCACCTATGGGTCGTCTGGAAGGTTATTTTTTTGTTTTGCATGTGGGCTGGCTGGAAAGCACCCTTCACAGTAACCGACTCACACCCCACCCCTGTCTTAGTAAACCATGTTAATTGATCATTATAACTGCTGAAAACACCTGATGCCTGAGAATTTATGACGTCCCTCGCTTTCAAGTGTGGTCATCTAACTTAATTTCAAGTGCTATGTAGCCCTACGTCTTGGCCCAAGAACCTTAATAGAAATGAGAATCGAGACACCCCTTCCCCTCACATGAATGCACAAAACCAAGGGGAAGGGGTAAGGGGAAGGGGTAAGGGGAAGGGGTAAGGGGAAGGGGTAAGGGGAAGAGATGAGACGCAGCCTTAGCCTCCTCTGCTGCACCCTTCTGTCGGATACTGAAGGCTGACCGTCCTTCCCCAACCGCTGCTGCAGCCTGACAAGACAGACTGCTATCACTCCAATAATGTGATTGCATGCCCTGTCTCCAGTTTAGCTCGGAGCGGCGGGCCGTCAATCAACCCTTACAGTGTCTGATAAATCTGACCTACTGTAGGGGAGGATGCGGGGGGGAGCCAGACCCTGCTCTGTCGTCTTTAATTCACTTTGTCTGGGACTGGGGAGGCTTAATTATCGGGAATTGTACTTAGGAGAGACAGGAAACTGCATGGCAGTAATTCACAAGTCCAGTACTCTCCAAGCAAGATGTGCTCGCTCACAGTTAGCAGACTAGGGAGAGAGTCAGAGCAATGGAAAGAGATTGTCAGAGGACAGCACCCACACATACAGCACATTGTGTACAAGTCATGCATTTACAATGTGATTTACTAAATTCTCTAAGCTCTTCTGCTTACAGAACTGTTGTTTCAAAATGTGGCTGAAGTGAGATGGATTTCTCAACATATAGTGTGACGTATGTTGAGCAATTTCAGCAAGTTAGGCCAAGAACTGGCACCACAAAGTCTAGACATAACAAAAATACAGAGGTAAAATAAAGACACATAATGAAAACAACAGACAACTATAATAAGATTGTCATTTGCTGATCATTCTTATTTATGACGGGTTACAACTTGTAAAACATAGCTGTTACAAAGGTATAACAGAAGAATGTTAAAATCTATTATCTTATGTAACGAAACTTTATTATCTTATTTAAAACTGAAGAGGTTTGAGGAGGGAGTTAATGAGAATATCAATCAGGTTTTGGTGAAACCTCCAGGACATTCTGCACATTCCTACAGGTCCAGGGTGTGTTTTGACTGACAATGAGGACGCACTACCGTCTACTAAAGAATCTCACCTTTGGGTGAACTCTGAGTTCTCATCCACTTTCCTCCCCACACACACACACACACACATCACCATTATTTCCTATTCAGCTGCTTCTGGCATGATTCAGGCGATTTACAATTCACAGCTACACTACAAACAGACAATTGCACAGTGATGATGAGAGTGTTGGGGAGAATGTTAGGCACCCATCCTTAAGCAGCAGTAAAGAAGAAAATGGTAATTGCTATTCCACTTGCCTACACAGCCAAAGGCCATTACAGCCAAGTAGTGCAGTTCAGTGACAGGAGGTGAATTATTTACGGTTCATTAAACATACACATTTATTTCTTCACAGAATAGGTTTTCTATGTAGCAGAGTACACAGAAAGAATTTTATTAGTACAGATTTGGTCCAGCTAGTACGAGTGGGAAGACAGAAATGGTCAAACAAAGTTAACATGCAATCAAAGACCCATTATCATCCTGCACGAAACTCTGGTTTCTATCTGGGATTTTTCGAATGCTTGCCTCCCTGTTCTGGTTTTGCTTTCTCAGGGAAATGAGGGCAGCATTTAAAGCGCTGCTGACTTGAAACACCTCCAACTGCACTTGGCACAGTGCAGGAATGCTACCAAATGTCTCCTCGCTCCTACCTCCTTCCCCTCTTCGTTAATGAGAGATTTAATGATGAGTCTGCCTGGCCTCAGCGTTCGCCAGATAAACAAGCATCCACAATTAAACACAACAAATGAATGGGGACGTCCTCACTGTTGTGTGGCAAGTCACTGAAAACTGGACTTATTATGAAGGCGACTTTTCTTTGGTACGGCGTTGGCCACAACTGCCCCAAGCTAAAGAACGCGATGTGTATCATTCACAGCGTGCGCTTTACTTTCCCTTATCAACACAACCCCTCTCCACTGTTGTTCAATTATACATACTGCCTCTTTCATGATCACCAGCTAGATAACAGTGATGTGCTGTTTAATTCATGGAAGTCCTTTCCCGGCATGTAAAAGGGCACCAGTAATTGTATGAATACCTTATTGTCAGTCAGGGTAACTGGAGCTGTTGTGTGAAATGGGAGGCTTGTGTCTTGTGAGAGAGATGGAGAGACACACACACACAGACAGACAGAGAGAGAGAGAGAGGGAGGAAAGAGAGAGAGAAGTGTGTGTGTGAGAGGTATAGACAGAGAGAAAGATAGAGAGAAAGAGAGAGGGGTATACAGAGACAGAGGAAGAGAGAAAAAAGAGAGAGGGAGAAAGGTAAATATAGAGAGAAAACACAGAGACAGAGGTATAGAAACAGAGAAAGAGAGAAAGAGAGACAGAGAGAGACAGAGAGAGGTATTGAGTGTGTGTGTGTGAGAGAGAGGTACCAAGACAGAGAGAGAGAGAGAGATAGAGAGAGAAAGAGAGTGATTAAGAGGGAAAGAGGACTACAGAGTGAGGACAGACATTGGGGGAGAACCAAGGAGAGTCACAGGAGTCTGGTTTCCACACTCACCATGATCAGGCCAGTGGTGATGGGCTCTGAGCATCCGTGGCACAGCTCCCCAAACTTGGCCCAGTAGTCCTTCTTGCAGAAGAGCCGGCCATCCTTCTCGTAGTACCAGTGGGACAGGGAGGTGCTGCACTCACAACACCTGTGTGGGAAAAAGGCGGAGGGAGAACAGCAGCGCCGTTATTACAGGTGATTAGTGTGACGCAACCTCGGAAGAATGAAGTCCCAGAGAGGGAGGCACCTAGACGACACACACGCACTTAGGTGATTGAGGGATTACCTGTTGTAACCACTTAGCACACAGAGTGGGGACATACCTGAAATGTCTGACTGGTATTTACACATAGAGGTAGTTCATGGTTAATTAGTTTGTTCTGGGATTTGAGGGTCCCAGGTTCGATTCTGTACCAGGAGCAAAAATGTAGGTGGTGAAATGAATATCCAGCACTCTCCTGCACCCTCATCCACAGTTGCCATGGCATCTAACCCTATCTAAAGTGCTACAGGGGAACCCTGACCCTGTACTTAATTTATCGTCGGTCACTCTGGACAAGAGTGTCAGCTCTGTCATGTAGCGTAACACATGTAGGAAATTAAAAAGCGAGGATTCAAAATCTGCAGACAGAGCTTTTGGCAAATGGAATGCATATGTGAGCAGAGGATGTATGGTAAACAAATGGCTCAAGTAAAGCAGGGGTGTTGGATACGCTGACCGATGCTGATATAGATCAGCTGCTGAAAGAATAGATGGGGATCGAAGGCGAGCATCTAGGGCCGATGAGAGATTGGTAGCATAGGGGAGCCGGCCAACCCACTTCTATCAGGGGCTGATGCATTCGCTGTCACAGTATACTGCAAACGAACCCTCTGACTGACCTGAAGGGAAGGCAGCCAGGCATACACCACGAGCATTTTCGCATGTCTTTCAACACTGAAACAACACATGCAATTTATGATGAACTATGAGGGATTTGGCAAGTTCCTCACTTGCAGTGCAACAACCGGCGCAGTAATGCTCATGTCAGCAAGACGTGGGTGTTAGTGAGGTTGATCGATCTGGTCGACCCTGGGAAAAGAACCGTGGCGAGCATAACAAAAGCCCCCCATGTCCCTTATTACCCGATGGTCATTCAAAAAAGCAAGCCTGAACCATACCACTTGGCCCTCCTGTTCCAACACAGCCTAGATGGATCAATACAATGACTGGCGGAGCCAGAGTCCACCCGTTCCCATCTGGTGCCAATGGGTGCTGTCCTCCATGACCCATTTTCTGCTAGTGAGAAAACTAACCTGAGGTTTTACTGTGGGGAACCAATTGTTAAACCCCCTTTTTTGCCCATGCTGACAGCCTGTCTTGTGCCCCTGTCAATGGAGGTGCAGTGTTCTAATCTAGCCTGGTAAACCAGCCCCTCATACTTCATTTCATTTTGTACAGAGGGTCTGGACCAGACACCGTCAGAAACGATTTCTTCCTGGAGGTGTGTGATGTGTTTACAACTTTGTGAGTGTGTTTGTGTGAGAGAGAGAGAGACAGAGAGAGGGAGGGAGGGAGAGAGGGAGGGAAGGCAAGGTTGAAAGAGAGGTAGAAAGAATGTAAACATAGCTAAGGAGGAGGTCAGCTAAGGTGTGCAGGTAAATGAGGCGGCGAAGGCCTGGCCCAGCTGTTACCTCTGCTGTGCAGCGTCATGCAGGGGAGAGCCAGGTAGGCAGGCAGGCAGGCAGGCAGGCAGGCAGGCAGGCACGCAGGCAGGCAGGCACGCAGGGTCCCTTGAGGGCAGTGCAGAATGAGGAGACATGAGAGCTCTGGTGTCCTTCTCACCTCTGTGGCGAACTGTCTGCCGAAGTTTAAAACAAGCCTTTGCCTTTACCCAATCGCTAACGCCTGGTCGTCACGTATGCAATTAGCCTACCTACGCACTCCAATTCAAATGTAGCACACAAGGTCAACGTCATGGCTAACGAACACACACTCTGTTTGCTGATTGGATCGGTCTTGCTGGGGCCGACTAAATGACCCTCAAGAGATTCTGGCGGTCCAGACCCTCTGCACAAAATGAAATGAAGTACGAGGGGCGGGGTTACCAGGCTAGCTCTAATCCCCTCGTAAGGGTTGAAGGGAAGAGAGCTAACGGGAGATGGGTGATGGGGGGAGGGGCAGAGGGGGGTTACACTTTCATACAGCGTCACTGCCTGATTCGCTTCAGAGGGTTTGGAAGAAAATGGGTCAAGGGCTTCTTAAGGACAAATTCCACCTTGTAGTGAGAGCCATTCAAGTTTATCAGAGGCTTTGCCAGTCACATGCCATCAGCAAAAAAAAAGACTGACAAGAGATCAAAGCCCAAATTGGAGTATTTCTAGACAGCTGGCAAAGCTCCTCTTTAATCTTATCCTCCTGTAGGAAAATCTAAAAAAAAAAATGTTGCAGTTGAGTTCTGACGGAAATTAAAATACCAAGGGACAATTGCTTTGCAGAAAAAAATGATTATCCTCTTTTGGGGTGATCGTTTTCAACCTAAATATTTTACTTAGATCTTTTAAGACATTTTTTTTAAATAATCAACATCATTCTAACCAATGACTACAAGCAGAAAATTCATTTCACTTCCTTGTCTTCTACACAGGGGTCATCTGTGCTAATTTAATCATTAATGACTCACTGTCTGATGCTGTCATGAGTCTGTGAGTACAAGTGTGTGTCTATTTCTGTCTTTGAATTCACACTACATATTATTTTATTTACCTTCATTTTGTAAAACCCTTTGGTCCATGAAAGCTGTGATAAAATGTGCTTTATAAATAAAGTGTACTTATTTACTTGCTATGTGGGTAAAGCACCTGTGACCCATGTGAGTGTGTGTGTCTGTGCAGGAAGTTTTTTTTAAAGCAACTGACAAAGAATTGGGTTTAGCTTTCATTAACTGACAGTTATGCTCTGATTAAGACAAGCTGTTGCAATGTTTAATCTCACTCTATTAAAAGCTTTGTTTAAACAATACCAAGCACTGTGCCTATCAGTTTTGTGTTGTTTTACACTTACGCTGTTTTTTATTTTATTTTTTAAGCTGCCTTTTATATAATACTTCAAGTATGCCCTTGATACGAAACTGCACCTTTCTGTGATACTTCACAGTTATTATGACTATCTAGCAAATGTTAAAAGTAGCATACTGTCCCAAGCCTGATTCAGGCACCAGGCCTGAGATCTTGCAGCCTGTAGCTACTACTTTGGTGTTTGGGCTCAAAGGTTAAACAAATTACCTTTTAAATTCTTACAATGTGTATTTCTGCTGCAGATGGAGTCAGAAGTTGACTAACCTCAAATCAACAGAGAAATGTAGCGCCTGACCACTGCTGCACAAAGAACAATACTGTATGTACAGGACGACGCTATTCTGAGCCCACAATATTGGTCATCAACCACAGTATACACGT
>CM050215.1:13024749-13032249 GCA_027475355.1 Coilia nasus | reverse complement strand
AGAAGGGCTTGGACTCTCGACTACTGCAAGCTCAGCAAGCCGGTCTCTGGAGTTAACCCCTCGAGTGCCGCGTGCACACATACCAAAGCCATGCCATAGTGGGCTCTCCCACAACAAGGCAGAAACAAAAGCCAGAGAAGGTCTTTGAGCTCTTTGGGAATTTTCTTTTCAAAGCAGCAAAAGAGCGTGCCTGGGATTGTTTGCCCACATTCCCAAAGGGGTACCGTGGGGCACTGCTGGCGTCGTTTGTTCCGGAACATATCTGTCATTCCAGAATTAGAATGCTCTGCATCAGGCCACATTAGGTACAGAGGCCAACGACGCTGTGCCTGGATAGTGTGTGTGTGTGTGTGTGTGTGTGTGTGTGTGTGTGTGTGTGTGTGTGTGCGCGCTGGCAGATTCTTTGTGTTCGCTAAGCCCCTGTCGGGCTGTCAGTGACTCACTGAACATTCAGTCAGCCTGTCTGTCTGTCTGTCTGTCTGTCTGTCTATCTGTCGGTTTGTCTATCTGGGTGGGGGTGTGAAACAAGAGAAGAGGAAGCATTGCTCTTCTCCTGTGCAACCACTCCTACCAGATGAGTCAGAGAACATGCAATACCTGCCAACCAGGAGTGCGTGCCAACGGCAAGCTGTCAACAAACACGCAAACAAAATTCTGTTCACGTCAGAGTTGGGAGTTTAAAGGAGAACTTCGTTGTAAAATGAAAATTGGCATGTTAAAACATCATACCGAGTTGGTATGTGTACTGAGGAGCAAAATTGATTTACCCTGTTGCATTCAGAGTTTAGCTATTTTTTATCGTTTGTCCCAGAAGGCTAACAATGGAAGTGGTAGGTGCCCTTAGACGAAGCATGACGACTACGCTATTTTTAAACCATTAAAACAGCTCGAAGAAACTCCACACTCCATCGGTAGTACAACAAAGGCTCTGGCATTCAAAACAAAGCACTGAGAATATTCTAAATGTACACAACGTTTATTTAAAAAACATTTCTTACATGCAGTAGTTTGCAGTCGTTTCTCATCGCCGCCATGATTAAAGTCCAAACAAGTCGATTGTACCACCTCTTCCTGCTGGTCCGTGTTCGTCAAACGACTTGTGCGGACTTTCATCATGGCGGCGACAAGAAACTACAGTTTTTAATGTCAGGGCCTTTGTTGTACTACCGATGGAGTGTGGAGTTTCTTCGAGCTGTTTTAATGGTTTAAAAATAGCGTAGCCGTCATTCTTCGTCTAAGGGCACCTACCACTTCCATTGTTAGCCTTCTGAGACAAACGATAAAAAATAGCTACACTCTGAATGCAACAGGCTAAATCAATTTTGCTCCTCAGTACACATACCAACTCGGTATGATGTTTTAACATGCCAATTTTCATTTTACACCAAAGTTCTCCTTTAAGGCCTCACACAACACTGGCACACTCTGTTCAGAATACGGAGAGAAGGAACAGACACACTGAACTAATGTTGTACAGTGGTCCCTCGCTACAACGTGGTTCACCTTTTGCGGCCTGGCTGTTTCGCATATTTGTTTTTAGTGAATGCGTTTTTTTTTTTTACAGCACATTGTATTCTGCGCCCTGATCGGCAATGGAAAAGGCCAATGCCTGTCTGAAAAACGTGTATGAAGTGTGTAGTGAGGTGTTTTACAGCCTTAAAACATCTAGAATAATGAATAAAAAATAAAGCTGACTGCTTCGTGGATTTCGCCTATTGCAGGTTATTTTTAGAACGTAACTCCCGCGATTAACGAGGGACCACTGTATTGGGGCAAAATGGGGATGTTATCAGGAAACGCCTCAGTAGGGATTGTGCCTCTTATCAAAGCGGTGGCTTTTCCACTGTGAATGTCAGCGTGCGTCTTTGAGACAAAAGAAAAGTTTCTATAAATGACCACACCACCATCTGGACAGCCCAGATGTAGAATTACAGAGTAGCCAGGCTGCTTAACCTGACCTTTCAGTTCTGGACATATGAACCAGCCAGCAAGGTTTTTTTTTTAAGCAAAAGCCAAGGCTGACCGTAAGACTTCTCAGTCAGAGATGAGAGATAACGCCGGCTACTTTGGAAGCAGTTATACAACAACATGATGTCACCAACCATCTCTGTACAGTGGCAGACGTCCAAGCATTTATAACAGTATCAACAGGAACACTCACATTGATACAAAAACTGTGCTATTTTTAGAGAATAATGGTAACTACGTTTGGCCCCTTGAAGAGTCTTTTGGAGCTTGACTACTTCATCATCATCTGTTAGGGATGGGCATCTGAGTGCACATTCTTTTATAATTTGATTTAGATATTTATTTATTTATCTCTCTATTCCGGCTTGCCCCAGGACAACATCTGTCCAACAAATCCGCACATCCTTCTGGAAGCAGGTTTAATTTGCCAGGCTGGCTGGTGGGGTGTGCGTGGGAACGAGACACAGGGAGGAGGGAGAACATGACATGACAGGACAGCACAGCATAGCACAGCACAGCGTGGCTCTGAGCAAAGACTTTTAATCCTGGGGTCGGATGTTTAATTTCTTCCGTGATGCAATGAGCTCACCTCTGTGTGCGTGCCCTGTGAGTGCAATGCTAACAACAAACTCGGGGACAATTTTCCATAAGAAACCCAGCCTGGTGGGTGACAGACTCATGACAGACAGGTCATATGTTTGTTACACAAGAAGAGGCAACACAACATCAAAACAAGCGCGGCTAATCTTGGGGTGAATGACAATCATTCTGGACCATGTTTAGAAAAGCTCTAACCCAACTCATGTACAATGGCGACGCTCGAAAGTCTATTCACAGGAACTTTCTTCACAGTTGGTGGTCAGCACACTCAGCAGAAGTTATATATACACACACGTAACTTTCGCAAGCAGGCGCACCTTTGTGGTGACGTGAATAAGCCTTTAAAAGCCTGACGGGATAGTCGGTCGTGTGAGAATATAAACTACGATCCTTCTTCCCATCGCAGCAACACACGCAAGCAGGCCCGTGAGCACTGTGACCTATGACTATACAGATGCCTTTGATGGTGGGGAGGAGATGAGAAACAGGTGTATGCTGTCTGTCTCTCACACAAATTCACAGTGAGTCACTGCTGGGTGGACTTGGCAAAGTGAATAACAAACGCTAAGGTGCCTCTGGCATTGTGGCTGTGTGTTACGGCTATATTTGCCCAAGGGCTCGACAGAAAAAAAAGGATGTGAAACTTAACTGGCCCCTGGAACACTACAGTGCACACAGATCCACAGTACAATTTCCTATACCTACCAACATTTTTATGAAACAGCTATATATATACCTGTAGCAAATAAGTAAGTAAGCCAGTAAGTCAACACTAATTACTGCCCTGTGTACTCCATTCTCCTCGAGTCCACTGTGTGTAAATGTCATACATAAAACCAAGAAAAAAAAACTGTTTCCTGTTACCTTGCTGTCAGTGTACCTGCTGCCTTTAGTACTCTTTCACTTTGCCCCCAACCCTCTCACGCCACCCCACCCCACCCAACCCCAAGCACTCCTTTACCCTGATCATGTGAGCTGGAAAGACTTACTTTCGCCCCTTCAGTCGGCTACGGTAGCGCTGGTCTCGTCGCGACATCTCTCCACGCAGTGTGAAACCCTTCTTGTGACATTCAGGAAGCAGATTCATGGTTGAAGTTCAGTAGCCTAACCTCAGTGCTGCTAGAACTAGCCCCCCGTTGCTATGTAGCAAAAAGGATGCTTCTTTTACTACTCTCGCTGACTGCTCTCGCCGTCTCTGTCTCTCTCTCTGTCGCTCTCTGCCTCATTCGCTGCTCTCGCAGCAGCTGTTTACGTTTTGTTTCGGGTTTTTTCCCCCCCTTTTCCTCTACTATTTCCTGTTCTGGGCTAACTCATGGCTTCC
Organism: Coilia nasus; assembly: GCA_027475355.1. Lineage (NCBI taxonomy): Eukaryota > Metazoa > Chordata > Actinopteri > Clupeiformes > Engraulidae > Coilia > Coilia nasus. The sequence continues at coordinate 13,028,360 of CM050215.1, read as the reverse complement.
TTGGGAGCAGTCGTGACCCCTGACACCAGCCCTTTTCCCGTCTGTCCCCTGCCAGCATTGCAGGGGCCCCCGCTACACTGGAAGAGGGTGGTGGTGTGCTCCTTCTTTATCAAAGCGCAACAGCTCGTGGGAGAATGCAGTACGTCCTTTTCTGTTCTGCTTTTCTGATAATGGTACAAGCACACACATAGAGATTCTTACACAACCAAAAAAGCACACACAAACACAGAAACACACACATATACAGTCGCAACACACACACACACACACACACACACACACACACACACACACACACACACACACACACACACACACATACACACACACACACCACACTTTGGCCACAGCACAGATCAGCAGTGCAACACATTCATCTAAAGACTCCTTCTGCCCCCACAAAAGACCCTTTCTCATCTCTTCGGCACACACACACACACACACACACAGACACACACAAACACACACACACAGACACACACACAGAACTGGTCTGAATACACTCCCACTCAAACATTTAGTTGCCTCATCTTTTCCCTTTTTTCATCTTTTTTTTTTTTTTTACCTCGGCCGTCTTTTTTGCCAGTGTTTCATATCCATTGGGGCGAAGGCCGTCAAAGAGAAGTGAAGTCAGGAAGCTTAGGATCTCAGCGTCTTCAACAGCAGGCCCTCACAGCAGAGGCTTCAGCTTGACTGAAATCACAGTCTCCGAAGGGAACGAAATGAAACAGCACTGCGTTTGAAAGGAACATTTATGCCTGCCAGTTCAGTTCCCTAATCTTTTGTCACGTTCATCAATGTGTGTGTGTGTGTGTGTGTGGTTTTTCTAGGTGCGCACATATACTGAGATAGGGAATAGGGAATAGTTAAAACCCATTGTGCGGGTTTATTCCTTATTTGGTGACCAAGAGTCAGCTGACCAAACTGGACATTTTGCCTGCAGTTCATTGTCCTTCTGTCACATGCACAGTTTTGGTTTTAAAAATTACGAAGCTGCAAGTCTGATGCTCAAGTGCTTAAAACTGGTTAAAAAAAGAAACTAAATCCTTTCCCCTTTATGGTTTACGACAAAAACACCTAACAAAATTCCGCCTGTACTGTTGTTATTCATGTGAATGTTGGGTATGACACAATGTGTTATTACATTACTTAGATGTGGCTCTTATCCAGAGCGAGTTACAGATATTTACAGGGTTTCGGTTACAGTCCCTGGAGCAGGTTGGGGTTAGATGCCTTGCTCAAGGGTGGGTAGGATGGGATTCGAACCGACAACCTTCCGATTGCAAGTCCAACTCCCTAACCAGTAGGCCACAGCTGCCCCTACCAGGTGTCACTACCAGGAGGACCACAACTACATTGTCACCCGCATCTATTGCTGGTTATGTTTTGTTTCACTTTCAGGGCTGCACTGGGATGTGCTGACTCACTCTCGGATTAGGAGTCTGACTGACACAGGACGTGCACAGCCCTCCTCCTCCGGTACCAGCTCTGCTTTTTTGGATCTCACTAAGTCTGCAATGAATTAACATGACCATCACAGTGGAGGTACTGAGATAGACCTGCTAGCCATTCTGGAAAGCAATGTGAAGCCTTTAGGTTTTGACAGATATTTCTGAAAAAAAAAAAAAAAAAAACAGCGCTATTTCATTCAGCCAGGAGAAATCTCTCAAATCGACTGAGAAGCAAGGGCATCTGTAATGTTGAGGCACATTTAAAAAAAAACGGCAAAACATCATGAATTGTCTCATTTGTCCTTGAGAAGCCAAACAATTTTCGTTCTCTCTAGGTGCCAGTGTGTGTTGGTGTGTGTGTGTGTGAGAGAGATAGAGAAAGAGTATGTGTGTGTGTGTGTGTGTGTGTGTGCGTGTGTGTTTGTGTGCGTTTCTGTGTGTGTGTGTGTGTGTGTGTGTGTATGTGTGTGTGAAAGAGAGTATGTGTGTGCGTCCGTGTACCGGGCCTAACCTGCAACACTGCTTATGTGCTGACACAAACATCGCCCGCTGTCACACTGCAGTCCCCTTGGGGTCCAGTTCTGGAAACTATGCAGCCAGAGAGGCACATCATGTCCAATGAGCCTACCCAGGCTCAGAGAGCAAGAATGTTGTTTTTCATACTGAACCTTTGTGGAAAGAAAGAAAGCCGGCCATTCACAATCCTCTTATTTCTTCAGCGGGAAGTACTTACACAGTGCTTAAGCACCAAGGTGTTTCATAAATACCAGCAGGATGATGGAATCTTTCTGCTTAAGCTCCTTTAATTATGACTGAGAAGATAGCATATCACCTCATTTTCAGATAATTCAATTGTTCAGGAATGCAAGAACATAATTTCCCCAAACAGTTAAGTATTAACAAGGAAAAAGTAAACCCAGTCAATTTTCTCTATACTAACTATACCTAAGAACTAAATAAAAATGGTATGTATTGTTAAGTTAAATAAAACTGTTTTGACACCTCTATTTTCAACCCAACAGTGAAATTAAAGTATTCTACATCTAGAACAAGCCCTCTTGCGCTATAAACCTAAATAGCACCTTGAGGAAAAACTAGGTAGATGAGAAGGAATGCATATACTGTAGCGGTATGTTACAGGTATTTAACTGTCCGTGACTGACCTGGACGGTAATGGCTACAGAGAGATTACTGGCAATGCCTGACACCTCATAACCTCCTCTGCTCAGTCACGGCAGTGAGAGCATGTGCCGTTTTACGGTTCTTCCAACTGATGTAATGTTTTCATTTCAACATGAGGCGAATGAACAAGAGGCTTAGAAATGCTTCTTCTGTGTCGGTCTGGGTTTGCCTGTGTTTGTCTTTCAGGAGACGGTCGGGCGACGATCGGGCCATGCTGACAGCCACGCTCGAAGTCAAGAAGTTCTCCTCAGAGTCAGGGGACTGCTGGAGCTGACCACTCATCCAACGCAGTTTCGCAACGCACTTTCCCATGAAGTTAAAGCTCTGCTCGCATTCTCTGCGGCCCACTGTACTGGTTTTTCCCACCCAGGGGACATCTTCTAGCCCTTCAAATAAACCGTGCTGTGTTCTTTTGTGTTTTCCCCTTTGTTTTTGGTAGGCCATGTCCTTCTGCAACTAGGACTGAAAATAAAACTACAATACACACAAACAAAAGCCCATGGGAATAAGCTCTTCTTCTGCTTGACATAAAATCCCTGTGCTCTCTTACTCTGGCGTGCAGGCAGCAAGTGTTCAGGGATAAAAGGAGCTTCCTTAAATCCTCTCTATGACAATCCCCCTTCAGAAATTTCATCAGGGTTAAACAAACGTTGCCTGTGCAATACATTTATGCAACGTCATAGTGATCTTAATATCAAAAAACCTACAGGTCATGCATGCACAATATTGTTTGTGTGCCCCAGTTAAAGTGATACACAATGCTGAGCACACAGAATTGTTGTTGAGTCATGCATGATAGAACCACAACCGCGTGGTCAGGGACAATGAAGGGGAGGGGGGGGGGGGGTGGATGCATGGATGCATGCACACATGCGCACACAAACACACACACACACACACACACACACACACACACACACACACACACAGACACACACACACACACACACACACACAGACACACACACAGACACACAC
>CM050215.1:13002249-13019749 GCA_027475355.1 Coilia nasus | reverse complement strand
AAGCTCCCACCAGCTGCAGCATGCAACACAAACACACAGTCAACAGTCATGAGTCCAGGCGGTGGTGGGTGGTGGGAGAGGAGAGGAGAGGAGAGGAGAGGAGAGGAGAGACAGCACGGGGTCAAGGTCAGATGCAGGAAAGCATAAAAGCACATGACACATACAGTACAGTACGTAGCTGTGTGTGATGTGATTCTGTCCCCTCTGACTCACCTGCACCCCTTGTATGTTTGTAACCACACATGATTGTCACGTTAGTGGAAAATAACAGCATGTCTGTCACACTGCCCTACGAAGCCAAACGGCAGTAACTACATATTTTTGTCATTGAGTTCAGACTGGAAATTGACTTTATAACACCCCCTTTGTCTTGTGACTAAATCTCTTGCTTCTTGCTATTAACAAGTGCAGACAAGCATCACCGCTATTATACATACAACATGTTTGACTGGGCAGTATGACAACATTAAAGGCATTTTTTTTTTCAGTTTTTTATGTTCATATACAGTAGTTACTGCACTTTGCATTTGTAGGGCAGTATTGTGGCCAGAACATTCAGTTACTCTGCACTTGTCCCAACCCTCACCACCTACAAAACTCCCTTGCACCTGGGGGGATCCTAGTGCTTTTCTAGTTTGATATTGTTTCAATACTGTTTTAGGTTGTCCTTGGGTGTCCTGATAAATAAAAATGTATTATTATTAAAAACGTAACTATCCTTATCACTGCTACTAACACATGTTGTCTAAGTGTATGGGCATGTAATGAGTGAGAGGCTGATTAACTACAAGTACGTACGTAATGCAAGGGTGAGCCGGCCTGTAATCTAAGTGTGTTCCTGTAGGTTTAGCTCTTTTTACCAGTGATCAGAGTGTTTCCACTGAGGAGACTAAAGCTCTGGCACACAGGACAGTGTAATTTGCATTATTTAGTTGACACAGCCAGCTGCTCAACTAGACGTTCGCCAATACTCAGGCCATGTGATTTGTCCTGTGATCTGTGTGAGGGAAATATACGGGCAAACTGCATATTGTGTACATATATTCATTTCATGGGCACTGTATACATTGGCTGGGGGAAAATAAAGAATCATGTTAGTGGATTAATGAAATGTGACCAGATCTGACAAAATGAGTCTGAAGTTGCAGATTATAGTTTTAAGATACAGGCTGATTTTGGGTTAAAAATAGCTTTTTTGATATTTTATGAAACAATAGTTGATCAAAAATAATCTTCCTCAACATTTATAGTTAAGATGGCTATGCTAAGGTTTAAAAACACGGGAACTATGTGAACTTATCCCATTCATTTAGCCAGATCTGGTTACAAATACAGAACAGACCACAAACACGCTCGTAAACTTAGCCTTATAAAATTTCCTGCAATGTTTCTGAACTGCGTGCTAAGCGGGAGCTGGAAACAGAGAGGTAGACCTAATGACATCATCAGTCACCAAACTGATCCATCAACACCATCAATTGTTTTCGTTCAGCCTGCTGCCAAAAGCAGAGGAGAAACCTGTATCGCTTGGCAAGGCCTCCAGCACTGATTGTCACGATAGCTTGTGTGTGGCAGAGGCTTTTTTTTTCTTTTTCAATGGATATGCTGAGGTACCTCAGAAGACTTAATGAAAAGTGCTGTTCTGACCAAGGCTGGGCTCCCTGTGCATTTTACTCATATTGTTGTCTGAAGGTCTCTACTGCCAGCCTCTCCATCGAAGGGAGTGTGCGTCATTCATTCATTCATTCATTCATTCATTCATTCATTTATTTATCCATTCATGTGAACTGCATAACAAAAGCATGCAGCCCTGAGTAATTGAAGCCAAAGCTCGAGACGGGTCAATGAAAAACCACAGGCTGGCAAAGCCTCACATATCATACTTAATGTATAGTCTCTGTCTCGACTGCACGGTAATGACTTTATAATTACTTTTTTTTAGGTATCCAAAAATAAAACCAATTTCCTTAGTTAATATAAATGTGCAATTAAGTCTGATTAAACACTGACTTATCCATAGTACTCTAAAGCCAGAGTTAAAGGGTATGTCTCAAATATCTTAGACAGATTTAATTCATTTCACATTTATATAATTTAATACATTTCACATTCATTTACTTATAAAGCATAAAAGTAAACAGCATTAAAAGTAGTCAGGCTCTGCAGACATGTTTGATTGTACCAAAGAAAACTACAAACATTTGAAGAACAGTACACAATATTCAAAGCTTACTTAAAATCCTTAAATTCTGGATAAGGTTGGAAAAACACTAATCCCATTATTGAAAGAGCCCTTGGCAGTCATCAGTAAGAAACCTCTCTGCTTATTTCAGGAAAATTCTGCATATTCCACGCTTATCTGTGACATTGAGGTCATCAGTCTCATTTTAGATTAGAGAGAAACGTCTGGAATTTGTAAGAAAAAATGACTGAAGACGAGGCCTGCTTGCCCAAAATCAGCTTTCATAACCATCATCAACACTACTACGTGAACAGTTAACTAAAGGCTGCCACAACCTCACAGCCTGGAATCACTTTTTAGAAAGTCATACACACAAATGTTAGCAACCTTATCTAACTTGCATTTGAAGTGTGAAGAACAGACAAACAATAGTATGTGGAATGTAAAAGATAACTTATCTAAATACAAAACTTTTACCTTGAAGGATTGTGTGCATACAGAAAGGACAGGCTGACTTAAAAATGCTAGTAAGCCAGTTTGTCCAAGAATAGACTACAATAAATCACTGAAGTGAACATGAAACAGGCTACACAAATAAATCTCCTGTGCCCAGCAAAGTGGTTGAATCTGTCATTTTGAGAAGTTAATCAATCAATTTAATGCCAAGCCTATGTTTATTTAAGAGCAATGGTTACAATGCAGTGCAGGTTCTTACTTGAACTACTTGAAAACCCCTGCCTAGTTGTATTACTCCTGAGCACACTTTCCATAGCATTTCACTGCATCTGTACTAATGCACGTAATCCTTTATACTATTTATTTTTGTAACTGTTTGCATCAGAACATGACTACTGTTGTCCTCTTAACTGTTGGCCTATACATTTTGTATGAATTTGTCACTGACAGCAGTTTATAGATGCATATATTTCATGTTTTCTATATGCCTGTATATGTAAAAACTATCTGGAGGCCAGAATTCAAACTCAAGATCACTGGCTGAGGTTCTATCATTTCATCTAATGCAATTGGATGTCATGGGAGTCTTGCTGCGCCATCCATGTCATTCTTGTAAAAAAAATGATGCACTGTCACCAACGACCATGTGTCCAGTTTGCGGGCATTCCACTCAATCAAACATGGCCAGCCCTCACAGTTAAAGCCGGCAGCATGTTGAGATATAGGAAGGCATTAAGCTAGGCTGACTTGCACACAGGCAGTTTATGATACTTGACAATGATTAAACGATGCTTCACCCTGCACCCTCAACCTTCCCTTGCGCTGCCACATGGCGCCCAAGGAGGACAGGACAGACCTTCATTTCCAGTTAGTACAGCCTGCATTAATATCCTTAGGCAAATGGAAATTAACCAGTAAAATACCACATGCCCGTTTAACATTGACAATGTTGACCGTATCATAGTCAAGACTGAACTATTTAATTTACAGCGTGGGTGCTTTGTCGGCAATAACCCCATAACGATCCCTGAGATGTAAACAGCTTCCACTGAACCCATTTTCAAGAGGAGCACAGATGACCGAGTTTTAGAGCTGGCGGGGCTAGAATCTCATTTTAGCTCATATGTTTACCAACACTGCCCACACGCAACATATTTTCTCAAATGCAAAACTCAATTGTAAGTGGTTACGCAGTGGCTGGCATTTTAGGCTACAGTGTATACATTTGCTTCTATACATTCTAATACAATCTCAGAAAAAACATGCAGTTAAGCCTTACGACTGTTTACTAAAGGGGCTACAGCTATACGCCTGCTGCAGGGCAATGCTGAATAAAATGTATTTAACAGACTTTGCATTCGGGTTGCACTGCACGGCTTCGCCTATTTTCCTCCTGCAAATTGCCATAAAAACGTCACTGAGTTGGGCCGACAACTCAGCTTTACTTCGCTGGATGTAAGTAACAGGAAGGAATGCTCTGGGCTACTCCGCTCATCTTCCTTTTGCAAGTATGTTGGAGAGCCGCTGGAATCGTCCTTTTAAAACTGCATCGGACATAAGGTCTTGGCTCACCTTCCTCCTCTCCCATGTGTTCGTCCTTCCAGGTACAACAGAGAAGCATCAACCTCATTCACCCTTCGACCGGGAGCTCTGCAAGAGCTTGCCAAAGAGACACAAGAAATCCTCCCTCCGAGTAGGTTATGCCACTTCTCCGCGTCCCTCACCGAGAGCTACGCGGTTAACTGCGTGCGGCGCCTACCGGAGAAGGAGGAGGATGGTTCACATCAAGTACAGGCAGTCAGTTTGGAAAAGATGAGGCTACGAGTTGGCCAACTGAACACGAGCCCTGGAAAGTGTACCAAGAATTGACTGCGCAGCACGCAAGATGCGCAGTGTAGCCTATAGATGCCTGCACGCTACTGCCAGACGGCAAGTGATACAAGATAGAGATGCGAGATGTAAACATGCTCATATTGCCAGGGTTTACAGACTTTAACTTCATTGATAAAAAATTGAAGGACACCGCGATAATGTTTTATATTTTTTATTTAGTTGTTTATGAAGCAGTTTAAATGCCGGAATTTCCGGAAACTAGTCAAATGTGCGTCGTGGAAAAAGTGCAATGCCTCCACCACCCCCTTTAAATAAAAATGTAAATTCCACGGCACAGTGGGAAGGGACGACTGCTATGGGCTCACAGGCAGTTCAATTAGATACAGCACTGGGCACAAAAAAACTAAAGCTCATTCGTTATTTCAAGATGGGTCTAACAACAGTCATCCCAACAGCCAAATGTGGGAAATCACCTTTACACAACATGACATAATTATGTTAAACAATGATGATCTCAGACGGAAATTAAGATACACATAACGGCACATGATCACAATGTCTAGAGGGGCAAACCAAACACACAAACCAAACAATTAAAAAAAATGTTGTACAGTATAACTCTCCACAGTGACTATATGAAAGCTACTTAAAGCTAGAATAAAACAAGACCGTTACTGAAATTCGTGTTCTGCGTTTGTCCTCTTGAATCAAGTTCAACATGGTGCAAAAACAAATGCATTGGTTGCCTAATAACACATAATACATAATATTTATATATAAAAAACAAAATTATGTATGGATATTAAATGACTTAAATGAAACATTCTAGGTCGAGCGACTTACGCACCTTTTCCCCCTGACACTGGGGAATCTTAATTATTTCGTTTATTCTTTAAAGCCTATTAGTAAATCATTCATACATGGTACATATCCCAGAACACTTTTGTGTGGATTAGTATTTGTTTTTTGTCACATTTGGCATAAAGCCACTCCACAGCAGAGCACCAGTTATTAAAGGATGATTTGCATTTTTTATGTATAATGCTCAATTATTATTGATGCCTACAAAACCATAATCAGAGCTGAAACAGCTCTTCATGCTAACACAACGTTGACAAGGCAGTGAATCTGGTATAAAAGAGACAATTGTCATAGTTAGAGTCGATAATAAAAGTCTATGACTAGTTAACTATAAGCTAACTATTTTTGTTTTTTTTTATTTGGACACAATGCTTCCATCCACTATCAACTGTACCAGGGCCAAAATAGCAGCACCTTGTCACAGATAATATGGAGCCAAGTACAGTTAAAAAAAAAAAACAAGCCCACTCACCAGCAGTTTTACAGGTCTTAAACCTAAGTACTTTGGCATCTTAAAAATGATTTTATGCACACATACACACACAGGTTCCTTGAATATCTGTGCCGTGATGTCACAAAAAGTCACCCATACTGTTTGATCGGAAAGCATTGTATAGAGGTGAGTCAGGCTATTCAAACACACGTACATGCACACAAACACACACACACACACCCACAGACACACACACACACACACACACACACACACACGAACATGCACACACACACATAATTAGACAACCTCTCTGGTATGTGGAATTTAGGTCTGAAAATAACACAAAGCGTTGGGCCTGGTCATAACATTTCCAAAGGTGTCAGCGGGAGCTCAGATACGGAGTTCCATAGTGTCAAGGTAAAGGTAAAAGCTTTAAAACCTTCAAATATTATCCAAAAAGAAAAGTAAAACAAAACAAACAAACAAAAAAAAAACTGTTGGCATGGTGCTTCTCAACAACTTGTCAAATGTGCAACAACACGGGTTTGTGGGTCTACTTTTTATATTTACTACCGTCTCTGCCACTTTTGTACATTTAATGGGACATTTGTTTTTTTTTTTTGCTTTCTTATTTCTGCATATCAAATGTACATTCTAGATCATGCAGTAGCACCATTGTTTTCTTGAGGTCAGTTCACATCTCAAGAGATCGTTCACTTTCTCCTGCGACCACAGTATTTGCCTTGGCACCCAGCTCCACCTGAAGGAAGAACAACAAAATCCAGTTTAGCGTCATGTCTCCCTCAGACAATGGCGGCATTCATTGTGCTGGTTTACAGTATTTGCTTGTTGTGTTTATTGATGTCTGTTATCTACCAGTCCCTGACAAGAGTGTCTCTGTGTGATGTTAGGCCACACGTTGCACACTGACATTCCGCACATACAAGAGCTTCTGAAGGGATTAGAACATCAAACATGTTCTTGAGGTGACGCGATCAATAGCCAATGGGACTGGAGTCATACCTCGGGCTCCCAAGAATCCTTGCAGGGCACCGTACTTGGCTGCTTTAGCTGAAGGAGAGAGAGAGAGAGAGAGAGAGAGAGAGAGAGAGAGAGAGATATTTTTTTTAAATACACCCGTGGCTTGCATGGCCACGGTTTATTAGATACAGTATGTGGAGGAGAATAAAGTCAGTCATGGGCGAGACTGTTTTTAATATAACCATAGCAAAACACTGCAAGGTATGTAAGTGGGGAGATTAGTTCATTACATCAAACATATGTTCCTCCTCATGGTACTGCTCTGATTTTCATGTCCCTTCAGCCAAAGCAGTGCTCGCTAAAATACTTCAGAAGTGTATTTTATAATCCCATTTATAATGACTTTGTTATTAATACGTGTTCTTTTAGTAAATGTGTTTTGCCCTGGAGGTATGAATGTTATAGAGTGCTAAACTGAATGCATTTACTGTGTGGAAACAAAGTGTTCACAGTGCAGTCTTAGAATAGGAAATTTCAACTGTATAAATTTCATGAGCGCATTAATGATGTGAAAACAATCTTATAAATTGTTTGGTATAAGTGGACAAATGCAACTATTACAAGGTAATGCACACATGTCTGTGTATGTCTGTAAGTCCTCTTCTAAAAACCTTACAGCGCAACCTGTCTGAGTGTTTATCGTAAGCTTAAAATATCATCAGACATAGGCAAAATAAAACGATACCTTGCGCTTGAGACGGTCCTCCTCCATATCCTAAAAAAGGAACCACATTACCACAGTCAGTGCATATGCTTGCAGAATACAACAACACAGCACATTTGCATAAGAGGAAGCATAGCTAATCCTCCTCTTGATTTACATGAATGACCATGTTGATAAGCAACATATGTGCAGTCAGGTCTTTACAGCTCATTATGTTTAATATTCAAATGGGGTGGAGTACACCGCATCTGTAGTTCTACTGTGACTGTGGGAAGTAGTGGAAGAGTTCACAGGGACAGCGTGTCATATGTTTGCACTAATGTTGGGTAATGCGCAAACTGAATTTGCATTATTCCTACACAAGCAAGCGCGTTGCCCGTTTACCCTTCTAGAAACACTACTCGGCTGAGGGCTGGGTGTCATTTACACGAAGATGGCCTTTCCGCCACCCACCAACAATACTCATTTAACCGTTAACAAAAAAACATAAATGTCATAAACATGTTTATGTCATAAACATGATTAAGCTTTCCAAAGCATTGATGGTTTAGAAATTGTTGGAGATTACATGTAGGTTATAGTTTTTTAAAAGCTACATATAAAGCCTAGTACCTGACTGCATGAGGTATACATTATTAGACAGTAAACAGTTGGTAATAACACAATTGACATATCTAAATGTCAGTTTTTCTTGTTGGAAAACTTGAGGACAAGAGGTGAGGTGTTATGGCATGTGACTGAGTGTTTAAGACTCATACATGGCTGTGGCACTTTAGGGACATGTATGTGACTTGGACAGTCTGAGCTCAGTGTCAGGGTGAAACTAGGGAAAAAGGTTTCTGACAACTGGAGACAGAGAGAAAAATGCTAGATGAAAAAATTGTCGTACATATCCTGATGGCATAGCCTAACTCCTAGTGACGCTTAGAATGCGTCTCATCAAATCAGACATTGCTAAATAGTTTGACTAGACCTAACTGTTGTATAATGAAGTCTTGCAGGCTAATATAATGTTTGTGTCATAATATAAAGAGCTGTAAAGGGTAGCCAGCCATGGTTTTTAAATAATAATTAAGCTGATATGATAATTATTTATCATGAAATACAGATTAGAAAAAATATCAAGGGCTTTAAGTTTAAATTTGTTTGATTTCATTAAGAAGTGCATCAAAATATGCTTCATCTCTATTTTTCTCTCTTCCTCTCTGTCTCTGCTTTGGTTGGTTAAAGCTTCCACATAGTTTTACCTGTATGCCAACAATATGGCAGTAGTCTTGTGCCTGCTCCAAAACAAAGGATGGTCACCAAATTCACAGATCAACACCATACACACAAACACTTACACTTGCACACACACACACACACACACACACACACACACACACACACACACACACAAACACACACGCGCGCGCACACACACACACACACACACACACACACACACACACACACACACACACACACATACACACACACTTTCCATTTGCCTTTGACAGGTTGAGTAATGCCAGAATCAAGTGTGAAAGGGTAGAGTAGGGACCTGTGCTTTTCATTAATTTATATGGCAAATAGCCTTTTGCTGTTTGTTTTTTTTTTTTTCCTCCACACAGCACTGTAGTGATCTACAGCCCCCATGCCTGGCCACTGGGATCACCACCGCATGGCTAACCATGACACAGTACCTGCTGTACCAGAGCACTTGACACTAGCTGGGCTACATGGCAGGCAGCTGAATTGGTGTCATGAATGTCAATTCTACAGGCTAGATTGAATGACCCAGGGTTACAATGGCTCTGGTAATTACAAGGCACAAACTAATAAAGGCCTGAACTAATGGCATGATGAGATTGTACCGAGCCAAATAAGGGATGTAAATAAAGTCAAGAAGGTCTTCGAGATGCTTTACCTGGATAGGCCTGTGGATATCCTCCATAACCAGGCCCAACACCACCTGTGGTAAAAAGCAGCATTTGCAGTATTACAAGCTGGTGTCGTAAACCATGCAGTGCATGCAGAGAGTGACATGAACAGAATAATTTGCTCTGTGACATTCACATGGACATAAAGCCCTGCGATCTAGCCCTTATTTGCATTGTTCCACAGATAATCTAAAATGATGTGGGAGGAAAAACCTTCTACAGAGCTTGGTAGGGAGAGGTAGAGAGAGAGAGAGAGAGAGAGAGAGAGAGAGAGAGAGAGAGAGAGAGAGAGAGAGAGAGAGAGAGAGAGAGAGAGAGAGAGAGAGAGAGAGAGAGAGAAGTGGAGAGAGACAGAAAAGAGAGAGTGTGAGAGAGAAGGAGAGGCATAGTGTGTGTGTGTGTATGTGTGTGTGAGAGAGAGAGAGAGAGAGAGAGAGAGAGAGAGAGAGAGAGAGAGAGAGAGAGAGAGAGAGAGAGAGAGAGAGAGAGGAGAGAGAGAGAGAGAAAGAGAGGATGTGAAAGAGAGAGTGAGGGATTACATGTCTGTCACCCCGGGAACAGCTTTGTCGCTGAGTCCATATGATAACGCAGCTGTCAGCAGGCCGAGACGAAAGGCGGAAATCCCAAACAAATTAAAGTAGCACCATGCAGAGTAGTCCTCGCCTCGCTATAAAGCCCTCCGTCAAGAGGATCGTTGGGTCTTAACTATATGCCGCCTAACCACAAGAGTAAAGTGATGATAGTTGAAGTTCCTGTTAATACACCACTACTTGGTGGATAATATTGGACATGAATATGTAATTGAGTTTATCATATAAAGTAGGACATGTTTTCTGAAAAAAAAAAAAAAAAAAAAAAAAGAATATTGCATCAAATGTCTGTAAAACTGTGGAAAGTAGCCTATATTTACATAATAGCCTAGATAATAGCCTACATTTACAAGTCCACTTTTAATATACTTGTACTTTACTTGACTATTTTAATTGTATGCTACTGTATATGTCTAATTCACTACATCTCAGCAGGGAATAGCCTTCTCTCTGCTTTACTACATCTATTTGACAGCTTTACTTACTGGGTACACTGAAGATGAAGTCTTGTTAATAATGAACTTCCCTTATGACAAAATATCCTCCAGAAGCTACAACAATACTCTATTGCTATCTAATATGTCAGAGTTACAGTACATGATAAATAGACTCCATTTATATGGTAAAGCTCAGACGCAGCAGACTACCCAGAATGCCTCACATTCACACATCAGAGTTCCCACTCTTTTTCACTGGCAAAATTTCAAAACTTTTCCATGACTTTTTTAATGACCTGAAGTGAATTTTCCATGACTTCACGGCACCTTAAGTGTGTAGAATTTAGCATACTTTTATGGCCAAATATGAAATGTTTAACATTCAAAATACTGTCAATGCATTTATTGTTGACTCTAAAGACCTAATGATAACAGAACGCTGTACAGTAGTTGCGTTATTGAGAAACTAAAATTCCAAAACTTTCAGTGAATTTACAAAACTCCAGGACTTTTCCATGCCTGGAAAAGTACATTTTCAATTTCCATGACTTTTCCAGGTTTTCCATGACCGTGGGAACCCTGACACATTCACTGGTGGTGGAAGGCTGGCATACTGTACAAGGTGCCAACCCGCTCGTCAGGAGCAGTATGGGGTTCAGTGTCTTCCTCAAGGACACCACAACCTCATCCGGAGGAGCGGGAACTGAACCAGTGACTCTCTGATGGCTGTTCAAATTCTTTTCTTTTAAGCCACTGTCTCAAAGTCACCATATATACACACACTGTATGATAACATACTGTATGTTGGAGGGTGAGGTGTCCAGGCAAGTACTTCTTTTTCTTTTTTTCTGCACACATACATACAGCTGATGCATTTTTAATGTGGAACATTTACTTGCAACAGTAGGACCATGTATACGTAGTTGTTTTGGTACTGTTATCTCAATAAAGGTTCTGATTACAGTATGACCTCCAACACTGGAGACTGTGTGTGTGCAAAAAAACTCACCTTGTTGTGGATATCCACCTGCTCCCAAACCACCATAGCCTAAATGAAAGCAGAGATAACATATATAAAAAAGTAACTCTGAAAAAAGACATCGTAACATTTTATTGCCATACCATTAATCATACACATATTTCACAGTTCAAACACTGTCTGCCTCAGCTAAAAACGCAGTGTTGGCAGAAAACACTAACTTTCTTACTGACACACTGGCTACTGACTGCTATGCCAGTCCTTCTCTATAACATTTGGAAGAATTTCCAAGGAATTGTCTTATCTACAAACAGCTGGCATTATAAAACGGTTAGAAGCTAAAATTGGCCTTCTTAACTGTAATCTGTCTCCCTGAGGAGTGGTTATTCTGTTATTTCCTGACTCTTACATTTTATCATATAGTGATCTAACTGTAGAAATAAGGGCTGTGACTGGATTCCTCCGCCTATTCCAGTTGTGATAATGTTGGCTGGAAACGTTCTCAGACTGGGCGTAGTGGAATAAGACTGTCGAAACCTTACCATTCTTTGGTGGTTTACCAGCTGCCTGCCCCGCACCATATTGACCCACACCTAAAATAATAAAAATACAATACACTCAGTCATTTGAAGTTATTTTTTAGCTTACAGACTTTGTTGCTTATGGTTAGCAGGGAAATTTGCATGGTTTTAAGAAAACCATTTTCTAGTGTCCATGCTTTTCAGCTAGTTGGAAGCCATTACACAACAGTCACAAAATAAGTACAGTATGTGACTCCTGTAGTCATGCTCACAAGAGCATATGAGCAACAATAGGCACTGCAAACCTCCAGAGAGCTTCCTAAAAAGTACTTCTTCACAACAGGAGTAGGGTTGTAGAATAAGTAGGGTTACACTTTATTTTACCATCCTTGTTACATCAATCAAGGTACAAAGTGTGCAACAATATGCAACATTATGTACTTAAACTGTACCGTTGTGTTAAGGTTAGGTATGTAGTACTGTACAATGTAAGTATATAATATTACATGTCGTTACATGTAGAAACACTAAAAAAGGAACTGTAAAATAAAGTGTTCCACAAATAGCAATACGACATTAGCTACCTAATCCTCCAGGGTAGAGTCCACCTCCTGTGCCAGCTCCAACAGCTTAAAAAAAACAAGCAACACAGCACATCGTGAGGTCATAGCACATCGTGAGGTCATAGCACCAGGTCCACTGTACACCACAATTTTAATGGATATTCTTTTTTTTTTCCACAAAAAATATATCTGCTGACGTCAAAAACTACAGGCTTAGGCCTCTTACATTTGACCTTGCAAATGCTGTAGCTAGGTTAGGTTAGGTCGGGGTAGTGCAGCATGAGTGGTGTGTACCTGGTGGTTTAAGAGGCTTGGCACCTGGTAGGGTTCCAATTCCAGCTTTGGAAACACAGGGAGCCATCGAGCAGAGAAGCAGAGGGAGAAGAGTCAGCACTTCTCATCTCACATCTCCTCCACTCACACTCATTTAGGTGTATACTGCTACTGTACTACACAGACCTGTATAGCAAGCCCTCTCAAAATCATTAGAGAAAAAGTGAAAGTCTCATTTTTTTTTTTTTAAGTAAAGTACTATAGTAGGTAAAAGTAGGGAAAAGTACTAAATGTAGGTAAAAGATTTTGTGTGTGTGTGTGTGTGTGTGTGTGTGTGTGTGTATGTGTGTGTGGTGTGTATGCAGGTGTGTAAACTCCAAATGCTAGGTATTTTTGGTAATAATATCATTAATAAAACAGGGTATTTTACAACACTAATAATAACACAACACAGTAAGCTAAACCAGCAACATCACACTGTGTACCAACATCTGTCTGTTGGCCCAGTGCTGAAAGGCTAAATAGCCATGTGCCGAGAATTTATTCAGTCCATTTTCTACCTCTGATGAGACACACACTTCGCCCTCTGTGGCTCCAAGCCTGTCAGCAGTGCTGTCGAGGTCTGACACTTTCATCAGTATTGGCCAGAGCAATATTCACAGCATATGTGAGATACTAGTGTGTGTTGTGTTTGCAACTGTCATTCTAATCCATCTCTCTGCAAAATACAGCATATGTCTAGCCTGACGTGTTTTAGCTGTAAGGCCAGCCCCCTGGGAGAAGTTGCATGCAGATTCAAAAAAAAAAAAAAAAAAATGGGGCCAGTGAAAATTGGATGTAGATTTATGGATTTATGTAGAAAGAAATCTCATCTCTGAAAGCCTGCTATACAAAAAGTCAGTGTTGAATCATTTCTGTTATCCATTACTCTTTGGCATGTCCCACAGTAATAACAGCTGAAGTGAGAGCAAAGCGCATAGCAGTTCAACACACAAAAGGCAAAGCGCAGTTCAACACACAAAAGCCCCCTGTTACCCTGTTACATTTCTACACATACAGCCCTACACTGGTAATGCTAATAGGTCTAATGCTAATAGCAGAGCTGCAAATAATGCAAACTAGGTAGCGGTTTCTGCTTTGTCTGCATTTCTGCCAATGCTGGTTGGTAGGTAATACCATTATGCCAACTGCTAGAATGAGGCATAACTGCATGGTAATAGTATTCTGTTGAAACAGCAGAATTGAGAATATAAACCTTGGGTTAAAGAGTGCTGCATTATTTCGTAATGGCTTTGTAATTGACAAACACGTGTAGCTGTTTATTTTGAAAAAAGACAGTGAAGACTGAAACCTCAAGCATGTTTTGTTGAAGTAAGTGAGTTATTTCCAAAGCCATTATAGCTCTGTAATCGGGTTCTCGCCTCCACCAACTCAGACAATAATTGTAAGACTGCCACCGTGTGGCCAGACTAAGGATTACAATAATTTCTTATTTCACCATGCAATTCTCTCTTTTCACACTTACCACCAGCTGGAACACCTGCTCCCACTGGGCAAAAAAAAAACACAGAACATAATTTAATTTAAAATATTTTAAAAAATGTATACATGCAGTGACATGTTTACTGACTGAAGTCAGAGCATTGAATTGTTATCTTGTGTTTGTATTTTATGGAACACAAAATCACATTTCACATGCTATTTTTTGGGATTTGCATTACTATCAGTAAAATCAGTAATGCAAAAATGTAAACAATGTAAATATTTGTACCTCCCTAAATATAAATTAGAAAATGCTTGTGTGTGGCTGCGATCTTTGTGTAAAAGTTCAAAAGGCACACTGACCTGGTGGTTGGCCTGCAAAACAAGTATGAAGAAAATACAGGAAATTCTCATTTAATGATCAGTCAGTGGATTTATTAATGTTATTATTATTATTTTAATTCAGTGTATTATTATTGTTATTATTATTATTATTATTATTATTATTATTATTATTATTATTATTATTATTATTATTATTATTATTATTATTGTTATTGTTATTATTATTATTATTGTTATTATTGTTATTATTGTTATTATTATTTCATTAAAATTAGTTTAAAATACACTACAGAAATGTCACAAGTGTATATCCAGATCTTACCACCAGATGGAACCCCAGCTCCCACTGTTGAGAAGCAGAGGAAAAGAGTTCAGTGACATCACTTGCAGAAACAGCTATTGTTTATATGTGAAAGGTGAGCAGAACTTGATACTTACCAACGCCTGTCCCAGCTGTGAATAATTAGAAAAAAACAGAGAGTAAAAGCCAAAGTATTCACATCCTGACACCAATGACTCAGACAAGAAGGAATGTTAACTCACCACTTGGTTGGATCACACCTGCGCCTACTGTGTGGACAAACAAGCGGTTATTTGTAACAAGCAACGAATAATTACCTGCTATACAATAAATATGGTGAGAGAGCAACTTACCTCCAGGTTGAAAGCCTGTTCCAGCACCTTGACAAAGAAGAGGTGTTTGCAATTAGATTAAGAATGTGTTTAGGAATTTTAATTTTAACTGAATCACATAAACAAACACCATTCATACAGTCATAGCTTTTTTCAACAGAACATAACAAACAAAACACAACATGTGCTCCCATCCTCATTAGATCTTATTAGATGACAGACTAGTTATTGTGCTTTAGTCTGGATGAAGAAGTCCTCACAGGTATATTTACAGTGAGTTAATGTTACCACAAGGTGTGTGCATACACATCAAAAACGAATGCCCATTAAAAAAGACGATAACCAATTCAGCTCATAACCGAGTCAGGCTACTGCCTAAACAACATAGCAGACAGCTGCGGTTGGGCAAAATGGACAGCATTAGGGTTAGCTTGGAAAGATGGGAGTGAGCAGGTATTTAGTGTAGCTCTATGGCACATTTGAGACCATGGTTGTGAAAGAAGTCACACATGCAGCACAGGAAATCTTACTGGGTCCAGGGACCTGGCCGGCGGTGGCATTAGCGGTTGGTCCTGCCAAAAAACAACAGGTTCCAGCAGGTTCATCCTTTTGCAGTTGAACACAAAGACGCAGCACAGGGGCAAACAGCTTTTGGGCAGGGTTGAATAGGAAGGGATGGGGTGGGATGGGGTGGGGTAGGATGGGTGGGAGGGTTGGTTAGGGTGGGGTAGAAATGGGGGTAGGGTTGGTTATGGTGAGGTAGGATGGGAGGGTAAGATGGGGTGGGGTGGGGTGGGGTAGGATGCGTGGATAGGTAGGATCGGGTAGGATGGGGGATAAGGTTGGTTAGGGTGGGGTAGGATGGGGGTAGGGTTGGTTAGGGTGGGGTAGGATGAGGGTAGGGTTGGTTAGGGTGGGGTAGGATGGGGGTAGGGTTGGTTAGGGTGGGGTAGGATGGGGATAAGGTTGGTTAGGGTGGGGTAGGATGGGGGTAGGGTTGGTTAGGGTGGGGTAGGATGGGGATAAGGTTGGTTAGGGTGGGGTAGGATGAGGGTAGGGTTGGTTAGGGTGGGGTAGGATGAGGGTAGGGTTGGTTAGGGTGGGGTAGGATGGGGTGGGGTGGGGTGGAGGGCAGGGTTGGGTAGGGTGGGGTAGGATGAGAGTGGGGTAGGATGGGGGTAGGGTTGGTTAGGGTGGGGTAGAATGGGTGGTAGGGTTGGTTAGGGTGGGGTAGGATGGGGTGGGGTGGGGTGGAGGGCAGGGTTGGGTAGGGTGGGGTAGGAGGGGTCGTAAGGTTGGTTAGGGCAGGGTAGGATGGGGTAGGATGGGGGTGTAGGGCAACAGCACAGGGCGATGTAAGCTACACACACACACAACTGACTACCTGGGGTCAGAGGGCAGGGACGGGGAGCAGCAGCAAAATATGGCAAGCTGGCTGGCAACTGTAAGGGAGGGGTGTTGGTGTAGAGTGGTACATTTAAGATAATGATCGGAGGGACAGGTAGCTGCTGTCTCCCGGGCCCTTTTGCGGTTCAGCATCATTAGACAGACAGCAGCAGTCAAAGCCACAAAGATGCTCAAGCCTGCTTTCCAATGGGCCATTCAAATCCAGATGGCTTGCTGCAGCAGCAAAGATGCCTTTTAAAAGCCTGTGGGCCTCACTCCACCTGTGCACCTCAGTCAACCTATCGCATTTATGTCACAACACATCAATCACACAGACAGCTCTCAAAAGCAAACAGAAAAGGCATTCTGACGATTTTTTTGAACCATAAAACGAAGATATAACCTTGTAGAAAATATCTTGTGGTTATATATACAACACACGAAAAACAGTATATCTGATCTAATCTAATGTTATGAAAGAAAACAGATAACCATTAAGATATATCATTGCTTGGCAGCTGTGCTCTGGGGGACATGATGACTGTACCTGGCACAGTTGCTCCTCCGGGAAGTAGATCCTTTGCTGTGCCAGGAAAAAAAAGTGCATTTGCATGTTATGCTACGTTGTTGTAGTTTTGCTGTGCATTCTTTTGGAAATTTAAATTTAAAAAATAATACTTAGAATTAAATATCATGTTATCATCTATACCACAGTTTAAGTAAAAATCAGAGCTGATTCTTACCACGGATGATGATTTCATAGTACTACATCATATCATAGTACATATTAAACTCATTTCTGAGTGTTTAAAGGACAGTAGATTATCCCATGTTTGGATAATATCTAGGCATATGTAAGGAATAATGGATGTCATAGCATTTGAGCAGAAGAGGTT
>CM050215.1:12762249-12997249 GCA_027475355.1 Coilia nasus | reverse complement strand
AAGAAGTGAAACTAAACTTTACCAGACCTACACATGCTGATACTGCATGCTTTTACAGTAGTAGCCTATATATAAAGGACCTTAACATTTTGCAGAAAATATTCACAGCAACTGAATGCCATGAAAGATGGATGACTCTGGGCTTGACCTTTTACACCGGAATAATTTTGTATTTCAGCTTTCCTCCATATTTGACAGAAAAACTTAGATCATTTTCTAAAGCAGGAGTCATTGCCCCCCCCCCCCCCCCCCCCCCCCCCTGCCCCACAATTTTTTGGCCACATGGCACTTTATCCACTCAATTTATCTCTTTACTATTTACACAGGTAACACAAAACAAATGGCTGCCAAGCCCAAGCCCAAGCCTTTGCAACAACACACACGGCATTGCTTTTCCTACTAGTTGCTAGGTGGACTTAATGGCTTTCTAAAGAGCTGCTGACAGACCTCCGGCCCCGGCCCCCGGCACCCCGCCCAGCCCCGCGACGCCGCCGGCCCCTGGGACGACTCCGGCCCCTCCAGCCCCTCCAGCCACACCTAAGGCACAGCACAGCACAGCACAGCAGGGCTTAATGGGTAAACAAACACATCACGGAGTGGGGACATTTTACAGTGCAAGACAGACCTAACCGCAGGACAAATTGTTAAATCCCTTCAGCTATTGGCTGGGGAGTTAATGGTAAATAATCACACGTCAGAAAGCGGGATCGTTTTTTTTTATACCACAAGGCAGCTCTAAGCGGGGTCATTTCACAGCGGAAGACAGAGCATTACATGGAACAAATTGTTAAATCCCTTGAGCTACTGACTGCCTACAGAGGCCAAACTTTTTCAATAACGCTAGTGTTTCTGAAGACTTTTCTCTGACAGTAATAGTTTTCAAATGTACATACTGAACTGCAATAAGAAAAGCTGTTGACTAGTCACTTGCTTATAGGTTAGTGACATTTGTCTTGGTGTAAGACAAAATGTCGAACTGCTTGTGTGTTTTAATTGGCTGGGGATTACCTACCGATGTCAAAGCGTTTAATGTTATATGCAAGGTTATTTCAGAAATGGTCTGTTTTGCATTGTACAGTACATACTAAGGTGTGGTAAGGGAAATAAACACATGAAATGACTAAAATGTTGATGTCATGTCATTTGCAGACAGCGCAGTCACACATCTTAGTGTCCGACTGCTTTGTTACCCTTCTGGTAGTGATCTATGTACTGTAGAAGATTGATGATCATACCATACTTAGGTGGTTTAGCTCCAGCTCCAGCTCCGCCACCATAGCCTGCAAGAACCAAATGCGCTGTCTGTCATTCATCATAAGATACAGCAAAACAACCCTCCCTCGCCCATCAAAGAAGCAAATCATAATTAGCATAATAGCATATTAACCAAACCGGATTTACTGTTTCAATCTGTGGATCTGCTGCTCAAAGACCCTGTCCTCTTGCGTTAAATTATTTACAGCTAATACATGTGGTGTCCAGTTGCCAAGAGCAGTTTCACTGGCATTTTGATTTACTGCACGAAGCTGCATTTGGCCGTGTCCTTCGTAAACCGGAAAATGCGCTTTTTACACACGGCAACGCAGGTTACACCCTAGCATCATAATGCTCACACATGTGCCGCACATTGCTCAGAGTGGACCGACCGTGTGTGTACAGCGAGTGGGAAAGAGGAAAGCATCGGCTTCACGCAGGCCTACGGGGATGTTTAGACTGCCAAAGAGGTTTCCTCATTAAAGGGGCATGTCATTAGAGCTGTAGAAATACCAGAGCTTTTTTCAGGCTATTCTTTCTTTCAGGCTATTCGTTCTTTGAGGTTACTCTTTCTTCTTTTTTTTCAAACATTAGTCTCCGAGTGCCAACTTACCTGTGGGCAGTCCGAACCCAGCGCCATTAAGCACTCTTGGCACCCCATACCCAGTAGGGACTCCACCAGCGCCAGCACCTATCAAAACAGTTGGTACTTAGCTACTACTAGGACGACTGCGCACATTCTGAAAATGCAGGAAAGAATGCACAAGTGAACAGAAAACCTGTACCGTATTTTTGAGCTTTGGCTGCAGCATATGCTGGAAAACAAACAAGATCGGAAAAAATAAAATTAGCTTTCAGAAAAAAAACATCTGCCCCTGCACTATCACACAGCCTTTCACTTTACGCTTTCTGCATCTCTCTCTGTTGTCTGTAGAAAAAGCACTTTTTGGACAAAACATACAATCATTATAATCATTTTGCTGGGAAAACACCTAGTTTTTAAAAGACATGCTAATTCAGCAGCCTGTGTAATGCTTTAACGTGGGACTACCTCCTGCCCCAGGAACAGCCCCTGGCACTGCACCAGGTACGACTCCGAGACCTCCGCCAGGAAGTCCACCAGCACCACCTGCCACACCTACAAGACGGCAGAAGACAGGGAAGAATGCACAGCATGTCTTTCAAGACATTCAACAGAAAATAGACTGGGAAGAAACATCAAATCATTTATTCATCTCCACTATGATGCCTGGCTAAATTGTTTTACTGTCATTTTGAAAATCATGAAATGTCAAAATAGCAGTTCTCACCATATTTAGGGGGCTTCACACCACCTGGATACGCTGAAATAGAAGCAGACATGTTGATCCCTGGCTAAAAGGCCTTCATGTCATGCTCACCCATTTTACTAAAAGTATGTGTGTGTGTGTGTGTGTGTGTGTGTGTGTGTGTGTGTGTGTGTGTGTGTGTGTGTGTGATGTGATGATTGACAGACTGAAAAAGCAGGGCGTAGGTTGGTAGTTTGGTGTGAAACGTGACTTCTGAATTTCTACAGCATATACCTCCTCCGGCCCCTGGTGCTACTCCTGGGATGCCTCCACCTCCTCTCACGACACCAGCTCCACCCGGTATTAGTCCAGCACCACCCGGTACCAGTCCAGCACCACCCGGTACCGGTCCACCTCCAGGTACAAGTCCAGCACCACCCGGTACAAGTCCAGCTCCGCCTGACACAAGACACGCCACATGACACAAGACACACCACACGTTTATGGGGACACTGAGGAGAAGACATCTATATCCTGCTCTTTGTTATGGAGGGCCAAAAATGACATAATTAATAATAAATACGTATGTAAAAATATGTAGCATAAATAAATAAAATGACAGAAAAATGGGAAAGAAGTCATTTTCATTTACTGCTACATTTATTTAAATTTACATTAATTCCATAATTTATTTATTTTCCATTTTCTCTTTCTATTTATTTACAGATATTTTTCCCTGTAATATTCTCTACATACCGTTTTATATGCCCTGCATTTCTTTCCAGCATATTTATTTATTGTCACTCCTTTTAACATTTCTTTGTCCTACATTTACATTGATGCCTACATTTATGCCTACATTTCTGCCTCGGTATGCAAATGAATTGGGCGTTACCCTCTCGCCCATTGGTTTTTAAGCAGGCTAACGCAGGTTGGTAGATACTGGCCAGAGCATAGACTGTATTTTGATACTGGCAGCCTGGCTGGCCAACAGAAGCTATCCAGCAAAATAGCCTACATCTAACGGCAGTCTTGCACAGAACTGCTTCAGGATTGCGAACTGCAGGGTCTACATGGGATTATTACTATTGCTGGGTTGCCTAGATAACATTTAAGTGTTGCAATATCGTTCTACAAATGCAAGAACTGTACTAGTACAAGCTTGTGACCGTATATGTTAGCCATCTTGCTAGTAGTTAGCTAGTCGTAAGCTAACTGTGCTAACTTAAAACTTCGAGTGATTAAATGGCAATCTAGAGTAGCCTGGTTGTCTTAAATCAGTTCGTGTTACATTTAAACAACAATCCGTGATGGCACCATCACATTTGGTCACCCAGAGACTTTAAATCATATAAACACTTTCACGTTTCACTTCCATGAGAGTCTGCCATGTTGGTCTGATTTTTTTTGTAACTCCTGCCTCTTCAGCCAGCGTCATGCACGAAACACATCACACGCTGATATAATTGGTTATCAGGTCATTCTTAGTAAAATAAAGTTCAGGTTTCGCCAACTGTATTTCGCCTCTCTCGGCGAATTCGCCCTGCCTTCGCCCTATCAGGCGAAATTTCGCCTCCATTCAAAGTCAATGAGAGCAAGGTGAAATTCGCTGTAATGGAAACGCACCATAACCAAGATTCTAGAGCGCTACGCTTTAGAATCTTTGCCATAACTACAGTACCATAGTACCCGCATTATCTCGACCAACCAATGGGCAAGAGGGTGACGCCTTGCGAGACAGCCTACTTCATTTGCATACCGAGACATAAATGTAGGTATAAATGTAGGCATGAATGTAAATGTAGGACAAAGAAATGTAAAAAGGAGTGACAATAAATAAATATGCCAGAAAGAAATGCAGGGTATATAAAACAGTATGTAGAAAATATTACAGGGAAAAATATCTGTAAATAAATAGAAAGAGAAAATGGAGAATAAATACATTATGGAATTAATGTAAATGTAAATAAATACAGCAGTAAATAAAAATGACTTCTTTGCCATTTATGTCCAGTTTTATGTGTGACATATTTGCATTTTTTAGTTATTTTATTTATTTGTGCTACATATTTTTACATACGTATTTTTTTTATTAATTATGTCATTTTTGGCCCTCCATACTTTGTATCCTTGGTAAGTGTGAAAGACTATTATTTACCGTATTTAGGAGGCTTCACGCCTCCTGGGTATCCTGGATAGAGGCAGATGCAGCATGTTAAATTATTACAGCAACTTCAGCCAAACAGAGAACGAGTGTGTGTGTGTGTGTGTGTGTGTGTGTGTGTGTGTGTGTGTGTGTGTGTGTGTGTGTGTAGTTTCTATATGTGGGAAAAACTGAGTACATGACCTTGTGCTTGTGTGTACTGTATGTGGGTTTGTGTTTGTGGGTGTGGGATTTCAGGGTATATAATCATTATTTCCATAAACTCACATCGCTTGTATATTTATTTACCTCCTGCTCCAGGTACAACTCCAGTTCCAGGTATTCCTCCTGTTCCACCAACTACACCGGCACCACCTGGGATGACACCAGCACCACCTAGGGAGAGCAAATAATTACACTACCGCTGTGCTGTGCTTCCGGACTCATCACTGACAGTTCAGCCACAGAGGATAACGCCATCCCATAATATGTTCTAAAATGGGCATGCGGGGTTGGCTGCCTGATTATTTACCATATTTAGGAGGTTTTCCGCCAGCTCCATAGGCTAGAAATGAAATAGATACATACATTTAGTATGACATTAGTAATATAGTAAATGGAATGCATTTATGCTGCATTTTTGGACTCAACAGAGTTTCCCAAAGCACTTTGCTTTGCTCATATCTTTACCAGTATCCCTGATGTGTAACACACGTGTACATTAAAACGTGTTACAAATCGAAAAGAAACTCGGTAAGAGGTTTACTTTGGGGTAAACCTGAGTGCATGACTGTATCCTCTCACCTCCAGCACCAGGGACTGCGCCAGGGTAAACACCACCGGCGCCAGGGTAAACACCACCGGCGCCAGGCACCACACCGCCGGCGCCAGGAACCCCTCCACCCGCGCCGGGGACGGCACCTTGGCCGAGGTATCCGCCCGCTCCGCCCAGGCCACCCAAACCACCACCAGCAGCAGCACCTAGAGGACGAGGAAGCCAACTACAAGTCAGCACCTTAAACAAGCACCGTCAACCCCTGATGCAACAGGGCAACTCGTGTGGAGGTGTTGAAAAGTTCTCCGTGCTTTACATGCAGTTACATCTGCAATAGCACTTTAAAGATGAGAAACACAGAATTACCGTATTTTGCAGCTTTGGCCTGCGCTTGTGCAGCACCAAGTGTGCCAACTCCTGTCATTGAAAGATGGATAAAACAACAATAACAGTAGGCTATGTAGGTATGTATTTTTCAGAGTGTAGCAAGAACGCATGCATTTTACACAATAGCATCTATACTTGGAATTCATTTAAAAGTGACAATTCAAAGCTGTCTCTATGTTCCATTAGTAATAATGATCATTCTATATTATATTACATTACGTTACACTTAGCAGACAGTTTTATTCAAAGCAACCTACAAAAAGATATATTGTATAATATATAATATAGCTATTATAATGACAACATCTATGCTCCGTACTCACCAGTTCCTGTAGGGTACCCTGGCTTGGTCCCCGCACCACCTCCAAAACCTCCGTAACCTGACACACATGAGAGAAATATTAACACGGCATCGACAAGGGCACCGTCCCAAGCCTCTGTGCTCCTTCAAACTGATTACTGAGAGGTGAGGAGAGAAAAAAAGAAGTGCACTGTACCATATGGCAGCTTGCCACCAGCGTAGGGAGAGCCTGGGGAAATGAAGTCAGGAGGTAAGAACATGCAACTGTTACATGTCTTACATGATAACTTGCATACAAAGTACTACAGCAATACTTAATGGTACATTTTATCTAAACGCAATGGCGCAGTTTGCCTCCAGTAGGCAAAGGTTAATTAAGCTGTATGAAAGTAATGTAATGTTACGAAAGAAATGTGATGTAATACTCTTAAATGTACCTAACAAATGACTGTGCATGGTGTTTGAAGTCAGGATACAAAACAGTAAGAACAATACAGTCCACTGTGATCCCATTTTAGTGCAATAGTCGGATGATCAAAGCAATAAATAAAACAGTTGTAGCTGTACAACATTTATTCCTGTAAGGGGCTGTAAGACCTGAGAACGTGCAATCAAATTGCAATTATCTACGGAACGCCATTACTCTTGAGTAATTGGTTCGAGAGATCACACATGGTTTGGAAATGATTTTTTGGTTGAGGCTCTCCTTCCTTGTAATTACACCTCCATTTAAATTATTAATGCCATTGTTTCCATGAGCCGATACTTTATCATCGTTTCCGTGCTGGCCTAATCAGAGCGTAATTCTGATTTACGACACCTATCAAAATGAAACAATTCCGAGCGACCCTGTGCTTGATTAACCCTAAGCAGGGTCTAGTCTTAAATCCCCGAGCTGCAATGGATAATTTCACGCCTGTCAGTTGAAGATCATTCGAAGATCATGACCCCCCCCCCCCAGCGTGCTTAATCCTTTATAGCAACCATGACTGCTTAAACATCTGACATGTCATTATTGCATTATCAGTACTTGAATTAATAATAAACTCCACACATCTGAGGTAATAACTGAAATACTAATCCACTAAACATGGTTTTAGGCCGTCCAGGTTTCTGTCTCAAGTCAGGTTTTCTATCCAAGCAGCCCCTTGCAGGAACAAGAAAGATGTACTTATCTGAAGGGTGAGGACATCGTTTAGTAGGCCTCTACATGAGCTATTTTCTATGAACTATGTCAAGCGGGAGAGTATGTATTGTTCTAATTGTGAGACCACAGACCAAATACTTGAGGAATCTGTTGGATCTCATTTCGGTGAGCATGACAGAGTTCCAACCTCTCAGTTGATGAAAGTGGCCTCAAAAACAGAAAAATACATACGCCAATACTGTGCGGGATAAACGCACCATACATGACCTGTGGCCGGTACCCATAGAACCGCATTTGTCCAAAATGGGGCAGAAATCTATTCACTTGGTGAACATAAACTGTAATGGATGGGTCACAGTTAACAACACAAAAGTCCTCAGTATGACTGCAGCTTTCAACATATGCATAATGTGACATCCAGGTGGCTTTTTAACTAAACAGTTTTTTTTAAGTTTTGATGCAACTCATTCACAAGGTTTATTTGGCAATCTAGACCATGGTGTTGCTAGCCTCCTCTAACAACAGGAACAAATGTTTATAAATGTTGAATATGTATTGTTGTGGCATCCATGATAAATAGGGATAGAAGTCGTAGACATAATATTGATGTCCATGGGGCCTAACATTGCAATCAACACACATCTTGAATGGTTTAAGCGATTTGTCCTACTCTGTTCAGACACTAACATGTACATTACATCAATGGGGCATACAGTACCTGGAGCTTTAGGAGACTTAAGTGGATATCCATGAAACACTCCAGGTTGCAATGGACCATTGAAACCACGACCACCTGAAACACATCCCCACAATTTCATTACCTCATACGAATGCTAATAGCGCCGAAATGAGTTACGTACGTTTTTGCACACAAATAGACATACCTGTTCCTGGTCCTACTTGCCCAGCACCACCTGTAATATGGAAATAAAATGACTTTTTAATTACTAAAATCAATAAGCTTCAAATAAATAAAAAATGCCAACTGCATTGGTCAGTTTAGTGACAATTTTACTCCCAGGTTTTGCTCATGTTGGAATTTACAACTACGATTGTTTTAAGCCATTAATCTTACACCTGAGAAATATGTTCACAGTTTAAAAACACATAGCAGGTGGCAATATCTGTTCAAATAACAAGGCGTTTAACAACTTGCTTGCTCAAAAGCAGATGTTGGATTTCTTTATATATTCTTTATAAGGTTAAAGAATACAGCAGTGCGCAAATTAACCTATTTTGCAGTAAATACAATCCCTGTAAATCACGATACAAGTGCTTTTGAGATTGCTCATGAAAATGTCTTTATTCCCTGAGGTGTCTGCACAGATACCCAATCTAAACATTGTGTTTGGAAGCTGACAAAGCTACGATGTTGTTTTTTGACCGCATGATAGCAGAATTCATTACGTTTTCTATTTTTCCAAATGCTAGTAAAATAGCTTGTTATTCGACCGTTGTCGGGGGAAATAGGCCCAATACCACAGCTTGCCTTTCTCTTGTCCATGCAGACATGCCGCAGAGGTGCAGCCGCACAAGAAAACAGTAAGATATGATATCCCTGTCAGTGCTTTCACCATTAAACCGCCGTGACAAACCACCATGACAGACTTGAGCAACTGTGACATTCTGGACTTCCTGCTGGCACACCGCACTACTTAGGGTTTTTTTCTAGTGTGCGGTCAGGGAGATTTTTTTTTTTTTTTTTTGTATTTTCTGTTTTTTTACGATCTGGTTCTTTGAGTTTGATATTGAAAAGATGCAGATGCCATTGAAGAACCTCGGCTAGAAAATACAAAAAAAAAAGAAAAAAGAAAAAATGCATGGATACAAGCTTCGTAAAACACAACACAAACATTATTAGACTGATGGACAATAAAAATGTCCTGATGTTGACTCAAACTGGGAATGTTAAGAACGATTACCAGATTTTGGTTTGAGTCCATTCCCTGTTGCAACACCAGGAAGCACTCCATATCCTGTCAAAATTGACACGAACGTTAATAAAAGAAATATGCAAGCGCATTTGCCAAGACACAAACACACGCACATGATAAATGAATTGTTTTCGATATCTGATCAGCATCTGCCTTGTACCTTGTCCTGGTGCAATTCCACCCTGGTAGGGTCCTGGGACTCCAACACCTGTTCAGAATGTGTTTTATGGTGAGGAGACAATACTACCCAACTCTGAACACCAACACTTACACAGGCAGTGTAAGAGAGGAAATCAGTTATTTGAATTCAGTTAAAAGAATTCTTAAAGTGTGTTCACAGGTTGTTTTCTCCCTCAAACTGTTACAGCTGTTTCATAGTAACACATAGTAACATTTATGCAGCATTGCAGCACATGAATGTTTTCTTTTTTACAAACACTGCTACTTTAAATAGAATAGAATAGAATAGAATAGAATAGAATAGAATAGAATAGAATAGAACTGAATTCACATTACCTGGTACACTCTTCTGAGCCTTCCCCCCTGCACCTCCCCCAGGCAAGCCAGTCTGAGGGATGACTGGAACTAGCGTGACAAAAAGCATCAGTCAGCAGCAACACTATAAATACTATAAATGTGTTCGCATGAAGTAATATGAAGTGGTGAAAGGTAGTGAAGAATCACACATTTCTAAGCATGGTCTAAGAATAGTCTCAGGACTACTGGCTTCAAGTGCTGTGCTTTTTTCCTTTTTGCTGGTTTTCATGAGGGGATCTGGCAGGTCAGCTCTGGGTCTTACCTCCTCCTGGTCCTGTGCCACCGGTACCTGGCCCTGTTGCTGTTCCTCCTGTGCCTGGGCCTTGACACACACACATACACACACACACACACACACACATGCACACACGCACATACACACACGCACACATACACGCACACGCACACGCACACACACACACACACGCACACACACGCACACACACATATACACACACGCACACACACACACACACGTATGTCAGACAGGAGGAAAGGACATCCGTCACAAAAGATATACTACAGTTCAACCATGGATGCACAATGGCTTTGAAATGAGCTTGAAGATGGAAAGACGATTACTACACTCTATGAAGTTGGGCTTAAAAAATCACAGAAACGGTTCTGTTTGTCATGGCCTGACTTTTGGGCCTTTCCAAGTTCAGAAACAAGGAAATGAGCTGTGGGCTCTGGTCTGGTCTGGTCTGTAACGTTTGGCAGCAGTAGCTTCAAAGCGTTCGTTTATCACTCCCCTAACCTCTCTATCGAGCTTAGCTCCCTCACAGCATGGCAGCCATTCCAACATCATCTGAGGAAATTCTGAAGTAATACACCGAAACTCCAGTGAAGTAGTCCTCAGACTACTACTCACAGTTCTCTCACATTCAAAAAATGTGAGGGTCACAGATGTAATGTTGGCCCAGAGGATAATTTTTTATCAACAAATGCTGCATTTGATCCACTTGCTGTTTGACATGCTATCAAAACAGAGCACAAGGACATATTGTAGACACTACGCCAGAGGGGTCATTCAAAGCTGAAATCATTGCTTTAAGAGCCATTCTGGGGATATTCAGCGCAAGTAAAATGATACACAATAGCACCGTGTTACTTATTCAAGGTGACTGAGTAATTTCATAAGTAGAGTACATGACCTAATGTAACGTACTTGGACACAATGCTAAGCTAAAAGGGCCATGAAGAACATTATTGTGGTACATTATTTTAATGATGAAACACAATGGTTACAGTACCTCCTTTCCCAGGTTTTACACCAGCTCCTGCGAGAAAAGAAGAATACATCGATATAGACAAAGAAGCTGAGTTGTAAGCAACTGGTAGTTCTTTTTGGAGCTTGAAGACGTTTCACCTTTCATCCAAAAGGCTTCTTCAGTTCTGAAGCTGAAGAAGGCTTTTGGATGAAAGCTGAAACGGCTTCAAGCTCCAAAAAAGAAATCCATTTGCTTACAACTCAGCTCCTTTGACTACCATGACCTGATGAATGAGAATCTACACTGACACATCGATATAGAGTTACAACATGCACTCAGTGATGAGGATCATTTTACATATAAAGAACTGACTGAATGACTGAATACCCGATGAAGGTTTGTGCTATGTGCCTTCAAGCAGATCTGATTAAGAAAGTCAAAAGGATCTGCACAATGTCACAAAACGACTCCATACAAAAAGATTTGGATCTTCATCATGCTTTGTAATAAACATTTTGGATTAATGTTGTAACAGTATGCAGATCCCTTTGACTCTGCTCAGTTTACTTTTTTTTTTTGATCTGGCACCTGACCTGACATAATTAGCTCCATATTTAAGAAGACGTCTTGGCAAATTCTTAAAACTTACCCCCACCAGGGACAGCACCTCCGCCTGGAAGCCCTCCGCCTGGGAGCCCCCCACCAGGCAGAACACCACCACCTCCGGCACCTGGCATTACACAGACAGGACAGAGTCGACACCAACATTACAGCAGCCAGCAGTACCACCCTTGATACTGATACTGATACTTAATACTGATAGACAGAGGGTTGAAGTGACACTGACGTGTAACATTACTACGCATTGCATTGCCTTTGTGCATATATGAATGTGAATCCATGTATAGTATAGATGGCTATACATAATATATTGTACCATACATAATGACAGACATGTTTTCCTGTGGTTTGTTCAGATATCACTGATATATATATAAATTCAGGCACATCTTCTCCTGCACTCACCGGGCTTGAGTCCTCCTGCTCCCAGTCCGGGTAAGAAGCCTCCATAGGGACTATAACCTCCATATCCACCATATCCCCCATAACCACCTGGGAGAGAAGTAAAGTCGTCAAATTCACACATTACACATACTGTAGGTGTGTGAGTACTACATGTACAGTGGTTAGTAATTAATCGGTCCTATCAGCTTTCACACTTCCAGTTCTCGGTTATTTAGCTGGTTAAT
The DNA here is from genome assembly GCA_027475355.1 of Coilia nasus. Lineage (NCBI taxonomy): Eukaryota > Metazoa > Chordata > Actinopteri > Clupeiformes > Engraulidae > Coilia > Coilia nasus. Next base: position 12,985,042 of record CM050215.1, on the reverse strand, counting down.
TTAGCACAGGAAGAAGAATAAGCACAGGGTAGGTCTAAAATGTTCACTGGTTTACTGCATAATGCACTACAAACAGTAGTATATACATTCATGTATGTGTACAGTGCATATAGTGTACTTGATAGTGTGTGTGTGTTACATTGGCTGGTTCAGTGCATAGTGTGCTATACAGCTTTGGGAAAAATTAAGAGCACTGTAAAATTATCAGTTTCTCTGATTTAACTATTTACAGGTATATGTATGAGTAAAGTGAACATTTTTGTTTTATTCTGTAAACTACTGATAACATTTCTCCCAAACTCCAAACTCAACTGACAGTGGAAAAGAATGGCTGTCTCACATAGAGATGCTGGTTTTAGGAAAATTTGCAGGGGTCTCTTTCATTTTTTCCAAAGCTGTAAAGTGAAGGAGTAAACATTTAGGATTTCCCGACACTGCGTGCCAAAGCTGTATCTGTTACTGAAATACATCACCTCCTGGCCTGTAACCTCCTCCAAGGCCAAGGCCTCCATAACCTGCCCAAGAAGCATGAAAGAGAGGAAGAAAGAGTTTAGAGAAACTTCAAATACCAGGAAGTCAAGGACATAGTAGACATACTACAGAAGCAGCCCGGGCACAGTCTTCTTTTTGACATCTAACCCCAGTCAGCTGTGGTTTCCAGCTGTGGAGATGGTTGTGGATGGTTGTGGACCCCCACCGCCTCCCCTCGCAATATCCAACAGCCCGGTTCCAAATACAGACCCATTCAAGTTTCTGGGATCCATCATTCTCGATCTGAAGTGGGAGTCCAACATCAACAACACCATGCTCAAAAAGGCTCAGCAGAGGATGTACTTTCTACGGCAACTGCGGAAGCATGGTCTAGCACAAGAGCTCTTGGTCACACTGCTGTCATTGAATCCATCCTCTGGTCATCCATCATAGTTTGGTTTGGAGCTGACACAAAACAGGACAAACACAGGCTACAACGTACAATTTGTACAGCTGAGAAAATCATTGGTGCCCCCTGCCTCTCCTCCAGGACTTGTACATTGGACGGACCAAGAAGTGGGCAGAGAACATCATTTAAGACCCCTCACATCCTGCACACACTCTCTTTGACCTCCTTCCCTCTGGCAGGTGCTACAGATCCCTTGCGCACCAAAACAACCAGACACAGAAACAGCTTCTACCCCACAGCCACCATTCTCCTGAATGGCTGATAAGTTGGGCCATCCCCACCTTGGCCATTTATCCACTTCTGACTCTGCTCAAACACCCCTACTTAACATCCCTAAGTATCTTAGCATGCGATATCTACGCATTACGCACTTACAATCTGTCTTGCACAACACATTGTACTAGTAGGTGCACTTTACACTCAGGATAGGTAAGAACACAAATACCTTACAGTACTCCATATTGTCTTATCTTGCACTTTAATGTTCGATGTTTAATGTCCCGTCTTGTCTACGCACGGGATAGTCAGAAACATCATTTCGATTCCTTGCATGTGTAGCACATGTGAAGCATTGAAAATAAAGCTGACTTGACTTGACTTGACATTCCCCCTCTTTGTGTACTTGTATATTATGCCCCACTTGTATATTGTCCTGCTCATATATTTTGTCACACTGGTACATTATGTATCATATGTATATTATTGCCTATATTAGGTGCCTACACGTGTATTGTTGTCTGTTTTGTACAGTGTGAGATTTATATTTGTCTATTGTATTGTATTGTATTTATTGTATTGTGTTGCATTGCACTGTATACTGTATTGTATACTACCACATGTGTATATGTTGAATGTACAGAGAGCTAACACCTGCAGAGTCAAACTGATTCTGATTCTAATGTGCCCTGAGATGGCTTGCCTTATCCTCCCTTAAACACTAGGTGGAGCACTTCAGTTGCGGCACTACCAGTCTGCCTGGCACTGCGCCTGCCGTGGTAGGCCTCTCTGTGTAGGGCCTCTGGTGCAGAGAGACTGAGGCTTGCCAAGGCCCTGCTCACCGCTGACCAGACCCCGTCTCCTCGGGGCAAGTGTGTGTTTTAGTTGTGGCCTGTGTTGATGGCGTATGGCAGGAGTGGGAAGAGAGGGCAGAACGTAACGGCGGAAACCACTGTTTGCCTTTCGCGATGATGTATTTTCACCTCTGAACAGACAGCTAAACCTTGGCAACGTATGCTTTAATCATGCACAGTGTCTGTAAGCGTGCGTGCATGCGTGCGTGTGTGAAAGAGACCACACATTTCCACAGACAAAACAGCATAACAGGGAATCTGTCACCCTTGTAGCCCTTCGCTTACCTCACCTGCAATTTGTCTGCAACAGGCCTTCCTGCCACGCCACTGCGCTGTGCTCTCTGGCCATGACCAGGGAACCAAACGCATGCAACACTCTCTTGTGCCGAGCGCCTGGGGGCTAAGCCGCTTCCAGATGGATGAAGCAAGAGAGCAGAAAGGTGACTGCTATGCTGTAACACATGACACATTCCAGGCCCGTGAGACACTGGTGCTGTTCAGCTGTTGTGCCATATTTGTTATACAGAAGCCTCATGTGTGTTTTTTTTTCTATTTCTTCTCTTTCTTTTCTGTTTTTTTTTTAAAGCGGGCCTAACCTCCCACTGTGGAACGGCATAAAACGCATGCCCCTGGAGTGGAGGACACAGCCCGGAGCAAGGCCGGAGCATAAATCTGCCATAATAATGCACAGAGCCAGGTGCATGGGGGAATCTGAAGCGAAAGTTACAGTAGCATGACTAACCCACAAATGGAAAATTAATAGCAGCCTTTGGCTGGAGGTGTGGGGGAGAGCGGAGGCAAGCCATGCTGAGGGAATTAATAGGGCAGGGGAGGTAGAATTCTCTTCCCGAAAATATACCCTGATAAAAGGAAAAGAAAGGCCGCCGTGAGCAGGAATGATATCTAAGCAGTACAGGAAGGGAGAAAAAAAGACTCTTTCATACTCCACAAATCCTCAACGCAACTCCTTACTGACAACGTCTGGACATCCATCACCCTCGACACCCACCCACCATCTCAACACCGTATCCTCACATCAAGATACGGGAACAATGCGGCCCAGACACAAGGGGAGGTCTGCCAATAATGGCCAGTCTGTCATCAGCTGATCGTGCACTCGGCTGACCTGAAAACAGCAGGTTGATAACCTGCGCTAGGCAGCTCCAGTGCGCGAGGAGTCTGGGGGAGTCGAAGGGGGGAGCAGCCGGCGTACTTCCCAGGGAAGTCAGCGAGACCCAGCCAAGCATGGCTGGAATGTCTCGCTGGCAGCCGGTGCTGGTAGTTCATTTTATTTTTTATTATTTATTTATTTTTTTAATTTTTTTTTTTTTGTCCTGTGAAGGACCTGGCCCAGCGGTGGACAGGAGTTGCCTGTCATTCAAGGCAGCCCACCTGCGCTCAGACTGGAGCTCCCAGTGAGGCCCACGTGCAGCTGTCAGAACGCACTGACAAAAGCCAGGTGCCGATAGTTCATCAGATATACACAGCTCCATCAAAGTCAGACAGAAAGATAGCAAGGGAGAGGGAGGGAGAGAGAAAGAGAGAGAAAGAAGCACAGAAAGACACAGAGACAGACACAGAGGTAGATAAAGAGAGAGATGGAGAGAGACAAAGACAGAAAGAGAGGCAGACAGAGAGAGAGACAGAGAGAAAAACAGAGAAAAAGAGTCCTTTCCTGACCAAACATGGATGGAGTACAGTCTGACTGTTTCACTATTTCTCAGTCCAGTCCCAGACATCCTCAGACGACTTATCTGGATGGTGCATTCTGGAGATATGTCAGCTTACACAAACAAGGTGTGCGTGTATGTGTAAGTCTGTGTGTGTGTGAGTGTGTGTGTGTGTGTGTGTGTGTGTGTGTGTGTGTGTGTGTCTGCGCACTACACAGTACATTTGCTTCTGGGCCCGGCACCAGCAGGTTGTTTATGAGAGCTATTCACATGGATATTAGACACTTTGACCTTGAGTGTAAATGTGCTCATTTTTCAACACCCCAGCTCCCATGTTTAGTTGATTAAAAGAGCCTGATCACTGACTGAACTGATCCGATGTAAGCCCTTGGAAATATGCTGAAATAAAAGATGGCAGGGCCATGTGAATGCCTGGAGCAACAGTCAGTCAGGGATTCCTTTTTTATAGCACAACAGAGACGGGAAAAGGCCAAAACACAGACGCGAACCCCCCTTTTTTTTTTTTTCCAAAGGTATCACGAGGCGGCCGATTCAGTGCTGCGTGAATCATACTTTCCTCACAATATTAAAATGTATTAAGCCCCCTTTCACAAAGGTCTCTATTACCTGGTGATGGGAGGTTCACTTGCAGTATGTGCACAGTACAGGGATAAGGGCTTTGTGTGGATAAGCCAGGATACACTCGATTTGAACTTGGATCATCAGTGTTAGGCACAGGTTGAGTGGAAAGAAAAGTATGACCCATGCTGTGCACAGTCAGTCACTTTGATGTTTACCTACTGTTGGTATTGGAGAGCAGCTACCACTTACTGCTGGAAAAGAAATGGGTTCTTTGGAATTACAATTGGCTAATTATGTTTAAGTCAGTAGGTTTGTCCATGAATGGTAATGGAATGGCTGCTTTTTGAGACACTAGTGATTCACTCATGATGTTTTCACAAATTCTCGATTGAAAACATTACAGCCAAAAGCAATACCACAAAGCTTGAAAGACACATATGGATTAATATTGTCTAGCCATTTTACTGCTATTTGGAATAAAAAAAATGTCTTTTATCACTTAAATTCTTTTCTTGTTGATCTGGATAAGCTACAGACGCATCGATACGAATTCTGCCCTTTTTATTCCCTCCTCATTCCTTTAGTGATATCAAGTCTTGCTGACCAAGACTAGTTCAGATGTGTTAAAAGCTCTTGGCAGACAGAGCTGAGGGTGAAGACACTGGAGCCATATCCCCCCCACCCCCCATACCTCCCAGCCACCCCCCTCTCTTACCCCCCTCTCGTCTCCCCCTCCCCCTCCCCCTCCTCTACCCAAACCCCAGGCTTTCTTCTGGAACAGCTGTGGCTGGTGAAGGATTTAATTTAAGAGAGCAGAGAATTTCATGGCCGCCATCCATGTGACTTGACTACAGCCACTGGGAGCCAACTACAGGGCCTTTGGAATCTGACAGGGCAGGCACGGGCTCATCTCTAGGATCTCTCTCTCTCTTTTTCACTCTCTCTCTCTCTCTCTTTTTATATTTCTCTATCACTTTCTCTCTTTCTTTCTTTCTTTTTTTCTTTCTTTCTTTCTTTCCCTGCCTCACTGAACTCCCTCCCTCTTCACCATCCCCACCGTCCAGCCACGCCAATCCCCAAACCACCCCCCACCCCACACACACACACACACTCTCCCAATCTTCCAAAGACGCCCACAGTCATGGAAATCAACCTGAAGGGTCTTGCCAGCCCAAGGAACCGAAGGGGGAACAATAACGACACACAGAGTGCTTTTGACGATGAATCATCGCGCTCCGCTGTGCTGCTCTCGGAGAGAGAGAGAGCTGAGCCGAGCTAAGCTGAGCTGAGCGGTGCTGAGAGAAACCACCACAGCCTGGCTCCCGCTGCCTCATCCCCTAGGTCCATCTGTATTAAATATGCGTTAAGCTAGATATTCTTGCTCAATCAGGAACAACTGTGGCTGCGGAATACACAACATCAACTAACAATCAGGCTGCCAGTCAATCTTGGCCCTTGAGAACAGAAAACAGCTGAAGGTGAAATCAAATGATGTTTTTCGAAGGCACGACTGCTGTTCTTTCGCTAGTGATTGTTGTACTACAATCACTGCACAACATGCTGCGGGGGCCAGAGGACGGAGGAATAATCAGGCATTGTAGTATGTAACGAGCCAGGCCAAATTAGCCCACACACTGCCAGAAAACTCAGATGTCCTCTGTGACTAAACTAAACAGTGCCACAAGTCCTCAGAAGGCTTCAGTCAGAGCTCTGTTAGGTTTGAGGCTCCAGTCTGTACTGGCAATGGGGTACATTTAAGGGCATCGACCATGAGCTTGCGACAGTATTACACTCTTTCCCACTGTGAATTGTATACTAAATTCAGATGTGCGCACACCACGAGAGGGGGCACAATATTTTGCTATATATAAAACCCTGTAGGAGTCGGGCGTACAGCGCTCAGCATTTTGCCACACAGATCAGATACCCTTGACTCAAAAGGTCAAGGATGATTCTTTTGGACATTGGTGCGTGAGTACAGTACACGGGCAGTGCTGTTTGTTCAAAGAGTTGACGTTGAGATGATGTCCGTGACACAATGCCTGTGCCACAGCACGCATTGTTTTTTGGCCCCAAAACAGCTGACCCCCCTCTCTGATTCTGTCACAGCCTGCGTGTGACATGTGTAAGCCGTGAGAGCAGATCTCTGGCCATGCTGGAGTGATTAAACACATGTGCTCCTTCGACAACAATGACAACACAACTTGTCTTCTGAGTCTGAGCAGCTTTGCTTTGCTGTGTTTTTTCGCTTTTCACGTTCTTTCTGTCTGTCATAAGTGAGACACAAAGACAGCCAGTGAGAGCTAACAAAGCTTTGACCCAAGAGGAATACAGGGGACTGTCAAAGAGCTGGAGGCCAGGAAATGTTCATATGTTTGCGTGTGTGTGTGTGTCTGTGTGTGTCTATCTGTGTGTGCATGTTTGTGAGTGCATGTGTGTGTGTGTGTATGTGTGTCTGTGTGTGCGTGTTTGTGCGTGCATGTGTTTGTGCATGTGTGTGTGTGTGTCTGTGTGTGCATGTTTGTGCGTGCATGTGTTTGTGCATGTGTGTGTGTGTGTGTATGTGTGTGTGTCTGTGTGTGTATGTGTGTGTGTTTCTGTGAGTGTGTGTGTGTGTGTGTGTGTGTGTGTGTGTGCATGTGTTCGTGCGTGTGTGTACTCGTGTGGCTCAGCTTAGGTTTGTGTCTCTCCCGTCTGCCGTGCCAGGAGAGGGGGGAGAAAGCTGGATCGCCGCCTTGGCTCTCCTGCCCCCCTTTTCTTTTCCAATGTCGTGTTCGATGATTGCAAGCATCGTAATGAAAGAGGGGCTTTTTCAGGGCACCATGGGGAGAGGGAGAGAGAGAAAGAGAGAGAAAGAGAGAGAGGGAGAGAGAGAGAGAGAAGAAGAAGAAGAAGCAAACAAGAGCGATTGCGAATCGCTTTGTGTGTTCCTCTGTAACAACGCTAATGTGCGCCTCACACGCTTTCGCAAAGCCTGGCAGCAAGAGAGCGAAAGACAGACAGATGAGACACAGAGAGAGAGAGAGAGAGACAGAGAGAGAGAGAGAGAAAGCTCACAAATGGCTCCTATTAACAGGGCCCTGTGTAAAACGATCCATTACCCTCATGTGGAATACAGCAATGCCACCGAGCTGAGTTCGCCTGGCTCACGTCTGCCTCCCAGACCCCACTGAAGAGCTGCCCCCCCCAACCCCCCAACCCCCCCCCCTTCTCCCCCATGCCATGCCTCCTCTGCGCCTCGTCGCAATAGGCTGTTACTGGCACACCGAGGCCAGGGGTCAAAAACAGAAACACAGCAGCTATAAATGCCCTCCGCTGTGAAACCAAGATGGCCATTAACGTGCCATTTCGATTTTCCGTCTAACGACTGACAACTTGTTTAGAGAACAGCAGCGCTGTTTAGTTGGCTCGCTTTGACACGTCAGTGCGTTGATGGCCATTTTTATACATGCAGTAATAGGGTGATGGCTTCATAACTCTCTGCGGCTTCATGACTCTCTATGTTTGATTTTTTTAGTGTCTTACAGTTTATAACAAATTGTCACTGTGCATGTACGTGTGCTTACTAATCAGCAGTTTCAAATTCAGCTCATCTCATCGAACATCGTAAGTGTAACTACAGTAAGGGCACACCCGATATTAGCCCTCTTCCCTGATGACATACTGTGTGGCACACTGACACATCACTCACGCCACCCAGCACTCTACTCTGGCGCAGAGACAACCCACATATATTTCTATTATGCAATTCTATTATTTATAATGTCTTAAGGCAAAGATATGGTGCAAATCATTCATCTTCCCCACCGATCCATCCATCCCCTGCAAAAAAAAAAAAAAAAAAAAGGGTGAAAATCTGTTAATAAAGGAGCCAGCTGCAGCGGTATTTGAAGTTGGCACTGACAGTTACACTCCGCAGATGGTTCGCATATGCACGCGTCACTTGTCTGTCTGAAGTACGATTTGCAAGGAGTCAAGTCTGCAAACTGATAAATAAACAGCTCTTCTTAAAAGGAAGGACCTGTGTTCTGCTAGACAGTGACAATGTTTTAATATTTCCATGCTTACGACACTGACATGGAAAGACACACACTGTTTATAAAATTAGTTTTTTTAACTCAGATTTTTTGTTTTTTAAAACTCTGACACCCCAGGAGTACGAAAGACACGGTGCCAATTACAACTAAGCAGCCCAGTACCGAGCTTCCCCCCCAGAGAAAAAAGCGGCTGGAGTGAAAAACGAAAAACCCAAAACTCTTTCATCCCGAAGCCATGGCTGGGGCTGCCGCCACCTCTCTGTGGGAGTGCTTTGATTTGGCATCTAGATAAGCTATCACCTTTTTTTCACATGGTAGCATACAGAGCTCTATAAAGACACATTGAAGGATAGTAACTACAAAACTGCAAAGAAGGGATTTCTTTTTTTTTTTTTTTTCACCGGCATTAATGATAACATGGCAATCCTAGGACATATGAGGACATCGATTCACAACATGTTATGTGTGTCCCAGATGTTACTTTTTAAATTTCTCTGATAAATCTTTTAATTACAGTGCAACGCAAAACAATACACTGCACTGTTATCTTGTAGAGTTTTTCTTATTCTTTTTAATGTAGTTATAGTCTTGCTATGTTGGGGTGATCTATAATTGATTGTAAATAGTCTAGGGTTTTTGCGCATGTATTTGACGTCATCCGTACAAATGAGATAATCCATAACCCAAGTCCCCAAGTGGTAAGTTAATGCATGGGGTGGACCTTCAGCCCAAAGGGAATATTTTAACTCTGACTATATTGGGTTAAGCTCCTGCCAAAGAACAAGAGATGCTTGAGTATGTGGATAACATTTCTCTCATCAATCCATAAACAACACATTAGTCTCCCTGAAAAACTGACCTAAGACGCACCGTCTATCCAGTGGTTGGCAAGCACTGCAAAAACACTGTCCGTAGAATAGGGGGTCCCACTCTGGACCCTGGAGCAATGTACTTAAACTGTTCTGTATTGTGAAAGCTTAATAAAATACAACCCTAAGTGAATTAATGGCTCCCTATGTCTGTGCGCAGGATAGAAGAGAAAACTCCTCGCAGGATGTGTGTGGGGTGCAGACGGATTTCAGAAGAACGAAAACAAACAATGGCTTGCAAAAATTAATCTTTGCTAAATTGTACGCCTAAGCCTCTGTAATATCAAAACTTTCCCTCACGGTTTTCAGTTCCAGCTTCCTCTGGGTCCCAGGCATTTCAACTCCCCCCACAGAGATGAGGGTCTGTTCGATAGGGGGGGGGGGGGGTAAGACAGAGGGAGGAGAGGAAAGAGCACAGGGTTGTGGAGGAGGTCTGGCAGGGTTTTGGTGGACGGGTGGGTGGGTGGGTTTGGGGATGGGGGGGCTTGTCATTGAGGACTTCCTCTGTGAGGACAGGCTATTATTCACAATCAGGGGCCAGCAGCGAGAGGCTGGAGGACAGGTCTGAGACGGGTAACGAGAAGCACATGTCTTCCCCGGCCCACGTTCTCTGCTCATCTGCCTGGCCACGTCTGTCTGACCGTCGTTCTCACCCTCTCGCTCTCTCTCGTTGTTTCTTTCTCCACTCCCCTCTTGCACTTTATCTTCCTGTGGCCCTAACTTTATCTCTCGTTCTCTCCCCCAACCCTTTTCTCTATCCGTCTCTCTCTCTCCCGCTCTCACCTTACCTTGTTTCCCCTTCCTTTTTTCGCGAGACGCCAAACAGAACATGTCTGTTCGGCTAGTGACAGCAGCGTTCGTGTGTGCAGTCCAACAGCACAGCTGCATGCATTTGTCTCCGGGCCATAACCCGGCCTTTTTCACATCTCTGTTTTCCTGCGCACAATGCTCCCCAATGCTTCCAGCTACATTACAATTAATCCCATTAGATGGGCACGAACACTCCACCATGACTAACACAATCGGGCCCGGTGCCCGCAAAACACCCTCCTGTTAATCACTTGTAGGTAATAATGAAATTACCGCGGCGGTGTAATCAAATAATTACCAAACGGAGGCCGTGTTTTGTGTCCCGCAGCACGAGAGGTAATGTTTTGTGACAGGAGACCCTGTTGTCACCACTTTTGTTCAGGGGGGTGGGGGTGGTGGGGGGGTGGAAGGAGGGCTTTGGAAGGATATGCTGCTGCATGCCTCCACGACCAGTCCAGTCCACTCCAAACATTACCTCTGCCTTTTCAGCACCCTGTCAAAGTGACGATGACAGGATGCCCAGTTAGCTGGTGTACTTATTAGGCCTGCGGAGGGCCAAGTGGTGATTCATCTGTCAGAATGGCAATGATAAAAACCAATGATGTGTTATTTTCAGAGGGAATGGGATAGAGGGGGTGGGGTGGGGAGTGGGGTGGGATGGGGTTACAGTGTCCATTTCATTCACTCAACTGCTCACTTGTGTATAACAGTAATGTGTGTGCTGTACAGAGGTGTCAAGGCTTCTGCGCTTACATGATCCCTGCACTGCCTGTGCACACAGCACCACCACTGGCGATTGCATGGAGGGGAGGGTTTTGCCTACGAGTTACTAGCTCACTTAACATTCCTCTATTAGAAGGAACCATTGCAAAACAAGATGACTGTACCGAAGCTTTGATGTGCATCACGCATAGACTTTAACAACACATCTGCAGAGCTTCAGGGAATCGGATACACGACTAACGGGAACGCACAAGTCACAAGTCAGTGCAAACCAAACACGGAATAAGCCGTTCATTTCCTCGGTCGGCCTTGCGCCTTGCAACATTATTTCCCCGTCTGTAATGTTGACATGATCCCAAATGAGTCACTTCTGAATACATTCATCGGAGTACTGAGAGTGAGTGACCTCACTTGACCCTTCAAATGAACCTGCCAGTCATTACTCTTTCTCTGTGTGTGTTTGGGTGGAGCTGTGGAAACATTTGTATTTGTACACCGTTGGGCTTGACATATTATTGAGGTCTGGCGGTTGCCTGAATGGTGTCTGCTTCCTCTGCGACGCATAATCTCACTTTCGCCACAAAAGACCGAAAGGGCTGGAAGGACTGGCCTCGACCCGCTTTTCGCTTACACGCGCTCCAGCGCTCGTCGCCAAAGTCAACTTCTGAGGACGTGATACGGGGACATAAGTCTGTTCACGAGTGCTATGTCTGACCCGGGGAGCAAAATCTGCAGCAGAGCTCCACTGCCGAGTTTTACGGCGAGCCAGGAGCCAAAATCTTATCAGTCCCCCTGTCGCATTTACTCTGAGCCCTTATCTTGACAAACACATAGTGGCCTAGATGAAATCTGTCGAGTTTTAGGAAATTAAATAATGGTCAAGCGCTGCTAATGCACTTGTGTGTGACCATGTACCTCATGGTGTGTGTGTGTGAGTGTGTGTGTGTGTGAGAGAGAGAGAGAGAGAGAGAGGGAGGAAGAGATGTAGTAGGGCTGTTTATTTACAGTCCAACCCTTCAGCAAATATTGAAATTTCCAGTTATTGTATGTTGAGCGGTAGAATAACACCCATCGAGGGGCAGTGGTGCCATTGTTTGTACAGCCAGTGCTGATGTACAGTATGTTTGCACTGTGTCCCCATCACTCACAGGGTTCATTGAGTGAGCTGATTCGAGGGCGATTGCTGTTGTGTTTTCTCATATCAACAGCAATACAAGCATTATGTCGAACCCTTAAAACAGAGCTCTCCTGGCCAAAAACACTGAGGAGGCTGGAAAAATAAAAAGAAGGTGTATGAGAGAGAGAGAGAGAGAGCAAGAGAGAGAGAGAGACAGAGAGAGAGAAAGAGAGAGAGGGAGAGGGAGAGCTCAGTGGAGTAGGGTACTATTAGTAGCCTGGCAAACTCTCCCACTGCTCATTTCCAAAAGTGCTCATGTTCAAGCTCTTAGGGGAGCAGCTGTGATGCGTAATTCCCATATCCAATCTGAGGAATTTCCCATAAGTTGCAACACTATACACTCTGTGATACACGATTTGTAAACAGACAGGTTTTTGGACGACATGTCAAATGCTAATGTTTCAAACTTCTTGGAGCGCTTACCTGGCTTAGGAGGCTTCCCACCAGCTCCTGCGTAGACACCGTAATAAATGTTGAAAGTTAGAATTTCTATCAAAGTGTAGTTTCCTTGTCATTACCATCCACCTACATCATCTATTTTAATAACAATGTCAGCCAAACAGCTGACACAGGCGCCTGATGGAGCATCCTATATTGTACAAACTAAACTTTTCTCTCGAAAGTTCAAGTTTATTTCTCTGGAGGTTAGTGGGAAATGCACGCCACCTGCTCCTCCCAGTCCTCCACCGAGTCCTCCACCGAGTCCTCCTCCACCTCCCAGGCCCCCTCCTCCGACACCACCTGGAACTAGGCCGCCGGCACCCCCATAGCCTGTCAAAGAGCGGAGTAGAGCGTGTGCGAGCGTGAGCGAGGCCCTTTGCTCTAGTCATTAGGGCCATCGTTAAAAGTCAGATGTCTAGACCGTTCACTAACACCAAGTGTCGGATAATGAAGATGGAAGATGCACATGTCTCACTGAAACCAGGTGTGAGGGTTTTTATAAGGCAGGGGTGGAAACACGGCTTGACACAAACAACACTTAATGACAGGCATTATGTTGCAGATAACACGTTAGGGTAAGACCGTAACTTGCCTGGTTTGGGAGGTTTGCCACCAGCTCCTGTTTAAAAGAGAAAGGACTGTAAATAATGTGCATTTGTCGTGAGCAATGTTCACAAGCTGTTGATTGACATCTCTATTTAAGTCACTGAGCTATTAATGCTGGTATGGTTTACTGGTGTGATTTGAACTTGTAGTTGTTGTATTTAGTTGTTATATTTAGTTGCCGTACCTGCTCCGAGACCTCCAGCTCCAAGACCTCCGGCCCCAAGACCTCCAGCCCCAAGACCTCCGGCCCCAAGACCTCCAGCTCCCAAACCTCCTGCGCCTACTCCCCCTGCACCAAGACCACCGTACCCATCGTAGCCTGATACAGCACAACACAGGAGGATGAGTTTAACAGTCACACAACCACACTGAGAGAGACACATGATGCTTCTGGAATGCAAGAATTGGATCTGTAAAAAAAAAAAAAAAGTTTTGCCCTTACCTGGCTTAGGAGGCTTTCCACCTGGTAGGAAAATAAATATCTGATTAGCTTTTGAATGACATTCTGAAAATAGACTTTAGAATAGCACATTTTTATTGGCAACATATGAAAAATGCTCCATCTCCTTGTTGCTTATGCTAAGAGCTTGTTGGCCCTTGATGTTACCATCGTAACACCACTGTAATCCGTGTGATCTGACAAGCATAATTTCTTATTCTTTACATTCAATGTTTTGGTCCACTTTCAAATATATACAGTAAAACTTGTAATATCATAATAGATAAGTACATAATGCTTAGGAATAGCCTATATACACAAACACTGCTTAGAAATTTGTATGAGAGGCTGTCTATTAACTTTATTGCTGTGTTATTTGGCCAAATAAAATAAATACCAAATACCCCTAGAAAGGCTAGGACTTTATGTAGAATGCTTACTTATTTGGAGCGGTAACACACTAAATGGAATGATAGATCTGTCACAATAATGACTTCAAAACTACTTTTTTCAAAGAAAGTGTATATTCGATTTTAGAGAACCGATGCTTCAAGTTGGATCAGACCGCAGATACAGTAAATGCTTTGCGAGACAAACAGCGTCTTATATTTCCATACACTTACATTTTAGGTATGGCTTTTATTATCTCTATTAGATGCAGGGTTATGGGTCAAAAAGCACTGATGAGCTTGAAATTACAGTAAAATGTTTTCCCAATTGATGTCAAAACAAATAAAGAAGTAGCAGAGGCTTATTCACTGTAATCACCGTCTGTAATCTTAAGTCATTACAGGCTGCACAGAAGACCAGTCTTATTACACAGTGGGAAACAATGATAACATGTGACTTGAGGAGACAGCCTTGGAACCCTTCAAAAGCTCCCAAAAATCTTGGGATATGCCTTGAAGAAAGCGAACTGCCTTTTTCTGATGCAGGAATTCGCTGCAACATGAACCACTTACAGACATTTGTAACAGCAGACATGTCTAATGGCAGACGTCATCTGTAACGGCAGACGCCTGCAACGGTCAGACGTCTCGGCCTCTCACCTGCTCCCACTCCTCCGGGCACGAGTCCGGCACCACCTACCCCACCTGGCACCAAGCCACCAGCTCCTCCGTACCCTATTAAAAGGATGGCATGCGACGAATAAACACGGGAACACCACCTTTGATCAAATGTCATTGCGCAGTCGTCTCCTCAGTGATGTCATTTCAACACCTTCCATTGGCTAAACGACACTTAACAAAGCAGAAGGTGGCGGCACATGTTTTATTAATCAGCAGAGCCCAAAGTAAGAGTGTCTTTTCACAAGTCATACTGTACCTGGTTTAGGGGGCTTTCCACCTGCTCCTGTGTGCAACAACATGAGGAAGAGCAATGAGGAATACTGCACATGCTGTGGAATTCAAGTACATACTTCTACATATATGTAATAGTTTGCGGAAAAAAAAAACATCATGTGGCGACAAAATTAACTTCCAGCGCACCTGCTCCGAGTCCTCCGGCCCCTAAGCCAGCTCCTGGAACCAGGCCACCGCCACCCCCATAGCCTGTTGGAGAGGACCAGATTATCAACCAGTCAGTGCAAAGATGTCCTTTATTTCTACACTTTTATATGATTTTACTTTTAAAATATGACCAGCATAATCATCATAATCACCATCATCATCATCATCATCAGATTTATTCAAACATTCAGCTGTGTCGTAAGATTACACTTTACACTCTGTAAATAATCTCTTCAGGAATGACTTCTGAAAAATAAAAAGGCTTACCACCTAGACCCCCTACTCCTCCAGGGCCCACCCCACCATAGCCTGATGAAGAGGAAATAATTTAATGGCCATCATCATTTAGTTTTTTTTTCTCATATGCTTGAGTGTGCTTCTTAGTTATAGGGATATAAGGCACTGTTTCCAAGCTGGATATTAAAATATAATTCATTCATTTATCATTCATCATCATCATCATCATCATCATCAAAGTGTTACTAACATTCCACTGCATACTTTTTTTCGAAAGGAAAGGTCTGGTCTGTGTAAAGTATGCGTTTTTACATTTTACAGATCTTACCTGGTTTAGGAGGCTTCCCGCCAGCTCCTGATTAAAAATAGTTTAAAAAAAAGACTATGAACCATAAGGTATCCATCATTTCAACAACATTCAGATTGTTCAGGCAAGCATTTAGTGAAATGTGTTCTTTAAATATTCCAAATGTTATATTATACTTCCATAAAATTAATTCTGGTTTAATAATGATAAATCTACCAGCATCTGTTGTGAATAGCACCTCCAGAAGTCCTACCTAGTCCACCAACTCCTCCAACTCCACCAACTCCCCCAACTCCTCCAACTCCGCCATAGCCTGGTTTAAGAGGAAGAATGGCATTATCATTCTCCACATCATCAACTTTTCTATAGTATTGCTTTACTAAATCAGCTACATATCCAAAGCCCACATCTGTCAGAATAAGGTAGTTTTAGGACTTTGACGTTAAGAGAGACATCAGCCCCATAAACGATTAGTAGTGATGGTATGTTATTACTGTGGTAACATTTCTAGAATTTAGCTGGCTTAGGTGGTTTTCCGCCGCCTCCTTTTTAAAAGTCACAAACGCATCATGCTCGTCAGTGTGTTTTATCAAGAGCCACACATGCAAAAAAAAAGAGTAACATTCAAATAATTACATTGTATCGGTTTCATGATAAAAAAATAAATAAATTGTTGGACTAGTTTAACCTGGTAAACCTGCCCCTCGTACTTCATTTCATTTCGTGCAGAGGGTCTGGAACAGAGACCGTCAGAAACGATTTGCTGGAGGTGTGGACTCTGCTGTTTTAAAAAAGTGCATCTGCCTTTACCCAATTGCTAACGCCTGGTCGTCACGTGTGCAATTAGCCTACCTACGCACTACAATTCAAATGTAGCACACAAGGTCAACGTCACAGCTAACGAACACACCCTCTGTTCGCTGATTGGATCGTACTTTCTGCGACTTGCCAAATGCTCCTCAAGAGATTTGAAGGCGGGTTTACCAGGCTAGGACTAGTTACCATTATGATTAAACAGAAGATATAAATTTCTGAGCATCTGCTGTGGTTAGCATGTCCAGAGGTCCTACCTGCTCCAAGGCCCCCAACTCCTAATCCTGCCCCAACTCCTCCTGGGCCAACTCCACCAACTCCTCCAACTCCTCCATAGCCTGGTTTAAGAGGAAGAGTGTTATCATCATTATCATCATCATCCTCATCATCATCACCATCTCCATCAGTATTGCTCATTGTTATCAGTATTCCTCCTCCTCATCATCATCGCCTGTATCATCACCAGCATCATCACTGTGAGTAGTTGGTGCATACTATTATTACATTCAAAGAATTTACCTGGTTTAGGTGGCTTTCCTCCAGCTCCTTTAAAAAGTCACAAAAGCATCAGTGCTCATCAGTGTGTTTTATCATAAGCCATACATGTGAAAAAGAGTCATTTTTAAATAATTAGATTGTGGATAATGTATTAGTGCCATGATAAAAAAAAATCTTGTAGGACTAGTTGCCATTATGACTAAACAGAAGATATAAATCTATGAGCATCTGTTGTGAATAGCACTTCTAGAAGCCCTACCTGCTCCAAGGCCCCCAACTCCTAATCCTGCCCCCACTCCTCCTGGGCCAACTCCACCAACTCCACCAACTCCACCAACTCCACCATAGCCTGGTTTAAGAGGAAGAATGGCATCATCATCATCATCATCATCATCAACAACAACAACAACAACAACAACAACAACAACAACAACAACAACAACAACAACAACAACAACAACTTATTTATACACATTATTATTTAACAAAACAAATATGAAAAAGTTCACATTTGTGCAGCAAATTTACTTTAAGGACTTTTGTGTTGAGAAGGACATTGCATCCAAAAATGGTGAGTAACTGGTACGTGTTATTGCTGAAATTAAATTTATAGGACTTACCTGGCTTAGGTGGTTTTCCACCAGCTCCTTTTAAGAAAGTCACAAAAGCATGCTCATCAGTGTTTTTTATCAAATGTCATACATGTAAAAACAGTAATATTTAAACAATTAGATTGTGACTATGGTATCAGTTCAATGATTAAAAAAACATAATCTTGTAGGAACTGTTGCCATTATGATTAAACAGAAGATATAACTCTACCAGCATCTGCTGTGATTAGCATGTCCAGAAGTCCTACCTGCTCCAAGGCCCCCAACTCCTAATCCTGCCCCCACTCCTCCTGGGCCAACTCCACCAACTCCACCATAGCCTGGTTTAAGAGGAAGAATGCCATCATCATCATCATCATCATCATCATCATCATCATCATCATCAGTATTCCTCCTCCTCATCATCACCAGCATCATCACCATATTTATCAGCATATTTAACCTATAGCCACATAGTGTTGTTTAATACTACTACAAGTAATACTATATGCAAAGCACATGTATGTGCAGACAAGATATTTTCAGGACTTTTGTGTTAAGGAAGGCATCATATCCACAAACTGTGAGTTGTTGGTGCATACTATTATTACATTTAAATAATTTACCTGGTTTAGGGGGTTTTCCTCCAGCTCCTTTAAAAAGTCAGAAAAAAAGGATGCTCATCAGTGTGTTTTATGATAAGCCATACATGTGAAAAAGAGTCATTTTTAAATAATTCAATTGTGGATATTGTATTAGTGCCATGATAAAAAAAATCTTGTAGGACTAGTTGCCATTATGACTAAACAGAATATAACTCTACCAGCATCTGTTGTAAAAAGCACTTCCAGAAGCCCTACCTGCTCCAAGTCCCCCAACTCCTAATCCTGCCCCCACTCCTCCTGGGCCAACTCCACCAACTCCACCAACTCCTCCAACTCCGCCATAGCCTGGTTTAAGAGGAAGAATGCCATCATCATTCTCAACATCATCAGCTTTTCTATAGTATTTTTTTACTAAGTCAACTACATATCCAAAGCCCACATCTGTCAGAATAAAGTAGTTTTAAGACTTTGATCTTGAGAAACACATCACCCCCATATATGATTAGTAGTGATGTGGTTAAATGTCTAGAACTTACCTGGCTTAGGTGGTTTTCCTCCAGCTCCTTTTTAAAAGTCACAAATGCATGCTCGTCAGTGTGTTTAATTACATTCTGAACATTATTATCAGTTCCATGCAAAAAATATCTTGTAGGACCAGCTATTATGGCTAAATAGGAGATACAAATCTGCTAGCATCTGCTGTGGTTAGCATGTCTAGACGCCCTACCTGCCCCGAGGCCCCCAACTCCTAATCCTGGTACAACTCCTCCTGGGCCAACTCCACCAACTCCACCAACTCCTCCAACTCCGCCATAGCCTGAATTAAGAGGAAGAATATAATCATCATCATCATCATGATCATCATAAGCAATAATATTTCTGTAGTATTGTTTAACTAAATTAAATAACCATTTATATCTCTGTGAACAAGGTACTTTTAGGACATCTGTGTTGAGAAATATATCCAAAAATGATTAGTAGTTACGCCCACGCGTGCAGAGCGATGCGGGTGTATAGTAATCGTTGCCATCTGTTTGTCTGTCTGTCTGTCTGTCGTCACAGCGATAACGGAAACAGTTCTGATCTGATTTGGATTCAACTTGGTAGGTAGGTTGGGATTGGGGTCAGGACCTGTGCTATCGATTTTTCGTGGAACTGGTCCAAGGTCATGGTCACAGGCCAAGGTCAACGTCAGGGGCGTGGCCACGTGGGGGACAGGGGGGCCATGGCCACCACTGGTCAGAGGATTGCCACCCTGCTGGCGCCCCCTACGGACCCACCCTTTGCCTACTTAATTGTTGAACTTAGTATTTTGCACTCACAATGAAAGCTTGCTAGCTCGACAGATAGCTAAACAAAGTCAGCCAACAATAAGAAGTCAACTTTCCTCATTTGGCCTTTACCTTTTAGTGAAACTAAAGCACAATAAAACACGAAATACAAATGACCATCTGTCATTCAACAGTTAGCTTAAGGCTAGCTTAACACTAGAAAGTCCATAGGCAGGCTAACCGCGATTAGCATCGCTATATTTAAGATTTACTTTAAACACATTAGAATCGTGTTTTTATAAAATGCTCCGGAGGAATTACATTCAAAGATAACAAAACGGCCAGTACTGTAACTTACAGATATGATTTCTCTGTGTGTTAAAAAAGAAACTGATTTAATGAAACCCTTTCCAGTCTCCCATAATCAGGCAACTACCGAAGCTACTGTACGGCAAGCCTAGAGAGACAACATTCACTACAATTCTTGAAGGAGCAGAAGGTTATTGATACGTGGGAAAATGTAGGTCAATAAAATCCGGATACATACGGATACGGAAGCCGAGAGTGATCAAAATATTGCCTTATTAGGTGATCGATCATTCCAGACATTCTTGACTAAAGTTGCGTTTACAAAGAATGAGAAATAGCCCGAAGTCAGCATTCACGTCTTGGTGCCTGTTTTCTCAAGATCTCTAATTAATTATCCAGTTATCTCGGGATAACAAGGTGGAAAAAAATGATTGAGACCATGGCCTCTCTCGGCTTCCGTACCTATGCGACCAAATACATCAGAATACAGGAAATCAAATCTAGCTAATTAATTTTTTTCCGGGAGTACCTCCGGACCCCTGCCTACATTGGTCACAACATGGCAACCCCTTCAATAACACTGGCCCCCCTTTGGCCACCCCATATAAAAAAGTGGCTACGCCCCTGCTGAACGTTTTGCCCCCATGCTAAGTGAATGGAAATAATTTCACAGCTCATATCATGAAAACGCTTACAGATACAGTCATGGTTTACATTAAACACTTATGTAAAGTCATTTATGGACTTATGGACTCTAAATATTGACCTTGAAATAGGGACCTTGAAAGGACACTAAAGGTCACACATTCGAAATGTGGTTATAAAGTGAACAGTTCTAATCCGACATGGATCACACTTGGTAGGTTGTTTTTTTTTTGTTGTTTAATCGGTCCAAGGTCAAGGTCAGAGGCCAAAGTCAACGTTTTGGCCCCATGCTAAGTGCATGGTGGTGCGGGTGTAGCACCTCTCTGACTGCGTATCTAGTTGGAGCATGTTATTGCTGTGGTTAAATTTATAGAACTTACCTGGCTTAGGCGGTTTTCCACCAGCTCCTTTTAAGAAAGTCACAAACACAAGTTTGTCAGTATGTTTTATCAAAAGCCATACATGTAAAAAAAAGTGATATTGAAATGGTTAGATTTTTAACATTGCAATCAGTTCCATAATTTAAAAAATTATGATTGTAGGACTGTAGAAAAAGTGTAAAAAGAAAGGGCTGTAAATAATGACTTTTCGTTATTAGGAGTGTTCTCCAGCTGTTAGCATATTTGTTGACATCTCTAAGGTATTCAGCTAATAACACTGGTATGGTTTACTAATACTCATATACTCACACGAATACCAATACTCAAACTCATATTTAGTTGTGGTATTTAGTTGAACGTACCTGCCCCAAGACCTCCAGCTCCAAGACCTCCAGCTCCCAAACCTCCTGCGCCTACTCCCCCTGCACCAAGACCACCGTACCCACCGTAGCCTGATACAGCACAACACAGGATGTTGGAGGAGAGAAGGAGTTCAACAGCCTTGAACTACCAGTCACACAAACAAAGAGTGAGAGACACATAAACACAGTGCATCACTGCCTTTGTGTGCTGCATGCATGGTCTGGGTTTGTAAAAAAATGTTTGGACCTTGTTGAGAGAATCATTGCATCCAAAAACTGAGTAGTTGGTGCCTGTTTTTACAGTGGTTACATTTACAGAAATTACCTGGCTTAGGTGGCTGTCCACCGGTTCCTTTTAAAAAGTCACAAAGGCATGCTCGTCAGTGTCATTTATCAAAAGCCATGTAAAGAAAAAACGATATTTAAATAATTAGATTTTGAACATTGTTATCAGTTCCATCAAAAAATAAGTAATTGTAGGACAAACTGCAAAAATATCTCCCAGCAAAAAAAAAAAAAAAAAAAAAAACAAATATCAAAATATAACAATATAACAATGGAAATTTAACAATAAATACTAAATTCTAACCTCCATAGCCTCCAACTCCCAGACCACCAGGTCCTACCCCACCTGGATAAAGGCCACCAGCTCCTACTGCAGAACAAAAAAGAAACATGTATGAAACACTTGCGCTTAACTTAAAAATTAAACTAAAAACAGTCTTAAACTGCAGATCTTCAGCGCTGAGGTACGTATACAGCAAACAGTCAAACAGAGAAGGAAATCTTATCCTGTCAGTGTTTTATCAGAGACTGTCAGTCATAGGTGTCACATGGGCCTAGGGTCAGGGTGGACATGAACCAGCACCCCTATCCTCCACATCTGTGTGTAACTTTTTTATCTTTAAACATATGTCAGAGACCTTTGTTTTTCTTTGTATATCTTGTGTGCCACCTGCCTGTCTAGGGCCCCATTTCCACTGACTTGACCGTGTACAGCACGTAACCGTGGGACAATATGTGTGTATGTGTGACGAACACGCTCAGATCATGCATGCGGTATAAATAGCCTAATTTGTTAATGTGCATTCTAAATGAATACGGACAGAAAACGGACACTTGCTGTCTACGTGCTGTATACGGAGAGTGTTTGGTGTGAATGAGGCCCAAGGTCCCATTTCCACCGACTTAAGCGTGTACAGCACGGAAGTGTGTACAGCCCGTGAGCGTATTGTGAGCGTATTTGTATTCACACTTGACATGTCTGTGTGCACGCCACGTGACCGGGAATTCAGCTGCCATCCCCATCTTTAAATGCAGTCTGTCAGTGTCTTTAAGTGCACATGCCTTGTTTCCTGTTGATATCACTTTAATAAACACAATATGCATTTTTTTCTGTTTTTATTTCCTTATTTTAAACGTTGTGTACAGCATAACTGCACATAGTACAACTTGATCACTTCGATAAGGCAGACGGAATATTTTAAATTGTTCCAAAACATGTAGGCTGATTGTTGTCATCTACTGTAACCAACTGCGAATGCTAAGACGCTAACAGTCTGCCATCTTTAGGGGATTTAACACCAGCTTATAAGCATGACACAAATAAATCATAAATTGTTGAACATAGCATAGACAAAGGCGTATCTGAAGTAGAGCCCAAAAATGATTTAGGTGGCAATAAAAGCAGTGTTCCAGATAATATTTTTGCAATAAGGTAAAAAAGGCTACTTCACTAGTGAGTCAATAGCTTAGGTTCAAGCTAAGTTCAAGCTCGGCACTGTAAAATATCTCGAGACGTATTTACAATATTAGTGGCACCGCATAAATGAGAAAACTTATAAAATTTAAAACGAGACCAAAACTGAGTTGACATTTACGATGGCATCCACCTGCCTCTGGTGGTCAGATGAAGACACGTCTAGTAAATAAATCTCTGTGATGTAGCGGTGCTTTCACACCAGTGGTCCAAATCTTGTAGGAAATCAGTGAGTCAACAGGACACGGTCGTAAACCTTCTTCTGAGGTAATGTGCTAATATGTCTCCCCTACCATGCACCAATTGAGAGCAAAGAATGGTTGCAATCTATTATCCTCCTTGTAAGGCCCAATAAAACTGCTCAGATTTCTGTCAAGGAAGCTGCATGAGCTGCATGTTGCAGGAATGACACTGGCTCTAATGAGTGTAAAAGTATTTTAAGGCCAGGTTTACTGTTGTAGCACACTGTCAACAAGAGGCGGACATGCCAGGTTCAGAAAATAAAAGTCCTGCCACATATTTGTTCCAGCCAATTCACTCATCCAGCTGATCCTAGGTAGATGAGCTAATTAGCGAAATCACCTGTGCTGAGAACACTGGCAGAAGGAACACATGGCAGGATTTTTACTCAATCCAGTTTGTCCGCCTCTGTTGTCAACCGACTTCATAGCACATAGTGCATTTGGCCCTACATTGTTACAAGTGCAGATGAAAGTGCCCTTGCTGTCTATTTCGGGCTTGTATCAGGCACATACTGTAGGAAGGGGTATGGGCATGCCATGAATGCAGGTTGCCATTGAGAGATAAGCAGCCAGGCCAAATATAACAGCCTCTCTGCTTTTAATATCTGAACACAAGTGGAAGCAGATAGACATGTCTAGGGCTTCCTCTATGCACAGCCCCGGCGATGCTGTGGTAAAAAAGTTGGGAAACCACGACAATAAATAAAAACTGTAAATATGTTTATGTATTTTAACATCTGCTGTAATAGTGGATATCAATACGTTTTCCCCACACACAATTTCTAGCATCTTTGCCATCGACCAACAGCACATTTTATAATACCACACAAACCCAGTGATTAGCCTGTGCCTTCAAAATAGCTGGGATCTCACACTGACCCAATGCCAAGGTCTTCCAAAATAAGTTATAAAGCCATCATTTGCACTTTCTGATCAGATGAATAGTAGTGTCACTGGATCCCCTTTCATCTGCAGGGGAGTTCAGTGCTTTGGTAAATAATATGTCTCTTTGAAAGTGTCTGCAGCTGCACACTGTGTTGTCTGGAATAATTCTATGTTAATCAAATCCACATAATGAGAACTGGGTGTTTGGCAACACCGCCTGTATATATTAAGTATGATGAAATCTCTTAGAATAAAAAAAAAATCTCTAAAAGAATAAGTTCTCTATGGTTCATAATGTATCATGCCAGTTGAACAAAGACTTTAAAAAAATAAATAAACTGAACTCGTAAACAGGCAGAACTTCAGTTGTAAACCATACAAGTGGTTTGGTTTATGCATTTTTTGCTCAATATAACATGCAAGCACAAGTGTGATAGGAATGTGGGGAAGATGAATGTTCTAAAGAATATGACGATTTATAGAAAATAACATGGAATTTTAGAATTGTAGATGATATACTATATTCAACTCCCCTACTGAAGGTCCTTTTGTTATAGTTTGAGTGTGTGTGTGTGTGTGTGTGTGTGTGTGTGTGTGTTTGTGACTGTGTGTGTGTGTGTGTGTGCGTGTGTGTGTGTTTGTGACTGTGTGTGTGTGTGTGCGTGTGTGTGCGTGTGTGTGTGTGTGTGTGTGTGTGTGTGAGTGTGTTTTAAGCAGTACCAGTACACAGGAATGCATACTTACCACCAGGTTTGTATCCTCCAGCTCCTGCATTGAACACATGGAAAAAAAACATACACAGTTAAGTGTCTGACATATGAAAATGTGTACAAGAGAGATTTATGCCCTCCAGCCAGTAGCAGTTAACATCTTACTTCAGTTCTCCCCAGCGTATGCTCCCAACAGCCCAGCTTAGATCATCCATTCTAGCTTGTGTCGTGTCAAAGAATGGCCACACAGAGCCAAGCCTGCTCTAAATCTTCTAAGGAGCGGGACCCTTTAAAGTGAGGCAATGTTCGACCTTCATGTTCCTCCTCACGAGGATTTATGACACATGTTGTTGAGAAAAGCGGTGGAAAAGACTTCTCCAGATGTACCAGTGTCTAACGTGAAACGTTAAATTAGCATGTGGAGAGCAAAAGGTGTAAGGTCTGTTTCCACATAATTTGTGACAGTGTACCTGATGGACTTGTTTCGGCTGATATACTTTTAGTTTCAGTTGAAGTAGACCATTGCCTGTGACTGACAAGCTGTAAATTTGTGATAGATGTTATACATCTTTAACCGAGCTTCACTGTTCTGTTTCTCTCAGCAGAGAAAGCCTTGGTTGGAAACGAAACGTGAGAACAGTTTATATTACACTGTCCAACGTTTGTGTGTTTTGTAATGCCGCTTGAGTGATGCTTGTAAGTATGGCGCTGAACATCATAATTACATATTGTTTTTACATCCGTTCGCAGCAACTTAATAGGTTTGGTCAGAGAGGATTTGTAATGGTGTAAGCACAGCATAACAACCAACAATTATGATAATTGCCTTCCTTGCACAAATATTTATACGCCGTACAGTGAAAAGTATCTCCACATGTTCTTATTTATGCCGATAATCTTGAGATAATCTTGAGATAATCTTGAGATACGCTGAATTGAGCCGTACCTGGGTAAGCACCACCACCTGCTCCAGCAACCCCTCCGATTCCTCCTGCTGGGACATAGACACCTGCAAAAAAAAGATATTGGTGTATTTTTATCTTTTCTTTCTTTTGTTATCGTTTAGTTTCTGCTGCTACGTGTTATACACAATAACACTTCTAAGGTTAAGAAAATACAGTCACAAGTCAAAGCACGATCTTCTGCTGGTCAATCTGCTTTACACAGATGTAATGTAATGACAATGCAATGTAGTGACGTAATAGTTCTTAAAAAAATTCTACACAAAGACATGAAACATGCATCAGTTGCCAACAACACTAAGAACACTGTGAGTTCAGGCATCACTTATAAAGGCACTGTGAGCGTGGAGGTAAGAGCCTGGTTTGTGTCACAGGGCCCCGTTGTTGCATGTGAGCGAACCTCACGATGATGGAGATCATATTTAATGGGCTTTACATGTGTTTGGAGGCCAATTAATGTAAGCCACATGTCCACGGCTCTCGGGTGTTTATTAGGGTGCTGTGCGGCAGACGCAGCACTGGATCACTCTGTCTCCTTAATTTAGTCAATGTATACAATGAGGGGGAAATTACAGAGAATTACTGTCCGTTCTCTCGACGAGCCAAAACTATTTACCCTTTCCTAGTCAGCACGATCGTGTAATCAATGTCTTTTACAGGAAATCTGATGCCTAAATATCGTTGGGATCATGGGGACAAGAAGCCCAGCAGGGCACAGTTGCCAAGGAAACTTCATGTCATTGTGTCAAAGTCATGGTTGTAAGCTCTCATAGCTATTTTCATGTGAATTGCCTAAAGATTGGTTAAGACGTGAGCTCACTTCCTGTTTGATGGTTTTGCCGCTCAATTCAAAAGGCTTCACTGCATGAATGGTTTTGGGTGGGAGGGGGGATTCAAAAACATTTGTGCAGCTTGTGCTGAAGGTCATCTGCACCCAATTTTGGTGAAGATTTGAGAAGGTTAGTAGCTGCTGAAAACTTCTTAAGGTTGTTGATTGAATCAAATACGGAGGTCAACGTAATAAGGCTGCCAAGTCACATCCACATGCGTAGAGCAACCGCCTTTGAAGTTAGGGGAAATATGGCATTTTTGCTTATTGCAGCACACCACAGTGGTCAAACACCACATGTTTTCCATAATCACAGTAAGGGGACCTAAGCCAAGATACAAACACTGGTTTCAATACATCAAGAGGTTACTACAGTATGACTTAAACATCTATGAATTTCAATCAGCTTTGCTGAACAATTTTATAAAAGCCAACAGATCATTTTTATAACACAAATCATTGTTAATTTTGGAAAATTGTAAGCAAATTGTGTGACAATAATTTAGGTATTTCAATACAAAATGATAAGGTGGTTACATCAACAAGGTTGGCACTTAAAGATGCCATTTTCAGCCTTCTGACCTCAAATGGCATCACCAGACATGATTTCTATTTTCAAAGGCAAAACATTTTTCTGATTATTTACCAAAACACATCTTTTTTGTTGCGCTTAAACATTCAATCATTTTTGCTTCTTCAAAATTGGGTACTGGCTCCAGATATTAGGCTTTGGTTTTAAATCATAAAATCACTGAGATATGACCTTTATGCCTGGCAGCCTCACTATGAACTTTGGTTGCCTGCAAAAAGGGAATGCATTCGCAAGTAAAAAAGCCAAGAAAATACTGCTGAGAGGCTTGGTTAAAAAGCTTACATTTGCAAATTTCATAAAAGACTGGCCAAAGTTTGTAGCCGGGTGAAAGAGTCAGTTTTTGATAAAATATAATATGGTGGAAAATTTAATGTAAAAGACTGATGTCATAGGGCGTGTTGAACTTGGATTCATTGGACAATTTTTAGAAAGTGGGCATTTGGTTCAAAAGTTAAGTGCATAAACGCACATCCAATTCTGACCTGTTAGTGGTGATAGGATGCTTGCGATGTAGACATTAAACTATGTGAAAAGAGTAATGGGACTGTTCCCAGTATGTGTGCCAAGCTTCAAAACATTATACCATATGGATCTGTGGGCTGCCATATGCTTCCATAGTAGAGGGGAGGAGTGGCTGATGGAGACTAAGATTGGGAGAGTGCTGAAACACCCTCACACCAAAGGCATGAAATCTTCCAATGATACCCTGGTGCTTACAGAGACAGCTTTGCAAGCAAGCCATCCCATTGAGTTAAGATGTGGAGGTAATGTGGAGGTAACCATATAATGTATAGCTGCTAGAGGAGGATCTGGAACGTGCAATGCAGGCACTTTTTAGTACTTTTTAGTTCGAGTCAGATTACTGATTGGCCCTGGCGCAGGGTGCAGAGTGAGGGATGAAGAAATGGAACAAAGCTCGCTAATGAACTTGCACATACATGCATTTCTGGTGGAAGGTTTAAGCATAAACTGTGAAACGCACTGCTCTACACAAGAGGTGGAGGGCCTGAGTGAGTGTCCAGCCATCATGTGTGGAGGGAGAGGTTGAAAGAGGACAGCGGGGTTTCATTTGGGATCCAAATACTAAAATCATGCACAAAATTTGATTAGATGGGGATGAAAATATTTAGTCTATCCAGCCTGTTTCTGTTTAAGAAAAACAATGTTTTCAACCCAAAACATGATGCCAACAGGGATCTGCATATTAAAACAGAGTCCTTGGTATGGTGCGCTGAACTTTATTTTCACAATGCACTTCTACAAGGAAATATAGAGACCTTTTTCCAGTGAACATTTATTTGAAAAGCTGTGGCTGACGTATGCTTGAATAACAAATGATCTCATCAACACACTGATAGATCTTCACAAAGGATGCCTTCAAAACTGGTTTTAATAGGGACAATAAGGCAGTTGGAACGGACCGGAGAGCGATCAGATTTCCAGCCCTTTGGCCTTGTAGAATTAGCTGTTTGGCTTGACTGTGAGAACTTACAAGCTCAAGACTTCCAAAAAAAAAGCTCCCTCAGAATTGCAACATAGCCCACACCAAAACCACCACACAGTGTGAAGTGTGAACTTCTCAGCGTTTCACGAGCTACTAAACGACCTGGCTCCAGAGGCTTTTCAACGTCATCAAAGTGCCTATCAAGTCCCTCCGAAAAAGTGTCTGGTTAATGTCTTGGCTTGACCATCAGCAATTAGGGACAGCGCAGCGGGGCCGACATAGGAATCTAGAGAGCTATTTTCTCGATAACAGAAAGTCCGCAGGCTTAGAAGGCAAGAGGGGGGTGGCTGGACGACAGACGCCGCTTTCACGGTGGCAGCGCTGGCATGCAGTGCAGCCAACGCGATTGTTCTCCGCAGAGCATGTCAGACGCTCATTTCTGAATCAAAGGCAGGATTTCCTGTCTCGAGTTCAGAGAGAGTGCAGTCCCCATATACAGCATCCTGCCTTCTCCCTCCGATGCCCTTGATGTTGTGCAACACTGTCTATTTCTCCGTTGATTTTTCTTGACTACACATAACTGGTCACACCTTTGGTATAATACTTTGCCAGTGTTTTACCTTTAAGCTACAGAGTACATAAGTCATTGGACTAAGGTACTAATACTAAGGTTTTTGATGACTTTGGTTTGTTACAAGGCACCATTTACCCAACTGTGTTAGGTCATCCATGCTATAAAATTGCTTTAAATCATCACAATGGCATGTAGAGCAGCCAGGTTATCTGTCATTCCATGGAAAGACTTTACATCCTGGACTACACAAGCCCATTCCATTATCAACAACACTATCAAGTGAGGTAGCCTGACTGTTCAGGTCTCTAAATGTTCTTAACTGATGTGGATTTTTGTTGTGTACAAAATGTTGTAGTGAATTAGCATCAGGCTGGTTAAAATATATATCAGTTCACTGTTTCTCACGCCTTGCCATTATAGTGAAGCGAGTAGGCCTAAGCCAATTAGCAAATGCCACATCACTGAGTGAGCAGGCACCTTTTTGGCTTATCATGACAGGATCTAGACGAGGACTTGCTCAAAAATGTCTGGAAATTCAGTTTGCTAAAAGTAGGCTACTAATCAAGAATCCGAGGCACAACCAATAAAGTGTAACCTCTCTCCCCGCTCTGTCAGTGTTGGTTACGTGCAAATGCTCATAAACTAGGTCACAGAGTTCAGAAATGCAATGTACTCCTCCTTTCCAAATGTTGAAGAATATGAGCTGAGGAGATTAGGCCTCTCCCAGTCCCATTATATCATTTTGGACGAGGTGCCATCCCCAGTAGAGAGGAGATGCTGTTGAACTATGGGCACTAAAGTGGAAAAGCATGGGATGGATTAAGAGGCTGCAGGAAGGTTTTTTGCCATTTCCCACTGAAGTAACGTCATAAAATGTACTCAGTGGTTATGTCATGAAAAACGGGCGTCATGAGAAGGGAACTCATTAGGCCCATATTTCTGAACATTTCCTTAGAATAGAGACATTTGGTTATGATTTATGAACTGTCTAACAATTAAAGGCTTTTGGGTGACTACATGTGCAAACATGTGTTATATATTTCATTTACAGCAGACTCTTTGATCTGCCAATTCTTGATCTAATCAGTGTTGTTTAAACTGTCCTGAAATGAAATTATTACGAAATTGCATCAGTTATGAACACCTGGATTAACTTCAATAAACAAAATTTTAACAGTCTGATTAAGACACAGGTGGAATGCAATGGCTTGTGGCGATTAAACATTTCAGGTGTCAAAGTATTGCATAGCTAATTTCTGTGAGACCCACTAAATGTAATACACATGTGGAAACAAGACCCAGGAGCACTACCAGGAGAAATTAGCTCATTTTCCTACATTCGCTAAAGTGGATTTCTACCCCCATAAACATGGTGTGGCAGTGCTAAACTGATTCAGCCAGATGATTTAACTAAATTCCAGCAAAACAAACCAAAACGAAGCAAACAAAGAAAAGAAAACAAGCAGGTCCTCTTCAAGGACCAACCGGTTCTCCCTTGTGCAGGCAACAAACAAAAAGCCTAATCTGTTTTCTGAGATGGATCGGTATGTTAGACTTGGCACGACAAGATCTGGACGGTGGCCCTTACATTCTCCCTCTGAGATCATGTGGCGTCTGGTCTTCTTTTTTCGGCGAAATTCTGGCAAAGTGCGTGCCCCCACGAGGAACAAAACAAAGGGGGTGTTAGGGCGAGATCAAGGGAGAAAGAGAGACTCGAGTCAAAAGCAGAATGAAAAGAAGTAAATCTCACTGATAGCGAACCCCCCCCCCCAATCTAACCATCCTGTCCTCCTCCCCTCCTCCCCGTCCTCATCCCCATCTCCTTCCCCATCCAATCTGAATTCAGGCCCTGCGTCTGTGCTCAAGTGCCTGACACATCTGCGGCACAGAGAGCACAAATGTGCGGCATGCAAAGTCAAACAAACAGACGACACACAGGCGGCAGTGTTTTAGGGAAGAGGTGGGATTCTGATCTCATCAGAACGGTCTGGGCTTTCGTCTTTGAACGTCCTGGCCGACTCTCACCTGCCAGGAATGACAAAGCGAGGAGCAGAATTAAGAGGGGTAAAAAAAAAAAAACACACACACACACACCCCAGAGGAGACGGCTTTGGCCAAAGCCACAAATTCCTGCACACTAGGGCTTAGAGGTGGAATCTGGCGTTGTAAATTTTCAAGTGTTGAACTGTAAAATTCCCAGACCACCCCATGCAGAAAAAGAATCCTGTGTCACATGTTCTCTATAAGGCTGTCATCCCAACCACCCACCCCCACCCTCCAACCATCTCCCAACAATCCCTCATCTCTTTCACTCTCTTAAGCTTTGGAGTTCTGTCAGACTGAAATTCTGGGCCTGCTTGACTGTCTTAAGATGCTGTGGAATTCCTTGAATGAAGATGACCACATGGAAAAAACTTGACACCACAGTGCAAAGTCACACTTCTTAGGAGAAAAACCAAACGCACCCATCTCAAACTGTCTTGCGCATCTCAAAGTCGACCAAGTTTGGAAAAGTACTGTATCTTCCTTAGACATCTGCTTCAGTACTGACTGCCTGACCAGTTAGTGTATGCTCCTAAATGAGGTGTTTAACCCCAACTGACACGGTCATCTGGACTGCTCACAGATTTTTCTAGAGTCATCCAAACTGTCTGTTTTTTTTACAGGTTGGGGATTAGAGGTCAAACAGATACTATGTGCTGATCCCCTTCTCAACCGCAGAGACAACGCATGAACGCTCCCTCATGGGAACACCACACACAAGGCTCCCATAAGCTGCAGTGGACTCCATCGCAAAGAATGATTGATGAGGAGCCTTCTCGCTCATAACCGGATAAGACAGAGGGATGACAAGTTTCGTTTGGGTTAAAACCATACATGCATTTAAAAAAAAAAAAAAAAACTGGAACTGTAGCATCCCAGCTGGAGAGGAGGAAATTTCATCCTACTAGCGTAGTTCACTTTTGCCAAGAGGTCTTATGTTACAACCCCTTATTTAAAGCAAATGCCAAGAAGAATTCAAGTCATATTTCCCTCTGAGTTGAAAATTGCCCAGTAAGAGTTCATGTCATTTACTTGTACGACACATTGAACTTACACCATACACTCGAAGTTGGCCGAGCTTAGGTTAAATAAAAAAGTAATTTAGAAGATTTATGTTTCCCCTCTATTTGGTTTAAGTCATACTATAGGACCTTAATTACACAGAGATCTAATTTGCTGCACAAAGCTGAAGTAAATGGGATTACTGACTTATGACTCAACTGTTGTACCTGTTTAAGCACAGCAAAGCTGTTTCCTAGGGCAACAAAATAAGGACATCTTCATGCTGTAGCTCTGGGCCGATAGCTTCGCTGACGTTCTACTTTTGATAGGGCTGTCTGTGGACATCAGCAGGACAAACCTGATGTCAAATAAAATGAAAGTGCCATGAAAACATAATCTGGCGTCGCTGCATTACCCAATGGCACTTTATGATTACCATAAAACAAACACTGACGAGCCGCACCAAATGTCTCACAGATGTAGCATTTTGCATGTGTGTGTGACGGTGTGTGTGTGTGTGTGTGTGTGTGTGTGTGTGTGTGTGTGTGTGTGTGTGTGTGTGTGTGTTTGGGGTAGGGTGGGGTGGGGTGGGGGGGTTGATGTACTGAGCTCAGCTCATGGCCATTCAGGCTGAGGTTCACTGCAGACCTGGGAGATGAGATAGTAGAATGTTTATGCGAAAAGGCAGGGAGGGGGAAAACACCCTTTAGTGACCATCTCTGTGAACTGTCCAACGTCAACGTCCACGTCCACATCCAGCGTCCACTCTGGGGAATTCACAGCACAGCGTAGACAAGTTGGAGCAACTCATGTGGATGAAATCATGGTGAAATCAGGTGTACCCAGTAGTCAAACTCTTGACAGAGAGTGCCAAATTCAAAATGACTTCACTCTTTATTATATTAGTCAAGGGTAAAAAAACAAACAGCAAAACTTAGACTTTGTATTTCATCACTGTCCAAGAGCTCGTTTTTATCTGGCAGGACGCAGAACAAAAATGTTCCACGTTTTAAGAGCCAAACTTGATGTATGGAAATCCCATCATTACGCATAGACCCAAACTTCATGCTAACTTTGAAATTCATAAACATGCACATGCAGGGCCCTCCACACCTCATTTGTTCCTCACACATGCATACAAAAGTCACTCTAAATGCGATAACATTTCCATTTCTCCTCCGCGTTCCACCACGGCTGGGTAAAAACCAGCCCAGTTCAGTGAGTCCAGAATCTGCCCTTGGTATTCACAACACTTCAGCGAAAGCATTGACAGCTGATAGTAAAAACTCCTCTAGTCGGTGCTTAAACACGTTATGATGGAGCACATTCTATACACCCGTTGCAGCTTTCCTTATGTTTAGCCAAAGTGATTTCCCCTCGGCCTCATTTGGTCCTGTCATGACTTCAGGGTTAAGTGCACTGAGAGAGAGCAGGCTGCAGTGTTGGGACAAAGACATAGCTGCTCAGATGACAGGCCTATTAACATAACCGCAGCGGTGATTACGACAAGTAATAAATTAATACTGCAAACTGACACTGCTTATCAACAACAACAGTCCTGTGCATTTCCTTGCCAACGAGCCAGGAGCACGTAACATAGTGGTGCTGACTGTTGCGGTCACCACATAATGGTTTCTGCTAGGCTATAGTTTTTCCAAGAGCTCTCAGGGCCAACAGCTATGCATTAATGGGTACCTCTACTCTTAGAGGTACCCATGTAACTTAAACACTCTTCATATTGCACAATCTGACAATTTGCAGTTCACATTGGACAGGTTGTTTTTTTACAAATAGGATTAGCTTAAGCGCACGATAAGGCTAAACTGCATTGGTTTCCACTGCAGTTAAAGTCTCTGACATAAGATGTGTGTTTGTACAGGCAAGCCACAGCAGGTTTAATTTTTGTGGTGTGTGTCCAAGCGACGCTGTGGCGCGTACACTGCTTTTTTTTATAACCTCCTTTGCCAGCAGACCACGAGACGAAGCCTATGTGTCACATTAATTTTCTCCCGGCTCTCCCTTTTCCGGCAAACAGAATCATACCAAGAAAAAATGAGAAAGAAAAAGAGAGGCAGGCCCTGACAAAGTCTTTGTAGCATCCCTGCTCTGTCTGCCCAATGCCTAAGAGACCTAAGTCCTAATCTCCGCATTCTCCCTATCGCTGACACACCCCTGCCCATAGAGGTTGGATGAAATCACAAAGGATGAAGTGCCACACCTTGCTTGGGACGAGCAATGATGATACGGTTGCCTTGATCCATTCCGTGTGCAGAAGACATTACTTTGGTAGTGTGTTGGTTACCTCAGAGATACCTCTTGTGCTACAGTATGTGAACATTAACCTCTCAAATTCTAGTGAGAATTCCATGGAAGCAGGCTCGAAGCGTTTTCGTGTCAAAGACTTTTGATGTTAACCCCCTCTATTTTCAAGTTGTGTGTGCGTACTGTGTATCCGCTATCCGCTAGCACAGCAAGCGCTGCACCTCCATCCCAGTTCGGGCTATGTCTTGGGAACTGTAAGCTGTGAATACTAACACAGTACACTGTCTAATGGGGGATCTGTTAGTGGATCAAATGTTGGTACAGTATGTATTCTGAGAAGATTGATTGCTTTGTAATTACTCATGTGACATATAGTTTTGAGTGATAAATTGCAGAATGTGGATATAAGGACACTAAGACAACAGAAGATAATTAAAATAACCCCCCCCCCCCCCCCTATTTTTTTTCATTGCTATTATTATTTGACTGTGCACGATGGAAAGTGTCAGTCTGTCTCCAAGTGAGTTCTCTTTTAGACTCTGGGAACTGGGTCTGGAAGGGGTGGACAGTTTTCATGACCTTGCTGAATAAATTGGCTTCACATTCCATCCCCAAAGTCAGTTTCTACATAAATAATGCACAAACTCCCAGCAGCCTTGTCTTTCAAAATTTTCTGCTCTTCGATCACAGCAAACTTCCTTTCCATTTTCTCTGACGGATGCTTGTGCAATGCATCACTGATCCCCTTTTAGCAAACAACAGAAGAGAATGATGACATTCAGGGGAAAAGAAACACGATTCTTCTCCAGCAATGACTACACTCTCCTGCACCGATCGTCCCTACTCTGCAGGTTTTTATCGTGAAAAAAACAAGCTGAGGTTTCATAGCCTTTGAGCGTATTCCCTTGGATAGCTGCAGTGATATGGTTTAATGGTAGTGAACCTTAATGGGCATGGTTTGGGGATATTGGCATGTAGAGGCTGATTGGCTGTAACGCTTAACGGCAATAAAAATCTGTCCTCCCTCAACATGAAAAAAAAAACAAAACAAATGTAACACATTTGGAAAAAAAAAAATGATCGAACACAGTTTAAGCCAGTATTGATTTTTACAAAAAAGTAAGAGAGGGTATGTTGTTAATTTAAGTCAGCTCTGCCTAGCAAATTGTTCTGCAGCGGATCTAAATGAGTCCATCTGCAAAAACTTTAGCATGTAAGGACAAGCACGTACGTAAATGTGGAGAAGAGAGGAGAGGAAAGGAGAGGGGCAGCGGTATCTCCAGTGGAGGAAACTGTGAGTGTTGTCTCTGGAATCTTCTCTTTAATGTCCACTATGTGTCCACAAATAGCAGGTGCTCAACAGATGAGTTTATGCATGGCTTTGACGAGCAGAGTACAGCACAAACTGTGGAGATGAGAGTGGTTGACAAAACCTACACTGACTTTGCTGCTGAAATAGCTCTCAAACCTACACCCTAGGGTGAAACTGAAGTAACCTACTGTACCAAATTAAAATATACGCACAGTAGCCATAAAAGCCTAATCTACTCCGGTAACAAATGCAGTACAGCTGCGGCAGCATTGACATATATACGCGAAACAGACTTGGAGATACAAACAGCTTGAAAACAGATACGCTAATAAGAGCCACAGAAAATGTATTTAGAGCAAATAAATAATTCACCGCGAGGCTGGCTTTGTGTCTAAGCCAGCAGCCGACCTTTGCATGCTTTCCAATTGAAGCTAAACAACCCTGCGAGTTTCGTCCAAGAAACAACACTGGAACACTGGAAACTCACTGCCTCAGAGAGGATAATGCCATTTTCTCTGACTCTCTGAAGATCTGCTCTTATTCTGTGAGTTTCTACTGCTGTTCTAAAAAATAACAAAAAACAAAACAAAAAACAAAATAAACAACAACAACAAAACACCACAATCTTCAACAAAAAAATATGAGGGACCTGGCTGAGGGACCCAGGTATGCTACAGCTCGAGACTGCCAAAGCCATTAACTCAACAACCGTCTGTACGCTCAAAGCGGCAGTTCTGCCCATTGGGAGTTTATTATGGGTTATTCTGTGTGATGAAACTGACGGGAGAAGGGGGCCAGCTGTACACTCATTGATGCAATGTGTGCAAGAGCCATGCGCCTGAAACTATGAAGTCACTCTCCAGCTCGTTTGAGAACAGCTCGGGGTAGGGAGATTCAAACTAAGGGTTATTGACAACTCAACATGTGTCACGCAACAGCAGTGCAGTTTAAAAACAAGCCTGCTGCATAATCACAGAGTTTCTGGGTCTACAGTAAAAGTACTACTTGGGGTAAAATAACCCTTAAACTAGCTTAAATCCATTACGTTTGAGCCATGCCTTTCAGACAAATGCTTTAGGATGCATGGGGGAGACTGAGTGGTTAAAAGGGGTCTTAATTCCTTCTATCAAGATCTCCAGTAATTGCCTGGCATCTGGGCTACCTCTACATAAAACACTTGCAAGACCTGTGTGCATTTACCAGTAATGCATGATTGCACCACACATCCTGTTAAACCCTGCACACAGCATGTTGTTCTGCCTTGTACTCACACTTCTCTGTGGTAATCTAATAGGCTATGATTTGAAGCTCATCAGAAAAGAAAAAAAAAACTTGTTAAGATTAAGCTATGCTTGTGATAAATACTGTATTTATAATACTATTGCTGTTGCCAAGTGATGCAATTGTTTTGATGATGGTATGATGGTCCTGTGCACTGTGTGTTAAGAAAGACCTCTATACTTAAGCACATTCCATGATGTACAATAAACCTTTCAAAGTGTACTTCTCTACATGGTCTGTTTTCTTACTCTACCGTCTGTCTAACCTGCAAAAACAGGTGAAAGAAATACATTACCATCAGTGAAAGCAGTACTGATAATGGAGTGCCTAGCACTGGAATGAGCAAAATAAAAGAAATGTACTGCAAAGTTGGTGAAAAGCTGGCTTTAAAAGCCTTAAGAGAGCTGCACCTGTTGCCAGTGTATGCGCAGTGGTCGTAGGGTGAGCCATAAACCCAAAAATCGTACACCTACCTCCTTGAAGCGAAGGCTGAAGCAGAGCGAGGAGGAGGAATCCGAGAAGGAGTGATAGAACCTTCCTGTTAGCCATCTCACTCCAAAATGCCCCAGCCTTGTCCAAATCAGCTGGCTTTATCCTCCACAAGCTAATTACCACTTCATAAAGTGCTCGAAAAAATGAAAAAAATAAAAATGAGCAAAAGATACTGGACACGACGTAATTAAGAAAGGGCAAAGACTTTCAGTTCAATGGATCATTTCAGTTTTTTCTCTCCAATGTCTGGTGTTGCTGTTTTTATTCTGGACACTCCTGCCAACAATGCAGGCTGCTGCCAGAGAGAGAGAGCGAGGGAGAGAGAGAGAGCGAAGAAGGGAGAGAGAGAGTTAGGGAGAGAGAGAGAGAAAGACAGAGAGAGTCAGAAAGAGAGAGAGAGAGGGAGAAAGAGACCGCTCTCTTTCCCACCCACTTGTCTGAAATGAATTTTGCTGTCTGCCAAACATTTGCATGGATTTTAAGAGGACTTATCTTTCAAGGCAAAAGAGGGGTGCAGAAACTAAACGCACGTTTCATTTTTTTTCCCACCCTTATCCTCAGAGGACGGCTTTGCTTGGGATGCAAAGCCTCTCTCTGGGAATAGGGCACAGTGTATGGACAAGAGCCACTTAGGTGAAATATTATATTCTTTAGCGAGCTGCTGACAAACATACGGGGGAGAAGCATCAGCATACAAGACTAACAGACCTGCTGTGAAGGGGGCTGGAAATAGTGCAGCCTACTTTGGACAGCGAGAGAGGGAAAGAGGGAGAGAAGGAGAGAGGGAGAGAGCTACGGGCACAAACAGAGAAAGATAGAGAGGACAGATAGAGGCAAGAGAGGGAGAGAGGGGGTGGGGGAGTAGGAGAAACAGATACACAGATAGAGAAAAGAGAAAGAGTTAGAGAGAGGGACAGAGACAGAGGGATAGATAGTTTTGAGGAGACAGGACAAACCGACACATACTTAGACGAGAGAGAGGGGGAGAGAATTCAGAGAGAGAGTTGAAGAGACGTAGCAGAAACAGAATCATATAGAGGGAAAAGAGAGAGGGACAGGAAGCGAGAGAGAAAGCAGGAAAAGAAGAAAGTTGAAGATCTACTGTAGGTAGAATAAGAAGGACACACAAATAGAGAATATAGAGAGAAGGACAGGAGAGAGAAGGGGAGGGATTCGAAGTTGAAAGAGAGCGAGAGAGAGTGAGAGGGAGAGGAAATCTCTGGTAGGGCAGTGAGAAACCCTCTCCGGGAAGAGGGCTGTGTGACAGAGGTTTGTCTGTTAGTGCTTCTCTCTCCGAGGGCTTGTGTCCAACAGCTGGCAGGCAGCAGAGCATACAAAAGGCAGGCACACTCCAAGAGGCTACTCCATGCAAGTCACCAATCAGATATGAGCAGTGCGTTCTTTTTCCTGTGCTTTACGGTCATAACATGCATCAT
Organism: Coilia nasus; assembly: GCA_027475355.1. Classification (NCBI taxonomy): domain Eukaryota; kingdom Metazoa; phylum Chordata; class Actinopteri; order Clupeiformes; family Engraulidae; genus Coilia; species Coilia nasus. The sequence continues at coordinate 12,946,325 of CM050215.1, read as the reverse complement.
AGAAGGATGAAGGAAGGAAACTTGCCGGACTCCTTGGACATTTCAGTCCTGTTCCAGAAGTTCTGAACCCAGAAGTGACCCACAGGCTACATCTGTGCACATGCCCAGTGTCTCTACAGAAGTGGGCCTCAGTGGGAAGCTCCCAACCCCCCCCCCCCACACACACACACATACACACACACTCACACACACACTCACACACACACACACACCCACACACACACACACACTCACACTCACACTCTCACACACACACACAAACACACACACACACACACACACACACACACACACACACACACACACACACACACACACACACACACACACTCACACACACACTCACACACACACACACACACATACACACCAGAGAGTTCACATAACCCATCAGGTCAGTGGGATTGCCAAAGATGGCCTCTCTCATGGCCAGGACTTTTCCTTTTCTACGTGATTTGTCAGGGTCAGCATCGGCATATTGTAAAGGCATTAACAGATAAGCCAAAGGCACTTTTACAGCAGTATGTTATTTTTCTGCACCTTATCAACACACATTCTATGGCACAGGAACCTACGCCTAGCTTACAGCCCTGCACACACACACACACACATCATTTGTAGAAACGTTTTTCCATATGGCCCACAATGCAGTTATATTCCAAGTGGTGTGTACGCACCACTTGCTTACGTTTGCTGGCCCATGCAGTTACCGTACTTTATAGGTATACAGTAGAGACTGATCCCCTGAAGTTTTTATCGGCCTTGGACTTATACTCATGTGAATTTGGTGTAAAAAATGTTGTAATACTGCAAAGCTCAATACAGTGCAACACAGTAATTGCTAGATGTCGGTATCCTTACATATTGAATCACTATACTACATCTACTATACTATTTCACTGTACAGTTATCACTCAGTAACTGCACTAATCATGGTGTTTATTCTGTAACGAGGTCCATGTTATTTAAAGCTTGAAGTGTTTTTGTTTCCACCACGTGTTCTTGGAATAAAAACACTTTAAACACTTAATCTTTTTTCATGGGAGTTTGGTTCCCCAATGAACCTTAAGTTGTATTACATTCCAAACAGTTTGCAGACATGACTAGCATCATCCAGTGACAATGAGCCTTGTGTGATTTGTGTTTGTGGTGTGTACGTGTGAAAATGAGAGAGAGATAGAGAGAGAGAGGGAGAGAGACAGAGAGGGAGAGCGAGACAGAGGGAGGGAGAGAGACAGAGAGTGGGTGTGTGTCAAAAGGATGCTTGGCTCTAACCATGACCAACACGATTATTCATCTGGATGTGACACTAACAGATGAGCTGTTGGTCACATGCAAATAGACAAGTTGTCCAAGAAACACATGAGGGGTTTATACTGGTGACATCCCTCATTAACATTAGAATTTCCTCATGCTGACAGCATTCCAGTTTGCCTTGGTCTAGGCCGCTCTCTGCCATAGCAGGGGGGCGTCTAGAACTTTCCAGATGATTTCAGTCATGCTGCCCCAGCAGGTTCATAAGGCGCACAGTATCAGTGTATCAAGTTTAGTATCATACAGGTTTGACACACTACAGGGATCCTGTGTACTGTTAGGGGTCAAAAGATAGGGCACTGCCATTTCCCCTCAATGGAAAGTTTTGGTTTTTTTTTTTTCGGAAAAAAATTGGTTGTACTGTATTTTGTGCCCAGCAACTGACCAGAGGAGAAAACCAGACTGGAAATAATATTTTGCTATTCATAAAGAAAACACATCTTGAATTAAGTGAAATATAATGTTAAAAATAGTATATTGCTATCCATGTGGTGGTATGCAGTACGCTTTGCCTAGTATACTTAACAAAAGAAAAGGTTTTAGGGAGTCTCAGGTGTGTTAACAAGTAAGCAATTTTTAGACCAATTTCTATTTTAACACTTGTGGTTTACAGGGGATGTTTTTAGCCTGAACAATTTCTTGCAGCGACCTGATGGAATTACCCCTTGTTTAAGATTACCATTTACAAACCACTTGTTTGACATATTTACATATTTGAACTTTATCCTGAGCCTAAGCCTTCTTTCTTCTCTTTGGATTCACATGACCATGTCTGGCAATAGTATTATGTGTTACTTAGAGTAGAGGATAGACTCCACCACAAATGTACAGTACTGTACATGTGCATGTAGCTATGGTTCACTAAAGGCAGGGACAAGGCATAATCATATGGAATACGCCCCTTTTTGGTATGCATCCCTAAATGGCTGAGTGGCTTGTCAATCATAAAGTACCGCCTTCATGTGTACTGTAATCCTCACAAACATGAAGCATATTGAAGTGGACGTTGAGCCAAAGGAAAACCACGGTTATAAACATAAGTCAACCGCACCCCATTAGGCACTACTGTGGATTTGTATGAGTGGCAACTCAGTTTATAATTAGACCCAGAGTGACCCAGCACATGCGCTCCAAGTAAGAAGTGCACCACAGAGAGGCCGACGGCACAGAATGGCGTTACAGACACTTGTCATGTCCAAACTACAGAAGTTGGCGCCTAGCTTACAGCCCTGCACACTCACAGACACATCATTTGCAGATATTTCTTTCCATATGACCCACAATGCTGTTATATTCTAAATGAAGTGTGTGCACAACCCTAAGGAACTGTATTTGCTGGCCCATATGTGAGACATATTCCTCCAACAGTCCAGTGTAATAGACTGTACTAACATAAAGCATGACACAAGGCCTGTGCTTCAAATATGCAAACAGCTGCTCAGTCTTGCAAATGGAGAGTGTGTGGAGATTAGTATGATGACACCGAGCCCTGCACTGAGCAACAAGTCTGTTCCTCTAAAGCCTTCACTTTTTCTCTGAATAGATTCCTTCAGGGCAATTTTCTGCAGAGGACAATGAGAGATCCTGGAATGCTCAGATAATTGTAGTGGAACAAGAATTACACAGACACTCGGAGAAAATTGGGTCAATCACTTTGCAAACCATTACAGGAACTGCAAACAAATGGCACTAACTGACAGCACATCTCAGTCACAGACATTTAGCTCTGTATCTGTAAACTCATGTCGTCCCCGTCACCTATATCTAACCCCAAACCAATCCCAGCATCTGGAACAGATATGATGTGTGTCAGTCATGTAGGAGGACTGAGTGAAAAATGAAATCAAACCAAAACTGGCAAACTCATGAAGGCTTAAGTGTAACAAAGTGAGCAGTTCTTGGCCCTCAAGCACCTGTACGAAAGTGGAAACCAGGGATCCCATGGCTAGACAGGTCCACCCAATATGGCATGTGGAAACATGTGGCTGCTAAATACACTTTGGCTGTGAAGGTAGAACACCTTCACTCAAAGGCGTCTTGTAACAGCGTCAAAATCCATCAACAGAACAGGTAGACAGGTCTTGGACTACGAGTCGAACACGGTTTTGTGCACACTCCACAAGTGTAGTCAATTGCAGAACAATGTTGACAGTACTCTTGAAACTGTAAAAAAAACAACTGACAGGGGTAAACCTTTCTTTTAGCAAACACTCCTGTTTAGAGGCCCAAGCCTCCAAAGCCTAGTTGCTGCAGACTGGATGGATGCCGGGTCATTGCTCCTGCCTGAGATAGCAGGTCAGACACACTGATGTGAAGACACTGTTGCACTCTTTTTCACAAATCACTCACTGCACTCCCTTTGCAAAGGGCCTCATAACTTTAAAGCAATGAGTCTGTTTTCTAAACTCATGTCTGACAGAACCTAAAAGCAAATAACATTTCAATATGCCGAGGTCCCACCGCAGGGAGAGTACTCTGCAACACAATCAGAGGTCTGTTGCAGCTGTCTTAGAGCTGGGATTACACTTCTTTCAGTCTTCATTTGTGCTCTATTCTCCTGTGTAGTAACAAACTACAGTATCACAGCTGCAGCCGGTAGCTCGTGTAGCTTTTGACACAGGTTGACAGGTATATAGTGCAACTAGGGAAAAACTGTATTGAAGCAACAGTAAATGACAGCCTGTCGTTTATCTAACAAGTGGGCCTTTACTGTCCTCGAGTCGAAAGTCAAACACAGACCCAGAGAGTTTGACAGCTGGCTAGGGAATAGAGAGTGCTCACTCGAGCTCTGTCTCAGATCAAGCTGTTACAGGTAGGACAACCTTTTGGCACTCCAGTAAGTGTGTCGGAGTGTCTGACTAACCGGTCATCTAAATTAGACAAATGTGCAAATGCCCTGCTGCCCTTGAGGAAAAATTCTCTATTCTATTGCAACAATGCAACATTCTATGCAACAATGATTCTATGCAACAATGAAGTAGCATGGCTTATGCTTGAAAGTAAATCTCTGGAACTTATTGAGAACATTAATCATGCATTTCAAATTATCTGTTTGTACGTAACCATTTCAAACGGGAGCTTTTTTATACATTTATTGAAATCACTAGCACTATCCTGGAGGTCTGCAGGACGTCTTTCAGATGGATACCACAGTGAAAGAAGGTGAGAGGACGAGAGTGTAGAAATTTTTTAATATATACAGAAGTGGTGCTCTGTGACAGTAAGTACGCTCAGCCAATCAGGTCTTGATTTTAAAAGGCTTTCAGAAATTCGTGCCTTTAAATACCACACCCTATAGAGTCCTTTGGAAGACAACATGAAAAAATCACAAAAAAGCTTATTTTACTTGAACCGTATTTCGTTATATTCATTTCACATTTGCTGTAGCAGAAACAGCAATTCTGGCACAGCTGATTGAGTGGGATTACCCCCTTTTCTTGGCTTACCATCAATTCAAAATGAGATGTATCTAGTGTGGCAAAAGAGGATGTATTTCTATATGATGGGACCAGAGGCAGGGGGAAAGCTGCAGGATAGAACAGGACCTGGCAGATAGTGTGTGGAACAGATGCTACTGTGAATTAAAGTACCTGTTTTTTCCTTTAAGGCTTCTGGAGTCCGTCTCTGTTCCGTCTAGGCACTGATTTTCCACTTAGGACCCTGAAAGATGCTGGACGCACAGTACAAAATTATAAACACATGATGGAAAAGAGCTTTAAAAAATAATAACTGTCATAATATGATTATGGTGTTGTGATGCTGGTGTTGAACGGTGCTTTTTTACTTTTACTAAGAATGATTCAGGTCAGTGATATCCAGTCAAGGTGTTTTTTGTAAGCAAATAACTGCATTTTTGTTTTTTTGAAAAGCTCTGATTCAATCGGAACAGTGTACAATCAACATCCTACGAGATATCAGATATCCTAACTGGGAATGATGTCATTTGGGCGGCAGTTGTTTGCAATGATTTTTTTACTACTGTGTAAACTGAAATATTTTCAACAATTTAACATTAAGCAAACACACTAATTCTCAGTCTGAGCCATTCGTTATGGTACCCGCCCCAATAAATCACTAACTAATTTCTGACCTCATGCCGTATCCTGTTAGAATGTATTCTCTCAACGTTGAATTTAAAGCCGGCAGTTAAGTCGGTGTAATAAGCTGTGTTTGGAAAGAGGTTGCATTTTGAGTAAATCAAGTGTGTTTTTCTCTGTTCTCCTGGGTTCGAGACTCTCATTTAGGTCATGTCTGGGGCTTGCTGGCCCTCCGGAATTCTTGTTTTTGCCAGCGGACTAAGGTTCTTGCTTGTGAGGGAATGGGAGTGGAGTATTTGCTAATGGCACAGGGAAAATCTTGTGTGAGAAAAATTGTTTGAACATTTATCTTTAGATTGGCTTTCCTCGGGATATGAATTCAGACAATCAATGGGCCAAGTCTTGAATATTTTATAATCACAAACAAATGTGATAAATGATCTTACAAATGATTTCTGCAATATGCAAAATATGTCAACTTTAAAGCCTGAAAATCATCTTGCAATGCTATGGGCCAACACCATTAAAATATAAAGTCCTACAGTGTTTTCTAATAGGATTTCAATGAAGGACAGCGCACAAAGACTGTATGTTTTAAACAAGAGCTGTGCCACATGCCCTCCGTGCCTCTCCAAAGAAAAATAGTTTGCTTGGTCTCGCAATGGTTTAGCTTGGCTCATCCCTGATGAGGTATCTCTGTGTATGATGGAGTCATTCCTTCTTATGAATATGATACTTATCGCAGGTCCAAACTATTATGATAGAAACCGTCAAGTCCAATCTTTGATCTCTTTACTCGCCTTCCAAAAGTGGAACCGAACATGACATAGAGTGTGGAGAGAGGATGATAGATTATCCAGACAGTCCCCTGTGGTAACATTTTTGGCTCGTCAAGCTGATTTGGACCAACAGATAAAGCTGAATCATTTTTAAATGTCTGCAGTGTGGCTGTTAGGGCCCAGTTTGGTATGGCTACAGGTTGTCACAGATCTAGAGTGATGGGATGTGGTTGGAAAATGCAGGAAAGATGGAATTTGTTGATGTGAAGCTGAATAATATATCTGTCTTTTCTGCAGTTGGAGTTTCAGATTCAAAAACATCCAAAATCTTCCAATCTGATGAAAGTCACACCAGATCAATAAACCTAGGATAACACACTCACTCAACAGGTCATCAACTGTCATTAACAGGCGTTCAGGTAGTGGTATTTTAGGAAATTCACAACCAACTGACAAATTGTGGTTGTAAGACTATTGTCACTCAATCCTTAGACATAAATAAAATAAAAAGTAGAGTATCAACCAAGATGGAGAACCAAACAATTAGCCAAATGTTGACATTACTGTATATTTACAGTAAGACTAACTTCTAACACAAACCTACTGGCAGACAAGCAAAGCTCTTCATATTTCAGAATACACTAAAATTTTTGTGATGCTATCTGCGGCACACTGTATGTTTCTAGAATTCTCTTTTATCAGACAGACTGATCAACTTGGCTGTGCAGCTTCAAATACAGTCATCTATCTTCTTACAGGCTCCTCCATTATGTCTTTTTTTGGCTATAAACACGGAGAACAAACAGCAGGGCTGCATTGTTTGAATGTAATGTCAAGCTGAGGTAAGAGTCACAAATTTTGATGGATAACAGCATAGTACTAGAGCAACTGCTTTGGGGTTGTGTGACTCCACAAAGCAAGAGGTTCCTTCTATTTCTCTGGGTGTCTTTTTCTCACTAGTTCTCCTAATTACCAAGGCAAAGGAATGTCATGGACTGAAAATTGTTTTTGATCAGTCAAAGAATTAACAGATATTTAGGTCAGTTGCCTCATACTATGACTAAGGAGCAAAAAAAAAAAACAAAACAAAAGAACAGATGTTGTAAAGTCCTTGCTTGTATTTCAAGAACTCAAGGAAATGATCCTTGAATGCTCTGGCTGCTCACAATTCTCTGACCCTTTGTTTATCTAATGTTAGCATCTTTGTTGCGAGGTCGTTGCACAGCTCTGATCAGATAGTCATCTAATCAGGCCGGAGCTGGAAAACTCTTTTGTTTAATTCATATTCCCAATTGTTTTGCATTTCCTTTCCATCTCCTGTGTAGAAGGAGGCCTAACACCTATTCAGTAAACAAATTCTATTGACCTAAGCAGTGAGTGTGATATGTGAGGACACGTTTTTGGACCTGGTTTACTCTCCTGACAGTTGCATATATTTTACAAACTTCCCTTATCGTCAGTTTATTAAATCAAAATGCAGCAACTAAAATACCACTTTGACCTGACAGACAGCTTTGCCGGAACAGGACAGCTTGAGGCAAAGGACTGCTAGGACAAATCGATCAATCTGTGTTTATGAAAACACACATGGCAAAATAGTGTATGCAAACAAGACCCAAATATGACATGGCCTTAGGGGAAGAACTTGGAGAGCGCACTGCCATGTTCTCAGAGACTAAACCTCTCCACTGAATAGATCATCTTTACTGGGCTGCTTCCAACCACCCCCACCCCCACCCCCACCGCCCCAGGCCTTTCGTGAAAACTTGATTCTCGTTCTGTGCTGCTGTTGCTGCTGCTGCAGTCTTGGAGACAGCTTGAGCAAGGGCTTCATCTTGCCATACAGATGATGGCAAAAAATGTTCACACACAGAGTCCCACTGTCACTGCAAAGGCAGTCCCGCTGGCTGGCCTCCTGGGTGCACCACAGAGAAGAGAGAGAGCGCCGAACAGATGTGGTTGATCACTAAGTGACGTGACTCTGGGCGATTTGAAATCTGGAGGATGGTCGAGAGTCCGAGCTGTGGTGCTGGATGGAAAGCCAGGCCCGTGGTGGAAGTCTCAGCAGACAATGGTTCGATTGGCTTCACTCTGGTGGAGTGCATGGGAGCTGTAATCACAAACACATGCAAAAATCACCCAGAGAGGTCGTGGCAGTCCCAGTTCTAGTATTTTTCCCCCTGCTCTCTCTCTCTCTCTTTTTCTTGTAAGGACCTGGCAGGAATTGTACACATTGCGCAACTGGCTCGACATATCAAAAACCCATCAATGCGTCAGTGTTTAAATATTGTATGATGCTGGCGGGAACATGAAATGGTCGCGGAACTTGTGATTTTTAGTGTGTAATGGTTTTGTGGTAAAACATGCCAGTCTGTGGAACATTTTATGCACACTGCAGTATTCTTCTCATCTTCATGTGCCTGTGCATAATATGTGTTTCAATAATGGTAAAAATCACTTTTTTTAAATGTCAGTAATGAAAAACGATCTGAATCTGTGACAGAGAGCTATTTTGATTTTGAACTAGTCTTTAGAGGTGTAACGATGATGGAAACATTAAGGCTTTACAACCGTAACACCTGCCAAGCAGTGCACAGGTGGTTGACACAGGCCTCTTATACCATGCCAGTTCATGTTCTTTGTGATTTAAAAAGTAAACTAGCATATCTAATTATTCTTTTTATTTGTTGCTTCTGCACGCCAGTGGAAAGCAGAGGTGGTTTTCATGAACCTGACAAGAAAACTTGGTCTTAGCAAAAGCTCACATACAGTACTGTACGACAACAGTTGACTTTGTTGTCAGACCAACCCTGAAGATGGATTGTCAATACATATTTTTGACTGCACTTAATCCACACTGGATTACTTTATCAATACTCAAACAATTATCAATTCCCTTGAAAATGCTTTTGTTATATAGCACTCTTACACTGGCGCAGAGCAGCACTGACATCAGAGCCGTAATGACAATATTAAAATGTTTAAGGAATGCACTGGGATTTATCTGCGGGTTTCTGAGGGCTCTTCAAATGCACAATGCATGTCAAGCTAATAAAAAAGAGAATAAGCAGGTTCTTTTGGCAGGAGTTGCATTGTTTTTATATAATTATTTACGTTCAGTCTGTACAGCCAACACATTGAGTGTGCATATAAAATGCAAAAAAAAAAAAAAAAAAAAATGAAGTGAACACAGTAACTGAATCAAATACAAAAACAAACATAAATTTAACCATAAAATATTACGAAGGCCTCTCAGCAAGTAACTGTTTTAGGGCTGAAAAAATAACAAACACACAATTGAATAAAAAAAAAAAATCGCCAGAGACAAAGACATTGCGGGCTACATTATTCATGGTGGACTTGACGCAAATAAGGTCATGCAGTGTATAAAATGGGCCAACTCCTTTTTTTGGGGCATAAATCTAGTGCCTGTGCATGATTGTCAGTTACAGGAGCTGTTTTTCTAAGCCATAGGGGGAAACATAAAGACAAACTGATAGCCCACTTAAAGATAAGCTTGCACGGTCGTTCTCAGATTTTGGCATGCTGACCCAGGGTTGGGTCCCGCTTAACAGGAGACACTTGCCAGCAAGCTGCCTCTCGCGAACAATCAAGAGGAACAGCCGTTTCCACCTTGGGCACCAATTAAGCACTGCTTCTTGATTTCTGGGCTTACTGTTGCAATCATTTTCTTTCCTGGCCCAGAAAGTAAGGCACCGTGTCGGTGCATGTGAAAGGAAGTTTACAGTAGGCTACAATGCTTTGTCAGAGTTAATGGAAAACCTGAAATCGTTAAACCGGAAAGTGTTTCCTTCACTTCACCTGTCGCTACCACAGGAAGGTTTCACAGGGAAAAGAAAAGGGAACATTTTTTTAAAGACCTCTTTATGTATTGATACTCTGTGTGCATTTCTGATGTAATGGTATGGTTTGCTGTTACAAGCGTATGCTATAAAAGGGAACATTAATCTTTGTGATGTCAGTCAGTGGGCTGAAGGCTTTTGGGCCATTAAGACATCAATTTGCTGAATCCCTGGACAGCATTCGGTAATGGTAAAATTTTGAATGCTGTTGGTGGCGTCATGAGAAAATAGTCAGACGGTGGGGTATTTTTTGGACTGATTAAAAGTATTCTTCAAAAAATGGAAACGGATACTTTTGAGGATCAACCTCTGTTTTATCCTGGCTGTAACTGACTATACATTCTCTGAGATCAATGTCAAGAAAAGGTCAGGGGTTTCTCAAGGCTTTCAGGGTCTGTGCCAGTCAACGATCACTCCAACTGTACCGACCAATGCCAGCATTGTGCTGCATGTCAATCTTGCAGTGCATTATCCTGTACCATGACTGGCGCGACAATGATACAAAGACAGAGATTAATCAAGCCAGTGTTATTATATTTGGCTTTAAGGAACAAAATCGTTTGGTGTCCCAAAAAAACATTGCAGACATGAACTGATGAGGAAAAAGGAGGCTGTTAAAAACAAGGTACACTGCCCATATGTTGCGCGTTGCATGTTTTATAACAGTGGAGAACATTTAGGATAATCAACACTCTCTGTAGTATTACACCACATAACAAAAAAAATGCTATGGTGTAACAAAACATCTAACTCATACTGGGAGTGCTGTTCAAGGTTACATTAAGTCCAGTCTCCACAAGCCTAATACTGTGTTGATGTGAAATTCTTCAAGCGATAGCAAATTTCAGAGTTCATGAGTCAAGGAAGGAAACCACAGAGCCATTATACGATAAGAATCTCGTCAAACAAAACAGGGTGTGAACAAGGCTTTGTTTTACATTAACAGCAAATTTCATGGTGAAACTATGTGTTGGCTTACCTCTCTGAAGAAGTCCTAAGAAAATGTTCCACTTTCTAGCACAATAAAAAATGTACATTTTACAGCATCAAGATGTCAATTCTCAGCAAGTTGTGCTTTTTGGATTAGAAATACATAATTTACAATAACTCTGCATGGACGATGCGTTACTCATTCTGACTGCATATTTTACACACAGACTTAAGCATGAAATGGCTTTAATATATGCAGGGCATATACAACAGCCACAGTCATCCAAGAATATTATACAGATCATTTTTGCCTAAAATTTTTTGATTTTACCTGCTGCAAAAACAAATACTGTAGCATATTTAGAATTCTTTCATCTTTGGGATCTTCCTCAAGAGATAATTTGGGACTGATGATTTGAGGATTCCAGACCCATCACCTGTGAAACTGCATACGTGTCACTGGACAGTCTAGAGGTTCACGTCTGTGGCTGATTTTTTAAACAAGTCAGATCAAAAAAATTCTCTAGTAACAAACTCACACATTTGGGTGACTTTGCCAATGGTTCCGTCATACTAATAGACTCCAACTGGGTGCGAGTAGGTGACAGCTCTGGAAGGGCTTCTGACGAAAGACATACAGACCACTCACACAGTGAGTCTCACCATTACACCATTTAACAAGGGAGATCTTTCCTGGGCTTCGTGACATCAATATGGCGTGCGATTGGATGAATGTTAACAGCTCTGGGTGCTGACCACACTATTCCATTAACATTCAGGATCAATAAACGTCTGAGGAAAAAAAAATCTATCTCCGTACCACGTAGGCAGAGCTATCCAGCCAGGCATTGTAAAAACCAGGCATTTGGCCTAAATCTCTCAGTTATCATGGAGGCCAACTAACACTACACAGGAAGTACTGCCTCCTAAATATTTTTATTAGGCGGCATGTTCCAATTGGAGTTTATGTCAAGACTTGGACAACGAAGAAGAAAGGGAAACAAACTAAATTATGTCTGTTTATGCAATGTGCTATCAAAATGTATAAACCTCTCAAGTTCCTGCAACTCACTCAAGCTAAACTTGAGATACTAAAATTCAATAGTTTGCTATGAAAAGAAAAAAGAAGACAAAAAGTATGATTCGAAAACGTCATTGGCCAGTGAATTATGGCTAACACTGCATTAATGTTTTACGTACATCATGACTGGCAAAAGGCAGGTTTTTAAAGGTACTGTAAGTTGGACTAAGGAACCTCTGCGGTAGTGACTCCTGCTGGTAAACTGAGGCACCAGAGCAAGTGGCACATGAGTGTGGCTGTATAATGTTAAAGACTGCATTGCTGGAAAAGGAGCTACAAATTACACTGTGGCTGTACAAGTCATCTATGTGTCTGCTGCTGCTCCCCTCAACCAGCAGAAGTGTGGATGATGATGTGTAATCAACCACCACCACATAACTAAATCTCTAAAAAAAACAATCCCAGATGAATGCCATTTTTCACTTTCCAAGCTCCACATTCACACATTTGTAAGCTGTGATTAAAAAGACATTTTCCACAGTACTTCAGCATCGCCTGTCACACAAAATCTCTTTGAGAAGCAGACTTCGCAGAGTGTTGGACTGCTCCACAGAACATGTGCTGGTCTGAGCCTGCCACGACACAGGTTGATTCGGCCCTTTGTTGATGACGTGCTGTTGAAATGCTCATCCTGTTCAACACCAGTGGACCTGCGGGAAACAGTCAGTCTTGCCTAAAATGACTGAGAACACAAATCCGTATGACAAGCTGGTGTTTTTGATCCAAGACGTATAAACACTCTTTTAAATGTCAATGAAGGCACTGCAAGGCAGCTGTTGGGGTGGTGTGGAGTCTGACCACACAGAAAAAAAGAGCTGATTTTAATGCAGAAAGACTCTCATTGGAAGAAATTGTGTTTATTTGGTTTTTATTTTTTTATTGAGAGAAATATGTCTCAATAGAAAAAAAAAATCTAACTTATGATGCAATTCCTGTGGAAATATTCCCTGAATATGTTTTATGTATGAACTTCCATTAATATTCCTCGAAAATGCTGTGGATGTATCCCACCAGCTGCCAGGGTAGGGTTCATTAACAGTCTCCAAAATATGGTTAATAGGGCTTGTGTAACCTCTTGTGTTTGATTCACAGTTCAAAGAGGCTAAAAAAGTTTGGTCACTTGTTTGAAGTAGCACAAGCCAGAATCAACAGAACAAAAAAAAAAAAACAAAAACAAAAAAATCAGACCATGAGTCTGTGAGAGCGCAGAGAGGAACCGGTGTAGCAGAGAGAGGAAGTACATTAATGTCAGTCTCGTAAAAGCTTTCGTTGACACCACGACGGCTCTCCTCTGTATTCCATAATGTCGAGTCTGTCGGAATTACTGTGCAGGACTTCCCGGAGTGGCCTCCTTGTGTGTGTGTGTGTGTGTGTGTGTGTGTGTGCCCACCCCGGCTCATGCCCTTCCGCACTGTCTGCACCTCCGTGGGGGAGTGAATTCCCTGGGCAGTTGCTAAAAGTCACACGCCAGGTCGGATGTTTGCTTAGACTGAGATCGCATGAGATAAAACGCCTGCCCTGACTGGGCAGCTTTCTTGCATATCCCTTCTCGACTTGTTTCTCTCTTTGAAATGGAGAAAGCTGGTGTAATTCACATTCCCCCGAGTCCTTATCAACATAAAGGCTCATTTTCAGTATACAAAAAAATTCCACAGACACAATTGATGACCCCTGGCTGAGTTTGGCCGCGGGTGCCATTGTGCTCGGGCAGTATTCCCACACTTTTCAAACACTGTCAGGGAGATGTTGGTTTGCAGAATTTGAATTTATTAGCCACAGCAAAGGGATGCAAAGTCCTTTGTTCCTACTTAAAAACCTCAGGGTTTTTAGGTTTTTCGATTTCACAGACACTACTGAACTGTGGCTTAACCATTATTCAAGTTCCAGTGCAGTGACTCCACAATGTCAGAATTAACTAACTTACGCTTTGAGTTTAAACAGAGCGGTCTTAATACATGCAGAAAATGCACCAGTCTCTAATGTCATGTCTGCACCCAAAACCACAGAACCAGCATGAATTAAAAATAAGAGGTTTCATAGCAGTCCTGCACCTGCAGTGCAACTTGTGTGCAAAAGGCCTTGGCATTCCCTTGACCCAGGTTACATATTAGGATTATACATGAGCTCAGCTTCTAAAATCCCAAATAATTGGAAATATCAACATTTCAGTATGTTTGGTTATAAGGTGAGGCCTCAGTCTATTGACAGCAAACTTGGCAACAGAAAACAACTCTCTTAGCCAGCATAGATGAGCCAAGCACATAGGTGGAAGACCCAAGTAGCCATTCATTAGGTTGGCTACAGGTTTCCATCAGTTTACTATGCCAGTAGTTACCCACTGTGTCACAATTTCAATTTAAGCACAATGAACTAGTGGTGTACACTAGTTAGCAACCGACTAGTATTTTGTCAACCCACAAAGAAGCAATATTTACTGATGATGCACATCCATTAGTAGAATATTTGTTGTCTGACATGTCAAGAGCTGACACCAAGTGTGGTTCAAGTTTTTTTTGTTTTTGTTTAAAGGTTAAGAGGTACTCTGTGCCTTTATTTGGATCCACTGTGTTGCTACTCTGTTGCACTTGGCTAGAACCTTTTCAGCACCTGTGGTCTCTCTATAGAGCTATAGAGCATCAGATTAAAAAAAACACAGGAATTGGTCCAAGCCCAAGAATGGTAGTTTATTTAACAGGTAATGAGTGAAACCCAGGGCTGAACATCCCTGGTAGGAAAGTGCTGGCCAATACCCCCCAGGATGGTGTGTTTCCTATGTACGACAAGCCATGCGTTTAGGACTGGGGAGGCTCTTGGCTGACTCTCAGCCTGACTGGATCTCGATAAATTTAATTACATTCCACCACAGCCACAGGAATTCCCACAGAGCATAAGCGGAATTGCTCCAATCACTCGATACACGGCAAACTCCCTAGGACATCAAAGGGAGACGAAGACACATAAAACAAGATGAAAAAAAATCACAATAAAAGTATGTGACAATGACAATAGTGACATCAGCCAAAGAATCTCTAATTCAATAACTGAACAAGCATCTGTGACAATTACCCCTGCTGTTAATGATTTATCTGGTATTGAATTATGTAGTATATAATAGCATCTTTCAAACTCTACTCTAGAAGATTCGTAAACCACATGTGGCGGAAAAAAAGTTTGACAACGGCCCAAATTCAGACATGTCTACTGGATGACTAACGCTCACATGTTTTGCTTTCCTCATACCTTTCTCTGCTCAGTTCCACAAAAAAAGACGTTGCACTGTAATAATGCGTGAGATGCAGGGCTGGAATGTGAAAACTGCATCGTTTATACACATACAACAAGCTCATTCCTCACAGGTCACCCAAATGATCGGCCAAATTGTGTTTTTATTTTTAAAACAAGACCTGCACAGTCATTAGGTCAAGTACCTGGCAAAAGCTACAAAAATCGGGCCAATGTCGTGTTGTATGCATTCATTTCTTTTAGATCTTCAGCTGTCCGAATGTGTACATATTAAATTCGAACCACACACTGGATATTAGGTTCAGCTGTGATCTCAATTCAGGCTGCTCGGGATTCCATCTATCCTATAACAGGAGCCTTGTGACCCATGCATGCAAAATAAGCCTGCAACACCAAAGACCCTTAGCCATTACTTCACAGCGGGGATGTTGTTCTTGACAACATGAGCTTGGTGTTTCTCATGCCAAATAATGTGCTGGTGTGCTTGGCCAAAGAGCCTAATCTTTTCCTATCAGAGATGTGAGAAGTTATTGTAATACTAAAACAATATTCTGTTACTTTGGTGTTCTAATATTATCGAAAGACATCTGTTTACGTTATTCACCCACAAAGTCACCAGCGTGCACCAGTATTTTCACCAAGTCTCGTTCCGTGGTTTTCAAACAAAAATAAGTGGTTACCATTAGACTTGTAAATACACCAGCTGGCCAAATCATGGCGTAATGGCATGTAGTCAGCTCTGATTGGAGTAAAGAGCAACATCATCACTCTCATCATCAACTCTCCGAAGGGGTCACAAATACCCCAACCCCACCCCCCTCTACCCCATCGGTGCTCTCAAGTTCAGCATAGTGAAATATACTGTGCTGTTGCTGGGGCTCTGTGCTTAATTAAGGGCTCTCTGCTCTGAAGAGTCCCCCGGGTGCAAATAGAGATTTGCATGATGTCGAAGTATAAGTGTGCCGGCTGTGTATCATCTCGCGTGATCCATGTGTCTGTCTCAGCCTAAGTCTTAACACTTGACCTTGAAGAGTTGTTTCCCACTGCACACACACACACACACTGGGATGATTCTTTAACTGCAAGACAAATTTTGGCTCAATCAACTTTTAATTACGATTTCTGACAACATTCATTGTTTTGACCAATAACATCTCCCACATCTACAGATTGGTGGGATCCAAAAACACAAGAAGGGCTAGAGACTTCACCAGTCCCGTTGAGAAATGTTTCACTCATTTGCACGTTCATGCTAATACTGGGACAATATTTTTCCTCCAGTTAAAGTCTTGTTTCCACTTATGACCTAAGATCCACAACACATAATTGGTAACAGGAATAGAGAGAGAGAGACAGATAGACAGACAGAGAGAGAGAGAGAGAGAGAGAGAGAGAGAGAGAGAGAGAGAGAGAGAGAGAGAGAGAGAGGTAGGGGAGAGTCATGATAATATGACGTCAGTTGTATAAAACATGCATGATGTGTGCAGTTCCACCTGGAAATCAGCTCTATTTGACAAGGGTTTTGCCAGTGTATGATGTCAAATTAGTACCAAACTGGTAAATAAACCAGAAGAACACTTGCTGAACACAAAATCAATGCTGAGGCCAAGTAATGCTGTACTTCACAAAGTTAGAAAAAATGAAAACAAATGTATGGTTCTGCTAAAGTGTTTGAGATTAAATACAAAACCCAAGCTCTTCCTACCATAATACACTCTCCAAAAAAGTTACATGAAATGTGGGCCAGGGGTTTTGAGCAATGCTGCTGACAGGCACACAAAGAACAAAGAAATCAGAACCTCCTTGATGGTGATAAAGCCACACATAAACTGACAATGTAATGCACAGCTTTACCAAACAATAAAATGATTCAGGCCAGATTGTTATGGTGAACAGCGGGGGTGTAATGATGCATCAGTTTATATTGATTCATTGATTTTATAGCAGACAATATGACTAATTGCCATGTTCAAAAAAGTATAGAGTAAGGAAGGTGTCATGGCAGCCTAACCACTGCTATACACTTCATATTGGTTATTTGTACAGTATTTGTGTTTAGTTGTAGTTTCAGTGCATCTGCTTTAATTTAGACAATCCGTGACCTCAAATCCTTACCTCATTCTCAACAAAATGAAAATTATTTGATTTGTTGGTTTATTTTTTGAAATTTAATATATTGTGTAAGAAAGTATTGAGTGTCAAATCATGTCGTACGGTATGATAGGAAATGCCAAGAAATTGAAGATAATCTAATCGTTAGTTCAAGACATTAATATCATACTGTACCGTCATGAAAACTCTGATTTGCACCCCTAGTAAACACTCAAATGTTTTTACAAAGTGGTCATCCTCTCTTATGATGCAGTAGTTTTGTGTGAGCTGTGTGAGTAAACCTACAGTCAGTTAGGCAGACTACACTATAAAAAATGCTAATATCCAATCTTAATGTTGGCGCTGGTACTGTTAAGTTACAGTAACTCCTGAGATCCCCTCCCAGACAGCAGCTATGATAGCTATGCAGATATAGCCCTAAACAATTAGCAATCAAGCTCCTTTGCGCAACAAAGCCGTTCACACGGGAATCAATTCCCTGAAACGAGTAAATACAAGAAGAAATAATATTTGATTATCCTTTTCAAATCAGTTGTGTAAAATATGCCAGATATGCAGAATTCCCACCGATACTTTTTGGGATATTTCTCACGCCCACATCAACTTAAAATTGAGACATTGGAGAACCGGCATTAGTACTGGGATATGACTACTGTTTTGCAGCTTTGTGAGCATATGTCCCTGATTTGCTACTGCAATGGATACTGCCCGGGTAGTCAATAAGCGTTATAATTTCACATTCCCTAATCACATTAATTCTAGTAAAACTTAAAATAAGATCTCCCCTCCTTATATTCATGACTTATTCACAATGCCTGCCAACCTTTTGTTCTGTTCATTACAGTTTGGCCTGGAATACAGTTACTGAACAAGAAAAAATACTCAAAACCTCGAAAAATGTTCAATTCATGAAGTAACAGATACAGAATTTCACCCGTGTGAGAAGTCAAATATTCAGCCCCGACCACTCCGGGGATCTCACTGGCGCATTGTATGAGGGTGACTTCATAGCAGAGCCCACATATAGATAGAATCAGGCCTTGTTCGGGATCAAGAGGTTGTTAATTGCTGGCTGTGGTTCCTTGGCTGTGGGCTGAGGTCGTTTAATGGTGCAAATCCTGTACGTAATGTCTGCGCTATCTCCAGTGAACCTGCTCTGAAGGTCTTGCCATCATTGTTCAGTGTTGGAGCTAATGAATTGCAAGGCTGCCAGCTCTGGACACTCTGAGAGGGCGCCGGAGAATGAAAACATTTGCTTGTCTGAGGCCTGTCAAGGCCCTTGGTGTTGTGGCAGCTGCGTTAGCTTGGGAGAATGACAAGAAGGAAAATGTGACCCATTTCCACTGCCCAGGATATGCCAGCCCCTGGTACACGCCGCAAACACTTGGATACCTATCCTCAGTAGTCACCTTCGTAATCTGGCTTCCCAACAGGTTATGACACATATGATGCATCGATTCTGGCAGGACCTACAGATGTTTAAGGAGTGGTTCACTATAAATGACATCACATTTCACGCCTTGTCTTTACCCAACAGGGTTTTGGTGACTCAGTGATTCTGAGGCCCTACCTAACTAGCCAGATGATTCATTAATTTGAGTCAAAATACAAACATATAATTCTCCAGCCAGCCACACCTGATCAGGAAAATGTTAGAGCAGCTCTGTGTCACAGATACTGCATATGATTTCAGTATGGTAACAATGTATTAAAATAAGGACAATCAATCTGTTACTCAGGAATCGCTACTCATCTCAATGCTTTTTTAATATTACAGTCTGGGGCAGTAATAGGACTTCATAGTATTTCATATCATGATAATGGCAGTGGCATTGGAGTTATGCTGGGTCTGTTGGCCAGTGGGCACTTGGTTCATGTTTATACATTCTCTCATCACTCACGGTCTACAAAGGCCAAATGTGGGATTGGTACAGCCACAACTCATCTCATTTCGACATCACTCCGACACTTGTAACATGATTTGTTTAGTCTGAAAATTCCAGCGCTGAATTGCACCAACCTCGGGGAAAGGGGAAATATTGTGCTCCTGGTAGAGGAGGTCATGATTTGAAGGCATGAGAGAGCCAACCTGTTTTTTTTTTTCATAAACCCTCAGCCATTCCTTCATGCAATACAGTTCATTTCCAATTGCCCGTGTTGGTTATTAGTTACAGGTTTTGGATGTCTGTATTAGGCTTAAACAAAGCCATATTCTGTGTTGTCAGGGTGGCATAAGTGGCTGGCCCTGCAACACGTAATTCCCATTAAGAACATAAAGGGCAAGTAACTGATGGAAAATATTAGCACTAATCGCTAGAAGCCCATCTTTCTTCCTTAGAAGAGATGAAGGCTTGATTGTGCTGTTTGTGTCATGTTGCCAAACGCTGTTTCCTCGGCAGTTTCCTTCTGTTCTTTTTCAGTATTGTTCTTTGTCGTACAAATGAGCGCTCGGTGCTCTCCAGTCATTCCTTGGAAAAGCATTATTTACAGGCAAATAACTTTGACAAAGTGTAGAAAATATTTGAACAACTTAAACGTGCGGACCTGAGACTGAACATTTCTCCAGGGTAACATAGCAATGACCATATTTGGACCACTTGACATTTTAAATTAAAAATCGTGCAGCAGTGAATTCCCTGTGAACCGGTGGTTGTATCCAATCCAGAAATTATGTGATCATCGCTTCATAAAACACAGAACATCTATTGTAAAGTTTTTGGTTTCAGGCGGCTGTTTTCAACATGTACTACACTGTATACATCCAAGCAGGTCTGCTTTACCCTCCAAACGCCTGTGCGCTCAGTGGATATCCATGTGGGCCAACTTTTTTTTTTTACAGGAAAGAAGAAAGGAAGAGGAGGAAAAGACAGAAAAGGCACGAAGGGCGAGACAATACTAGAGGGAGAAAAAAAGTAATTGGAAGTCTGTGTACATTCATCTCAGGCTAAATGTCAGAGAGTACATCCGTGCAGTGCATGGCTCGGTAGAAGTGCACTGAGTCCTAATATGCCCCGTGCACGCAGAGCGCTGAGATGTGGCCCCAGCAGGACACCGGGATGACACATATGACATCACACAGAAACAGCTGGCTTTGACTCACTGTGATATATTCCCATCGAGGGCTGAGGGGTATTTTTTTTGCAGGGACAGGGGAGAGCAGGTGACAAGGGAAGGGCAGAGGAGGAAGAGGAGGAGGAGGAGGAGGAGGAGGAGGAGAGGAGGACTGACCTGGACCTTGGCTATGTCCAAAATGGGAAGCTAGTGACTTGCTTCCTTTACTGTCTAACAATCTATGTTCTTTAAGCAGGCCTTCGTTTCGGACAGCCTGGCTAGACACCCCTATCTGACTTCATAGTTCAATAGAATTTTGGATGTTGAAGGCAGCATGATGGAAGCATCTATGCGTCCTTCAACACTGGGCAAAACGAAGGCACCTTTGAAGGCAGCCTTTTATGTATTTATTCGATTTGGACAGCCTTAATGCCTTGCTGTCACCAAATGCTCTCTTCAAAGCCAGCATTTTTTTTCCGTTTTCGGACACAGCTCTAGTCTGGACGCTCTCTCTGGTCTTGTGGAGCCACGGATATTGTGTAAGCAAAATGGCAGTATGCATTTCATTAACACTCCAAAAAAGCATGCAAAATTCAAAAAGCCACACTCCCGACCAACGACCACCAACGCTTAGGGTTTGTCTGTCTGTCTGTCTGTCTGTCTCTCTCTGTTTCTCTCTCTTTGTCTCTCCATGATGTCACCCCTCTCGGCTAGCCTATGTTCCTTTCCCCTGAGCTACAAACAAATATCTCGGGCTCCGCTGGCATGGACAGTTCCACGCCCAGCATGCCGCCTGGCCCCAGTGCCCTCCGTGCTGTGCCAGATGTGAAAGCCGAGCCCGCGCCACGCCGAGCCGAGCCGCTCCACTCGTGGGGGCAGGTTGCCTTACAGCGGGCGCAGGGGAGTGCTCAACCACACCTTTCTGGGGGTGCATTCTTTCCGAATCTACGAACTTTTTCCCCCAGTCTGATGAAGCGAACAAGGAAGCTGTGCTGTGCTTTTTCTGTTTGTTTTTTTTTTTTCGCTTTTAATTTATTTCCAATCTTCCTCTAATAAAGGTCAGTGGGCCCACAGGACGACTCAGCTCCACAAGACTGGAGCTCCTGGGTGCCTTGTTAATCGAAAACAACTGTGTCTGGCAGGCTAGCTGCCTCACTCGGTCATGTCTGTAGCCGGGGCTCTCTGCTGCTACATTGGACTCGGAGGCCGAGTTTGTTATCAGGTCGTGGCGATAAATTCCGCCCTCTTCGGAGGATGCTCAGTGGGCACGGAATCAGCGTCGGATTCTTTCCTCCTCTTACGTGCACTGGGGGAGCGGTTACATCCAGTCCTGTCCAGTGAGCTCCGAGACAGTGTAGGATGTCTGTCTGGTCCTTGCACAAGGGATACATGGCCACCTGCTGAGCAGCACGGCCTGACATGAAACGATTTGAGAAGCCAAGGAGAACGCAGAAAGCCTCTAAAAGAGTGTTAATGTGAAGCAGACCTTTTACAGTGAACAACTGTAGACTTTTCCTCTGTTCTGTAAGACCAGTAGGTACAACCATAATCAATAAATACTCCTGTGGCCAAAACTAAGTTATTTTGCAGGGGGGAAGCATGCAAAATTACTTGCATACTTTCAATAATCAACACATAGGGTGGAAACAATAAGACAATGGATGAGTTGAAATGAGGAATGCAGGACATTTATACTTTCAGACAGATGAGAGACAGAGGAATGGGACTAACTGTATGAACACTAAATTTAGTAGCATCACGCAATCTTAAGTCATTCTGGAGTACACATCCAGAAATGCACATGGATCCATTTTCAGTGAAGATGCGATTATGCTTGTCATCGCTGCAGTATTGAAGGCTCTCTCCAGCTGGACACAATTTGTGCCTGTGATTTCTGATAACTGGTGCAGTTCCCTTTTGACATCACCCGAGTCAAATTAGGTTGTGATTTAAAGATTCATTAAAAACAGAGGTGATAGACAGAGCATGTGTTGAGATATATGTCTAAAATGCTAGATGGAGCAATGGTAAATTGTTTAAACTTGTCGGGTTTCGAATGTCTCAAGTCATTCCATTTTAATCTGAAATGCCAGCTTTGCTGAGGTATATTTGAAATTAACATAACATTTATTTCATGTTGTGATGGATTTACGTGGCTTTTACACAACTGAAAAGTTTTGAACTACCGTTGTCATGATAGGTCTGTCACCATCAGCAGCACTGCCACCACGAAATGACCTTGTCGTCTCAGTCATATCCTTAATTTCCTTAATATTACTTAATTTCCTTCGGGATCAATAAAGTAACTCTACTCTACTCTACTATATCATGTAAAGGAAACTTTTATGAGGTCAAAAGCTACCAAAGGCACTTCCTCAGCAACCATGAGGCCCTTCTTCAGAGGTTAGCCATACTGATACAAATACTAGTTTGCATGTTTACATTTGTCTGTGTTTAAGCACACATTTGGAGAAAACCGGGGTTTCAGAAAGCCCAACAGCCTTTTCACATCCTGGTACCACAGCAATAGGAACATTTGGATCCAGACACGTATTTAGTAACAGGGCTGAACCAGTACTGGTAGGCCTGAGCTACAGGGCCTGACACCAAGAAACTGCAAGCGGCATCCTCCTGCCAGTGGCCAGGTGCACATACTCTGATCTGTATCAGTCTGCATGTAGTAGCATGTATGTAGTCATGTTGTAATATGTTGAGGTTGCTAATAGTGCTCTACGCACTTTTGCCTTTCTGTGACGATGCACATCTGCCCTTGGTCTACAGGCTCATATCTCCTCTTAAAAATATATTATTTTCTAATGCAAATGCGAAGATAAGGCCTGTCTGCAGCCTCTCATTTGCAAACAGCAAACTAAGCCTTTGCTGACAATGGCTCTGCTTAGGGAAAGATAATAGCTGAGATGCAGGCTAGCTGTTGAGCTGTAAGAGTCGGGCAGATAGAGTGGCAGAGTGACCCCGAACTCTGGTCCGAACTGTGGTCATCTTTGAGCGTTTGCTCTTCAAGCTAAAAGTGGTTTCTGTTCTATTTATCTTATCAGCAGTCGTTGCTGAAGGTGTGTGGGTGTGGGTCTGGGACTACAGTACACTGTTGAGCCCCGGCTCCTGTCTTTGGGCAATTTCCCCTGCTAGTGAAAATATGTATCGCTCTCTGGCACACGTCACTCTGATTATTGTTTCTGTTGTTAATGGTCCGATAAGCACCGATCATGTTGCTGAGATTGCAATCTGCTTCTCTCTTTCCTTGCTTTTTTGGCTCAAGGCACTTATCTCAAATATACTGACAAAAATCGGATTCATTAAAGCATCTGTTAATTTCTTTGGTTTCATCCTTATCTGAAGTGATTAAGCCAAGAGAGGCCTGTGAATTCTTCTACACACAGCTGTGGTGTAATAGATAGACTGACATGCAGCGAATGTTTCTGATGTTGTATGTCTAGTGTGTGTATTGGTACAAAAAAAGAGGATAAAAACCACAGTTTTTTCTAGTACCACAAAGGCTTCCACAGACAACATGACTGATCTATGGAGTGTGTATAACTAGTGCAAAAACGAATTCCATATACTTCTTAATGTAGTTTCTTAAATGTAAAAGGAAAGCCAAAAATCTCAAACAACGTCAAATTTCAACACTGAACGCAAGCCATCTGAGCTTATTTTTCAGGCCACAATGCATTTCGGTCGGCAAGAGCTGCGACATATATTTAACGTTTCTAGACACCAGCATGACATATACATATACATCAATCATCTGACCTTTCACATTGCCTTGAATGAGCAAAAGTCTGATGAAATTAATCTTAAATCTTAAGCTTCTCCCGGGCACAAGATCCAAACCAAAGAGTGTCTACCTAATAGTGTGTGCAGGGGTGGATCCATCCTGAGGGCCTACGCCCACGAGCCTACACAAACACCAGGTGATCTGAAGACTCAGTCCAAATTTTTCAAAGTGAAAGACAGTCCCACTGGTCATTATGATCACATCACATAGTGCACACAGCGAAATTTAACCCCTGCATTTACCCATCACACACACAAGCAGGGGACAGCCATGACAGCAGTGCCCAGGGAGCAGTGTGTGGGGACGGTGCCATGCTCAGGACACCTCAGTCATGGGGGAAGGATGGAGGAGAGCACTGGTCAGTCACTCCACCCACCCACCTGTCAGTGTCAGGAACTGAACCTGTGACCTTTAGGCCGCAAACTCAAGTCCTTAACCACTAGCCCATGACTGCACCATGACCCATAACATGATCTTGAATGTATGAAGCTTGAACATACTCCTTCCTCATCGCAAGGTCATATCACCTTTTTGTTGGATTCCAAAAGTTAGCTTAACATTTGTGGTTGTAATGTGCTGATTTTGTACTGTACATCTCTTTGGAGACAGCATCTGCTAAATTCGATAAAAGTAACAGTATTCTTTATGCTGACCGCATATAGAACAACTTGTCGTGTACAAAATTGTATACAAGGCCTGCCTATTCCGCAATTACAGTATTTGAGAACCACATGTAATGCAATGCAATGCACCAAGGCACTACATTTATATTCATGCATTGCAAAACTCCAGTAGTTACATAGTTTTTGTTGTTATGACTATTTAAACAATTCCCATCACATTCTGTTTTTCTAAACAAAAACCTTCAGATTGATGGATTGAACAATACAGTATCTGCATTTAAATCAGCCTCAAACAATACAATATCTGCATTTAAATCAGCCTTTATTTCACTCTGGGTTAGACTGATAGTGTAACTACGCTGTGACTCTATCATGAAAACAAATTTTGTGTGATTAAGTTGAGCTGGAACTGTTTTTTTAGGGCCTTGGTTCAATTAATCTATTACTTCGAACAAATTGATTACAGCCGACAAACGCGGCCACAGACAGAAAGCCTGTCAGTTGGTTTAAGGAACAATACTATTTCTGGTAGTTCTTCCAGCTTCTCAATCTTCCGAAATGAATGTTCAGTTTGGTGTGTTTAGATTGAGCACAGCCATAAAACTAACTAAGACCATGTCTAAATGTACTGTATGCACTACTCTATTCCTAATTGTTAGTCTGTGTACACACATACGACACGAGTTTAAGAATCTAAAATCCATAAAATGTTCTGATGGCTTCACCACTTAACCTTCCCAATAATTCTGTTCTGACATCATGACAGGTTGCCATGGGTGGTATCGATTAGCGAGACTGATGTCACTGCACATATACTTCTAATTTTCGTGGTTTAGGACGTGAGGTTCACATGAGGCTTTAGTCCCGTCACTCACTCTTTGCTGTAATTTTCGAAAACATCAGTAAGTCATTTTGGTCAAATGTTACTGCCAGAATTTTTTACTTTTCTCAGAATCTGTGGCGATGACTGCTTTTGTATGTTTCCGCAATTATACGAGGTGACAAAAACACTGCTGTTCAGCCTCAAAAAATAACAAATGACAGACCGCAACTAAGAACTGTAACAGAAAACAATGCAGCCAGTCCAACTGAGTAACTAAGCTTAGTTTACGCAGTCTATTCACTTTACTTTCAAACATGTCACCAAATTATTTAGGATCATAGGGTTTGAAATAACACTCTCTGTAGTGAAGACAACACATTCAAATAGAAAGTTAGCATTTGGGTGATTTCATTGCAAAATTCCAAGAAATGACATCACCTCTGTAAGTGCTTGCCCATGTTCGACTGCCATGTTGGATCTATAGCATCACAAAAACTGGCAATAGGCTGAACAGGAGCGGCCCACTCTAGGTATTACATTCAACTCTGTGGTCAAGACAACACTACCACTTTTACACAAAAGCACACCTAATTGCTGCCTGACATTCAAACAGTTAATAGCTGTAGGCTTGTAAGGGCTTCACACAGGGAGCAGCATGTGGTTGAAGCTGAGCCAACGTCGTGTGTGGCTCTGACGCGGGGGGGATGCATGCTGGCACTGAGGGTGGACTCGTGGGTGTGTGAGAGTCTCTTCTTGCTAGGGGCCACTTCTGCTGATAAGGTCCCTACTTTGTCTCATTGACATAGTTCTTTTGGCCGGCTGCAGCGTATGTAATGCCCCCAGCCCCCTAGCCCCCCAGCCTCAGCCCCTTATGTCCCAGCGCCAGCCCCAGCCCCAGCCCCCTATGCCCCAGCTCCTACCCCACCCCCTCCTCTCTCGCACGCTCATGTTATCGAGTGAGAGACGGCTGCTTTTCGTCTGGCTCAATCAGAACCTCTGCCCTGCGCTCCTCAGGTCTGCCAAGAGCTGTGTTTGCTCGCACAGAGAGGGGTGTGTCTGTGGCTGATACATGGAGAGGGGCCTGGCTGGTCGAAATCAAATCCAGGCCAACACACTGATAAAGTGTTTTATTACAACACACAAATCATGCGCTTATAACATGCACCATCTTTTCAAAGTTACTCTTTTGCATTCTTTGCCAGATTGATTGCATATTTTAAGTGAGATTCAGTTATCCAGAGAGTTTTGATAAAGTGCACGCTTACAATTATCTTCACATTCATCTTCTGTGATTACAATTTCACACCTCCACATACTGTCCAGTTGATCAACAGTCTCAAACCACAGGCCACTGACCAGCTCCCACTGCAGTGTAGTCAGCTGCGGTGGTTGCATTTGATCCGCAGAACACAACCTCTTACTGAAGGGTGTGTGTGTGTGGGGGTTGTCTGTTTAGGATGATTAATTGTGTGTTTAATGGTCCTGAAATCTGATAGTGATGTGGATACTGACAACCATTTAAGATTAAAGCACACTGTTCTCTTGAGATGCCTTCAACAGACATTGCAGTGTACACTGATGACCACAGGGGGGCTCTAATTTACAGTCGGCGCTCTAATTTACAGTCTGTCCATCACCCTGTGCTGATTAAGAAATCCAGCTGTGCGCTTCCTCTGGTAATTCAGACAAGCTGAAAACAGAGGTAACACATGCCAGCTGCTCCGAAATAATCCCACTTTGTCCCTCCAGACTGCAATCTAAGCAGTTGAATCTCGGAGGAGGACCGCTGAAGGAGACTCGCTACGATAACCCTTCCTCCTCTCTTTTCATTTTCGCTCTTTCTCCGCAGCCCAGTGGGGGCCTATCATATTCTGTGCTCTTTTCAAGGCAACAGACACAGAACCTCCCCGGACAGTTTATTCCACAGACACGTCCAGGAAAACAACATAAAAAATCTTTTTCAGTGAAACAATCCTATGGCGCACGCAGCGTTCAAGCTCAGACAGCTCAGATCAAACCGCTGGCCAGGCTTCGGAGGAGTTTGATAGCCATTTGGCAGCCGAAGCCATCTGGGCTTAGGAGCAAGGTTGTAGTAAGCCCTCTCCTCTCCTCTCTCTCTCTCTCTCTCTCTCTCTCTCTCTCTCTCTCTCTCACTCTCTTTCTCTCTCTCTCCCTC
Organism: Coilia nasus; assembly: GCA_027475355.1. Classification (NCBI taxonomy): domain Eukaryota; kingdom Metazoa; phylum Chordata; class Actinopteri; order Clupeiformes; family Engraulidae; genus Coilia; species Coilia nasus. The sequence goes on along the minus strand of CM050215.1, from coordinate 12,918,497 downwards.
TCTCGCTCCCTCTGTCCTTCTCCTGTGTACAGATGCCTTAGAGCCCTCATAATCGGCAGCATATTTAGCCCATTTTCAACAATCTGGGGAGCTCGGGGCTATACACATATCATAATTGTCTTAAAACAGTCAAACGTGAGGAATGAGGCTGTAGACTGTTATTGAGACGAAACTTTTGCACGTTTTTTATGGCGCGGTTAACAGGATGTCCCCTTCTGTCAAGCCCTTTGTGTAGGCAATAACTCACGCTCATAGATCTTTATGTATTTGCGAAAAAGGATTAATATTATGTTACACTTACTGCAGGGTGCCAAGTCTTTGTAACAGCAGAATCTCATCTCCAAAGACAGTGTGTAAGAACACTGTGTATGGGGAGGGTTGATAAATAACCAACCAAGGGGTGCCTGGCCAACATTAAACCAGAAAAGAATGTTTTTGCTCTCATATTCGGACACTGAGGAAACTTTTCTTACAAAAATGCCCTTAACTTAATGCCTGACAAGGAGACAGATAGAACCACTCCCTGCCTCAGTGCAGACAGACACTCCCCCCTCCACACACACACACACACACACACACACACACACACACACACACACACACACACACACACACACACACAGGAAAAAAAAACACACACTGGTAAACACAAACTTACATATTCACAGACTTTTAACAGCCATTATTGTCAGCATAACACTTCTACCCATAAACGTTTTGCAAGATGGCCCTGCACAGCTGTTCATAAATTATAAATATTTGGGCCATGGGAATAACTCGGTCCCAAAATAAAACATGAAAATAAATATTATAATTGTATCACGGGAGATGCAAGTGGCTGTAAACGCCAGAAATTAGCAAGCAATATATTTCCCAAGGACTTGGGTCAGATCCCCCGTTGGCAGGCATATAAAAAGCTCTTGTTGTCGAGCAGTTACACGGCTAACTGGCATCGGTTTGCCGCTGCAGTGCGGTGTTCTGGTTTGTGTAGGCCATGCTGGCACTGGCTGTGACAGTTCAAGGAGCAGAATAAAGGGGTCTGAAACAGGCCTTGGGAAACGGCATTGCTCTCACAGGCTCTCATTCATTCTGAACCCATCCTGTCTGGGATCCCCTCCAGTGGGCCTGCAAAAAAAAAATGGCAGGAACTATGGAACAAACACCACGGATGTGTGCAATTCGTTTTGACTTGGGTCCAAACACAAACTTCAGGCCATCCCATCAGTCCTTGTTTGGTTAAGAAATTATGTAAACAAATTGATTTGCTTTGAAATGTCAGACATGATGGTGAAACTGATGAGACTGTGCACTCTCCGACTGTCCAACTCCGTGTCTCATTTGGACTTTAATGGCAAAGAAACATGGGGCAAATCAGTACGGATGGTTTGTGGTCGCAATATTTTACTTTATAATACATCTGCCATTAACAAATTGTTCACTAGTTTCTCCAGAGAGCATGAAGATGAAGTGTTAGGCCTTACACTCATAATGACTAATATGGTGACTGTCTTCAAAAAAGAGCTGTGCCTCTTGCTTGTACAGTGTAGCATCGCAAGACAGAGAGAGCATGGCTGTAGTTGGTCGGTGTAAATATTGATTAAAACTGCTCATATCAACACAGAATATCATGGTAATAATTCTGCAATGTTATCTTTGACCTACAGTAATACCACCACCACTACAAAACCCAACCCCTTAATTTTGCCCCTTAAAACCCCTTAAGTTCACCTGAAAAAAAAAAAAACCTGCATTTAGTCGGTAGAAAAATGGCAAACTTAAAGGGAAAAGTGTGTGAATCTTGAGCAATTAAAGGGGTAAAACTTGAATCCCCCCCCTTAATTTCCCATTTTTCCTTAATTTCCACCCTTAATCACACCTCATGAAGGAAACCCCTACATTACCTTCTGAAAATTTAAATTAAAGCGACACCGTGCATCATTTGGTTGGTTTTCTTACAAGGTTCCCCCTACAGGCCAGGATTAAATGTTCACTGCCAAATGTTCACAAGCCACTTAGCTATCAAGCAACGGAAGTCAAACAAACCCCTTTACAAACAATGACTGCCATAGTGAAAGCACAAACATGCACAGAAAGAGAGAAATCATTACATTCCATCATGTTACAATCCATTTTTTTCTTACTGGCTAATGGCAAAACTGCATGCCTACATGTATAGCTAGCAACTAGCCTGCCATGCCATCAAGCAAGCCTAAGCTCTCTCGTGATGCCTGAGACTTGTCAGCCCATGGGTGCTGTCCTGGCAGAAGCCAGCTTGCAAGGGTAGTTTTTCCCCTACAGACCGCTGGGGCGGTCGAGAGAACATTCATTCGCCTTATAATTAGGCATTTAACCATCTACTGATTTACGAAGATGATTACTTAACTTGAAGATGTTACATTGTGTCTGTTTAAGGTCATACTTAAAATCTACTTCATAATGTCTTTAATCCCCTAAACCCCTGAATTAACACCTTAGAATTAAGATTAAGATGTGTCATGCTCACCCCCTTAAACTGATAATATAAAGTGTATTTAAAGACATGCTAGTAAAGTAAGGTGTAAATCAAGAGAAATGTAATTATATTTTAAAGATTTTGAGTTTTGTAGTGCACAGTGAGCTTGGTTAGGTATGTTTTGGTATACGTTTACACGTACACAAGTTGTAGTAGAAACAAAAATAGTACTAGCTTTGGCTGCATTTTTCCAGTGTAAAATACGCTGTTGTGCATGCTGGGGTAACTGCTAAAAGGTTGGGTAAACTGCAGAGATATGTGCAGAGGCAGATCCTTTGTGATAAAAAAGTGTGTGCTAACAGACCTATTCTGACTCCATAGTCAAATCCAGATGTCATGTTTCAGCCAGGTATAGCAGCTGGTCAGACACGGTCCTTTATGCATGGTGTTTTCTAGGGCAGGTTTACATTCTGTTAGAATCAAATCCTTCTTATTACACACACACACACACACACACACACACACACACACACACACACACACACACACACACACACACACACACACATGTGCGCATACACGCACACAAACAAACAATGTTACCAGTCCTAATCTTTTAAGACATTTTATTCAAAATGTCCAATTGAATGAAAAATGTCCAGTAAATCGGCAACGCCATATTACTGCATCAAAAGACATTATGCCAATCTACGTACAGGCAGCTGAGGTAAACCAGCCAACCTCATAAGCAATAAAAATTTACTGTCACACATAGACATACTTTTCCCCCGAAATAATCTATTATGGAATTACTCAGTAATGAACATGAATATATTTCTTCAACAGGTATTCAAAGACCTAGAAAATGAGAACTGTATCAATTAAACCAACATTTTGAAATGCAAAAGCTTTAGACAGAACTCCCATTCAGAGACAATTACAATTTCCTGGGATGTTAGGGACTTTTGCTATTACGCACGCTTGGCATTGCTTTTGGCCTTCAGCAAGTCCCCAGATCCTGTGGTTGTGCTTAAGTACGAGTTGTCGAAATAATGGCCCTACACAGTTTAATCAGAACAAGTTTGAAATGATGTAATTTACAATTTGAATAAATTGTCATTGTAGAATGATTCAGATGTGAGGATGGAGAGAAAAAACACGAACAAATAAACAAACAAGTAGGCCTAATGTAAAATATGTGCCAGCGAAGTCAGTCAACAGTGATATTAACAGCATTAAAGTGAAGTGTGAAGATTGATGATTGGTGATTTCAGTTGGAGGTGAAAACAAAAGATATTTAGGCCATTTTCACACATACATGTATACATACTAGCATACATATATTATACTTACATATAAGATGTGTGGTGGAAAAACATTGGTCCCTGGCCTATGCTGGTCTATGTAGCAGCATTCGACTGGAAGACAGTGAGAGTTTTCTCATTTGTGTCTTAGTTTTGCTGCATTACATTATGGCCTACAGTCTTCACTTTGCTGCTTCAGTTGAAGTTATCACATTTGTCTTTAGCACGTTGCTATTATAGGCCTGTAAATTACATCATGGTCTGCCTTTGTGTGTAAAGTCATGCTAGTAAACCAAGTTTGAATTGGAACCAGGCTAATAAACATCCTTCCAAAAAGTTCTGTCCAAAAATAACAACAGATTTCAGATAGACAGAAGAGACAGATTTAAGAAGAGACAACCAACACAAGCAATGGCAGTACAGATGACGTTACCCGACTTCATTCTTTTCAACTTCTTCTACTTTTTGGCAGTGAGAATGAGGGGCTTCAGTAGATGAGTATATGGGCTTCAATGGAGGTGTTGAGAAGGGTTGCACTTTTGTCCCTGCCTAAGCTTCCCAGATTGCTAAATTCCCCCATAGCTAGCGTATTGCCGGCTGCAGTTTCCAGTGAGTTAGATCTGATTGTCACTGGCTGGAGATTTACAGGCCAGTGCACTGAAAAATCCTGATGTTAACACCAACTCCGAAATCGCTTACAGTATACATTTCATTCTAATGTATCCTAACATTTCTGGAGCACCATAAAATTATTGTTCTCACCTTTGTCCTGTTTATGAATTTCTCATGGATGCTTTGCCTACTGACAAGGGTCACTTGGAGAGCATAGACCTCCGCCAAGGCCAAATCCTGAAATGACTATGTTCTTTGCTGCTCCATTCTACACCTTTCCACCAAGTTTTAATAGAAACCAGGCCAGTAGTTGCTGTGTTATCGTGCTGACCAACAAAATGACAAACATACTGCAACAAAAACATAATCTCTTTGGCAGATGTAATCATACATATTCACATTTATGAAGTTTACTGGAATTTTTGAACAAACAACACACTTAAAAATAATTCAAGGCAAGTGGTCAGAGCCTGTTCGTTAAAAGCATTTGCTGTCAGCAACACATACTTTGAGGTTTACAGTTGAAACAAGAGTGGGCCTAAACACGAGAGGCCTAGGTGCCAGATTGAACGCAACAAGGTGCGCTGTTGAGTCAGTCCAGTGGGGCTCTGGAAAGAGCAAGTCAGTGAACAATAAAAACAGTGAGGTCCGAAGTAGAACAGAAGCACCCACTTACTACTATGTCTTTGGCTGATATGTGTAAGTAATCAGGCATAATTGGAGCCATAAACTAAGCTGTACTGAATCCGAGATGAAACCCAATCACGAGTAGTGTTTGTTTAAAAGAGTGTAAGGTAAGTCCTTACATGCCAGCTTACCTCATAGTTTCTGAACACAAAATCAAAGGTCAAGAAAAAAAAACAAGAAATAAGCTAAAAGACCTTCTAAAAACTAAAGAAAAGAGCTACACACTTGCTCCAGACCTTCATATCAACATGATTTTTAAATGATGCATCGTATTATTTAAATTTATATAGTTTTTCTTAGATGTCACATCTTACGGATGTCATTAAAGACATCTTTACATTCATGTTGTCCTTTTCTGGTCAAATCTCCATTCTCAAACATGCATTACATGCTGTTTTATAATTTAAGCAGGTAGGGTATGTTTTTCATAACTGAAGACTCTTTTGGTATTGTCCAACTGAAATAAAAATGACATAAAAATGTTCAGAATTTCTTTATTTATCTCTCTATTTGTTAATTTTCTTTACCAATGCAGATAAAAACTCAGCTTTGTAACAGTGGACAGTGAACGCACGGCTGCATCTAACCTACGTTTGCCTAGGTTCGTTCAAGTACAGAATGCATGTTTGAAGTAAGGTTGTGTGAAGTCCACACTGTTTGCAGCATTAGCATTCACAGGCCCTTTGCCATGTCATCCAAGAACACATCCCAACGAATCTGGCTCCATGGTAACAACGTCAGACCAAGAAATGATGAAAACTTCACTTCAATCCATCTACCATTTTTAAAGGGTGTCCTGAAAAGGCTGGTGGATGCCTTTGTCTGATAAAACCAAACTGAACCAGTGAGTCATTTTCCCACAATGCATTTCTCAGATAGTTCGAGATGAGGTAACAGACATGCAGATGTTCAGTGACATCAATGTGGTGATGGCCCTCAAAGTCGTTCCAGTTTGCTTAATAGGTAATGTTGATTCATCGTGAACTCCTCGCCGGACACAATGAAAAGCAGGGCGGTGATCTAAAGTGAAGTGCATCGCCAAAACTGCCAAAGTTTGTTATGACACCAACACCAATAGACGGAGATTGCAGCCTCGCTGACATGGTGCTGTTGACTCAATGCGCATAGCAGCCATTATTTAAACACAATTTGTATTGGGTGTCATGCTCTCTTTGCACTGACTAGACTTTTGATTTCAAGTAAAACCTTGTCTTGGCAAAAAAAAAAATTGGTTGGCCTCAGCCATCAACAGTTTGCGGTTGGGCAACATATTTTAACACTTACGTGTTGTGTTTCTTTGCACTGTGTGTGCCTTTGTGTGTGTGAGTGTGCTGCCAGTATGTTTCTCTGAATGTTTCTGAATGTGTGCATGGTTGTGCTTAATTGGGGCTGTATGTGTAGTGATTGTGTGACCCAGAGACATGAGGACTGAAACAGACCCTGAGAACTCCCTTGCTTGCCTATCCAAATGTCTGCGTTGTTGACCTTGTAGAGGATTCACTGTGGGCATATCACAGTGGAGCAGCTTTTGCACATCCCGACTGGCCAGCTGTCACTGCCAGCAACCAACACTGATTACAGAATCAAATGGGATATGATCCCAACTTGGGAATTAGCCTTGTTTATGCATGAGAACACTCTATGAAGCCATGTAATTTCAATGGAGTGACGTGGCCAATGGCACTAAGCAAGCTCAGACGTGCAGGGCATGCCTGCAACTGATTAGGAATAAGCCCAAGACTGCTACTCCATGGAGACTGCTGTTTGTGAACTTGCCATGTACTGTACATAGGCTATATCTGATTTAAATATATGAGTTTCATTTCCGCATTTAAGCGGTACAGCCCTGATATCCAATCCCACTGACAGAGTACAATATTGAAGGTACATAGAAATTATGTTGTTAATGCAAGTCACTATGACTTAGTTCCTTCAAATATGTAATAGGTAATGTTATTGTACTTCCTCAGAGAATTACTGCTTCCATATTCTCCCATGTCACATCCCCACAAGAACGTTTGACCTGACCTGGGAACCAATTTGAGTACAGTGGAGTGCTGTCACACACGATTCTAGACGTTATGTATCCCGTGCATCCTACCATATGAAACAGCATCCGCTTTCCAAATGGCAACTTTTCCTCACTGTGAACTTCAGTCCACAAATATGAGGCACAAACCCCCAGGTCTACTCATTTGGGTGGCTGTCACCTGATGTTTTCCCACTACCCCCCACCCCTTTAGCAAATTAAATTCAGGCCTTTTGAGTCCCTGGAGTTGTGTGCTCCAAAGCTGTGGAGCAAACATTTCCATGTTTGAGAGCCAGTTGTTTTGCAGCACTGGCCCCAGGAACAATGCGCAAGCCATCTCCAGTTGTTTGAAACACTGTGAGCTAATGGGACAAGTAAGGGGGGGTGGCTAAACCCTGGGCCCAGCCCACCATCTGGAACAGATATGTTGTCTGTCAGTCATGTTCAAACAATTTGGGTGTACAATGAAACAATAAAATCAAATAAAACTCGTAGCTCCCAATTTGCCTTAAAAGGACATGGGCTTAGCTACCATTTTCTTAATTAGAAAAATACTACTTCATCCAATTAATACTGATATAGATATACCCACTGGAGTCATGGGATTCATTTCCAAAGGAGTCATAGCACTCCCCAAACCCTGGAAAAAGAGGATATGATTCAAACCCCTTAGCACACTGAAAAATGATGGATTGTCCATAATTCCTGCCTTGTCAAATACAGGATCATTTCTTAAAACACTTACATAAACAACACTACTAAACATCCTGACCCAGAGAAAGGGAATACATGGTTGGATGAGTTTCTCTTGTAATATCTGTAAAGTCTTGAACCAGAAAAGGGTATTTATCATAACTCTGGCCGGTGGACAAACTCAAATGGTCCAGCTGTGCTGTCCCCTGTGAGGTAATGTTGAGCATGTCAAGACTATTTAGAGTATGGAAATGGACTCAAGTCTTGTGATCTTTTGGCAGATGTTGAGGATCTAGTCGTCCCCTTCGACTCTTCGGTCTAATACATTATTATCAGTTACTTAAAGGGACCATATTATGCAAAAGTGACTTTGTGTGCATCTTTGTATTGCCATTTGGGACTGTACTGCTCCAAGAAACACTCTAAGCACCGGAAAAACATCCATTTGTTTGCCGTGAGTCAGTTGAAAGATTTTGGTGTCAGGAATAATGTGCTTCTATGAGCCATTTCTTGTCTGGCTTCGGACATGACGTCAGAATGGAATGTTAAATTTTGTGTTTTTATATTTCTTATATTTCCTACTATGCGTGCGGCAAGGACTATGAAATGTGTTCAGCCGCCAACAGCTGTACACTATTGTTAAACATCATCAAACAATACCAGATTGAGCCGTACTGGAGCACCTTGTATCAGCCATTTTCTGGAGGCCGAGCGGCCAGACCTTAGCTTCACTTAGGAGGAACGGCCACCCAAAGTTCATCTACAGCAGAGTGCGAGATAGCATGGCGTGGTATGACATCCGTGATCTATGCTACGCTAAAAGCTAACACCAGTGCTTAAATAAACGATCTGTAGGCTACTCTTACCATTTAAAAAGTTAATCAACCATGCAAAAACTGCTTGCTGCATTCCAGGTGTTTGATCAGGTGGCCCCGTTTCCTCTTGGTCTGGGGCCAACTCAGGGTCGAACACATAAGATTATATTGCGTCTGTGCTTTCTGCCATTTCCATGTACTGAACGTGCATTGTAAACATGGGGTGGGTAGGTTGGCTGTGAAGAAAACCCCAAATCTGTCCAGAATAGAACTGGTTAGATCTTCTTCATGTGACAGTGATTTTGTGCAAAGATATTAATAATAATAATAATAATAATAATAATAATAATAATAATAATAATAATAATAATAATAATGATGATGATGATGATGATGATGATGATGATGATGATGATGATGGCAGATGATTGGCAGAGCCAGAAGCATCATCAAGGACTACACACATCCTGGCTACCACCTCTTCAACCTGCTGCCCTCTGGCAGACGCTACAGGGCCATACCAGCCAAAACAAATAGACTTAGAGACAGCTTCTTCCCAAGGGCAGTCACCATACTCAACTCCAACCTACACTGAGGAACTGAGTTGCTTGAACATAACACTGTAACACTGCACTACGTTCTAAGACAGCCAACCTGACAGGCACAACTCTGCATACTGTAATTATCATTTATTTATTTAATATTATCACTGTAATCATTTGCACCATTATGTTACTGCTATCTGCACTCTATCTGTTTTATTGTTATATGTTAATTATCAATTGCACTATAATATCAAGACAGTCCATCTGTTTCTTTAGCTGCCTACTGCACATATTGGAATAGGTGGGTGAAAATGCCTTGATACCTCCATCTATTTATGCTGTCAGTCACACCAGTCACTTTATTGCCATACCTGCTGCTGATATGTGCCTGTTTATCTCCAGGCTTTGCACAAGTCTATGCACAGTCTATGCAACTTTTTACAGACAGTAGATCATATTAGTTATTGTACAGTCTATGTTAATTCTTGTACTTAATTCTTGTACTTAGTAGTTTTTATAGTAGTTTTTATTGTACATATCTCTCCTTGTTTATTTATGTGTGCACATTATGGGGAAGCTTGCAATCTCATTATACTTGTATAATGACAATAAAGGCATTCTATTCTATTCTATTCTATTCTATTCTATGATGATGATGATGATGATGATGATGATGATGATGATGATGATGGTGATGATGATGATGATGATAATAATAATAATAATAATAATAATAATAATAATAATAATAATCTTTACTTGTATAGCACAATTCATACAAGATGCAGCTCCAAGTGCTTTACAGTTTGGCAAGAACAACACAAGACAACATTTCTTGCAGTCCAGTGGCGCCGGAACGAACGAACACAATAACGGAATGACGTAATGACGCAATGCCCCGTTAATGCGGGCTCTTGCGTGATGCAATGTCACAATGACGCAATGCCCCATTTATGCAGGCTCTTGTGTTGCATAATAATGAACATGATGATGATTATAATGTTTTTATAGCCCATAGACCTATACTAACTTGTTGAAAAAGATTGTAATATGGGACCTTTAAATGTCATTTATCATGTGCGGATCATGTCTTATATAACGGGAGGAAATAAATGCCAGAATGTATTTGTGGGACAACATTTTAATGGAGTACTAACAAATACATAATAGGCTGGTATTTACATTTGTGTCTTACTTAATAAAAATAAAAATCTATGTAAATGTAAGCAATATCCACTGGCTTCCTAATGCTGCATGTGAAGAATAATACACTTTTTACAACAGAAATACATAATGATATGTACAGCATATCCATTACTAATTAGACTTTTACAAATAACACAAAGAAAATGTGACGTGTTTATTTTCTCAGGACCTTTAACTGTGTACAGTATCCATCAATGTTTTAGAGCAGTTATTCCCATGAAACCATATGATAACAGCAGTAATTGCCTGTATTTACATAGCACTTTCCTTACTTAGCAAACTTGCAAAAGCATCCGAAAGGCAATTAACAGGCCAAACTTGCACTCCCATCATTCGGGACATGTTGGAGTGTGTTGTGTCTATCCTCAGCTTGGCACAGTGACAGTGTTTCAGAGCACTTCCTACAGTACACGTCTTCGCCTCAGTTCCCACAGTCTAGCATGAGCTGACAGGTTTATCTAATAATAAATAACACTGCCATTCAGGACGTTTCCCAAAACACTCCGAGTTGTTAAGAGAGCTATTCATTTCCCTTCTCTCAGGTTAATTCATTTACTGTTACGTTACAAAACTCACTGGCAGACAGTTAGAGAGACCCCCCTAAGGAACACTTGCGTAATCACGGTATCAAAACAGTCTGTTGTGAGAAGAGTATGAAAGACAAGCAGGGAATACCACTGTTTGTTTACCATGGGAGGTCCTAATGACCTTGTGAAATCACCATCAATTAAACTGATTTATAAAGAATACAACAGCATATGCTGAAGTCTATGACTGTACATAGACCTATGTCAGATGTGTTCAGACAGCTGATAAAACTTGTGAAATTATGAAATTCTTAAGTTTTTTCCCCCAAACTGTTTACTAGCAGTTTTTGTATATGACCTACATATAGAATTACACTTGAGTGAGTCATCAGGAGGATTGAGACAGCAGTTCTTACATGTGAACACGGTTAAATTATGTACTACAACAACATACACACAGCGTGTAAGTGTCAAGTTAGAGCTACGTGCTAAGGGTATATGTCTAGACGTTAAATAATGTGAAAATGTAGCTTTTCATGCTTTACTGAGGAGAGCCCATGTATACATGGTGGTCTGCGGTGATGGTGAGGTCACTGCACCTGCTGTCTGAGCAGGCGGCTAAGCTGCACGTGAACCTAGTCCATTTCCTCCATTATCCACACTTGTTTCTCTCTCGTTTTTGTTGGAGGGCATGAAGCATGTTTTAATGGAAATAATGACTCTGAGAAAATATTTGCCAGCCAAGTCTATATACTTCATACAGCTGTCTTGTACCTGAGTCTAGTTTTTACGATGCATTTAACTACACTTTCATTTCCTGATATTGGTCTGATTACATACACCCCAGGCAAACTGCAAAAAGATAGCCTTTTATGTCTTAACAGTGTATGAAAGACCATCCGCAATAAAACAAAAGAGGGATACATAAACCAGTTTTATAACAGCACGTTAAAGCTCTAACATTATGTTAACCCTTATCATTACTTTACCATTGTGGACATAAACTGTCATGTTATTCATCGGAATTATATAAGCCAATACATAAATGTAAGGCATTTGTGTATCTTTAATGAATGTCAACCCTTTTAAAATATGCCATTTAAAGCCTAAGACATGAAATACGTGTCGTACTCGTACACAGTGTCAGTGAGTTCTTATTTATGCGTCAGCTCTGCCCTGGCAGCGCATTGAAACATCCACCACATGGCTGCGTTCATCACACCAAACAGACCAAGCTAGAGTCCATCAAACGACAGCTTCATGTTTGGGCCAGATTTTTGCGGAGCGGCGGCAGAAAACATTTTTGAAACAACACGTCTTTCTCAGTCAGCCTCCCTGTTTTATTCTTGGAAACATCAGTGACATGCAAGAAGTCAGAAGGCAAACATCCGTCCAGCGCGCAAAGGAATGTGATCATGACAGGTAGTCGTTTATAACTTTCAGCTCGAATACCTGACTGTAGTTTCGCAGGCAAATCAGTGATCAGTTCAAACAAACGTGCCAAGGGCTATGTCAGTGTGAGCGTGGAAATAGCTAACAGCTGTGCATCCACGTTTCTCAGACCGAAACGCGTGGCTCAACCTTGTGTAATTGAGAGGCTACATCGGCATGCTTTGCGCCATAAATTACATCAGTCACTCTTTGTTTTAAACCTCAGTTGTCAGTATTAGGTCTGCGTCTGAAACATCAAAGCGAGCCACTCTTGTCTGTCCTAGGAGTCAGACAGGGGGCTGTGATGTTTTGGAGGATATCACGCAATGGACGGACAGGCATGAGACCCTCTACTAATAAAAAACAAACTATCACTTGTATCATCACAATGCAGTGCATGGCTAGCCTGGGCGTGTCCATACTGCCTGTGACGCTGCATTTGCATTTTGCGATCAAGTCATTGACAAGTCACCATAGCCAAGCTAGTGCATGGCATGCAAGAGGATAACAACAATGGACACAGTGTTCAGTGCCTGAGAAAGCAAATTCTTTAGAGACAGCTGTCACTGTCAGCCTTCAAAAACATGGAAATAAAGACACTGCATTTACCCATAATGTGTCATGTATGCATTTTTTCTAAAACATTAAGGTAAGTGTATTTTTGATCGGGTGGTGAGAAAAACTTCAGTTTCTCAGCGAAATCAGTTTAAAATAAACTTTATAAGGTCACTTTCTGAAACCAAAATTTTATGGGAGCTGAATTGGTCTATTTTCACTATGATAACTTCTTTTTCACCAGGTGAAGCAATGTTTTAAGTGGTACTGAGCAGCTAAGGACATGCAATACTCCTGCAGGGTTGCTCCTGCAGGGTAGTTTTGCTCCTGCAGGGGGGGGGGGGGGGTTACTCAGCCATACAGTACAATCACTCATTTACTGCAATAAAATCTAATTTACTGGAAGCTGGACCTCATAAGGTACATGAACAGCATCTGAAATCAGAGGAGTTGGACATTACACCACTAATTGGCCACCACACTCACGCTAATTGTTATGTAACGTCTGAGCAGATGTAGTAAAACACAGTGAGAACACTGATAGCCACTTGACGCTTCCAAGGCCCCATGCTGTGAAGTTGTTAGTGAGGACAAATTGCTGTGTCACATGCAGATAGATATATAGCAACGTGCGGTAGGCATTTGGTTGTCGTTTCCATTTTTGGAAACTCCAGAAGGGAGAAAAATGTAAGTATGTGCAGCTCGTTGTTTGAGCTTTTATTTATTACATTTTTGCAAGTGTGCCGCAGCACAGAAGGCTATGGAAGCGGGTGAGGTTTCTGTTGAGTCCTTTTCTGGAACCTTCCGTAAGAGTGTGTGCTTTCCATGAATGTCCTAAAAATTGACACAGTCCTCTCAATCAGGCCACCAATGAACCCTGTCCCTCATGCCACAAGAAGGCACTGAATTGTACTTTTAGCGGTACAAAGGCTTGTCACACCGGCAGTACCCTCAAAGGCACATGATTGTACCTTTTAACCACTGTTTTAGAACTAGTTTGTACCTTCTCCAGAGCTGAGTAGGTACACATCAGTACCTTAAGGTCAAAATGTTAGCCTTTAGGGGTACATTAATACTTATTGTACCTTAAGATACAGACTTGTACCCCTACTGTCCCCCTATTTCTGAGAGTGCACGATAAGCATTTTTGAATAATTTTGGGAAATTAGGTGACAGTGTAGGTGTTACATGTAAAACATACTGTAAAAATCTTTATATCCATGTTGTTGCTAAGGGAGACACTGCCACCCACGCAAATATTTTGAAGATGATGGATTTACAGCCCAAGCACACTGGAGAGTTACCTACACTTTTATGGTTTAGGAAATAGCCTTTTAAATTGTATTCTCATGAAGTCTGACTAAGAAAGCACTAAATTTTTTGGATGTGGTGCGTTTAGAAATTCCATCAATGAATATTTTCCTCATGTGCACTCATTTTTTCCATTGTCTGTCTCTGTTTTCAATACTCAAGGGCTTTTTCTGACACATCAGCTAAAAAGCCACTATTTGATTGTTCTTTAATGTAAACCATATTTTCCTCATGTGTAAGTACGTGCCGTCGGTTCATATACCACAATCTGTTTTACTCAAACTCTGACTATCTTTTTTTTTTTGGTCTTTTGGTGCCAAAACAGGTAGGGGTCTACCTCCTGTTTGCCAACAGCTGTTTTGGTAATAAAAAAATGAATGAAAAAAAATAGTGTCATCCTCTCACAGATGACAACCGATTGCTCCCCTAAGACACCAATGGCAGTGGTCGTCTTTCAATTCATGGGCTGATGATAAAAGATGAGGGAGAATGACATCTACATGCAGAATTCCTCATTTGTGGTTTTAGATTGAGAGGCACCACATGTGCTCGCTCGCTGAGGCATTCAAACGGACATGTGCTAGAGTGAGGTGACTGACAGCTGGAGGTTTGACTGGCGGTGTATATCATGCACAGGGTCTGTCATGATCAGGCTGCATCTCCACCCAAACACATACTCCAATGCTCCGCTAATTTCCTAATAACCTTTACACATGTTCCAGAATCTAGTTCGATAAAATCTGTGGAACCGAGAAACATTTTCCAGAGCATGTGCTTGCAGCACCAAAGCCATTGAGTCACTGCTCAAGGACCCTGATGGCTAATAAATATTGTGCATGCATTTGCAAGACTTTAAAAGAATGTCATTTACAGCATATCGTGTAGTTTTACTGCACCCACCATTCAACCCTGCAATGGCATGAGTTGTGTTTTTAAACCTGTGATCCACCTGCCATAACTCACCTGGAAGTTACTTTTCTGTGTCTAAGAGCGGGATGCAATGGGCCTCATTTCCTGCCATCCAGAGCCACACACGCTCAGCATGCACATTAGCTGTCATTACTGCCCTATCATAGCACAGAATGCAGAACCACATCCAATAGTGTCAGTACAGATGTACCTGTGTCCTCAAACATTTAATGTCTCATCAGTGATTAGGCCTACACACACACACACACACACACACACAGACACACACACACACACACACACACACACACACACACACACAGACACACACACACACACACACACACACACACACACACACACACACACACACACGCGCGCACACACACACACACACGCACACACACACACACACACACACACACACACACACACACACCTGCATCAAAGAGCTGCTAGTCCAGTCCCAATCCAAAATACATGCCATCTGTGCACAATTATGGTTGCTGATTGTTAGTGGAATATGGCCTCTCCTCCTTTTCTCATTTAAACGACTAAAAATGTGTTTCTGCTTAGAGAATAAAGCTGGTATAACCATATCTATCCATCTATATTTCTATATATATATCTATATTTTATGTCTGTCACTCTGCAAGCGAAAGGGAATGTTTAAAGGCTGCAAATGCACAGTTACTAATGTCAGCCAGCCCCTCTCGTTTATAACATTTAAACATAAAATATCATTCGGGCCATGCATACAGGTTGACTTGGAGGCATGGTGGTTTGTGGAGCATGGTGGATCTGTAAAGTTCATCAAATTCTCCTTGGACTAGGTGGCTGAGCCTGGATCAACCCTTTGCTGCTGTCTTGGGACCTGGAGCTGTGTCAAGGAATCATTACTCCAGTGCAGGACACATGAAGATGATAAACGGCATAAAACCAGATTGGGGAGCCCATATCTTCCATGATGTCCACTCATTGCTGGTTTTGTGCTGGAAGGTCAAAACTCCACAATGCACTCTGAGAGCAACTAGTGATCTCTACATAACTGTTCAGCAGATGATGCGTCACGTGCACTCTTTCTGGATTGTTCTAGATCACAACAATAAGTGGGGTATTCACTGTTGTCATACCTCACATATTTACTGAGTTATTCTGTTCCATTCGGACCAAGGCTTTCAGATGTACAAAACCTAAATGCTTTTTATGACAGCGATGAAATGTTAGCCAAGGAATGCACAACTTAGCTGTAGCTCGAGTCAGGTAAAGTCTTGGCGGTATTAAAAGTGAATAAATTACTTTTAGGTGACTCAGTCAGCCTAGTGGTTGAAAATCAGTAACAAGGTTTATTATGACCGCCGCTAGCGAAGCTAGCGAAAGCGGTCATTATAGAGTTGCCGCGAGCATTTTTCCCTTTTTTTTTTTTCTTTTTTTTCAGTGAATGTCCGTCAACGATTCCCGGGACACTGAAACTTTCTTTTCATGTGTACAAAATTTTGTGACATTTCGTCATAGGGGGCGATGTTTATTGGTGAAGCTAGGTGTCAAAAAACAGTTTTTGTTAAATAACTCGTCAACAATTTTGCCCAAGACAACGATTTTGTGTTAGCATGTCGGTGTTACAGAGATGTATCGACCCAGCCCATAAACTCTCACTTGAAGCATAGCGCCACCTAGTGATATGGGTAAATGTAAAAATTGGGATTTTGAGTTGTCAATATCTTGGACCGAGAAGGTGGGAACTGCGCAAAATACGTCATGCACGATCACCACAAAGACCTCTAACACCACAGAACATGCCATAAAATGTAGTCCATAGGGGGTGCTGTAATTGTAGAAAATGTCATTTTGCCTATTATCTAGAGAATGCTTACGTTTACAACAATTGTTTTTTTATTGTGAAATCTATTGAGGCTCACGCATTGAAAACACTGGTCAACGGCCACTTCCAACGAAAACAATTTCCGTGAAATTTTAATATTGCGAAAACAAATCTGAACAAACTCGTCATAGGCCGTTCATGTGAATCTCACCAAATTTGCTATATGTCATCTACAGACAATGCTGACAAAAATTTATCAAAAGATTTATCTTGAGATAAACCGTTCCAAAGTTACACGTCAATAAACATTTAACACGTAGCTTAAAATTCTTCAAATGGCCGTATCTTGGCTTTTAATTGATCAAATTTGGTCAAAGTTGACATGCCATCTCTAAACAGCTTTCTTTTCATGTGTACTAAATTTTGTGACATTTCGTCATTGGGGGCGATGTTTATTGGCGAAGCTAGGTGTCAAAAAACAGTTTTTGTTAAAAAACTTGTCAACAATTTTGCCCAAGACAACGATTTTGTGTTAGCATGTCGGTGTTACAGAGATGTATCGACCCAGCCCATAAACTCTCACTTGAAGCATAGCGCCACCTAGTGATATGGGTAAATGCAAAAATTGAGATTTTGAGTTGCCAATATCTTGGACCGAGAAGGTGGGAACTGCGCAAAATACGTCATGCACGATCACCACAAAGACCTCTAACACCACAGAACATGCCATAAAATTTGGTCCATAGGGGGTGCTGTAATTGTAGAAAATGTCATTTTGCCTATTATCTAGAGAATGCTTATGTTTACAACAATTTTTTTTTTATCGTGAAATCTATTGACGCTCACGCATTGAAAACACTGGTCAACGCCCACTTCCAACGAGAACAATTTCCGTGAAATTTTAATATTGCGAAAACGAATCTGAACGAACTCGTCATAGGCCGTTCATGTGAATCTCACCAAATTTGGTATATGCCATCTACAGACAATGCTGACAAAAAGTTATCAAAGGATTTATCTTGAGATAAACCGCTTCGAAGTTACACGTCAATGAATATTTAACACGTAGCTTAAATTCTTCAAAAGTCCATATCTTGGCTTTTAATTGCTCAAATTTGGTCAAAGTTGACATGCCATCTCTAAACAGCTTTCTTTTCATGTGTACAAAATTTTGTGACATTTCGTCATGGGGGCGATGTTTATCGCCGAAGCTAGGTGTTGAAAAACAGTTTTTGTTAAATAACTTGTCAACAATTTTGCCCAAGACAACGATTTTGTGTTAGTATGTAGGTGTTACAGAGGCATATTGACCCAGCCCACCTAGTGATGAGGGTTAATGCAAAAATTGGGATTTTGAGTTGCCAATATCTTGGACCGAGAAGGTGGGAACTGCACAAAATACATCATGCACGATCACCACAAAGACCTCTAACACCACAGAACATGCCATAAAATTGGGTCCATAGGGGGCGCTGTAATTGTACAAAATCTCATTTTGCCGATTCCTTGCCTTCACAAATCAGTCCTACACACTACCCATTCAAAACCCACATCCATGCCCACTTCCAGGAAATCATTTCCACAGAAATTCTCACCTCACAACACTGCTCTACCACACTCTCATCACACCAACAGTTCCCACATTTCAATATACTGCGGCGGTCATACCATGTACCGCTATGCGGTACATCTAGTTCTTAACAATAAGGACAGACGGACACAGACACTACATAACACAGGACGTTGACAAGGACTGACTAAGGCATATTTTCCGAAACCTTAAATGTCTGTAGACAGCCAATGGCTGTACCCATGGTTACACCCCAAAATGAATATGCAATGTCTTTGTTAAGTACTAGTATCCTAATCAGATTAGAGAAGGTGCCAACCTTGTCTGTATCTTAATCAACAGACAGGGACAGTTATTCAAAAGCCCACCAAATGGTTCAGAAAACTAGCTGTTCACACCTCCTATCTCACACAGACACACATACACAGCTTGGATCCCAGCTTTGATCCCAGCTTTGATTTTGGATTCCAAAAACAACCAAGGGATTTAAAATAATAATGAAAATGTTTTAACATTAAAATGTTATTTACAAGATTATTATTATTAATCAAATACCACCAGTCCCCCTTTTCAAGTCTAACTGACTTGACACAAAATCATAAAACAAAAACAAATTCAAAACAACCTCACCATGTGTATGAACCAGAGCATGTGAGCGGAGCTGAGCGGCCAGAATTTCAGCTCCTCGCTCACGCGAGTGTTCGCTCCCTCGCTCCATCGCTCAAAGTTGAACCAGACAGCTCCGCTCTAAGACCGCTCTCCGCTCACCTAAAATTTCGTTCCGCTCCGGTGAAATCGCTCCACGCTCGCTCAAAAGAAGGAGCAATGCCTAACATTTTCCACCGGATTGCATCTGGGACACGCTGCCCGATGTGGCCTGAACTAACGCGCAGCATTGGCCTGTTGATTGAAACCCTTTAAACTTCTTTTCCAAAAATCATGTAACAGATACAAATAATTTCATTGTGTGATCAACAACTCACTTGTGTATCCTCTTAATTAACCCTGTCATTTATTTATTTTTTTTTTTTACTTTGAGCGTAAGCCGTCATATTTGGCTGAACAGCATATTTTTCTAAAAACATTACGTTACTATTTTAATGAAACACATGGAACAGCACGAATGTACTCCTTCATTATCATAATATAAATAGGCAAAAAACTACAAAATGTCACATGTCAGACATGTATTGTGAGGAAATGTAGCCTATCCTATAATATAAAGAAGTCCCAGCACGCAGCATCAATCAAAAAATAGAACGTATTTATTTGAAACCAACACAAGTGTGAACATCCACGTTTTGAACCAAACTCCATCTCTCAACGATCTCTGTAGGCTAACCTTTGAAGGCACACGTGAGTCTGTGTAGACACGCCCCAGACTCGTGATGAGAGCGGTATCGGAGAGGAACTGGAGCGAAACAGAACCACCGCTCGGGCCTTTGGATTAAAACCCGCTCTGCGCTCCAACTATATTTCGCACACTCCGCTTCCCGCTCGCTCCGTGCTCCGCTCTGCTCACATGCTCTGGTATGAACAGTTAAAGGAGAACTTCGGTGTAAAATGAAAATTGACATGTTAAAACATCATACCGAGTTGGTATGTGTACGGAGGAGCAAAATTGATTTTGCCTGTTGCATTCAGAGTTTAACTATTTTTTATCGTTTGTCCCAGAAGGCTAACAATGGAAGTGGTAGGTGCCCTTAGACGAAGCATGACGGCTACGCTATTTTTAAACCATTAAAACAGCTCGAAGAAACGCCACACTCCATCGGTAGTACAACAAAGGCCCTGACATTAAAAACGAGGCACTGAGAACTTTGTAAGTGTACACAACATTTATTAATAAAACAGTTTTGACAAGCAGTACCTTGCTGTAGTTTCTCGTTGCCGCCATGATGAAAGTCTGCACAGGTCGATTGACGAACACGAACCAGCAGGAAGAATAGCAGGAGAGGTAGTACAATCAACTTGTTTGGACTTTCATCATGGCGGCCACGAGAAACAACTGCAAACAACTGCATGTAAGAACAGCTTTTTAAATAAATGTTGTGTACGTTTACAATATTCTCAGTGGTTCGTTTTGAATGCCAGAGCCTTTGTTGTACTACCAATGGAATGTGGAGTTTCTTCGAGCAGTTTTAATGGTTTAAAAATAGCATAGTCGTCATGCTTCGTCTAAGGGCACCTACCATTTCCATTGTTAGCCTTCTGGGTCAAACTATAAAAAATAGTTAAACTCTGAATGCAACAGGCTAAATCAATTTTGCTCCTCCGTACACATACCAACTCAGTATGATGTTTTAACATGCCAATTTTCATTTTACACCGAAGTTCTCCTTTAAGAGTTCCACAAACAACAAAGGGATTGTTGCATTTAGGGAGTGGACACATACTTCAAGGGATCAACGGTTTCCCTCAGACATAGTACAAAGCATCCGAGACACAAATGTACTACTGATAATGACATGACGCATGGCTGAAAACAACCGATAGCAATTACCTGTACTAGTAAATCAGGGGAAGGAACCCAAGAGACCAGCACATTGTTGGACATCAACAATTAAGTGCTGTGTATAGGGAGCACTCAGCGCTTACAGCATAGTGGTTCCAGAAGGCCTCTGCAGTAGTGTTTTGAAAAAACAGACAGTAAAGGATGGTGGATTTCTTGTTTTGCCTATAATATGTGTCATATTATCAAGAAATGGCAAACCTTAATTGAAAATTTTAAACAAATTTTAAATGTAAAAATCCAAATAAGCCATTAATGAAACTGTTGCTTATTTTCATTGTATGGAACATGAATAATAGGAAATTTTAAGTACATTTCATGTGATTGTACCCCTTAAATTTCCTTTTATAATGTTTCTGAAAGTGTTACATTTAATAAAATTTTACTGATTCAGGTTTACTTAGACAAAGTGTAGTTGTGTAGTTAGAGCATTCTCTCTCTCTCTCTCTCTCCCTCTTTGAAAAAAATCCATAGAGTTACAGAACCACAAAGAAATGAAAAAAGGGACTTCAGAGAGATGTCTGTTCACTGAAGGGTGAGGATGATGACCAGTGAGGCAAAGAATTGTTTGTGCACTGTCAAAATAAACTTGTGAATATCAAAGAAAGACTTTCAAACATTCTTTCAACAACTGCTACAATTTTTTAAAAGAATATTGACTTTTTGTACACCTCTAGAGGAGACAGGTGCGTCAGAGATGACCGAGGTCTAACTTAAGGAAAAAAAAACCTCTGTCTATGACCGAAATGTTGAATTAAATCTTGGTTGTGGATGGACGATGTGCAGGAGTTCTTTTTTCCTTAACAACTGTTACAACAAATACTGTATGTGCTTGGGTGTTGCTGCATTTTCCAGCAAGATAACGACCGCATGCTCACTGACAATCATGGAAAAGCCAAGCCATCTCACCAAGAAGACAATTAGTCAGCGTGCACAAATATTGTTTTGGCTACACCATATCTCATAGGCAAGTGTGACTTGAGGGTGGGGTGACCACTACCCTACGCCATGACTAACACATTGTTCGGTCACCAGTAACCTCTGTGAGAAGGCCAAGCTAAAGGGGGGGGCAAGCAAAACAAGCACACAGCCTCACACTGACACACAGCCTCTTGTGTAGTCTTTTTGGGGTTCACTTGTAAACACTCACCAAATTGTTTTCTTGCATCCATGCCCGGATTCGGCATTCTTTTTGGTGATAATCACAAGTGATATGAGTGAATCACCCCTGTTGAAAGCTTAAGCCCCAGTATATATCTATGGCAGCTTGTGCTCATAGTCATGGGGGAATTATCAACCAACAAACAAGCTTGGGCTCCCAACACTGTGGCATGACAGGCTCTCAAAGTGCTGGAAAACGAGAAATGGAAATTCAATTTGCTGTTCCCCTATTACGTCTGATGTGTGTTTTAGTCTTGAACATGCGCCACAGGGCCTGTATTTATGTTTTCATTTAGCATGATGGAGAGGAAACAGATGTTCGGAGACACGTGAGAGAACATCGGCACTCCTGAAATTGATGTCGATATTAAGATCAAAGATGATCGCCGTCTGGTTGTCTTTGTCGGATTGTCTTTGTCTGGTTGCTTGGTAGTTTGGCACGAGGAACTTGTGGGAGGGAAATAGCCAGAATGTAACTGAGATACGATAAGCACGCCGTCGGACTAAAAACATGATCTCCCGAAAACAAGCTTTGCACCAGCAGAATGTGTGATAATCTTAGAGAAAACAAACCAACAATGCTCAGCGGTTTTGAAGTGTTCAAGCGCTGCAAGCGTGGTGACATGGTGATGCCGAGGGACAATATGAAAAGATCATCTGCACACAATCACATCCTGTAACAGGCTCCAAAAACACAGAAACCAATACCACGAAAGGCCCATTACTTTCATCTGCAGTCAGTTCAGTTTGATTAAAACATTTCCCCATTTTATCGTACATACTTTTGCTTTTGCCTGATAATTCAGCCTGGGAAGTTTCATCACTTAAAGGCTAAAACACATTTCATGCCTTCATTTTTTATCTATCACCACACATACCACCTGCATTTTTTTCACGAGATGAGATGAAGTCTGACACTGTGAAAGACGACCCTTAAATAGAAACACACCCATGACATTTTCCCCTTATCTCAAATGGTGTTTCCTTTAGAGCTCATAACCGTCTGGATGACGGGCTGCCCGGCCAAGGAAAGCAAAGTGTGCAGACCACATCAAGACGGAACAAGCCTGAGACTGATGTTATGTTGTCTACGGAGGATCCGCACAAATGTCTTGAGGAAATAACTGACACTTTTTGAAAACAGCCTCCCTAACAAATTACCATACTGTTTTTTTTTCTTCTCTCTCTCTCTTGTGCACTTTGGAAGAATTGCCATGGCAGCTGTTTTTACAGCTGTTCTTGAGGTAAGGTCTGGAGCACTTTGATAGTTGTAAATATGAAAAATGGAATTCATTTTATTAAACAAATCATAAGACGTTTCTAGATAATGACTTTTACATTATGAACAAGAACAACATGAAGGGGCAATTGAGGCTGCCTTACCTTTCCATCAGTCCATTCCATCAGTTAGCACCCATTCATTAAGAAAATAAGGTTTACTTTCACAGCGTGTGTCTGCGCAGTTTGTACACTACAAAACTACACGTGACACTACGGAACCACAGAACTATTCTCCAGTGTTAAAATGACCTCATTTGTTTCAGACAAATATATCAGAGTTTGAATTTGATTTCACTTCATGTCACTTTACAATTGCATTTTTTTTTTACCTTGTCAATACTTACAAGCAGCACCCATAGGTGTTTTACTGCTAATGTTTGTCTGAAAACTGCAACAGACAAAAAGTCTTTCCCCTTTGCCCAGCGTGTACGTCGTATTACAACATGGCTGCATTCCTCATCCACACATTTTCTACCTAAATCCTCCTAAATGCCTAATGTGTAATTATAGAGGTGTCTCATTAAGTCAGGACAGCATAGCTAATGTCCATTTGCTTAAGCCATTACGCACGGCTGTTTTCCATCTTTAAAAAGTGAATAATATAGATAGAGCCGTGACATGACTATTTGTGGATCTAATGAGGCAGCCATGTGTGACTTTTCTCCTTAGTGATGTCAGTTGTGTTTGACATAATGATCAGGGTCGCCAGTATAGCTGTGCTGCAGACCAATGAATTATGAATAAAATGTATCCACTTTATGTTTCCTCTGTAATGTTGGTGTTAGCGTTCATGTGCTGTAGTTTAAACTGTATCCATGCTGAAGAGTATTAAGGTTAAACATGAGGAGGTTAGTGCCAAGGAAAAACACTGTTTTGGTCCAAGGCCTTTTTTTCTTTTTTGACAGAATGCTGCTGGCGTGCAAAGAGTCCAGACGATTGGAATTTTAGCATTTCGGTATTTCAGTGTGTGGGTGTAGTGTATGCGTGTGTGTGTGTGTTGGAGTGTGTGATTGCATATGTGTGTGCGTGCATGTGTGCCTGCATGTGTGTGTTTGTCTGTGCATGTGTGTGTGTGTGTGTGTGTGTGCATATGTGTGTGTATGCTTGTGTGCCTGCATGTGTGTGCGTGTATGTGCGTGCATGCACATATGTGTATGTGTGTGTGTGAGTGTGTGCGTATGCGTGCGTGCGTGTGTGTGTGTGTGTGTGTGATTTACACCCAGTGACATTGTACGTCATTGCTTTACCCACCTCAGCAGAGGTGTCATTTATTTAAAATAATCACAAATGCATTTCACAGGTTCTCAGGTATCATGTTTAAAAGCACAGAGTGACACAGCCAGCAGCAGGGATGGTTCTGGACTGAACACCTCAGTCAACCCGGTATCCTATAAGGCTATAAGGTGTCAGGGAGTTCACCATTCACATATCTGTACTGTAAGTGCAGTGGGTCAGAACATGCTTTGAAATATGTTTAATCCACCTTCATTTTGGATTTTCTTCATAACATTTGAGTGATGAACACATATATGAGCACAGGCCTCTAAAACTGTATTTCACAGAGCAGAAAAGCCTGTAGTTGATTTGGCATTTCCAGAATACTGTCCACATTCAAAATTACTGTGCACCTTCAAATATGACAAAGCCAAATAATAGTTAATGGTGGCAGAGGCCTGCTGGTGGTGGTGGTGGTGGGGGGTGAGGGTGGGATTGGGGTCATGGGGTCAGTGGGTTAAAGTCCTGCACCACCTCCCAACAAAAATTCAAACCAAACAAAGTTCACGAGTCATTCTTCATCTGTTTCTCTGTCAGGTGCTGAATCAAGTTACAGACATTTTGAGACAGGATAGCCATCCATCTGAGCTAGTTTGCTCAAGACTCAAACGGCCTGAGGAAAAACATCCATATTTTACCTAATTAGTATCTCCAGTGACCCCCCCCCCCCTTTGAAGCCAGTGATGATACATAGAAGGGGATTTCACAAAATCCTTCCCCAGAGGAATGCCACATTCCAGGGATAGAGAGCATTCGCCTCAAGTCAAACATACACCATGTCAAGTTTTTTATTTCCTTTTTCTCATTCCTTTCCCCTCCTTCTATTGTTCCATGCGCATAATGAACCAATCTCTTTTTGTCCATCTCCAGAATCCACACCCTTCGTCACTGGCAATCTGCGTTAACACACCAGAGTGGAACAAACCACTCTTAAACCGACCTGACAGCGAGCGATGAGCAGAAGAAGAAACGCACGACATGAAAGAAAATGCTTCCGATGCCAGCTCTCACTCTCGTCGTCACTTCTCACATCAGCAGTGAAGCACTAACGGAACGAAGATGTGTTTCTTGTTGTTGTCCATATTACCCAGGTAAACACACTGTGGCCGATACTGCTGCGTGTTTCTATTGTAGCAAGTCTCTTCGAGCATGTCATCCAGTGATACCCGCCTGCTGAGGTGTTTAGATAAACACGCTCCATTTTCCAAAACACTGTCTGTCCACATTTAAGCTGCTCATATGCTGATCAAAACAGACAGGATTCTGTCATCGCCCCTTGCATGTGTGTATGGGAGCTGCAGAAGGCCACACAGACTTTATCTGTGATTGTGTCTGGCTTGGTTTGGAACAATTCATCAGCATCCCTGTACCCCACCCCTACCTCCCACATGCACCCATGACAGGTTGGCATGGAATCAGGTCCAGAATCTACTGAGGATTTAGGAGAATGTTGACATGCTGGTGATGGTTCAACACTGATAGACAGTGACAGAAATTCATTTAATTATTCATTGGAGGCATTCTTTCATCAAGTTGGTTTACACAAGTAGATCCAGATTTTCTCTTTTATTTACAGCCAAACTTGCAGTCTTAATTGTGGCTGAACAACAGACAAACAGAACCAAAAGAATTCTAAAAAAGGCTGCGTCAGGGATTGTACAATGCACCCACTACAGCGATACATAAACAGCAGAATTGCACACTGATCTGAGTTTGACCACTGCTGGGAAGTAGATTACGCCAATCAATTGAATTACTAAAGAGCTAATGTTTACTTTATACACATGCTATACATCCAAGACTTTGCAAAGAGTATTCCATGCATCATCAAGCTAGCTGGATGTATCCTGAGTGTGTATCCTGTCTTGATAGAAGAATGGATTACACATATGGTCTGTAACCCAGTTCTAAATTTGCTAATGCATATGTAATGCAGTGTAGCATAGTCTGTTGAATGCTTTATTTACATGTATTTGTTAGGACTGCAGAAATACTGCCATGCAGTCAAGAGGTGATGGCAACTGGTCAACTTATGCTTTCAAAATAACCTAAAAAAAAGGCATCTAGTCTTATATGAATTTCACATTTCAAGACTGGTTTGGCTGCACGCCTTTCAAGCTCCCCTTCCAGCAGCCACATGCAGTACCTTTTGTGAAGCAATTCTTTTATGTTTACTGACAAAGTGGACATGGGATTATTTGACATGTAAGTTTACATAGAGAGTTGAGTTGTATACGATCCTCATTACATTTTTAATCTGATATGCCAGGCTAATATGTAAATCTTTGTACCAATAAATCTAAATGTCATCCCACTGTTCTTCGAGTCTCCAAACACAGCCACATGGTGGCAGTAAAGAGCTTTAAAGAACACATGGGGCATCTCAGTACACTCAGTAGGCCAACTACTGTAGTAGACAGACAAGTTCATCCAGGGATGCCATGGTTTCGTTGTCTTTGAACTTTCCTGTAGGTAAGAGTTTAATTTGATTATACAGCCTATTGGTATGTGTCAGTCTTTCAGAAAGTAATTTGTTTAATGCCCCAGAATGCGTCTTTCTTTAACTTGGCAGCCCACAATGCAAAGCTTACCCAAGTTTATGTAACACACATGTGGTGGCTTTGCATTTTCGGATGGCTTTGGGGGTTGATAAAGATGTCCAATCCAAGTGGAACCGCACAGCGTGCACAACAGGGCTGGCTGAGGTTTTTTTTTGCTATTGATGTAACATAGACGATTCTGTACCTCTGGATTCCAACTCGTTTTGTGTCTGCGATGAGCACACCAAACGACCTACCCAAGGAGCTTGCTCCACTTTGAAAAAGAGGGGGTAAATTGTTCCCAGGCCGAGCTCTGCATGTTTTCTGAAGTCTCAATAGACCCGCATGCCCAGCTGCAAGCTGTGTTCGGCCTGTGCCAGGGCCATGATTGAGGTCTCGGACACCTAGTGCCAAGAATCACAACTGGTGGAATGCCTGCATGCAGGCTCCCCCCTTTTCCCCTAATTCTTCACTGAGTGACCATAAAAGGGCGAGAGGCACGTTCAGAGGACCCAGGACATACGTGGAAAGGTCCAGGACAATTTGCAGTCGTTTAGAGGTAGCAGAACCATCAGCTGCCCAGGCGCACATTCCCGATAAATGTCACATTTACATTAAACAGTCACTTTTTAACAAGAGTGTGCATTCAGCGAAAACAGAACACCATATAATATTTTGCCAAAAGTGAATTATATGTCATTGTTTCCAGTAAAGAAGAATAACACTGTTTTTTTTTTTCATTCAAATGAAGTTTATATTAATACATTCAGCTAGAAAAAAAAGCAATCATGTGTGATCCTCACTGAGATATTTGCCCTGTGCTTTCATGAAGCTTGTTGAACAGGTATTCATTTAAAAAGTGTATGTGCGCCACCATGAGGAAAAACTGTGTAACTTCATGAACTTTAAACCATTGAATGTTCACAAGCGACTTAATGTACTCCTCTGACCTCTAATAAAATGTATACTTGTAGACTTTGCCCTACTGAAAAATACTCAGATGATAACAATAACACATCATATAAAGCTTACCAGCTTATCAAGAGGTAAGGAAGCATTTTATTCCAATAAAAAACTGTTGGTCAGAACGGTATGTGACAGACACATGCCTTTCTCCCTTTCTGCCTTTCACCAGAAATTGAATAATTGATCATGTTATATATTTTAATTGTGCTAGATGTGCACACCGATACCTCTAAATGTCTCAGATAAGAAAAGGATGAGTACTCACTTTAGACATAAGCTGAAAAAATTATGTTTAATTTTAACTATAGCTTAGTCCCATAGGTTAAACACAAGCCTTGGTCCCTTTCCTTGTTTTAGTAAAGCATACAGGACCACACTATAGCCATTCTGACCAGTATTAGCTTAGTGGATGTGTAATTCAGCCGAACCTATGCTTTTCACAGTGCCCATTGTATTGTAAATGCCATCACCCCTAGATATAACATATGCCTAACAATAAAGAAACAGTAAAGTACAGACATAAACCTTCGCGATTTGTTTATCAAATTAAAAAGAATGTTTGTAATTTGCAATCAAAGAAGCAGAGTTTAAATATCTGCTCTGACAAAAGCTGCCTTGTACCGCCCTCTTGCGTCAAGAACTGTTTTTTGGTAATAAGCAAGGCCCTCAGTCAGGCCATGTTCATTAAACAAGTTAATTCCGTCTCTCATACCCTTCCTTAATTTTTTTTCAAAACCAACATGAAATAAATCGGTTTAACAGCACTTAAGTTTAAAATAAGATAAGATAAGATAATCAGATAATTTTGATGTGCCCAGAATATGCTAGTAAATTAGTCACTGTGTTGGGTTTCTAGAACTTTTTCTAGGACTGTGGTCATGCATTTCAGAAAGTCTTTGCAAATCCACTGTAGGCGTGGGGGACATGCCTGCTACGTTATTTAATAAGCTGACCCCTGACATGGTACATCAGAGATCTCGGGACTTTAATTTGAGCGCCTCCGCCCACCAGAAAGGACGCATTTCAAACGCAGTTTACTGTAGAAAGTCTCCATGTTAAGGCCCCGTCCACACAGCAACGCTCCTGGATTTTTGGGGGGTTGGGAAAAAAACGAATTGAAGCAAAAGCTGAAAGGGGGAAACGTCTTGTCTCCTTTCCTTTTATCTTGACATTTTAGAATGCTGTAAATTCATATTGATGCAACAGTCATAATAAAGTCTAAAGGATATCCGTAGGGTATATCACATTTCATATTATCTGAGAGAACGTAAAATAGTCTTGTGGATGGGCATGCGGAAGCATACTTCTGCAACCTGCATGAAGGCCGAAAGCGAAACACTTCGTTGCGCCACATGGGTGTTCTTCAGTCAAAAAAACTAGTAGGCGTAACTCCTGCCCGCCGCTTTTAGTGCATCAGTCAGTCATTTGAAAGAGAATGATGGAAGGCGGGTCAGAAACACTCCAAAATATATGCTTTTTTGTTTAACTATGCCGTGACGTTCTCCTCTTACTTGAATTACAATGGGAAACCGTCTTTTTTGTTTGCACGCGGTCTTGGCTTTACTATTTTATTGTTTACAAAGTAGTGCGTTTAACTTGGACATTGCCAAGCCCATAGTGTATTCCGGGCCACCTGACAGCTACTTTGGATTTTCAGTGGATTTCTTCAGACCGGATAACCAGTAGGTCATCTATACATTTGTAGTTAGGCCTGCCATGTCATTCTAATAGCTATTACCTTTTTAATGCATTACAATCCTGCTGTAGATCAATAGCCAAGCAGGCCTTATGTTCATGTTGTTTTTTAAACAAAAGATAGCCTAAGCGATGGTGGAACGCAGACATTCATCACGACACAGGCATCATTGTAATTTTAATTATACACTTTTCAGGTTTAACCTCCTTGTTGGAGCCCCGAAATGCAACACATCTGCATCAACTGCTGTGGTGGAGCGTGGAGCTGTCTACAGCTGCCCCTGGAAAACTGCAAAGAATTGCCAGCAGATTGAATTTGACAAGTCAGGTAAACAGGCTAAACAACAGTTAGTCGTGACTTAAAAACATAAACCGTTGTTTTCACAGTAAGGCAGCCTAAATGCACATGAAGTAGCTGATGTATTAATTAAACGGGTCAACGTATTGTTTTACAGTTTTTGAACCGTGTAGCATATGCATACCATTGAGTTGCTCCATCATTGCTCGGACATGCTTAAACTGGCTCTACCCCGGCGATCTTTTGTGAATTCTTTCTTGCACAGACAGTGCACAAAAAAACATAATGGCTCTGCTAGGTCTAATCACATTATTGTTTAATTTAATAATTGTTAAGACTTCAAATACAGATCCTCTGCACTTGGTTTGGACCATGTAACTATTTAACAAGTCTAAAAATGAGGATGGTCTACTATCTGTCGTTTAGAACTGTAAGTTGAAGCGAATGCATAATGGAGAACTGGTATTCTGGTTTGAAGTTGGTGATGCATGTCATAGTCACAGCATCGAAGAGAAATTGATGTTAGCTAATATGGTTGTTTTACACTTAATAGGAAAATGAAAGCCACGCCTAGTGCGGTATACCAGCTCATTTTCACACAAGAAGCGACGTGTTCAGGTTCCCCATTCCTTGTCAAGTTGTAACACGCAAGTGTCCGTCGGTCCTGCGCTGCTGAATCACAGCCTCACAGGTCATGTCCTGCCACGCTGTGGATGACTTCAGTGTGCAAAAAACATTTCAGATTTCTTAAGCATTTACAAGTTGAAGGCTGGGACGACACCTGTGATTACAAGTTTTATACTCCAGCACAGAGTATCTTTGCACTACTTTGTATAACCACAAGCCTGAATCTGATATTGCTGAAACTTGTCAGGGCACGCTATGAGAGCAATAAAAGAGCCCATGCACATCTCCTTCATGTAAGTTGTATATGTCAAAAATGGGTAAATGGATCATGCAGCACGTACACATTTTTACACAAGTATTCAGGGAAGGCTGTGCTGATAAACAATTTGGGCTTCATGAACGATCTGATTACTCAAACCACATGAGGTTGTGTATCATGTGCAAATGTATGGAAGCAGCCTACTATACTTGTCTTTCCCTCACAGATGATCGCAGCACCTCTTTGGGAATGGAGTTTAAGTCCCATCAGTGGTTTGGCGCAACTGTGCGTTCTGACGGCGAGCACATACTGGTAAGGCTTTTTGAACTCTGAACTTTATCCCTCCATGTGTTACAGGAACAAGCGTGTGGTCACTTATATTCCCTCTTTGTCTGCCTAGGCCTGTGCCCCTCTGTATAAGTGGTCTACCCCAAAGTTCAATGACCTTGAGCCTGTTGGAACCTGTTACATCAAGAAAGGGGGGAAGATAGTGGAGTACTCGCCTTGTCGCACCAGTATGTACAGTATACTGTAGGCTACAACACACACATCCTCCCGAAGGCTAAGAAAAAACTATTTGTCTCAATAGCATTAATATTAATTTGGTGTACTTGCCAAAAACACACTGGCAAATCTCTGCTCAAGCTTTAAAACCAGTCACTTTTCAGAGGTCATTGGTTGTAGAATTGAAAAATATAACCACACATATACTACATATCACTACACTTTGTCCTACATCACTCAGCATTTACAGACATTGATCAATGACAGACCTGTAGTTACATGTGTTGCACGTGTTGCAAAGATATTATGTGATGCATTAAATTTAAAGTGTTGCCAGTTGACATTACTTATATATATATTATATATTGTATTGCCCCAAACCCCACTGATCTTATGTTCTGTTTTAACGTATTAAATGCCATTTGATAGCTATAATTCACATAGGTTTGATAGGAGTTTAGAAATCTTTTGTGACATTGATATGAAGGCAATTTATACTTTTCTTTCTAAGTAAAAAGCTTTTATATAATTTTTTAATATAAATGAATGTTACAGTAGTAATGTCTACAGTTGATAAGGAAGAAGAATTACATAAGTTTAACAATTTAACATTAAAAGGCTTTGGTTCTGGATTGCGTATCCAACTGTTGGAGAGTCTGAATACGGTATTGTGCAAGGGAGGAAGTCTGAATTGAATTAGAGAGTCAGTTGAAACTGCTTATACTGAATTATATAAACCAGCTAGGGGCAAAATAATGGACTTTGGATCTCGTGAAGCGGTTTTAAAAAGTGGAAGTGGTGCCTTTCAGACCACAGTTTCAGTGCTGTTATATCTGTATACACATGAATGTAATTGTTTGCTTGTTCTTGCAGATTCTAATCACCCATATGGTCAAGGATTTTGCCAGGCTGGTTTCAGTGCAGGCCTTGTGAAAGTATGCTTTATGAATCTATGACCCCTCACATAGCTTATCTTGTTGCAAACAACAGTGTTTTTCAACTCAATATCCATTTTAGGGTGGTGCAGCAGTTCAAGTGTTGAGAATGTGATTACTTTTGTTTTCTTTGTAAAATATAACCTGAGCTTAGTGTTTGGTCAGACATTTCGTTGAATTCGGGCATATTCGGTGAATTCTTTTTCTCAAAATGTTATTTGTTTAAAACAAGGACACTTAACTGAGCACGCTGAAGTGTTTCTGAGTTGGAGAGCAATTACTGAGTTACTTTGGTGCATGTTTGAAAATTACATTTTTATATATATATTACATTGATGATTGTCTTCACTCTCTTGCAGAACCAGAAGAGCAGAGTAGTGGTGGGAGGACCAGGTAGCTTCTATTGGCAAGGTATGTTTCAGATCTTGTAAAGCTATGTGTGGTATGTGATATATATGCAAGAGGTCAAAACCACTTACCACTGCCAAGTCAAGTATGTATCTCCTTCAGACCTCTTCAACATTTCTTATAGCAGTACAGTATTACTATAGTTTAACTAGCTATTTAACATCTCACATCATGCATGGATTATAACAGTGTTGATGATTGATGATGTTACTTTTGCTTACAGGGCAGCTGATCTCTGATGATATTTCAGAAGTCCTTAGTCGGGTGAATAACCTCTTCATCACACCGTACGGGAACCAGCTAT
Source organism: Coilia nasus (assembly GCA_027475355.1). Classification (NCBI taxonomy): domain Eukaryota; kingdom Metazoa; phylum Chordata; class Actinopteri; order Clupeiformes; family Engraulidae; genus Coilia; species Coilia nasus. Next base: position 12,885,264 of record CM050215.1, on the reverse strand, counting down.
CCACATTAGCATCCAGGCCTCATTTTGATGACAGCTACCTTGGTAAGAGCACAACTTCAGCTGGGTAGAGGGAGTCTGCACACTGTTTTTTAGCTCCACAACATCTATTTTATGAAACTTAAAGACAAGCAAAATTGACTTTGTGGAGCAAAACTGTGTAGACCATCTTTATCCTACTGTCTGATACTGTACATTTGTCCGTTTGGCAGCCATATTCACTTTTTTGGAATGGTCACACCTTTTCTGTTTTACAGGGTGAGCCAAAAAAGTAGACAGTCCGTTGATCCCTTACATAATTGCCAATTAAGGTTATATTGACTAGCCTTAATGCTTAATAGATTACTTACAGTGTCCTACCACACAACAGCTGTCTCTTCACTTGAGGTATGCACATTGTCTGTGATCATGGCAAAAAACTCATGCTGTGGCTGATTTACTGTGTGCTGAAGTCAGTCCAACTGACATAGCAAGGCGTCTTCAGAGGCCAAAAAGCGCCATCTACAAAATTAAAAAGAAGTTACAATGCACTGGAACAGTGAATAGAAAGCCCGGTTCTGGTCGGCGTCGGTCTGTAATGACCAATGGTGTAATTAGGCGAGTCAAACAGCAAATCAAGGCTAATCCAGTGAGATCCATCTGAAAAATGGCATCTGACCTAGATGTGAGTCACTTCCATGAGGCGAATCATAAAAAATTATCTAAATATGAAATCAAGAGCAAGGGTTAAGGTTTCATTGCTAACACAAGCCCAGAAGGACACACGCCTTGATCAATGACCTGAAGCATGGTCCACAAGGAAAACACATCTTGTTTTCGGATGAGAAGATATTCACTGTTGATGCCTTTAGTAAATGACAGGTGGACTGGGAATGATGCTACAAAATGTCCCAGATGCTGTCAAGTACACAAACTGCATGAAGCAACCCGGCGTCAGTCATGGTATTTAGACATCGAGCCATCTAATGGCAAGAAGATGCCTCCTGTGTTCATTCCTGCTGGAGTAAGGATCAAGCCTTCCTTGAGATCCTATATACCAAAGTCAAGCCATGGGTGGAAACAAACCACCCTAAAACAAAATGACGTCTTTCAACAGGACGGAGCCCCTGTCCACACTACCAAAAAGACCCAGAAGTGGCTAGATGAGAACTTTGCGAGCTACTGGCCAAAGGAGATGTGGCCCCCACAGAGTCCAGACCTCAACCCATTGGACTACAATGTTTGGGCTGTTGAACTGTGGAGGGGAGTGCCTGTAAGAAATCCCACTTTTCAGTGGAGACTTTGAAGAAATCCGTAGCCAGAGCCTGGAACCGGATGACCACTCCCTACATTCTGAGGACATGCAAAGTGTTCCGGAAACGTCTGGAGGCTGTTGTGGCAGCAAGTGGTGGGCACTTTGAGAAATTAATTGATATCTTTATGGCCTTTCCAACAGTGTATAGTTTGTGAATATATGACCATAAAAACTTAAGATATAGTTTGTTGAAGTTTCTGTACTCAAGTGTCTACTTTTTTTGGCTTACCCTGTACAAGAGCACAACCTCAGGAAATCCTGTCTGACGCTGTGGCAGAGTGATGCGGTGCAAGTGCAGTTGCTTTTGATCATTTCAAATGATATCACTGACAACCTTCTCTGAAATGTAGCTTGTGGTGTTTTTTCAGGATACTCTCTTGCGGTTGGTGATTTTGACAACGATGGAGAAGACGGTAAGAGTTGCTGTCATATCAACACCTTTGCAACTCTTGCAAAAAGTTGTATGACCACATGGAGTGGCCTGACACTCTCAAAGACTCATGTCTTTTCTGTCTCCCTTCTTAGACTACCTCACCGGAGTGCCTAGAGGGGAGAGTGTTGTTGGCTATGTAAGAGACACATTACATCTGGATTTGGTTAACTGATCCTAAAAGATGTTGTGCAGTTGCCTGCCAGAGCCTACCAAATGAAACAAATAAAACTGCCAGCTTAAGTGGTTGCTTTCTGTTGTAGGTTACCATATTTAATGGAAGAAATATGGAATCAATGGCAAACTTCACTGGAACCCAGGTAAGGACTAGCCTGGTAAACCCGCCCCTCGTACTTCATTTCATTTCGTGCAGAGGGTCTGCAACAGAGGCCGTCAGAAACGATTTGCTGGAGGTCTGGACTCTGCTGAGGTGTTAAAAAAGTGCCTCTGCCTTTACCCAATCGCTAACGCCTGGTCGTCACGTATGCAATTAGCCTACCTACGCACTACAATTCAAATGTAGCACACAAGGTCAACGTGACAGCTAACGAACACACCCTCTGTTCGCTGATTGGACCGTACTTTCTGGAACATCGCAAATGTACCTCAAGAGATTCCGGTCCAGACCCTTTGCACGAAATGAAATGAAGTACGAGGGGCGGGTTTACCAGGCTAGGTAAGGACCTCTCTATGTCAGTGTACTACTGTACATGTCACTGGTATGAAGTGTATGTTAACTGCAGGTATTTTCTTCGGTAGATGGCAGCCTACTTTGGCCACTCTGTTGCAGTCGCTGATGTAAATAGTGATGGGTAAGCTCCTTGACTTGTTATCCGTACCATTTCAGCAAACTTTCCTCCTTTTTCCCTGTTAACCCATCTCCGCCTTTCTCTCTTGTTTCAGACACCTGGACGTCTTTGCAGGTGCTCCTCTCTTCATGAGCCGAACCACAGATGGGAAACTCAAAGAGCTTGGCCAGGTGTCTGTGTATCTTGGCCTTGCTGGATTTGTTTTCCAGCCACCAGTCCATCTGAATGGCCGGGAGCCATATGCCCGTTTTGGCAGCGCCATTGGCTCGCTTGGTGACATAGACCTGGATGGATATAACGGTAAGTGACATCTACTGTTTGTAGACATACAATTTTTGCTGCATTTTGAAGTAAAGTTCGTTGAAGAAAGTAAATGTTACGCTTGATCAAGTTGAATGATGAACAATTCTTGGACTGATGTTTGTGTCTTGGACTGGCGTTGTCTGTATGTATGGAAGTTCTCATTTGTATGTATATTATATTGTATGTTTATATTGTGTGTGTATATCTTGTTGCGTATGTCTTTTATAATTGGACCTTGAGTCTGTTAATAAAAAGTTATAAAACGGAAATAGTGTAAGAGCTGTGGGACTTCTCTACCTCCAGACATTGCCATCTCTGCTCCATATGGAGGCCCTGATGGGAGGGGAAGGGTGTATGTGTACAACGGGCGGGCCAGTGGCATTAGCTCCACAGCCTCGCAGGAGCTGCAGGGCCAGTGGGCTTCAACATCCACGCTTTCACCAAGTTTCGGCTTTTCTCTGCAAGGAGCAACTGACATTGATCAAAACGGATACCCAGGCACTGTCTCCCGCCACTTACTTTTATTCCTCTAAAACAATACACATAGTGTATTACTGTATCTCTTGTTTGTGCGACTGTAGTGTCAGTAGATGGTGACTTGACCTTGTACTGAAGAATAAAGTCTATTGTTTCCCATCCCCTAATAATCGCCAACACAGACCATTCTATTGTGGATGTACTCTGTAAGAATATAGCTAATGATAAACTTTTTCTTTAGCATTGAGAGTGATTTTGTTTGTCTTCTGATTACCATCACAGATTTAATAGTAGGAGCTTTTGGAGCTGATATAGCAGTTTTGTACAGGTAAAAAAAGACATATTTTATATCATGTGTATGTAAAATGATTAAAAATGTTTAATGTAATTCCACCTTTCTGAAAGATGTTAGGTATATGTACTCTTGTGCCTTGAAAAACTGCACTCTCTTTGTCTTTTATAACCATGTCCATAAACAATGTACACGTTTCAGTCTGATAATGGCTGTAACTCAAGATTTGGTTTTAACTTGCACCCGAAGAAACCTTTTATCTTACGAGTAAAGAGCGCCTGTTTTTCCTAACTCTGTGTGCCTGTGTGTCTTTTGCCCACTTAGAGCTCGGCCTGTTATCTCCACAAATGCAACTTTGGACATCATCCCTCAAGTTCTCAACCTAGAAGAAAAGACATGTCAGCTTCCTGGTACAACCACACCGGTCACCTGGTAAGGTTTAAGGGGAAGGGAACTTCAGTGCATTTTTGCAAGGCCTGTTGTAGTAACTTTTGTAACTGTGATCTTACTTGTGGAACCAGTCATGACCAGCCAGTATGATTTACCAGTAGCACAAAAGTACCCACAGCAACACTAGCAGATGTGCATGACTATGGATGGATATGGATTTGAAACCTGTCAATATTTAACATTTTGTCCAAAAGTTACTGTATCTAGAAACAGAGCTTGCTAAAACAATGAAAATGATATGCTTTTTTATTGTATTTGTATTTTTTTTTTAGTTTCAAGGTCAAGTACTGTCTGCAGGCCAAGGGCAAGGGCGTGCCTGATTCATTAAGTAAGTGTGTAAATATATAGGCCTGCCAGTAATATGCAGATAATGCACTGTAAGTCATACACTATCAGTACACTTATGTGTTTCTGAGATTTAACATATCTTTTTCTTTCTTTCTTTCTTTCTTTCTTTCTTTCTTTCTTTCTTTCTTTCTTTCTTTCTTTCTTTCTTTCTTTCTTTCTTTCTTTCTTTCTTTCTTCCTTTCTTTCTTTGATGACTCAGAAGCGTGGTAATATGATTTGTTTGTCATGCTTATATATACAGAGGTGCAGGTTGATGTGCAGCTGGATCGGTCCAAGAGGGGGACAAAAAGGGCCCGGTTCCTGCAGACCAAAGCCTCTCAGCTCACTAGCAACATCACATTGCCCAACACCAACAAGCCTGTTTGCACGGAACTGGACGCCTTTGTCATTGTGAGTCATTGAAATGTTCCTTCACATGGAAGCCCAAATTTGAGCAATGGAGTCAGACTCAGATGTTGTCAGACTGATCAGTCTTAGACATAGATAATGTCATATTCCGTATTTCATAATCCACACTCGTTTGACGACTGTATTTGTATTGCAGGGTGATTCAGACTTCCGGGATAAGACCAGTCCCATCGTGGTCTTTCTGGCTTACAAGGTGGATTATGAGAGTGCAGCAGACTCAACAGGACTGTTGCCCGTCCTTAACCTACTAAGCCTAACCAGCGTTTCCAAACAGGTGTGGACCTAAGGGCATGTTCTGGCTCGTGACATTTTGGCAAATGCTAGTCCTCATTACATGAAAACCCCATTGTGACACTGATTTTGTAAAATTGTGATGTGTCTTTTTGTGCTTGTAGGCTAATATTTTATTAGACTGTGGAGATGATAACATTTGCAAACCAAACCTGCAGCTCAGTGTGAAAAGGTAAAACTCTCAACTGTAAGAGTATGAGTACAGCTATTGTTTTTTTTTTATCATTAAGACAACTGTGATTGCAAGAATATTTATGTTGGCACAACATGTCTCACATATTTCTCTGTCTGTCTGTCTGTCTGTCTGTCTGTCTGTCTGTCTGTCTGTCTGTCTGTCTGTCTGTCTATGGTCTATTCCTTTTGGTTAATCATGTGTTCTGCAGTGACCAGGAAAAGCTGTACATAGGCAGCAACAGCCCTCTGAGACTGGACATTGTAGCACAGAACCTTGGGGAAGGAGCATATGAAGCGGAGCTTCATGTCTACTTGCCCCCACAGGCAGACTTTGATGGAACGGTCCGAAATGAGGTATGCCCCTGACCCCTAAATCAAGCAATCGCATGAATGTCACACAGTTTATATCAGTGCATACTGTGACTAACCACTATAAGCCCTGCAAGTGGGTAGTGCAGGGAGTGGTGTCTTGGCCCAGAATTAGGTAATGTAGGTACAGTATGTTGAGCAATACAGGATGTTTTAAATGAATATTCTTGCACAGACAAGCAGCTCCCGAGGCTGTGTAATATGACAGCAGATGTAGCAGAGCGTTTATTCACATAGATCAAGATATACCAGCTAACAGTCATATGAATGTAATGGTGTTGGTATGAGGTAACAGCTGACAGTGTACTCATCATGATTTTATCAACAACCTGTCTTTACTGAATTTCATACTTACGGGTATTATAATCATTTTCACACTTGTTCATTGCCATTGTCATATGGCTTCCACTGTTTGAAATGCATTTAGTTACGTTTTGGTAATACTTTACTAAGCCTTGGCTCTTTACTTCTTACCTATACAGGCTGAGGGCCAATCACGTCTGTCTTGTGCCTATCGGCGTGAGAACCAGACCAGGGAGGTTGTGTGTGAACTTGGTAACCCTATGAAAGCAGGAACTTCTGTGAGTGCAGTTATTTAAACAGTGGAACTACTGAGGGGTGTGTGTGTGTGTGTGTGTGTGTGTGTGTGTGTGTGTGTGTTTGTGTGTGTGTGTGTGTGTGTGTGTGCATTTTAAGCATTTTGTCTTTATTTTGCAGCTGTCAACCAGCCTACTGTTTAGTGTCAATAAGCTGTCTGATGAGGACACTGAAGTAAAGTTTGACCTTCAGATCCACAGGTACTTTGACACTTTTAATTGTTGTAAAATACTTTTAATTGTTACTTAAATAAATATTAGGCAAATGAATTGCCTTCATTTTTTTCTGTTGCATCAGCTCCAATGAATTCAATAGCAAGAGCACCTTGGTCTCCAGTATTACCAAACTGACTGTGTCAGCTGTGATGGAAATGACCAGGTAATGCAAGTACGGACACTAATGCAGATGTTTTACTTGAACCTTTATGCTGTAGTATGTATAAATACACTGTTATATATGTATATATAGAAAAAGAAATATAATATAAAAATATAATATACATATTACTGTGCTGTTGTGTAGTGTATCTGCGCCACATCAGATCATTCTCCCCATTGCAAACTGGAAGCCTAAACATCCACCAGTTACAGAAGACGACGTCGGCCCATCAGTTCACCATACATATGTGGTTTGTACAACATTATTCTCAACGCAACTCAAGCCGCCAGACAATGTCGACTTATTCAAACAGTTCATAGCCTTAACAGTATACACACTCCTTTTCAGCTGTTAAAAAATAGTTTATATCTTCACTGATTGAAACAAAATATGTCCGCACAGTTGCTCCTGTTTAGTTTTTTTAATGATCACGCCAAGAAAAAAACGAAACGGGAGCAACTGTGCGAACATTCCATTTTGTTTCACTTGTATATATTTGTTGTCCAGCACATTTCTTTTGGATGTGCGCACCAATATCCTCTTTGTATATCTTCACTGATTGCCTTTCTCCGTGTCCCTGTCTTCCTGTCAGCTGCACAACACAGGCCCAAGTGTGATCAGTAAGGCTGTTGTGGATATACACTGGCCCCATAGCTTCAGCAATGGAACCCTGCTATACATCACGTCGTACGAACTCGAGGGTCCCATTCAGTGCCATACAGACGCTGTGATTAACCCTCTCAACCTCACAGTGAGTGTCTGTGCATGGCCACTTTCACATATTTCTCAGACAACAAAAGTATAAGAAATATCTTTTATATAGTACAAATTCCATGCGTTTTCCTTTGTAGGAATATACTAATGATCTTGTATGTGATATGCTGTCATATATTTTACTTGCAAGTTTGAGATAAAATGTTTACAAATTTTGTACAATTCATCTACGTCATTTATATATAGGTTTTTTCAAATACCAGCATATGCTAACTCAGAGCAGGTAGTAAACCTCCTAATAGTGGAGTACTGTGATGTTGCGATCTCTGTAATCTCTCAAAATATTTGTTTTCAAATGGAATAATTGAGTTTTGTATGTCATAGACCCCTGTGACTAATGATACAGACGTGGAGAGTGGAGGCAGGGGAGAGGCACAAAGGCGGACCCGTCGTGATGTAAAAGACAAATCAGAAGAAACTGCAGTTGATCGGATTGTTTTGGTGAGCACAAATCGAGCTTTTGACGTAAACCAGTAGAGACATTCCATGGCAGCTCGACTTTAACAATGTATGTTTATAGGTATACAGACAGGCAGACAGACAGACAGACAGACACACACACACACACACACACACACACACACACACACACACACACACACACACACACACACACACACACACACACACACTCACTCACAGTATGCACAGTATACACTGTATACACACAGTACAGCAGAGACCTACAGTTACAGTTAACATTTGCATAATTATATGACATTTGTTCGGAATAATAGTTTTTCTATGCTAGTCAAATGTTGTCATAGTCTGGAAACACTTAGTTCTATTATCTGCTGTTGTGCTATGTTTCTTCAATAATCAATATGTCTTCATTTTAGGATTGTAACACAGCAGTGTGTTTGCAAATCAAATGTGAGGTTGGTCGTCTGGAGGGTGGGAAGAGAGCCCATGTTACCATTAAATCACGACTTGGCGTGGCCACTTTTCTTGAGGTATCTGCAGTTACCGCGTAAAAAGTCAATTGTACTGCCAAGTGATTAATATTTTAAAATGAACATTTAAAATGTTCCCATGTTGCCACATAATATATAAGAATAAAACAGCAATCATTATATAACAGAATATTCACCATAACCATGGTTAACATGTTTAAAGTGGAGTTGGTAAAAACTAAGCAATCTCTCGTCTGCGTTCTCCCAGGCAGAAAATCAAAATCGCTCGTATGCTGTTATTTCTTCTGCCTTCTTCAATGTGACAGAGATGCCATATGCCAAACAGCTTGTGACTGAACTTCCATATGGCTCAGCCACTGTAAGTATGCTGTTGAGAAAACACAATGGGAAACATATACTACAGCGCCGAAGAACATTAAGGAAAATCAGAGTCCTTTAACCATGACTATTTTACAGTATGGAATGGTCATTGTATACTTTAAGTCAACATAATGGTAAAACAGTCTAATAGTGATTTTATATGAGCTTGTATGCCAGATCTTATAGATGGTGGGAATGATGTGATGTAGCTACTGTAACTATGATCCTGCTTAGCATCCCCATCATAATCTTTCTGATCTTCTATTCCGTGCAGATAAGCACTGAGGTGGATTCAGTGGTGACGGGGCAGGTGTTACCTGTGCCTGGGTGGATAATTGCACTGGCCGTACTGGCGGGACTTCTGCTGCTGGCTCTACTTATCTTCCTCATGTACAAGGTTGGTCTCACTGGATCAGCCACAGAACATAAAAAGCAGGCTTGAATTTTTGCCCAATTTGAAAGGCCGCTGTTCAAAGATTGATGATTTGGCAAGAAACTGGAGCCTTTGGAGACCGTTTATTAGTCAGAACATCCATTAAATGATTGTCATAATAAGCAGTTGGGGCAGCTGGCTTACGTATTCTGAAATATGCCTCACCACAGCTACAAGTCTTAACTGAGAACCACTTTTTTAGCATTACGTCTGCTTGAAGCCAGTCTAATCCTGGTAATGTCTCACTTTTGGGTGTTTACGCCACAAAGTTCTTCTCTGTTTAGCTAACACATCCATCTTACTTTCAGTGTGGTTTCTTCAAGCGCAGTCGTCCCCCACAAGATGACAATGAGAAAGAAGAACTGCAACCAGAGAATACAGAGGGCGTCGCGGACGGCTGATTGCACACGCTAGCATCCTAGCAGCAGTGTGTTTGTGTATTTTTGTTTCGAAGTAACATCTGAGTCACCAAGTAACAGCTCCTCTATGACTAACAGGGTGACTTAAGAACACAGCTCATACTTCTGTAACTGTTTAATTCCAAATTATGGACCTTTAGTTTTAAGGTCCTGGAAAATCAATTGAGCTGAAATATGTAAATTGAAACGACATTTCATTTAAAGAGAATTGGCTACAAGGGCACTAAGAAGATACCATTTAAGTTTCTGTCACTTTTGTAAAAAAAAAAAAAAACTTAACAGGCTGCGTGAGATTTAAGTGTTTAAAATTAGTTTTTGTTCAACTTAAGAGTCAGAAGTTTTAGAGGTGTTGGTCTTTTTTTATTTGTTGTTTTCAGAATTTGTTTTATTTTTTTGTAAACAAAAATGCTGTCATTTCTAACGCTGTTACTTTAATGATAGAGCAGAGCAGCTTTAGAACCTGCTTTCATTTAGTTTTCCAGAGACTTCCATTCCATTATCATAAAAACATGCAGCACACATGGCACCTGGTAACTTAATTTTTTTACAAAATATTTGCTAGGAGGCATTTTCTTTTTTCCATTGTGTTGTATTTGTTGATCACTCTCCGTGCTCACGTCATCTGTTCCTTTACTTAAGCTCTGTATCTTTCTTATGTTTTTTTTCCCCAAGGTAAATCAACAGTCACCTTACAGACTTACAGTCATGTCTCAATTCAACAAGTGCATACTACTGAAACTGTAACACTGTAACACAGCCAGTGCAATATAATTTATGATTAGGCCTGATAAATAGGACCACGGTCATTTTTAAAGATGCTGTTAATGGATTTTTATGTAGGTTTTAGAGGGTGTCAGGTCTTTAGTAGGGGATTTAAACAAATATGGAACAACAAAAAAAGTGTGTTTGCCAGATCACCCATTGTCTATTGCATTGGCCTCGAATAGGCCTATTGTTTAATTACAGTGCAGAATATTACAGAGCATACACTAGCCTACTTGCAACTATTGCACATGGTAGGGGTAGGCTTACCTCACCAGTTACAAATCTTCGATGGGAAATGATATCACACTGTTTGAATTAAACATCTTTTACTTTGTTTTATTCCCTTTTATTTTCTCATGACTGAGCTATTGTTGACATATGTGTTAGTTGTGATATGTTGCAGAGATTGAATGATATGATAAATATTTTTTTTCAATAAAGTAAAGTAATGAAAAAGTTCACAACGTCTGTGAGACAGACATGGACATAAAATGTGAGATGATGGAAATTTTAGCATTCCTCAGTGGTCGAGTTGTAGTCACTTCCGAGTTTGACCTCGTTGCTATGGAAACATGATCAAACATATCGCTGCTGCGTTTTGCTGTTGGTATCAGAACGAACAACTTTTAAACAGGTGAGACAATTTAGAGGACAGATTCTATGTGCTAAACTAACTATTGTGTTTCCATGTTGCTGCTTTTGCAGTGGCAAAGTGGCCTGCAGTTAAATTAAGTGGTTTGGTTGTCCAAATAAAATATGCTAGGCGAAGTTTCAGATTTGTGGTAGGTTTACTTTAAATAGATAGCACTGCTTTCATTGTTTTTGTGGGCTTAATGCGGCTACCATGTGTCATGTTTAAAAATCTCACTAATTCTACATAGTTAACCTACGCTAATGCTCTACTCTGGGCAAGCTGTTGTTTTGATCAGACTTAAGCGACATTAAAGTACTGAAGAAGACCTGACTTTACAAGCGAAATGCTGTCATTTGACATTTGGCATTTAATATCATTTACATTTACTCAAGCCCTGTTAAACTTTGTAATGAAGTAAAGTTAAGTAATGACGTTAGATTAAGTGTTGTGGCGTGGATAAACACAGTAGTTGCATTCTTAGACCTACATAAAACAATTGGGCCTTAACAAATAAATAAATAAATAATCATGTACCTTTGAGCTAAGCATGTCTTTTTGTTCCATACAGCTTATGTCACCTGGAATGATTATTTTCTCCAGCAAAGATGGCTTGAGTTCACAAATATAATAAACAACCGGTGGTTTCTCCAAATCACAGAAAATTCAATTTGAAAAATAAAAGGAAATGTTCGGGGAGTACTAAAAATGTTCTCTCCGGGAAGTGGCAGGGAGAACAGAACAACTATTTCAGGTCACCATGCTAAGGTTTCAAACAGAAGTAAAATGGACAAGACACGACTTGCTGTCACACCCTCCGGTCTTCCGAAACCTGTGGGACCCAGGAGTGAAACAGGTCTTGTTCTCCCACCAGTGTCTCCATCCAAACCTCCATTAACTGGTACCCTAGACACATCATTAGCTCAGGCCCCTGTCTCACCACCTGTGTCAATGGTGGAGCTTCCACGGATGGTGTGTGCAGTGGGACCTAAGCTGGCTTCTAGTGAGTCACTGTGGACAGAGGGCCCTTTCGTGATGCTGTCAGTGCTGGGTGCAGACATCCCTGTCAAGGTAGAGAGGTCATTGTTCAAAGAGCCAACAGTGGACAGGTGAGTTTATGATAAGTAATACACTACTAGGGATGTGTATAGGGTTCAGATATGTGACCCCTGCCTTTGATGACCTTCCATATACAAACACACACACACACTTATGCACAGATTAGACTGCAGAATTACATTTTCAGTACATGTCTTACTCTCAGTTTTTCATTGTATATGACAATAAAACGTACTGAATCCTTCAGTCTGTTCTGTCAGAATGTAATAAATCATTCAATGTAAAAGTATTTTGGTGTGCTTTCCCTTCCTGATCCACAGTCCTGATTGATGTAGGTCTGTGCTTTAATCAATAGTCGTATCAGACCACAAGACCTATTGAAACAGACTTGCTGCTCTTAACAGTTTTGTCGAGGAAGAAGGTGAGAAGCACAAATGCAGTGATCAAGACGATGAGGCAAAAGGAAGAAGAGCAAGCAGGACCAAAGCTAAACCAGTCACTGGGTTCGAAGTGGTGGAAATCCTAGCAAAACAACGTCACCTTGGAGATGTGCAGTTTTATCACCTACGTAAGGTGGAAAGTGTGCAATTTAGGTAGGCCATGGCTTACTGTAGCGTAGTGTTAACCATTTTTTTCCATTTCCTATGTGAACATGTGCATCTTTCTAAAATCAATTGTTGAAAGACTAACTATGTACACCTGTTTTATACACAGACCATATGATTTACAGGTGATGCCCAGTAATAATGCAGGCACAGATTACTACATCTTCTCTTCATACGCTGTCATCCATATCGAAGATGGCCTCAGCACATCAGTTCAGACCCTGGCCGAGTGGTACAGAGATGCTGTGACCTGGCGCAGTCTGAGAGACATTCCATTCTTCCAGGACTTTTTACTACGCAAGGCTTTTTCTTGGTAAATAGCCGCCTCAGGTGTAGCTGGGGCTGGTCCAATTCGACCCAATCAGGAGGCTATCTTTATTTGATTGACTGTTTTAGCAACCTATGTGTTTTGGGTAAAGCCCACAGTGATGGAGCTATGAGCAGGAATAGGTTCCCATCAGGATTTCTTTTCTTGATCAAATAGGGTGCATACATTCAAACTGATAGTTCTAGCTGAAATGTTGAAAAGCAAAAATTATACTGTTTTAGCGTTAATGTAACAACTAAATAGAGATAATTAAAAGGATAATTAAAATGTGTATACATTTATATAAAAAAGCTTGGTTTTAAGACAAAACAGAGCAACAGTAAATAGAAAGAATCCTTGTATGTACATGCATATCCAAATGCTAGTAACTCCTCCAGGGTTCCCCCTGTTTTACATAAATTACATTAATATATCAGTACCCCCCAAAGCCTGCTATTTTTGTGTCTTTAGGGGGCACTATGTCTTACTATGGTTACCATAGTCCCCAGTAGTGCTGCATAATATTGGAAAAATGTGCAATATGAGGTAACATTGCTGAATGTTGCGACGAAGATATGTTTTGCAGTAAATAAACATTTACATTTTTAAATATAATTTCAACATTTCAATATTTAAATATAGTTGTAACATCTTTCAGCTTAATCTTCACCGCTAGGCTGTAGTCAGTGCAGCCTATGAGGGTGGATATCAAGGGCAGTAGGACTGCATTTGATTTCCCATATATCTTTATATGTGGAGCATGAAACATCTTACAATAATGCCCCATTTACTGCAGTTAAGCCATGTTTTGCGATATGTATATCACGATATTGTATATTGCGATATCACGATATTTTCGATATATTGTGCAGCCCTAGTCCCCAGTACCCCTTGTAATTCGAGCTATGAATTCTACCCTGTGGACCAGGTGGCACAGGAATGTTCGTCAGGTGATCCTCCAGCGCAGGTCCAACCTGCTGCAGGAGCAGCTTCCCCTGGCAGTACCTCACTTCCGAGATGCTCTTCTCCAGATGTCAAGGTGGACAACGTTATATTACTGTGTGGTCTGTGGTCAAGTAAGGGAGATAGAATGCAGTTTGTGAAACATAATGTGTATTTAAAAAAAATAGATCTTGAATGTCTGAATACATTTGAATACAGGGCTGAAAGTGCTCAGGCATGGTGCCTGAAATCAGGCCTGGGACAGCAGGCTACATTTAATATTTGCTAGTATGCTAGTAGTTGCTTATGCCCTGTAAATATCATCTTTTACTCAGTACTTGTCAGTGTCCAAACAGCTGTTTGTTTTTCCAGAGACGATATAAAGGCTTTTATTCTTGTATATTAAGCCCTATTTTACAAGTATGGCCACAGGAATATCCATGGTCCTCCCTGGAAACTCAGCAAAGATACTAAGTACATTTGTCTCTTGTCTTCCTGATTTCGCAGACTAATTGAGGAGTTGAAAGAGGTGCATTGGCTGCCACAGGATGACTCCAAGATTTACACACTTGTTGACTTTCAAAAGAGTCTCCATGAAAGGAATCAAGATTCTCAAGGGTTTTTGGAGAAATTCCTTCTCTATCGCTCAATGATATTAAACATGGTATGCTTTTATTGCTAATTTAGCTAACTATAGAGATTAAGCAGGCCTCCTGAAAATACATTTAAATGTCTTGGAGAAACTTAAACATATAGGCTGTTTTAAGTGACGTTTTTTAAAGCATGATAACACAATTGGTAGGCTTTTTATGTGAATATGCTGCAGCTCATATATGTAGCATCTTCTGGAAACTGTAAGTTCGATCACCCTGGCTAGACCCAGACATTGGTGTGTTTTCCAAAGGGTATGTTAGTCCACACAAAGTAGTTGTAGTCATCTTCTCAATGTTTCTCTTCAAATAAATACATTTCTAACCTAACTCAATTTCTCAAGCAACAGTGTGTCTCATTGTCTTTGACATTAGACTGGCATTATTCAATTTTCTGTGCTGGAAAACCCCCTCACAACTCACTGAGCATGCCAGTCTTCTGCCCTAAATGCATTTAAGGTTTGAACATCCCCCTTCAGTGTTAAGTGGCTTGATAGTTATTTTAGTGCATGAATGCCATATTATTTTTGTGCACAAAGCCAGTGTTTATGTGTAATTCTGTACCGTGCTTCTTTTTAAAAACTATTAAAAAACATGTCTGTGTGACATTATTTTTCGTATTTCACAACATTCCCTGTGCACACAGGTGCACGAGGATAGTTACGCAGCACACCAGGCGTTGCAGCAGCAAGTCAAGCAGTGCGAAATCAACCAGCGAAGCCAGCCACTGCATCAGCAGCTGGAGCACCGCGCTAGCCTGCAGAGGGACCTGGCCCATGCAGACAGCATCTTGCAGCGGCTTGTCAACATGGCCTCCCTGGTGGACCGCATGATCGTGCAAAGCCTGGTCACAATCATCGACCGCGAAGTCACATCTTTTCTCAACATAGTTCTGAAGGTGACGGTGAACTTGTACAGGTTTATATGCTGTCAGAATATAACAAAACTTTTTTTTTTTGCTTTGTGTTATCTCTTCTGTTTTGTTTAGAACAAAGCTAATAATGTGGGTAGAGAAGGGTGTCACAGACAGCAACTCTGAGTTTCTGAAATGGTTACTTTCATCACAGTGCCCAGAGAGTACATCTACACAACACTGTGTACTAAAATATCAAAAGCATTATGTCATGGACAACATCAAAAAAAAAAAAAAATCCTTCTACTTTTTTCTTTCAGAGGAAGACGCCAACACAGGTCAGTCTGTTTCAAGGAGAGCTCATATTTGGGGCAGAAGACCAGTTGACAATGTTCCCACCACTGCACTTGTTTAAGGACGTTTTGCATAGTGCAGTGTTTTCAGTTCCTGATTCAATTATGCAGGTGAAACCTAGTGCTATTTTAAAGCTGCCTACTTTGATCTCGCAGCATATTTAACAGTTAATAAAGATGACTTAGGGCCCCTAGCTGATCTACCACACAATGCTTTATTTCAGACATTTGACTCCTACAGCTGTTCAGCTGACAGTGCGTCTGCCAGCGGCTCCCTGACTACTGTGGTACATGGCCTTACCCCAGACAAAAGTCTGGCATCCACCACAGGGCAGTCCTTCCCTTCAGGTTAGATGCTGTGATGTATCAGCAATGTGTTCATGTTTGTGGTTAAACATGGCATATTGGTCTCAAGTCAATTTATTCTGAAGTGCTTTGACTTAAATACCTTGCCTGGGTCTTCAGGTAGTGAACTCACAAGTTACCAATACAAGAAAAAGGCCACTAGGAGACTTTATTTATGAATGTTTAATGTTTTATGGACACAGCGCTTTACACCAGGTGTTGCTGTGTTTATATCATTAAGTAAGGTTTATATTAATTGCGTATTATACAGATGTTCGCTGTAACAATGAAGTCAGGGTCACAAAACTGTTTTGCCATATCCTCAGCTTTCGAGGCTAAGAGCAGTGGGCAGAGAAGTGTGAGCAAAGCGGACTCCAAGCGTAGCACTCACGGCATGGAAAGCAGGCTTGTGCTGCCCCAGCAGACTCCCCTGATGGTGCAGGGGCAGAGGCTGCGAGGACACTACTACCCCCTCTCCCGCAAACAGCTGGTGTGGTACCTGGGCCTCAGTGCCACAGTGGAGGAGGTGGAGAGAGAGCAGGCCCAGATCATGCAGGTAATGCTACAGGTTTAGAGAATGTTTCGAATATGTGCGAAACAGTCCTCGAACTGGATCAATACATACTACTGAACTACAGTATTAATGTTTCATTGTCATTGGAAAAAGTACGGTATATAAATACCACAAATATAAATGAATAAAGTATATCTGTGATGTACTATGCATGCCCTACAGCCATTAGAACTAAACTATTTTGTGTCTGTGGGTTGACGTTCTACATGGTGTTCTTCATGTAACGCTGGTATCGACATCTTTCTCATAGGATGCCCAGGCAGAAGTACAGAAGCTGTGTGTGACTTTCTCCTGGCTGGTGGATATTAATTTGTTTACCAACAGTTGGAGTTCAAGCTCCCTGAATGGTATGAGGGGTTGGACGTCTCTGCAGTATGAGGAGCACATTCAGATGGTTCGCCTCTGGATAGACAAAGTGCGAGCCCTGCCCCCCTGTTTCACCACATCCAACAAGCTTTTCACAGTTCACTTTCTGCAGATCCAGAATAGCATAGGTGGGTGTGTTTTCTATGCTCTGTATTGAAGGTTACTACAGAGAAGGTTACAGCTTTTTGCACTGTTGGGAAATATCGGAAATCATTTTAATATACGTATATGTTAGAAGTTGAAATCAGAGCTAACAGAATAAATGGAAGTTAGACTGTTCAGGGGTTTAAGATGCTAGCCTATACGATAAAAGTCGACCTTATTAGTTTTTTTCATGTACAGTGTACAGTGATGAGACCTGATGCAATACGTTTATTGTCCTCTTGTTAAAAAGATTTGATGGTTATTTGTCCAGGGCCATTATTGAATTCTATAGAAGAGGATTTCCTTATCCTGCTGACCGAGGAGATACAGCTGCGGTCGGAGAATCTGATCTCGGAGCTCAAGGGTGTTTTTGATGGCCTACGCACTGAGCCTACTGACTTCAACGAATTTACTCATTTTGCCATAATGGTACAGCTGTGGTGTATATACTGGTTTTTAATTTTTCTGTTTCTGGCAACCTATGAAAAAGTTAGAAATCAAAATGAGTGTTGTGCAAAATGAAAAGAAAATAATGTACAAATTCTTACTGACATTGGTTTCTCTTGTGGTGTTTTACTGTGTAGGTGGACCGTTGTAAGAAGATGTCCGACGAGGCACAGCCACAGCTGGAGTACATTCACTCCCTTCATGAGACCCTGAGCAGGAACTTCAGACGCATCACTCCAGAGGAGGTGACCCTGGAGGAACAGGTAAGCTGGTAGTAGAGTAGAAGTCATTATTGCCACAATATGAGTACAGCGAGATGGAGCAAGTTTGGAGCAAGTCAACCGATGCACAGAGTAAAGAACAGCAGATAAAAGCAGTTAGATATAATAAAGATTATACAATGTACAACAATATATACAACTAGCAAATATAACTTAGATATACTAAGTTTTGTCACAAGGTACCAGGTATGAATTAGTCCATGAGTATTGCACAGCAGCAGAGTAGTAATGCACAGCATATCAGTATTGCAGAGGAGTACTGATACGCACTAAGGTGCAAGAGGAAGAACAGTTAATTATTGCACATGGCCAGTATTGCACTGCGGTAGCAGTGTGTAATGTATGCTACGGTGTGTGCTAAGTGAATAAACGTAGTTGGTGCAGCAAGTCGGGTGCAGCTGAACACACTAGCCTGGTAAACCCGCCCCTCGTACTTCATTTCATTTCGTGCAGAGGGTCTGACCCTCTGCACGAAATGAAATGAAGTACGAGGGGCGGGTCTTACCAGGCTAGAACACACCGCCAGAGTGCATGAAAAAAAAAGATTAAACAGTATTTATTATATGTCAATGGATGAATTATATTTACATATCGTAGCTAGACAATTAAGTTAATGAGTTGTACTGCAGTGATTAAATTGCACTTCAAGAGCTTGTCAATCATGCTTTTTAAATGACCAATTTAGTATGTTTGACACTGGTGGGATAACGTGACTTGGTTACACTTTATTTTACGGTTACAGTGTACCTACATCATGAAGTACAGTGTAACAAAGTTGGTAACAATGTGTAACATCAAGTACTTACACTGTGCCTTAGGGTGAGGTTAAAGGTTAGTGTTAGATATGTACAGTGTAAGCACATAATATTACATCTTCTTACATGTAGATATACTAAAAGAGGATACTGTAAAATAAAGTGTTACCCATGACTTTGCAGTATATCGATTAGTAGGGATTGCCTCAACTAAATAATACAACAACGATACATTGACACTGTCTGTCTGTATTTATTATGTCGAATCTGTAAAATGTATATTCATTAAGTCTCTTGGGCTTTGTTGTAATAAGATTTCATTTGTGGTGTTGTGCCTTGTGTGCAGATGCTGGATACATGGGATCAGTTTGTGCTCCTTCTTAAGCAAGCAGAGGAGACTGTCAACCTTCGCCTCCCCTCGATGTCAGAAACCCTTAATAACACTTTTGAAGCCCTGGCAGAAGAGTTGGAGGACATGATATCGGGTGCAACATCAGGTGACTACCTGGACCCCAATCAGAATGCTACCCAGGTGGGCTCAAAGCTCAAGGCCGCATGCAGACAGATGAATGTCATCTCTGTACGTTTGAAAGAGCTAAGCCGAACCAGCAAAACCCTGACAGGTAAGCAGACATTATCATTTTGACAGTTAGGTTAAGTCAGTGTTATATTTAGTGGGTCAACATACAGTACACATTAAAAAAATGTGAAAACTACTTTTTCAGGTGAATCACTGGATTTAACATTTGTGGATGTAGCCATGCAAAAGCTTGAAACTCGCAAGGAACTGTGGGAGCTTATGACAGTTTGCAAATCACAGATCCAAGAATGGACGCAACTGCTGTTCAGTAAGGTGAATGACAGCAACGCTTTGGTTGTCAGAGTATATGCACCTGAAACTGTTCAGCTTGATTTACATTTCAGTGTGTATTCGGCAGTTTGTGGTGGCCAAAGCTCAGGAGAAGGTGGAGGAATGGCGGCAGCAGGCATTGGTTTTATCAAAAGCGTCCCCAACTGAAGATGCCGTGTTACAGGGGGCGTTGCAGATTGTGGAAGACTTTAGCCAGCAGCTGCCTGTGTTGGCTGAACTCAGTAGCCCCACACTGAAACACAAGCACTGGAGAAATGTATATAAAGGTCAGTTTGTGTGCTACATATTTGACATGTTGTTAAATCAAGGTACAGCAAATAGTAAGCCAGTTGTTTGTATATGAATCTATTCAAGGTATGGGACTATTATATGTCCCTGAACGGAATCTTACTGTGGCAGACCTAATGTCAAAAAAACTTTTGGATCATCAAAAGGCAATCAAAAAGGTCAGAAAAGATTTATAATTGATTTATAATTCCAGTTAAAAAGTGTTCTTTCGTACCTTGTATGGTTTAATAAGCATGTAGACTGTGAATGAAATCATTGCCATGATGGTCCTATATGACTTTTATGTTTAAGCTGTTTCAGTCAGACATGCACATTACCAAGACACCAAAATAGACTTTTGACCACTGTAGATCTGCAGAGATGCTAAAGCAGAGGCAGATATGGAACAAGCTTTCCGGAAGATTCAACGGAGCTGGGAGGGGGCTTACTTCCAGCTTGCAAAGTTCATAATTACTGTGTGGGTAGAGGACAAACCACAGACGGAGAACGGCCAAACGAAGAAGTCTGCACAGACGGGGAGCGTCCCAAGAAAGAACTGTTCTATTGCAGAAGAATCTTGTGACAGTGGCACATTTACCATAATTGGTTAGTTAAAAGGAATGCTTATTTAGTAACACAGCCTTAAAGCATTACTAAGTAGTTTTCATGTTTAGTCACCCTACGGGTTGGAAGTGGAATTGTCTCTCATAGAGAACTACAGAGAGATGCTCTGCTCCTCCAAACTTACTTAGTGTGGTTATAGCCCATGGAGGGCAGCAAAGCGAATTCAGAAGTGCCTTTCACCCTGTTACAAGTTGATGAACCACTGAAATGATTTTGGAAGCATTATTTTAAAGTTTAAAAAACTACTTAGTGTTGCTTTAAGAATAGGCTGTAGATTAGCTGTAGCTTGTTGTTTTTGTTGGTCCACAAGCAGGCCTGCTGACAGTCTTGGCGGGGCCAAGATAATCTGATGGGGCCCCCCACCCCATAGTCTATAATAATGTAAGCAGAGGGACAAGTTCTGGACCCGCCCCCCCTTTCACAGGGCCCGGGACAAGACACCCATTTGCCGCCCCCCCTGTCAGCGGGCCAGTCCACAAAGGATGCTCTGATTTTCTTTGTATCATTCAGGTTTGGACATACTCCTGTCCGAAACAGAGGACTGTATAATGACCCTGTCAAACATGCTGCTTTCTCCGCATGTGGCTGACTTCCAACAAGAGATTGAATATTGGGTGCATTTATTGGAGGAGCTTGGTAATGTACCTAAACATAAACATAACAACACTTCTCTATGCTTTTCCATGCTATGACTATATGTTTTACCAGTTCTATTGATTAATGACCTTTGCAGAGGAGCTCCTTGACTTTTGTGAAAGGTACCAAGCAAAGTGGATCTTCCTGAGTAAAATGTTTTATGAGAAATCATTAAAGGATCAAAACACTGAGCTGGTAAGCAAACAATGTACTACTTACATTTGGTACTCTATGTCATTTTATAACCCAAGATACTAGTATTTGAAATGTGTCCCATTATCATAAGGAGGGAAAGTGAAAACCAGTGCCCCTAGTGGCAGCGTACCTACCACTTGAAAAAAATCCCATAGACTACCATAGACCAGGATGTTACAAAATAAATCTTGGAAGACATAAGATTGAACTTGTGTATCAAAAATATTTGTTGAGCTATACATTGGTATAATCTACCAACACTGAAAGTGTAATGTCAAATTTTGTTGAAATTGTGCCTATTCTGCCAGAAACATGTCCACTTTTCCTGACGTCACACACCCACTTTAGCAAGAATCAGTAGATTTACCAGATATGAATATCATATGGAAGCCACTGACTTATCATTGGGGTTTGAACTGAAATGTAATTTTAGTAACATTTGGGTCCCGTTGAACCACACTGACTTTTACTATAGCGATTAAAACGTTGGCAGCAGGGGGCGATGAGATTACTTTCCCTCCTTATGGCCCATCCTTTATGGTCTCTAGTGTGCAGCTTTATGTGTTCTAGCTTAAAACACTGGTGAGACATTGTTACCTTTTTCATCTCACGTGGCCCAACAGATCTTAGAGTTGTTG
Source organism: Coilia nasus (assembly GCA_027475355.1). NCBI lineage: Eukaryota > Metazoa > Chordata > Actinopteri > Clupeiformes > Engraulidae > Coilia > Coilia nasus. The sequence continues at coordinate 12,863,439 of CM050215.1, read as the reverse complement.
GACTTTAACACAATCATATTGTTTATTTCCTTTTGCAGTTGAAGAAATTCCAGCCTGTGGACAAGACATTTAGAGAAATAATTCAGACAATTTTGAGTGACCCTTGCGTCCTGAACATTGTACAGCACGAGAAGCCCAGTTCACCAGCTTACGAATTCCAGGGGAAAAGCTTGCGGACGGTTATTATCGATGGGCTGTCAACCATGAATATGATCTCCAATGAACTGACCTATCACCTGAATACTCCACGCAGGGCATTTCCCAGGCTGTGCTTTCTCAGTGATGGCGAGGTGATCAAACTTTTGTCTGTGCACCCAACACCCATGACCCTACTGCCAGTTGTGCGAAGGTGCTTTAGAGGTGTGCGCTGGCTCAAAGTTGACAACAAGAAAGACGTACCCAACGAACAGAACACTGCCAATCTTAGCAGTGGGCTAGATCTGTCAGACGGTCAGATATGGGTCAATGGCATATATGGTACTCTAGGAGAATATGTGCCGTTTCTTAATCCTTTGCAACCAGACCTCAACCCCCTTGCTTGGCTTGATCTCCTGGAACAAGAACTGCATCAAGCCATGGTGCATCAAATGAGCAAATGTGCTCTTGCTCACCGAAGGTCTGTATTAACAGAGAAAGATGGAGAAGTTGTTAAAAAAATTAGCGAGACTCTGCTCCTTGATCCATCTCAATGTAGAGTTTTAGAAGGTTTTGCAGAAAATGAAGAACCAACAGAGGTGAATGACTTTAGTAACACAGTTACTCTGAGTGAACTGATTTCTCAGTTCCCACTGCAGTGTCTCCTGGTGTCAGAGGAAGCTGCATGGTGCAGTGAAGTTCAGAGAGCTTTCCAGAAGACCAACAGAGTGAAATGGGAATGCATCAAAGGAAGGCTAGCACTCAGACTTCAGATTTTTTGCCGTGCCATTCAGGATAGGATTATGGAGTCTGGTGAGAGAACACACAAGGTCCACCACATGGTGACATCCTTGCGAGCCCTGGTTCTACTTAACATGAAACATTCCAGACAGGTGTCTCAGTTGATGGAGGTGAAAGTTGACCATGAATCATCATTTACGTGGCAAAGGCTAATGAAATATCACCTAAACATACGTGACTATTATGACAGCAACAAACCACATGTGGGTAGGGAAGAGAGCATCTGCAATATTGCAAGTTCATGTTATGTTGAGATTTTGGGAAAACAGCTACCTTATGGCTACGAATATGTAGGCCCTGAGAACTGGATGATGGTGAGCACCCCCAGCACAGATCGGGCTGTTCTGGGAATCCTGTTGGCCCTTACCAACTACAGGTGTGGGTTTATCAGTGGGCCTTGCATGTCTGGGAAGAGAAAGACCGTGACAGCGCTAGGACAAGCTTTAGGTCAGCAAGTGGTCATCTTAAAATGTTACACAGACACTCATCCATCTGTTGTTGAACAAATGTTGTTGGGTGCTCTGAAAACTGGATCATGGCTTGTGCTGGAGTCGATTGACTCTATGACTCAAGGAGCTCTGTCATCATTGGGACAGCACTTATCAGACATACGCCAGTCCTTTCTGACAGTGGTTGACAAGATCCAGTCATCTCAGGGTCACTGGTCAAAAGACAGGGTTGAGGGAAATGTTGATGAGTTGTTCAGCAAACCTGATGTCATGGAATGTGAGATGGCTTTCACAGGAAAATCAATTTTGGCAAAGCTCAGTTTTGGCTGTGTCCTCATCTCATCAACTGGCTACTCAGCTAATTTGCCTGATAATCTAAGAGTTGTAACCAGACCTATCTCATTAACTGTGCCTGATTATAACATCATTATAGAGGTATTGTTTACCTCTCAGGGTTTCATGGATGCCATTTCAATTAGCCGAAGGTTGATGTCTCTGTTTAACATTGCAAAGGACTCACTGTGTCTACCAGACGCAGTCAGTGGTAGCCAAACTTGCTGGCTGGCTCTTATCAAGAATATCTTAGCTGCCTCCACTTCTCACTTACATAAGTCCAAATTAGAGGGATTCCTTAGGGAAAGTGTAATTACAGAGGATGTCCAAGGAACTCTCAAGTCATCAGATGACCCTGGAGGCATTGCGAAAGGACATCAGGTCTCAAGATTCAACAAGTCTGCAGCAATTATGAATTCCTTGGCAGAGGAACAGGCAGTTGTGAACGGCATCATTTCAGTCTTAATACCTGCTATTTCTGACCCTAAAAAGTCCTCTCAGTTCCGCAGGATTTTTGAGGAGCTCTTTCCAATTGCCCGTTCCCTCCCAATCTTCAATCAGTGCAATGAAGATAGGGAGCAGTTCAGTCTGAAAATTGCTCTTACTGAAGAGCTTCAAAAAACAGGTCTTTATGCTGACAGCGGGGTGGTTTCCAGTGCGCTAACTCTTTTTCAGACCTTGAAATTATCTCAAGCAGTTCTAATGGTTGGTCCAGCTGGCAGTGGGAAAACCACATGCCACCAAGCTCTAGCGGGTGCGCTCCACAAACTAGCATCCAGGATAGTGGATGTTGATGAAGAGAATTACACCGAAGGACAAACCGGCACCACCGATCCTCAGGGGTCAACCCCCACTAGTTGGCATTCTGTTTACTCTGTGGTTTTATTTCCCAATGCGCTGTCTCATGACGAAATCTTTGGTGCCTGCTCTGAACACCAGCACACATGGCAGGATGGGGCTTTCACAAAAGTGCTTAGAGACTCGGAGCGGCATGACCTCTCAGCTAACCCTTTCTCCAAGCAAAGCAAAAGAAGATCCCTGATACGAAAGATGAAATGGGTAGTTCTGGATGGTGACCCACTGGCTACACCTGGTTGGTTTGACAAATTAAGCATGCTTGGAAAATCACAACCCTTTCTGTCCTTGTCATCAGGAGAGAAAGTGTGCCCTTATAGAGAAGAGATGAGAGTACTGGCTGAAGTTACTGACATCAGTGGCGCATCTCCATCTGCAGTGACACAGTGCTGTTTAGTGTACTTCTCTGGAAAAGATTTGTGGAGGTCCGTGTGGAAAGCTGAGATAGATGTCCTCTACAGGGAGCACACCTTGGACCACAGGACCCTCAGGATGTGGAAGAGCATGGCGATAGATGTGTTTGCTAAGACACTCACATTCATGAAGCAAAACAACCTCACCTCAGTGTTGGCAGATGAATGTGCCACTAGAAAATCTGGCCAGGGTAGTGCAGATGGATTGCAGGAAATTATGTCTTTCATCAGAATCCTACATGCCCTGATGGACCACAGGCGGAAGGGATATGCTTTGAGGTCAAAAGAAACTGAAAAACAAGGTAATTTGCAGCTGAATTTCTGTTTTTGATGACGTAATATGATGATGCCAAGCTAATAGTTCACATGCAGGAGAAAGAAATAACCCAGATAGATTCATGTATAGGGATGTATGGGTGTGAAGGATGACCTAGTTTGTTTTGATTTGATGTAGTATCTTGAAGTCAAAGAATAGTTTGTAATGCACAACAATATATGTAATGTTTAATGTATGCCTTTATGCTTAGAATTGATTTATTGGGTTAAATGTATTGCTTTCATTTGTAGAATGCTCCAAACCTTGTTCAGATGCACTGATTGCCTCAGGTTTCACTGAGATGTGTACCAGAAATATGTTTGTGGTGGCCTATATCTGGGGCTTTGGTGGGCACCTACATCCTAGGTAAGGGCTGTTTTACAGATAGAGTGCAAAATGTCACAGCTAATGGTGTTTGAAGAGAGGTTAACATTGTTTACATCGCTACAATTTCAGACACTGGCCAAATTTCAGCAATTTTGCTCGCGAGTTGCTCTTTGAGAGCCGTTACAGAGTGGAGTTTCCCAAAAAGGGCTCAGTGTTTGATTACTGCTTTACTCTCGGTGAAGGCATCTCAAAAGATTCTGGCAGTACCTTTAGCCTTTCAGGTGGCAAAAGTCTGCTGCCCTCACCAACAAATATTCCTCAGGTTAGTGCTACATGTAAAATTAATGTTAAATGAATGATGAGAATATTTCACTGTAAACATCTGTTGAGGATTTGGTGTTAATGCCACAGTTTTAATGTTGTCATTTTAGACATCAAAATTAAAGTACCCAATTGACACTTTATGCTACTGTTACAACTTGCAGTATGAAAAGCATGCCTATTTGCTGGAACTGCTGCTGGATTCCAATCAGCCAGTGATTCTTGTTGGGGAGGACGGGTCAGGAAAGACCACACTCTGCCAGTCCATACTGAGTCAAGGCAGGCCACACATTCGAGTCCCTGTAAGTCCTCTTCTTCATGTCTCTGTTCTGAGGAAAGTTCTAGAGAACATGAGACACCAGAAATCCGCTGTGGACACTATGGGGAAGAGCACGAAGCAGCCAGGACTGTTACTGTTTATTGATGACCTTCATGAAGCCCCCTGTGGTAAGTCTATGGTCTAATTCTTAATATTTACTTTTATCTATTTGTTTGTGAGGCATTTGTTAAATTTCCCTTTGATATGCTTTCATCATGCTGTGTAGATGCATTTGGAAAGGAATCAATGGCACTGGAACTGCTGAGACAATGCATTTCAAGGCGTGGATTCCTCGACAGTGATGGTTATCATTTTAAACTGTTCCCATCAGGAGCAGTTTGCTATTTGGGCACTTGTAGTGTACCAAGAAAAGGAAGAAGCAATGGCACCAGAATATCCCAACGACTCATCAGACAGTTCTCCATTCTAGCATTGCCAAGCTTAGGGGCTGACATCCTTTTTTCATTTCATTCCTCATACTTGCAAAACTGGCTGATGGACTTCCCATCTCCCTCAAGGTCGCATGATATAGCAAACTGCATAATATCAGCAACTGTTCATTTGTACCAGGCAGTGTGCAAGAATTTTTGTTCCCGCACAGACAGAGCGTTGATTTTCTTTTCAGTGCATGACCTTCAAAAGATTTTTCAGGGCATGTTTCTCTGGAGTTCACGTGCAGCTACACGGCAAGTTAACCAGAAAAGTTACTTACTTGGGGCTGTTCTACCATCCTCTGCAAAGCCTATTTTTTCCCCAGCAATTTTGGGTTCTGCTGCCAGTGTGCTCAACATCGCACGCCTCTGGATGCATGAGTGTTTACGAACCTTCACAGATCGGTTAGACTCAGAAGAGGACATTCAAACATTCGTCAAGCTTTTAGCAGATGTGTCAGAGACACACTTTGGTAAAACATTAGTTACTAAGCCTCAGAAAGAGAAACTGGACACATCTAAATCCATATGTCCATCACCACACACAAAGAATGTAAGGGCAGCCTCAACAAGCCCTAAGCTGGGTTGGGCAAAAGTTGCAAATAGATTAATGACACCACTGAAGAAACCTCAGTTGTCTGACCAAGTAGAACCTGTGGAGAAGTCTGTGTTCAGTAGCGCAGACTCAGGAACTGGTAGTGAGGAGGACATAGGTGGTGAAAAGCCACTGAAGAAGCAAAAAAAGAAAACCTCTAGAAGGAGAAAAAGCAACAAAAGTGACGATTTTCTAGAAGATACACTGAACACTAAATTCATCACCCCAGAAATGCCCACTACTCCGAAACTGTTGAAAACCTCTCCTTGGAGGAAGTTAAATAAAACAGATGGACAGCCCCAAGATCAGATCAGCCACAGTCCTGGCATGAGCACTTCTGCAGCACCAGATGACTCAACCTCTCTTGTTCGATTACTCAAGGACATGCAATCCACCATACACAGTGTTGTCTTTGGTCCAGAACTGCAGCAGCACAGTTTCAAACGCCACTCAGCTTACCAGGAAAGAGACTTAGATGTTCTCGCCCAACAGCTAGCGCTTATAGTAAAGAGCAAAGAAGAGGAGGATGTTGACTTTGACAGTCGGTGGACATGTACAGCCAGGTACGCGGTTCACAAACCAAGGGTGCGGCAGCTAAGTCACATTCTGCGTGCTTTACTCATACCTGGTGGACATGTGGCTCTCTTCAGCACAGCCAAGGGCACAGGGCGCAAAACTACTGTGCGTCTGGCAGCCCTTTTGTCTGGATTTAAGTTGTTTGAAGTTTATTTGGAAAACGAGGCCAAGTTTAGGGAGATGCTCAAGGATGCTGGAAGTCTCACCAGTGTACATGGTGTTAAAGTAGTACTTCTTGTCCATGAAAATGTCAGTCAGGCTGTTATGGATGAGGTTCTCATGGTAATGTCGAGTGGAACTGTGCCAGACCTTTACTCAGAGGAAGAACAGAAGAACTTGATTCAAAAGGTTACTGCTGCGATGAACAATTCACGAAGTCGGCTGAGGGATGACCAGGCACTTGATAAGTAAGTGGCAGTGAAAATCTCAGCTAACATAATATCATATTTGTAGTTAATAGCATAGCAAAAATGGGCAATATAATAGTTTGGAGTTTTTTTGTAAGCGTTTTTAAAGAGTATTTTTTGTTGATATGTTTTGTTTTTAGATTCTTCAGAAATGTTCAAAGGAATCTTCATGTAGTCTTGCTGCTGTCTTTAATCAAAGATAATTGTGGCAAATCTATTGAAGAGGCCTATGTACGATCAGCACACATTAAAAAGGCTCTGAGGCTTTGTCATTGTGTTGATCTCTATTCACCTTGGACAACTGAGGCGTTGGTTGAGGTCGCCTGTCAACAACTTAAAAACAATCCCCAAAACACTAACACTGAAGGTAAATGTGTCTTTTTAAACGCTCGCTTTATTCCTATTGATTTGTGTTTTCTATATTACTCACCAGTCCATGTATCTCCCCTGTTTTCTGCAGTTGACAGAGACGCATTAGTAACCAGCATATCTTGGGCCATGGCTTGTATTCACCAGTCAGCTGTGAGATATGCTGCCAACTACCTTCCAAGCCTACAACCATTTACTTCCCAGACTTATCTAGAGCTAATAGCACACTTTATACAGCTCTCTAGCCACCTTAGTGATCAAAGCCAAGGCCATGCCAATAGGTGAGGTTGGAGAGGGGATACCCTTCACTGAAATTCTTAATGGATAAAAAGGACTGGTGAAGACAATGACAATTGATGACGATGGACTGATCAAACTTAATGCTCCTTGTCTTTTTGTCCAGGATGGATACAGTCCTTTCACGTGTAAAGGATATTGCACACACTGCCGAACAAAGTAGGCAGGAGGTTGTGAGGCTGAAGGAGAAAATGAATAAGATTCAAAAGGTACAGTTTACCTTTGCCTGTTTGTCAAGTTAAGTATTAGATAGTCTGCCAGGTGATTCCAGGGGTAAATGTTTTGTGTGGCATCTTTCTTCAGAGTCAAATTCTTCTACTGCGAGCACTGGACACAGAACACACACTGAGTACCCGCACCCGCTGGCACTATCTCATGGAAAAGAATCGCCTGGTACAACTTGAGCAGCAGGCTCATGAAGTCTACACGAAGGTTGAAGGTTCCTTAAAGGAGGTTAGCTGTAGACAGTACAACTGACACAAAGACTGACAGGTACATTTATTAAAAAACAGACCCCATGTAGCTAGTTGCTGGCAGGCCAGCCTCCACCTAGTGATGGGTGTCCCTGTCGATTAGTCCACAGCAGGCCTGGAATTTCATAATTTTAGGGGCAAGGCCACTTGGCCTTTTGTGTTGTCAAATTTATGGAAGGGCATCAGGGCCACTGTGGCCTTCTGGCAGATATTTTTCAAGGGCACAAGGCCAAATTGAGAGGGCACGAGGACCATGGCCCTCATGGCCCCAGATCATCTAGATAGGTCAATAAATTGGCCTTGACCTTACAACTAGCTGTCTACAATAACCATGGTTCTTTCTTGTCTAGGTGAGCAACCTATACAAGAAAGCAGTGAGTAACTTCAAGAATTTAAGTCCAGCTGACCTGGATGAGATCAGGCGATACCGATGCCCGCCAGAGGGAGTGGTGCTGGTCATGGATGCAATTTGTATGCTTTTTCACCGCCCTAGGAACTGGGAAAGCAGCAAAAAGCTCCTGGGTCAGCCTAACTTCTTTCAGGTGTGAGACCAATTTACAATTATGCACTATTCATTCTTATAAATCAATTTATGAACATTAAATATGTAACACTGAAGCAGAGTCATGGATAAATTATTTAGCAAATCCAAAATCAAACATATTGACATGTTTTTTTCTTGTAAAAATCTTACTCCCTGGTTATGTTGTTACTTTTAGGAATTGGAATTTTATGATCGCAGCAGGGTCAGTGACGAAATTTTTAGAAAGCTCTCCGCCATAGTGCACACTCCAGAGTTCCAGCCGGACGTGGTGCGGGCCAAGAGCCGTGCTTGCGAGTCGCTGAGCCGCTGGGTGGTGGCGCTGCACGGGCATGTGCGTGTGTTGCGCCACATCGGCCCACAGGAGGAGCAGAGGAAGGAGCTGGAAAGGAGTGTGGAGGAGAGCCGCGCCCACCTGCGGGAAGTCTGCATGCAGGAGGAGTTGGGCCGGGAGCGCGTCGAAGACCTGCAGCGCAGACTGGAGGCCAATCGCCAAGACATAGAGGATATGACCGCACAGCTGCGGTTGCTGGATGTGCAGGAGCGGGAGGCGACCAACACTCTGATGCAGATCGATTTCCACATAGCTATATGGAATGCTAGAAAAAAGGTACAAATTCAAAGAGTCAGCCTATATATAATATATGGTCCAGTTGATCAGCAATCTGACGCAAGCTGTCTTTCACATAGTTATAATATGAAATACTAAAAAAAAGGTACACAGTGAAACAATCAGCCTATAGCATACTGTAGTATAGTCGCAATTTGCAATAACTGGTTCCGTCGGAGATGTAGTACGCTTGGTCAGTTGTACACTGTTTTAAGAGTTAACTGAGAAATAGCAGCGTGTGCACATTTTGTGAAAGGTATGTACAGTAGGTACCAGAATTGTTTATTGCGTTAAAATATGTAACACTTAACACTTAAAATGTCTCATGGAGTAGCTAAGGACTACACTGGCTGCATTGCATAAGCTGTGCAGTATTAGTATAAAAACAAGATCTGATTTTTGAATGCCAGGTGTGTTTTTGTTGTATTTTGTTGCCTGTAGGAAATAGAAATGAACAAACTCACAGTCTCTGGTGATGCCCTTATTCTGGCGGCGGTCATCACTTACTTTGGTCCGTTTGGACCCGATGTCCGAATCGATCTCCTCAATAAGTGGCATGACCTGTGTCTCCATGGTAACATCGACTCCACCCTCAGAGACCCTAGAGGACCGCTAGCCACAGACTCTGACAAAATCACTTTGGACATACCTCGGGCCCTCATCATTCCGATGGACAAGCATCTTCCAAATGCTTTTGCGAGGGCCACCGAAGCTGAGTGGTGTGGGGAGCAGTGTGTATCCCCAGGCTCCATCGTCAAGCTGCTCTTGTGGGGCTACAGGGGTGTTTGGGCCCCACGCTGGCCCCTGCTCGCCGACATGCAGCAACACAAAGAGTTTCGTTTAGAATGCATAGGTGAATATGTATTTCCTGGAACTATTCAGAGTAAAAAAATACACTTGTCTGCTGTCTAGAATGTTTCTTTTTTTATTTGTTTTTTTATTTCTTAGGAAATAAAGGAAATGCCCAAGGGGAAAATGAATATGACCTTATAATGTGTGCTGATGACCCAGATCTTCTGGACAAGCTGAAGCATGGAGCAGAAAAAGGTATGTAACCTTTTAATGTGATGCACTCCACATTTCTCTGCTATGCAGATCAGTTTTTTTATTAGGTACGGGTCCAGAGTTAAAACCAAATTTGAATAAATGGTTTCTCACTAAGTAGAAATGAAGGGAGATGAAAGCATAAACATACATTATAGTGCTAAAACAACATTTGATTGATTGTCCTGTTACAGTATTAAAAAGGCTGATACTGACTAAAGTGTATGATTTATGTGTGCCGACAGGGCTGAAGGTTATGGTGACTCACACCGAGCGTCTCTTGCCGAACTCGACATTTTTGGACTTCCTGGTGCGGCCATCTGGTAGCCATGCGCCTGGTTTCGTACGCCATGCCCGTTACTCCCATTCCAAGTTCTGCTTATTCTTCAGCACCCCACTGTCAATGCAGGCGCTGCTAAGGGGTCAGACATGTTTCTATAGAGCTATCATTCTGTATATTCTCTAGATGAAGAAACTTTTATAGATCTTAGGACACCAAGTGGGTGCAACTAATGCAAAATGGCAGTAATATCTGCCTCAAGTTTTAATTGTGTTATTTGGTGTGCGAGTGTATTTTGAAATGAAAAAAAAAAAAAACAACAACAAAAAAAAAACAAGTAAAACAGAAACATTCATTTAAATGTTTTTATTTTTTAATTTAATGTTCTTGACCTTGTGTTTAACGGTTGTAGAGATTCACCCTGCCATTTTGAAGGAGGTCCAGATTATTGATTTGTCTCTGAGCTCAGTGGAACTCAAGGAGCTCATGAGAGGTGAAATTCTCCAGTCGGAGAACCCAGACCTGTGGACACAGCGCTGCACCCTGACACTGGAAAAACAGACTCTGGAGCTCAAACTACACAGTGAGCAGGTGAGACAGGAACCAAGAGCAATTCCGAGGACCTGAACTGTAATATATTGTAAGATCATTTGTTAGGGGTGTTTATATTAAGAGATCTCCTTTTTTGGAAGTTGTAAAACTTCCAGGGCTTTTCACATCAAAGGGTTGTATATTTTAACTTTACATTTAGAATTATTAAGTTAAATCATATAAATCATATAAATGTTAAACATTTAAGTCTGCTTATAATGGATAGGTGAACTATTGATCTAATTCTAAATATTCTATGCTAAGGCTGTGAGGTGCTATATGCTCTGGCTTCGAAACGAGTACCAGCCAATCATAATTAAGGGTCTTTAAATAAAGTATATTAACCGTATTATGTGTGTGTCTGTCATACAGGCTTCCCTAATGGAGTACATCCTGCAGTCCTTCACCCCTCTCCATCAGGACCCTGTTTTCCTGCCACGCGTCTCGGCCTGTCAAAATGCCTCCCAGAAGTTGCAGGTCGAGATCAACCGGCGCTCTCAACAGCTGGAGCTCCATAGACCGCTGCTGCAGGACTTTGACTATATCGCCGACCTGTCCGTGGCCTTCTATCAGGCCCTGCAGCAAGTGGCTCTCCTGTCTCCCCTCTACCTGTTCACGTTGCACAGCTTCCTGTCCGCCCTGCGGCACACTCTGCTGCAGAAGGGCCAGCCGAACGTGTCGAGCAGCAGCCAGGGTGCCGTGACAAGCAAGGTGAGCAACCGTATAGTGCTGCAGCTGATAGCCCAGTATCGACCCTGCCTGTTCCAGCGTCACGCCAACTTGCTTCGACTGCTGGTGTCCGTGGCGCTGTTCTTGCACAGCGAAGGCTGCACTGAAGAGGAGCGGGAGGCTTTCCTCGGCGGCTTGAGTGATCCCCGGCAGGTCAAGGTGCCTGACAGCACGTCAGGCATCCGACTCCCAAGCTGGATCCCCTCCACTGTCCACGCGGACCTTGCACGGCTTGAGAAAATCCCCGCCTTCCATGGGCTCAGTGAGTCCCTGGCTGCCAGCTCCGACCAATGGCAGGAGTACCTGAGTTTCCCCTCCTCCACCGTGATTGGCCCAATCCCCTGCCAGTCTTATTCACACCTGTCCGTCATGCAGCGCGCCCTGCTCTGGAAGGTGTTGTTCCCCGGCTGGCTGGCCGCTGTGGCGGAGGACCTCGCCGCCTGTCAGCTGGGCCAGTCTGTCTACTCAGCCCCACAGGTGGGCTCTGCCAGGGCGCCGCACACAGGCTGCCCAGAGGCTCTCGCCCGCTACCTGCACAAGAACGACGGGCCGGTGATCGTTCAGCTGCCTCAACCAGGACAAGGGGTGTTGGCGAGCGCTTACCCCATTCACTGGCTCACACAAATGTCTCAGATTGTAAATGACAAGAGAGTGGTGAGTTATCTTGCAAAATCTAAAATGTCCTGTTAGTATCTTGTGTACGTTTCTGCACTAACTAATGTGAATGAATATATACATTACCTGACTGGCTGATGCCAGAAAATGTTGAAGATGTCGTCGTCCCATGCAGTCCTGAGTTGAGCAAACAGAATACTGCTGTACATTAGTTCAATTCTTTATGAGCTAACATTTCATTTTACGGTCCTTTTACAGTGCATCTACATCATAAAGTACAGTCGAACAGAGTTTGGGTAATAGATTTTTTCTGGTTCCTTTTTTAGTGTATCTACGTGTAATATTATGTACTTACACTGTACATACCTAACCCTAACCCAGTGTTACATATTGTTACACACTTTGTTACACTATACCGAATTGATGTAACAAGGGCAGTAAAATAAAGTATAACTCAAAGTTTGTGACAATTTGTAACACTATGTACTGACATTGCACTTTAAGGTTAGCCTTAGGGTAAGGGTTAGGATAGGGTCAGTCTTAGGTATGTCAGTGTAAGTGCATAATATTACATGTCGTTACATTTAGATACACTGTAAAAGGAACTGTGAAATAAAGTGTTACTCTTTATGATAAACTCTTTATGATAGACTCTTTATATAGAAAATCTAATGCTGAATTAGGTTAAATTAGTGACTAGACCCCTTTTAGTAAAGCATAATTTTCACGTTTGTACAGGTCAAGATCATCTCTTTTGGGACAAAGTGTGAGAAAGACTTGGTCCTGGCTGCCCTGGATGAAGGCATCCGGAAAGGCCATTGGGTTGTCCTGAACAACTGTCATCTTTTGGAAGAGTGGGATGGGGATGTGGTCCGCAAGCTCACTCAGATATTGTCCTTAACAGCTAAAGGTAAAAGTCATGTGCAGACTTGAGTTCATTTTTATTTTCAAGATATTTAAGGTTTGAATGATTCAAAGAGTTTTATTGTCACATATCATGAAAATAAGACATGTAGTAAAAATGCAGTCTTGTTAAGCAGTCTAACCGGTGCATAAGTTTTGCTTTTCATATGAGCTTAAAGGTGTACTTCCATCGTGTTTCATTAATTTTGCGGTGGTCGCTAGTATTAATGAATGCCCTGTGAGACGGTTTTGGTGAAAAAAATGCTTTAGTGCTTCTGTTTCAGGCTGTTCTAGTTTGGTGGAGGAGATGGAGCAGGAAGAATGACAGGTTCTTGGCTATGCTAGTCACAGCCTACAATCATTCGGTCATAGCGAACCGAATAGAAGATCTAAACGTTCTACACAAATACACATACTTACCTATACCTTGCTAAGTGAATGTGTGCTGCAACAAAACTTCTCCAGTAATCACAACTGTGGCATAGCTTTTTCTAATTTACAAACCTACGCCACTTTGTTGGCCTTTTCCTTATTCATTCGTTTTTCCGCCTACTTTCTTTCACTGACTAATGGAGGCAATCGGGTTAGAAGAACATGTTCACGTGCAGCATGCATATGCAACTCGGGGTGGCCTGTCGTATTTCAAAAGAGCAAGTACTAAACGATTTCTCGTGGAAGTACTCCTTTAACCATTTAACGGTAATTATGAACTAAATGCCCTTTTGCCATAGTGCCATACTTCTACACAAAATAATGACTACCTGTTAATTCTTACCTGTGGTGCCTATGATGAACTTTATATTCCGAGATTCCTGTGATTGCTGTGTGTTTGGAAAAAAAGGAAAGTACCACATATTAGTACATATTTACATTTTGTAGTACATTCTACATATTTTTTTTATGTCAGGACCAAAGGTCGACAAGATACTGACTTCGGTGAGTCAGATACATCCTCTGTTCAAGGTGTGGTTCATAACTCAAGGGGAAGACCCACTTTCAGTGCCAGGTACACACCCTCACCAGAGAGGTTCAATTATTTTCAGTGCTTTTATGTGCTGTCATCTTGTTTTGTATTATGTATGATTTTGCTTGAACTTGTATATACTGTGTGCAAGTGCAAATTGGGACTATCTGTGTTTGCATATCTGTTGTACAGTTGTGCTCATAAGTTTAAATACCGTGGCAGAATTTATGATTTCTTAACCATTTTTCAGGGAATCATTTGGGTAGTTTTTGTTGTCATTATAATTTCAAAAAGTAAACACAGGTGTTTCACAACGAATAGCTTCAGGAAATCACTAACCATAAGTGTAAAAAAGTGTTTTTGTTCTCATTCATATCCTCTGAAAAATGGTTAAGAAATCATCAATTCTGCCAGTGTGTGTAAACTTATGAGCACAACTGTATGCATTTTTAACAAAATGTCCTCGCAGCTGTTGTGAGGGCGTGTGCCATTCGCTTGGTGTGCGACTCTCCGTGGGACCTGAAGGAGCAGCTGTGCTCCTCCCTGTACTCCGTCTCCGCGGCATCTTGCCTCGCCTCCTGCCTGCCCAGCCCCGGCTCCAGCCCCGGCCCCGGCCCCGGACCGACGTGTATGGAGCCCATCCTCCGCTGTGCCATCCTGCACTCTGTACTCCTCCAGCGCCAAGCCTTCCAGCATCTAGGCCAGGGCAGCCTCTACCACTGGTGAGGCATCTTTTTATATTCCGGTGTCACTGTTGTTACGGTGTGTCTACGTAATTAGGTACAACAAGTGTAAGAGGATGTAACATCATGTAATAGTGTTTTACTTGCATGATGTATTGTATTGTATTGTATATGTACTGCCTATATCCTTGTGTCTTGCAAACCATATACAGAAATTATCATTTTTTTCTCAGACATGTACAACCAGTGTGTGAAGAAATATGTATTGTATTGTACTGTATTGTGATGTATATTATGTAAGTACAACACTAGTACATAACATTACATGTTGTTTGGTACACCAAAATACATTATGTAAGTGCAACACTAGTACAGGATATTACATATTGTTGCACAGGTTGTACCACTGTACCTAATTAGGTAGATACACTGTAGCAGCGACATCATAAAAACATATATGACATCATACCTGTGACACTCACTGTCCGCTCACACCAGAGGTGTTTAGAGTAACTAAATAAGTAGTAAATAAATCCATCTAGTAAATAACAAAAATCCGTGTTTTGCAAAACCTATGCAGAAATGATCATTTTTTTCTCAGACATGTAAAACCAGTGTGTGAAGAAATTGGTGAGCCGCTATGGTGGTTGACTAGTCATTTTGGTAATAAGAAACATGTCATTCTGTAGGACTCTGGAAGATCTTTTGACTCTGATCGAAACTCATACCCAACTCAGCAAACACTGCAGTAACACAGCTGCAGCTCTGGAATATATAGCAGGTAAAGGTGGTCTTGACTGAGCATGTGGTCTTTTTTCAATCTAAACAAAATGTTAAATATATTTGAAAGGGTATGTATTTGTATTTGTCCAAGGAGTGTTCCCTTTATGTTGAAAAAAATAATAATTGAGAGATTAAAAAC
The DNA here is from genome assembly GCA_027475355.1 of Coilia nasus. Taxonomy (NCBI): domain Eukaryota; kingdom Metazoa; phylum Chordata; class Actinopteri; order Clupeiformes; family Engraulidae; genus Coilia; species Coilia nasus. The sequence goes on along the minus strand of CM050215.1, from coordinate 12,848,140 downwards.
TATCTGTACGCTTGTCTTCACACAGCCTATTTGGTGTATGGTGGCCATGTGTCTGACTCTGCTGATCTGGAGGCTGTGGTGGGCGTGACCAAGACCTGCCTGAGGTCTCCTTCAGCCACATGGGCTGGTGGCCCTCATGCTCTGACACAGATCATCACCTCTGCTGGTCACTTAGGTAAATGTGTTTGTGTCTAGGGGGGTGCTATAGCGCAGAGTTTAGAGCACCCATACCAAAAACAAGGAAGTACCCATGGGGACCCAGGCTCAAATCTGGCACAAAAAAAAAAGTCTATTGGGGACCGCATATGTAAATGAACCAAAAGGATAAACTCTGGTACAGTACATCATGACTGTAGGTGCATCGTTACCTCATCTATGTCCACACTATTAAATTTGACCTAGCCCACCCCAAGCCCCTCACTCTGCAATCCTTTGTTGCTTCCGCAGGCTTTCAGGGTCTTGACCACCACGTTCAAAACTTGCGTGACACCAACAATCCTCTGATGCTCGGCTTTGGCTCAGGGCTGGCGGTGGAGCAAGTCAGGCTGCACAGCCACTCGCTGCATTCCCTGCTGCACCTGTCACAGCGGTTTGGCAACGTCACCAACACACCGAAGCACCACACCACCTCACTGCCTCATTACCAGGAGGCACAGAAAAAGCTTCTGACCGTTCAGGACTCTTTAAGGCACATTGTCATAGACAGCAAAACTTTGGGGATAGCTGTCACTCCTCCAGGGCCCGTGCGTGACTTCCTGCTTATGGAGAGGGAGAGACTGGCAGAGTATGTGGCTTCCCTACTAGCCGGCCTTTCTTCATCCACCAGAGACGTAGAGTCCTTGTGGGCTGAGTACACCGACCAGGCTCTAGGTCGACTGGAGAAGAGAGTGAATCTGCTGCAACAGTACGTAGGGGAGGACTCGTCCAGCTCTGCATTCCCTGTCTGTTGCCTGTCCGTGTTCCAGAATCCACAAGGGTTCCTTGCTGCTCTCGTCAGGCAGACTGCTCAAGACAAGCAGAAGGACATCAGCGAAGTGCATCTCAAGTATGAGGTACATAAAACATATTATTACATAATAGTGGTAGTGGTCTGGTGTTCAGTGATCAGGGCTTAAAATTGAACAGCAGATGGCTGTCAGTGTGATACCAGGGTCTGTCACACTGGAGAGGAGAGTCTGCTTAATGATAATGTAATAAATACCTCGGTATGGTAAAGCATGTGGTAATAAACTATCCATGTTGGGATTATCTCAGAGCTCCATGTGATGTATGCAACACAGCTTTTACAAAATGTCCTTACTTCTTAGCGTATGTCTCGTTTTCCAGGTGCTGAGTATTTCAGCGACTCCTTCATCTCTCCCCCGCAACTGTGCCTACCTGGGTGGGCTGGAGCTTCACGGGGCCCTCTGGGTGGCGAGGCAAGGGGCGATACAGGACACGCTTTCCCACAAACCCTGCCCCTTACCACTGGTGCTGGTCCGCGGGGTCGAGAGAGCAAAAGAGCCGACTCAGAATCCGCACAGTCCACAGAACAGTTCATCTGCCCTCCCTGTGTACAACTGTCCTCTGTACAAAGATCTGCAGCTGACAGACAGAAACTGGAGCCTCTCTGATAGAAACATCATAACGTACATCCCTTTGGCGGCTAAGCTTGACCCAGTGCTGTGTGCTCAGAGACGAGCAAGGTTGAGCTGCACTCTTTGAAACACGACTTCTATTAACACTGTGCCATGGTGAACATAATGGAGAGTTTGATTTTGTTTATTCAGATTTTTGTGTGAATTTCAGAGTCATGGGAAACAGCTTTGCAAGTTCAGACACTTTTTTTACAGACAGAAATCAATTTTCAATAGTTTTTATATCGAGCTATTAAAAAACTACAATGCAACAACTTTCTGTTTAACTTGTATTGTGTCTACGAATGAAAATCAGAAGGTAGGCAACACAATTTTTCCAACCGTCCTTGTCCAGTGGGTGATATTTACATCTGTCAGGTCAATAACTAACTGATCATGATCATGACATTATTCTCTGATTCTCTGAACATGTTCTGAAAGGAGAAAGGAAAATGTAGACTAGGAAAAAAATCAGTAGTCAAAAGTCATGGAGTCCTTCTTTTTTAAGATTGTGTATAACATGTTCACAAGTGAATTGTGCATGACTGACAAGGTTTGTGAGCAACAAATCCAGTGATGACACAGTTGCCTGTCATGACTATAGTCAGTTCCTGTGAGGTTGATAGTGTTGGTGTGTGTAGTGAAGGGGGAGATAAGCCAGCCCACCCGGCCTCCTGGGTATCGAATATGCACTCTGACCACAATGCCAAAGAGCCATGCTTATTGGAATGGCAGCCAAAGTACATCCTCAACCGTAGTGATGGCGCTCCATCACACTGCCTTCCCCTTCAGGAAGCACACCCGTGCACTTCACACACACTCAGGTGTCCATCACGCATCTCTGCCATAGTAGATGTGCCTCCATGTGCTCTGACTGCCATTCGAATGAGCCTGGCCCTTTGGCCTTGCAGTCAGAGTGCATTTTTGGTACCCTGGAGACCTGAGTTTAAGGCTAGATGGGGTGACTGCTCTTGCCCTTCACTACAGTGTATGAGGCCAGTTTTCCCAGTTGAAGTAGATAATACAGATTTGAGCAAAAAGAGCTGGTCTCTATTTACTGTTATACTGTTCATAACAATATGAAGAACGATCCAACATTTAAATTCAATAGCTTGACCAGGCCATGCCCACAATAGCTCAACTGTTGTGCAAAGGCCCCGACCAGCACAAGAACAGGGGATGTTCAGAGGAAATGAATGAGTCACAAGAGCCAACCGAGAACAGAGCAGCAAAAATCAAAACTTGCTTGCTTACAAGAGCTTGTTCTGTTCCACACAAGGGATAAACCGTCATTTAAACTTTTGGTAAATGCTAAATGAAGACAGATGACAACAATAATAGTGATATTGAAAATGAAAAGAACATCCAAAACTCAACATCATCCTCAGCATCATCTTGACTGTGATTGCCAGCCAACAGAATACAACAGTCTGGCATTTAGTACCATTGTAGTACACATCTAGACTACCGGACAGAAAAGGTGACATTTTGATTTTAGGGTAGCCACCAATGCAGTTAACACATAGCTCTTAGTTGAAAAACACTAGTGACTATGTTGAAAAACATAGTTCACTTTGCGGTGAACTATGCTGCCCTTCTGGTCTTCAACCTGACAGTAAGAAAGAGCAGGTCAAAATGCCCAACAACAGCTTCAAAGGCGTGGTCACAGATCTTATATTATTTTGACTATGGCATACATTTACGGTTATTAGAAACTCTCTCTCACATAGGCACTTATTAGTTACAATAGCAAGGTTATGAAAGGTCATGGGATGTCAAAAAGGGAGGCAGGAAATACCACAGATCTAGGTTGATTGTTTATGATTGATAAGAAACTCCTGAAGTACATTACCTCAACTCCAAACTGTCTTCATTCTTTACTTAATCCCAAAAGCACTCTGTTGAAAACAAGGGATTTTCCAAGTTTTCCCCAGCAATGCACTGATTTATTTTTACTTTGTGTTCGGTTTTAGATTTCTGCTTGGACAGCTCTGCTAACTTGGACAAAAGACACTCGATTGTGTCTGCATGAGGTCAGCATCAACACTGGCAGACAATGGTGTGTACGTAAATGCTCTATGTGAGCAGTGTAGAAAGTCAGCATCATGCATATATAAAATACCACTGTGGTAGTTACTGTACTATAGAGTGTTGGGACTGCTGTGCTGCCTTAAGGGCATCACACCCCCATAGACTGTATCTGTAATGCATTTTTAGCTATAGCAGATCATACGACCTTACACGAACCCTTGTTTTAGTCCTGTGAGCTGTTGACGGTTGATTAGAATGAGCCTCAGGCTAGCCGGTCATGCAGCAGGTGGCCTTGGCAGTGAAATAATGCTGCAATCTTGAGGCAGAGACATCAAGAGGTCTCCTTGAAGTTAGTCCTGACGTAATGGCAGTCAAGCTGATTGGCTGGGATGGTGGTCATTAAGGAAAAATACAGAGCCCTCTGTTTGCACGGATACAGACAAAATTAGAGTGCAATCTTGATGCTGAGTGTGTGGTTGATTTTTTTTGCTCGCTTTGTTGGTCTGTGTCAGGAACAGTGGGACACTGCCCATCAGCGGAGGTCTCCTTGCAGCCAGTAGCACACTGCCATCTTCTGGCTATTCCAGGCCATTGCCTTCATGTCAGCTCGGCAGCCAGTGGTCTATTACAATCAAAGTGGAGGGAGAAAACGGCAAGACAGGACATGCTCCCTACTTCCTGCTTATTGCAACATATTCTCGGACAAAGGCTCTGAACATGAACTGCAGTAAGGGGACACCGATTAACTGAAGTAGAAATGATAACTGAACTTTACTGGATGGCATAAGCTGATCAGTCCACAAAAGGCATGGTAGCATTCTTCAAATATTACCTTAAATGTTCATCATTAGCAAACACAAACAAAAAAAAACACACACAGATAATCATTTCACATATCAAAATGCAAAAACAAAGAAAAACCACAAAACATTAACAACAAACTTCATGTTTTACAAAAACAACAACCAAACATCTGAAAAAGATGCTGTAGAGCATTTCTATTTTGTACACTACATGGAGATGACAAATTGGATAATTTAATCCAGTTTACTTGGCTGAATACACTAATTAGATTTTAGCAGGCAATGGTACTGCTACACAACTGGCAGACTGTTCAGTGAGTCTCACTGCATCCCAGCATCATCATCATCTTGTGTGGAATTCAATTTTAAAATAAAGATCACACAAGTGAATATATTACATCATAAACAATCACTATTAAATGAAGCATGTTAAAAATAACAGCTGAGGCTTGCATTTGTTTTTCTAAGCATATTTAAACATGTCTAAGCACGACCTTCCCCTTCCTATCTCTTCTTGTACACACATGGTTTTAGTGCCAGTCCTGTCTTCTTAGTATTTCCAGGAGGCTCGCCGACTTTAACAAACTCAAAGAGGAAGAAATAGTTGTTTTTTGTGTCCTAATCAGGAAATAAAAAATCAGTTTGAGGGGGAAAAACATCAATTATGAAATCACTGCTAACGTGATGAATAGAGTGGTTCTCAGATGAAGTGATTTTAATGATAACTTACCTTTGATGTTATCTTAAATCCAAGACTTGATAATGCACTTACAAAACCACGCACATTCTCAAATCGACTTGCCACCTCAGCGATCTTTAGCACACCGCTAAAAAAAGCAGGGTTAACAGACATGCTTAAGCAATTTGAAACTGTGAGAGATGCTGCAGTCTTTGAAATACCTTCTATACCACATGCTACAACACTTTTGTTAAACAACCTGTTGTTCTTCCATCCTCCAACAGACTTCTGATGACTCCACATTGACTAATTTAAATGTGCCTTCAAAAAGTGTGCTTTCTTACCCCATGTCCAGTACTCTGTTGGCCTCTGTGAGAAAGTCACTTAGGTTGGTCCCCATAAGGGAGAGGCAGAACACGGCAATGTCTACAGTGGCATCACCAAGGGGAACCTACAGACATTGGGGAGGGGACAGTATATTTGATTACAGCAGCTTCAACAAATATGTAATATTCAAATTATACATTTTTATATTGTTCAGCCTCATCATTCAAACTACCCTAGCCATTTACATTTATCTGTACAAAGACTCAAATACATACGAGTTTCAATATCTATTTTATATTCCTTTTGATACTGAAGTTATCATATGAAATCCTTTCAAACTCACTTTTGCCATGTCACACACTGTCACCAGGTCACAAGTGGGTGCCAGATCAAAGCTGTGGACTTTGTTTTTCACACTACGTGCAATTTTACAGTCACCACAGCCAAAGTCTGCAACTACCAAAGAGGATGGCCTGCAAATAAAAAGCAATTTATGTTACGTTGTCGAGCAGAAGAATGACAACACCACTACCTCTACAGCCAACAGCTTTCTAAAATATATAACAATGTTTTGATATTCAACATTACAATCAACTTTTTCAATTGCACTCACTTTTGACGAATAAAGGAAATGATCGCATCCACGGGATTTTCAGGCCAGTGTTGTACTTGTGTGGTGAAGCCAAGGTGATAGATCTCAAAAGCTTTTGGATCCTGCTTAAACATCTTTTTGGCCTCACTGCTTGAGGTGGTGTACAGAACCTCGTTGATGTAGCGGAACCTGGCAGCCTCCAGGCGCTTCTCCATTTTAGACCGCAAAGCAGCCGAGCGATCAAGAGTCTGCACATCGTTCTTCGTCACATCCCCATCTTCCTCAGTCTCTTTCTCTGCAGGCTCCGCTTTATTCTTGACTTGGCCCTCCAAACGCTGACTATTCAACATTTGCCTCAGCTTCTCAGCACGCATTTGTTTCTCCTTCTGCTTTCTCCTGTCAGAAGGCTTCAAAGGCTCTGTCTTTTCTAATGGCTTATTTAGATTTTTATCTAGTTCACCTTTTGTAATAATAATGGACTCCGTCTTTTCTGTTGGCTTGTCTGGATTTTTAACCAATTCAACTTCTGAGGTATTACTAGTGTTAGTCAAGCCCTCCTCAGATACTGCCTTATCTGTTTTACTGGGAGAAAGAGAGCTAGTACCTTTCTTTGCTACTTTATCTTTTCTTATTTCCTTTGCTTTCTTTGACTTCTTAGACTGTACATTATTTATTTCAGGAGTTTCTTCTTGACTCCTTGATGTGTCATTTTGGTCTGGTCCTTTCTTTCCTTTGCAGCTCTGTGTTGTGTTCAAGTCTGATGTTTGAAGGCTCTTCTCCTGGTATTTGTTTTTGCACCGCCTTTTGTTCTTCATTCGGTTCCTCCACTGCTTCCGACTCAGAGGCTTTTCCATGCTGTTCTTAGATTCTTTATCGATTACAGCAGCTTCGCCCTGTTCAGTTATTACTGATTCTGCAGTATTCACTTTTTTGGCATCTGTTATAGTTGGAGATGTAATGAACTGATAATGAACTGTCAAATTATAAATTTTAAACACGTAACAAATAGGAAACATAAACTGGTTTCCACTCACCTTTAGCCTGTGGTGTTTGCTTTTGTTTTTTTATAGGTTTGGGAATGTCAGCATCCTGGCTGTCTCCACCTTCTGTCTGAGCATTTTCCGATGTGTCTCTTTTACGCTTTCGGTTTCTTTTTTTCTTTTTCTTGGGATGAGGTGTGGGTGCCTCGGTTTCACTGTCACTATCTTTAGGAGCAGAGCAAGTGCTCCAGTCGGGTACTGACCCCAGAGTTTGAAGAGTTTTCAACAAGCTCTTCTTTTTGCCAACCCTTACCGTTACCTACACAAGAAAATAGCAGGTTGCATTACTGAAATAGGCTAACACATGATAAACAGCTTCAATGAACAGTCAGTGTGAATACTTTAAACTACACGAACACCATTATTTCATTAACTTACGTTTTCTTTGACTGAATGCAGATCTCCGGGGACACACTGAGTCGAAGTCTCAGCCGAAATAGTATCATTCCATTCCTCTTCAGCAAACATATTTGTTTAACGCAGTAAAGAAAACAACTCGAACACACGCGTGAGCCTGGAAAATAGCTAGTTCTTTTACCTGACCAAATGTTATTTGAGCGTATGTGCGTTCAACTGCACACTGACAGCAACGACTTCCTCCTCACTGTGCGCTAAAATATTTTAAGACAGCATTCATACAAAAGTCATAACTCCAAGATATTTGTAAAAACCATGAACCCATGTGCAGTGCTACAACTTCTACTAGTTCAGGCGCATATCAATGACGTTTTAGAGTCACCGGGAATTATGGGATTGTAGTTGTTTTGTATGTTTTGCACCAGGGATGATTGATTACAGAACACTGTGTTACATTCATTAAAAAAAAAAAGAAATCTGTACTTAGGTGCAATACGTTATTGTATTTGTTTTAGTGATGCGAAGATGAGAAACTTAAAATCTTTTGTCCCTGACGATATCAGTTAAACACGCCACAGTGGCAGGTGTTTTCCACTAGGGAGCGCAGTACGTAACATTTCTAAAAGGCTACGAGGATTTGATGAGGGTGTGGACTGTAGGGACGTAAGCAGTCTTTGCTTCAATCTGTCAAGGCAACTTACATATATTGTAAAATCCTTATGTAATATAACTGAAATCGTCTGGTAAGTTATAGAATTTTATTTCTTTATCACGGAAACAGATTACTGTCAGAGATAATTCGCTGTATGTAGGTGTATGCACTAGTAGAAAAGCTAACGTAACTAGCATATTTGCTAGCTACGTGCCCGGTTCTGGGGAATGAACGAAGTAGACTACCACCAGTTGCCAAATAACCTCAGTGAAGATGGCTCTTGCTAGCTTGCTAACATTGGGTAAAATCGTAAATCAACAGACGTAATTTGCAAATGCGAAGAAGTGAATTAAACAAAAAATGCAGTAAGAGGATAGTTTAGAAAAGAAAAATGTTCACGTCTGCTTTTGCGCGAACCAAGACGAAGAACCACTCACGGTGCTAGCTTGGTCGCAAGCTAGCTGTTGCCCTAGCGTAGTCCTAACTCCAGTAAACAGCTTCAGCGTTCAAAGCACTGTCCGACGCATTCTCTCGACTTTTACAGATCAGAACCTTTAACCAGGCAGTTTTAAAGCTAGTTATGAGTTAGAAACACTTTGGTTACGTGTAGAATTGTCGTCAGACAAACTACCTTAAGTGAACCAGTCCTCGTTAACTATTTTGAGTTCGATCTGTATACTGATAACTTAAACTTAGCTGCGGGCTATTGAATGACCAGTTAAACGTAACGCAACCTGTATCATTTTCTTTTTTTTTACAGCGAGTTCTGTTTTAGTATCAGCATGTAATTAACTATTATATTTAAAATATTATCGTTTAGAAACGTGTTGTGCTTTAAGTCACGTTTTGAGATTTGTTAGGCCAGTAGCCTTAATAATGTCAAAAATGGAAGTGGACATTCCTGGATAGGGAAAAGTTTAGTAAGCGCACTAACGACATCCATTCGGCATGCCTTATGTTGTCACTGTAGTGCAACTGACGTGAAAAAAACGGATGCAGTTTGAACTTAAGTTAGAATGGAAACTATCCCAAAGTATAAAATAAATTATGACTGACAAGCCGGTGATGTAATTTGCATTGTGGGTTAGGGCAGTAGCTGGATAACTTTGACAAACCGACGCAGTTTTTCATGGTTGAGATTAAACTACTAAATGGAGTTATGGATTAGGATATTGTTTGGTTACAGATGGCCTCATATACAGTTAACCCCGACACAACTGGGTCTTAAGGCTTTAGCTAACCGAACAGAAAAGCGTTTTTGTAAGACAAATAAAACCTCCAAACTGATTGAAGATCACAAGATTAAAGTATGATAACTGTAGTAATCTCCATGGAGAAATGGGTGGTGCCAAGGCCTGTTAGGTTTTCTCCCGGTGGAACCACACTGTAGGCAGTAGTGTGCAAGTTAATATAGTGAGGAGATCACTATCAACATCTCAGGTTTTCTTAGCAGAATATTCTAGCGGGCCCTATATATCCATAGAATGAAGTTATTTTGGCAGCCTATTACCAATACTGTATGGTACCCTCAGGTCTCAGGCACTGTTTATCTGGTTGTCATTTTTGACACATTTTCAGGCTTATTTGCTGTCAAGGCAAGAATAGTTGTCAGCTGTCATTTACTGTTATTTATTAAAGATGCTGTATTGGATCACACAGTAACTGTGATGTTGCCATGGAATGCTAATTGATTGCATGGTTTGGTCTATTTTAATGTAAAAGATGGTAATAAATTGATCTTTCAGAAATCATGTAAGAATAGCAACATGTCATAAGAGAACATCACTACATCAGCCCTCAAAAAGTAAAATATGCAAATTTGAATCTTGCTTGTGTAAATTAAAATTTTTATGCTTGTTTTTCAGGTCCAAGGAGCACTCCCGCCTCTGTTCCCTGGTCACTTAAGGCGTGTGCTCGGAGTCTGGGGACGAATGCTTTCCAGGCCATCTTTGAACCTCAGCGGTTACCTGTGTTGTGTACTCTTGCGCACTGTTACTCAGCCACTCGCATCAGGAGGAAAAGTTAGCTTTGAGAGTCCAGAATTAAACCCAAGAGTCAGCTGAAGAGGCAGTCATGGATGACATCTTCACCCAGTGCCGGGAAGGCAACGCCGTCGCTGTTCGCCTTTGGCTGGACAACACAGAAAACGATCTCAACCAGGGGTAAGACACCGTCGATCTCCCACCCGCAGACCTCCAAAGCACACCAAAGCTTGTTTACAAGTCTGACCCGAGGAATGGAGCAGACCGCTGTCATTTGTCCACAGGTGGCTGTTTGGCTTCCACACTCACCTCAAAAGAGTCTTGTGTTGACTTTCTCTGGTATGCAGCCCAAGGTGAGCTGCTGCTGTGTGTTTAAGCAGCCTTGGTTTTGCCCTGCAGTAGCTTTAAAACCACACAACAACAAAAAAATTGTCAGCACCCTCAGCAATTTCGTCTCATCCAGCAATCCCTCTCCTCTTTAAGGCCGTAAACTAAGCCATGGGCCCTTTGGTGTAACGGTATCGCTCTCAGTTGTATGTTTTTCAGTGTATCCTTGCGTGACTCTAAAAATGTTCTCTATTGCTAGAGATAGATTTCCCATGCCTCCCAGCAGGAAACGCTGTTTATTTTTTTACTTTCCCCTTATGTTTTTTTAACCCCTGTCAGAGCTATATTTAAAAATGTTATGAGCAAAATGAGAAACATCTGGAAGAAAAGAAAAATCAGATGCAATTTGTTACACGCTCTGTTACATATGTAATCTAAGTAGGTTCTTTGAAAGTAATGTAGCCATGCCTAAGGGAAAGGTTTCTCTATTTTGTCTTTTCCTTTCTTTTTCCTTCCTTTTTTCCTTGAAGAAATATAAATCACACTGACGGCAGCCTATGCCATTAGCAGATTGCTTGTTGATATTGGCCACTGATGTTTCTGGTTGTAACTGAACAAACACCCATTTTCCTTCTTATTCTGTACTGCTGCTGTAGCCTGGTAAACCCGCCCCTTGTACTTCGTTTCATTTTGTACAGAGGGTCTGGACTGGAATCTCTTGAGGGTCATTTAGTCGGCCCCAGCAAGACCGATCCAATCACGAACAGAGGGTGTGTTCGTTAGCCGTGACGTTGACCTTGTGTGCTACATTTGAATTGTAGTGCGTAGGTAGGCTAATTGCATACGTGACGACCAGGCGTTAGCGATTGGGTAAAGGCAGGGGCACTTTTTTTAAACTTCAGCCACACCTCTCCACACCTCCAACAAGTCGTTTCTGACGGTGTCTGTTCCAGACCCTCTGTACAAAATGAAATGAAGTACGAGGGGCTGGTTTACCAGGCTACTGCTGCTGCACCAGTGGCTGCTTTGGGGGGGGGGGGGGGGGGGGGATCATATAGGGGTGCTTCGTCTCGCCCACTATCCCATTTAACTGCGAATATACCAATTTGCTAGTGCACAGAGTCGACTGTGCTGTGTGGAATTCACAATGTCCTTACATGGAATGCCACGGACGCCTCAGGGGAGCACTCTCCACCACAGCCCACCAAAGAAAGGGGGAGGAGAAAGACACGTTTGTTCTGGACTCCGTGTGTGTGTCTGTGTGTGTATGTGTGTATACACACATCTGAGAGACGTGGGGGGAGCCTGTAATGAGTCTATGGGAGGCATTGCTCAAGGGGCAGTATTAGAGCTCATTAGCTCTCTGGCCTGCTTCTGGCCTGTCCCGCTGGCTTTCTGATGGGTGATGTTTGATAGGGGCCTCTGTTTCCTCCCCTCATTTCCTCTGGTGTTTGACGATAATTTTTTGCACTTCCTTATAACGTGATGAGGCATTTTTTTGTACGACCTAGTTCTCGCTGTGTTGAATTAAATTAGGAGCATTTTTCTTCTTCCTCAATTAAACACACCCTGTGTATAATCTTTACTTTGCAGTTTCACAAACTTCACCAGCAGTTGTTGCAACATGCTACTGTGATAGCAGAGTTGATGCAGGGATGATAAAAACATAACAAAGAAATGGTTTCTTGCTGTAGTACTCTACTGCTGTTTATGTCAGGGAGGTGTAGAAAGAGGCAAAGAGAAAGAAGGATGGGGGAGGTGTTTTGTGAGGGCCTTTTTTGGTTCTCAGGCTGGGCTGCTGTATACAAAGAGATTGCTTGTTTATATTTAACCCCGAGAATGCACCTAGCTGGTCTCTGGCTTTCCAGCTAACTCGCCACCACGCCCTTCAAACAGTGAGTGGGAATGGTCATTATTCATAGTCAGTTCACAGTGTCGGGGCAACACATGAAGAAATCTGTGTGGACACTAATACATGTATAGCGTGGTGTTGGACTAACCACAGTGGAGTTGAGTAAACTTCTCCTTCAGGGCGCAAGGCATGTTTAGCCTGAGGTGTGGCCAGCTGCTTTAGATTTAGACTCACTATTAATCATGACTGTGCTGATGTGGTAAAGATGACGTAAACCGCACAGTGTCCAGACGTTAAGCGGAAGAGTGACTAACTGTTTGTGTGGGGGTGTCCGATGGCTGTCCCGTCCCCCCCAGTGATCTCACTTACTAACTCACTCGCTGTGCTGGGCTGGGCCTGGCCTGGTCTGGCCTCCCAGGTTGAGACAGACTGGGTGCAGACAGGGAACTCTTCCGCCTGCCACTCTGAGCCGTGCTGGCAGGTGGCACTGCCTGAAATAACAACGGGTGTTACAGGGCAGCAACAGAGGAGAATTCCTCCATTTCCCGGAGACTGGAACATCCCTGATCTGCCAGGGAGGGGAATTATCACTTAGACTGTAACTAAATGTTCTGGGAAAGCTAGAGAAAAAATTAACCTCATGGTATCTCTTACACAGTTGCCATTGGAAATGTTTGACTAACTGAACCTTTACAGTATTTATTTATTGTTTTTGTCTGTTTGTATTGGTTTATCTTTAACATATTTAAAAGTGCAATTTTTTTCTCTTAATATTGTATTCTAAACGATATCCAGATTATCTGTGCTTGTAGTGGTCATTTATGGGAGGCAGTTTTTGTATGCATTAACATGACAGTGTAGCAGTCATTTGCTATACGATCAGTCACCCAACTCTGCAGTTAGCCTAGCATCTCTGGTAGATAGTGGTCTGTCCCCAATGTGTTGTTGCCCTGGTAGAAAGTAGGGTCGCTTTGCAGCAACTCAATGACCCTCTATCTGTGGGAACACACAGCCCTCTGTATGTGTTTGTGGGGGGAAAAAAGGGCCACCCTCTCCCCACAAAGCTCCATCAGTTTGCCACAGGATCATTCAGTTCCCCCCTCTTCACAACTATGTCCGTGCCTACCACTCGACACATGTTAACAAGTGCATAATGAATTGAGTCTGAATGGAGCAGTGACCGTTTAGGCCTGTCGCCAGCCGACGCAATATAAGGGGGGCCTCCTGGAATTCCGATGCCACAGGAATGGGAGGAACCAGAAACGGAGAGGGAGAGTTCTCCCTCCCGCAGAGGGCACGCGAAAGTATGCGTCCGGCATTCCTCGCCTGACGTCTGCCCGAGTGTCTCCGTCTCCTCCAGGGAGGAGAGGCCAAGCGGTGGAGTGCTAAGGAGAGAGAGAGAGGGAGGGAGAAATGGAGAGGGAGAAGGAGAAATAGAGACAGATAGAGAGAGTGAGAGAGAAATGTTGGGGAGAGGATGAAGGCCCAGTGAAAGTCAACAGGCAGGGTGGATGATGCATAGCAGCTGATGGCTTGGCGTGTGGATGTGTGTGCGTAAGCTGTAAGCTGCTCTTTGCATGGATGAAGGAAGTCTTCTTGAGCCTTATATGGCTTGACAGTGCAAACCAGGGGCCGCTGATGTTTTTTCCTACGTTTCCCCCCCCCCCCCCTATCTCTCTCTTTCTCACCCTCTCACTGTCTTACTGTCTCCCTCTATCTTTTTCCACCTCTCTTGGAAGGGGTTCTTGCCTTTGTCTTTTGTCAGCTGGTTAGTGTTTTTTCCTCCCCAAGGGCGTCACGTGTGGCCATTGTTGGGAGGATGTGGTCGATTGTTAGAGGACATCTGCGGACATCATTGTTGTCATTGTGTATAAGTGGAATGCCATTTGTGTACAAATATCAAATTAGCTGACACCTCAGCGTAAAATTAGAATCCAGTTGGCCAACTTTAGTTTCAGAAACCACAAGTAAATATTGGTTGTGACCCATACAGCCAGTAGGATTTCCACTGTAGGTCATGCAGTGGTAAGATTAGCAATTGGGCAAACAATGACCACTTGTGTCTCTGTAAACAAAATAACGGCTTTCCACACTTTATTTTAACAATGTTCCAGTTTTCAATAAATGTCATATATATATATATACACACTGTCCCACAGTGACTACCTTTTGAAAGTATCTATGCCTATTGAGAATATCTATTGAGAATATCTATCAGCAATGCAGCAGTTAAAGTGCTGTCAATGTCCACAAAGGCTTGTGTAGATCATACCGAGCGTTAACATCTACTTAAATCAAGTTCCTTGTGTATGTACACATACTTGGCAAATAAATGTAATTGTGATGGTGTGTTTTCAGAGATACTCTGAATGGGTCTTTGGGACATGTACTTTTATATACTTTTAAATGCTATGTAAGGGATAATGGACGACACGGTGTTCGGATATCAGAAAGTTAATGCATGTTCGAGGTGGTAATGCGGTCACAACGCGAAGCGGAGTGGCCGTTACACCTCGAAGTGCATATTTCTGATATCCGAACACCGTGAAGTCCATTATCCCGCTTATACCACAGTTACCACACTTGTCTGATGTTAATTTCAGGTAATCATTTCCACGTTTTAATTGCTAAAACAAACTTATTTGTAGAGCTACTTCCATCCGCCAGAAGATGTGTCTTTTCATAACTTACTGGACAAACTGCCGTTGCTAATTCCAAACTGGAGGTTGCTATGGCCAAGAGCCAGTCGTTAGTTCCATGACTTTGGTTAGCAAAACCACGTTAGTAGAGAGTCCAAATGCAATGTGACAGCACTAAAAGACATATATAAAGGCATATAACACGTTTCAACTCTGTGTTCTCCCATTTGCTTGTCATTTCCTAAAACTGTCACGTCTTTATTTGTTTATTTACAGTTCACCACGAACTTGGCGCATTGATACATAAACATGATAAGGTCTGAAAGCCGGGACTACTTCATAGGTGTGCGTATATAGAAAGTTCTAAATAAACCGTTCTAAAGGACGCATCACAATGTAAAATTGAACGAAGCCGTGGTATAATAGTTTACAATGCATGAAGTTGTGTCAGCATATATAGGTATATAGTTTTGTAAATATTTTGTAGATTTTTTTTATTTAATTTTTTGGTGAAATACTAAAGATGTGTCTATTTCTAAATACTTTTTTGAATACACTTTGCTAACTTCCTATATTCACTTATCACTAACCAACTGATTGATCATGTGACCCTCTGTTCTTTTAAATATGACGTGGATCTATGTGTGCCTAAGTCTGATGAAGAGCGTAAGCTCGAAAACGTTCACTTGGGGTGACCATTAAAGAAGACTAAACAGGAGCAACTGTGCGGACATTTCATTTCGTTTCATTCACGTGTTTTCAGGGATGACCACGGCTTCAGCCCCCTGCACTGGGCGTGCCGCGAAGGCCGCTCCAACGTGGTGGACATGCTGATCATGCGCGGCGCCCGCATCAACGTCATGAACCGCGGGGACGACACCCCCCTGCACCTGGCCTCCAGCCACGGACACCGGGACATCGTAGGCAAGGTGAGGCCTCGCCATGCCCCTCACGCGCTGTCATTGGCCTGTCTCAAAACTGAGAGAAGAGGGTTGCACACACTACATAATTAGAAGACAATAGTCTTTGTAAAATATATATATTTATATAGTGTAGTATATATTTATTGGCAAACACTCTGTGAGAAGAACAGAATGTTTCAGCCTGTTTAGTATTCTCAAAAATGTATACAATTTTTGCAAAGACTTTTGTGGTGTGTGGTGTGCAAAACTGTCTTCTCTCACGTCTTGACTACTGGCAGTTACACACCTGATAAGAGAGATTTGTGTGCAACAATATCCAACAATACTCGCAGTCTCAGAACTCACAGCGTCACTGCATTAATAAGAGAAAACACAAATCTTCCAATAAATGTAGCAGATTGAAGCAGTCAAAACCTGCTCAGTTGCAGGACAGTCAAGACATTGTGTGCCAACTGGATGTCACAGTATCATCTGGGCAGATTGGTTACAGAGGCTTTTCAATTCTGTCAGGAATTGTGTGTGACCCCTTGGATCAGGCAGAATCCCAACTTGCATGACGGAATAGTACAAATGTGGTCCCAATCATTGCTATTGGACGAAAAACAGTAACCGATTTGTGCATTGCTAAGGGCATCAAATGATTGGCTTTCGTAGAAATCAGCCTTTTGGTGGTGTCATGCTAAAATTATCCTTTTCGTGAGTGAGTGTGAGAGTGAGTGTGAGTTAGGGGTGGGCGGTATAAAAGGTATAAACGGTATGCGGAATAAATTTGGCCAACGGTAGAGATTTTGGGTTCTACCTTCCTACCGCGATAGTTCATTGCGTCACCACAACAAGGAAGAAGGAAAAATAGCTGCGAGCAGTGAACACATGGAATAGAAGCACCTCGTAAAAAAGACCGACTCAACTTCTGTAATCTGGTCATGGTTTGGCTACAAGGTGTCGGATACTGAACAGGAAAACATAATCTGCAGAATTCACGTTATTCTGATACGCCTATTTTCAAAATTGCTCATCTTCCGCGGTTGTAACATTACTTACGGTCGGTTTGCTACAGCAAGTCAGCTACGTTGGAAAACCTTGTAAACAAAGTTCCAGTGCACAGAAGCTGTGAGAGAAGTGCAAAGGGGAGGGGGAGTGGGGGAGAGCACCTCTGAGTCTCTCAAATGCAATGCACAAGTGGGCAATACTCTGCAATTAGTGAACGAAGTCAGTCACACATAAGCTTCCTTCCCAATAACGCACATTATATTTACAAGTTTATAATTCCTGCACATTTTGTAATTGTGTGAAAGGCTAATAAAACAGGGCAATACAAAACAGGCGGTCACCAAGGTGAATTAGTCTTAACTCCTGGTCGGCAGTGACAGAGTGTTCGGGGATGGGAAAAACAGTATGTTGACTGTCGAGTTACAAAGAGAAGGAGATGGACAGAAAAAGGTCAAAGCCATTAGAAGTGTAGAAACAAGCAAAAGATGAAGGTATGCAACTGTTCTCTCTGCATGATCACGTTATCCATGCCATGAATGAAGGGCTAATGTTAATCATGGTATAACTCTTACGTTTGTTAGCCTTCTAGCTATGATGCTACGATTGCTATACTCAACAATAATTCGGTCTTAGCTCAACAAACACAAGATCTAATTTCACCATAAGATTTGGCTTTGCAACAAAACGGTTACAGTTTAGGAGGGGGTCTCGCCTGGGGAGTAATTCAATGTAGAACCGCCACTGCTTTAGGTAATGCTTAATGAGGAGCCTGTCATGCTGTTTCATAGACAGCTACACCTGCACTTGACTGACCCATCTGCGCCGACAGCAAGTCACTGACGACCCAGCTCTGTCCATTTGGCAAAGCGCACGGATTGACTGCACTCTCCCAACATCATAATTTCCTGTGCTATCATTCTCACGTGTTCATCTAGTTGTTTTGTGTGCGGATCCTGTGGAATACGACGTTATTCTGCTCTGAACGTGTTGTATATTTAGCTCAATCCCGGTTTGCCTAACCTCTGGCTGAGCCAAATCCCCACACGAAAATGTTACAATGTTTTATATTGACATTCAGCATTAAGAAGCTGTTAACAGTTAATACTGTTACATACCGTGATATATACCGTCTACCGTCTATGGTTCAACTTATACCGTGATATAAATTTTAGGCTATACCGCCCACCCCTAGTGTGAGTGTGTGAGTGAGTGAGTGAGTGTGTGTGAGAGTGAGTGAGTGTGAGTGAGTGTGAGTGAGTGTGAGAGAGTGTGAGAGAGTGTGAGAGAGTGTGAGAGAGTGTGAGCGAGCAAGCGTGCGTGCGTGTGAGCGTGCGTGCTGTCTGTACTTGTGTGTGGATATGTGATAACATTTTGTTATCGTTATTGTAGTGTTCGCCTCTACCTGCCCAGGAACTGCATATGGAAATTAGCTATCTGGTACACTGTACCTTCTCCCTTTTGTAAGTGTAGTGAAGTAATCTCCTCTTGAAACTAAGGCAGGTTCAGTTATGTGACTACTGCTCTCAGTCTCATCACGTACCCAGCACAATGCACCTGTATTAGGAACTAGTTGCTGTGACCAGCAGTCACTGATGACTACTTTTCTTGAATAAAAACACCCAAATGGCTCAGGAAACCTCTTTGGATTTGCCCTTTGCCGTAGTGTGAATGCTTACTTTGTTGCGTAGCTCCCTGTTGAGGGTTTTTACCACTGTGAAGATGGACAATCATTCCCCCTATTCTCCTAGCCTGGTAAACCAGCCCCTCATACTTCATTTCGTTTTGTACAGAGGTTCTGGACCGGAATCTCTTGAGTCATGTAAGCGGTCCGAGCAACGCCGATCCAATCAGCGAACAGAGGTTGTGTTTGTGAGCCATGGCGTTGACCTTGTGTGTTACATTTGAATTGTAGTACGTAGGTAGGCTAATTACATACGTGACGACCAGCCGTTAGCGATTGGGTAAAGGCAGAGGCACTTGTTTGGAACTTCAGCAGAGTCCACACCTCCAGGAAGAAATCGTTTCTCACGGCCTGCACTCCAGACCCTCTGTGCAAAATGAAATGAAGTACGAAGGGCTGTTTAAGCAGGCTACCATTCTCCCCTCCCCAAAAAAAATCTAAGCTAAAACCCAGACGTGCGTATCCTCTTAGGATGCGAGCACACAGCCGTGGCAAATTGTTGGATTTTGCGCTGCTGCAGCGAGCGAGTGAGCGACAGAGCCATTGTGGTCATTGTGTTTAATATTAGACATGTTTTAATAGTCCTGGAATGCTGCAGGGGAGACTCGGAGCCCTGGTGGAGGTGTACAGCGTGTGCTTTCAGCAGCTGGCTCGGAGTCAGGCCTAACCTGCGGCTCGCGTTACGTAATGTTAAGAAAGACCGAGGCAGGCGATTGCGGACGTGCTGATAGGCGAAATCGTAATGTTTAGTGTCTGTGTGGGTAGTGATCGTTCCACACAGCTGCTGAACAAAGCCACAAAGAACAAAACTGGAGAGAGAAAGAGGAAGCAAAGAATAAAGCACTTTTTTACACTGAGATCTGTGCCGTCATTTAGCTCACTGATAGAGATTATGTAAGGAGTGTAAGGGCTTATAGATATTAAATCATTAGTAAAAAAAAATGCTGCCTCAACTTTTGCCAATACTGCATATTGAAATAAGTCAAAGCAGTTGCAAAGGCATCTACAGACTTGTGGGAGATGGTATCCCATAGGATCGGTTAGCATATTATTTGGTGTGTCTCAACATCTTAATTTTGTTTTGTGTGTAAGCTGTGCTGTGCTCTCGTCCTTCAGCTGATCCAGTGCAAGGCGGACACCAACGCGGCCAACGAGCACGGCAACACGCCGCTGCACTACGCCTGCTTCTGGGGACAGGACCTGGTGGCCGAGGTGAGTGCTCCCCCTGCTGGTCAGACGCTGCAACTCGCTGCTCCTCCAAACTGATGCAACACATGTGGCCCTGCAGCCCACACATAAACACACACACACACACACACACACACACACACACACACACACACACACACACACACAGCGCCTGCCACTGAAGGATAACATAGACATTTCCTTTTATGGTGTTTCTTCCCCCTCAGGACCTGGTAACCAATGGTGCCCAGGTGAGCATCTGCAACAAATACGGAGAAACCCCACTGGACAAGGCTAAACCACACCTGCGCGACCTCCTCAAAGGTATTCCTGATGCCACATACTGTACACACACTGATTGCAGTAGATAGAAAGCAGATGTTTTTGTTTTATTCTTGTGGGTGTGTGTTTGTGTAAATATTGCTTTGCATGACATTCGTAGCTAAGCAGCAGGTCAGATCTCAGGCATGATATTAGCTTCTGGACATCACTTTTGCAAATGCACTTAGAAAAAAATCGCTGCCCAAATGTGGCCCCTGCGGAGTCTTGGATACTTGATGTTTTTTTAAGTGATTTCTTTTTTCCCCCCTTCTCTCTCTCTCTCCCCCTCTCTCCCTCCCTCTCTCTCTCTCTCTCTCTCTCTCTCTCTCTTTCTCCTGCAGAGCGAGCAGAGAAGCTTGGGCAGAACTTGACCAAAGTGCCTTTCAAAGACACTTTCTGGAAAGGCACCACTCGAACACGACCCCGTGAGTCATGCTCAGTAATTACACTCCCCTCAGACTAGCAGATCAATCTCTGCCAATGCACGGCAGACTGTGCCGCACTCTCTCCTTATAAGTCTGTCTGAACACAAACAGCTGTGTTCCTATCTTACCAAAACTAAACGATAAATCAAAGAAAAGTTGACAAAAAAGAAACTATTCTTATTAGGGTATTAATAGTAATTACAATAAAATAAAATACCCTATGAATAATAAGTAATGGCCTAATAAATCAAGGGTAAAATAATTAAACATCATTTTTCAGAAAATGAATTCTCTGCCTTGGATGTGTTTGACCTTGGATATGTTTGTGGGTGTGTGTTTGCTGGTATTTGTAGGTAATGGCACACTGAACAAGCATGCAGGTATTGACTTCAAACAGCTGTCCCTCCTGTTGAAAGTCAATGACAACCACTCTGGGGAGGTATGCAGTCATTTCATGTATTGATTGTACTGTAAAACTAAAATGTACAAGATGTTTGTAAGAATGTGTATAAGAATGCCCTTCTATGCAGAACTCTTAAAATATGGTTTCTGTACCACTCAACTCCAACTTCCTGAGTTGGTTTGAGCCGTAATAAATGAATTACATGTCCTGCAGAGTTGTAGCTACGTAACCACTAGCCTCTTGAGAGATGATCTGGTTAATTTGGTTCTGCCAAGAAGATTTGAAGAAGAATTTGTCTTACAGGCCTTGGCTATTTCCAATGCCTGATGTCATTTTAACGACTCCCACTTTTTCCTTTCCAGCTGTGGCAAGGGCGCTGGCAGGGCACTGAGGTTGTGGTGAAGCTTCTTAAGGTTCGCGACTGGACCACCAGAAAGAGCAGAGATTTCAATGAGGAATATCCCAAGTTAAGGTAAAGATGCATTGTGGTGTCCCTATATATGGAGTCTTGTGTGTTATTGTGTCTGATCAGCACCACTGCGTCACTTCCTGTTTGAGTTAACCGTCCAAAAACTGTGCAGCTCATGCATGTGGTTAGCCTGCATCTGGGAGACAGACAGAGTGCCGTGTAGATATAAAACCTGAATATTACAGGAAATTAGAATGCAAAGAAATGAGCGGAAGCACAGACGAACATTCTCACTGCCTACCAATAACAACTCCACGCTTGTGTGTTGACGGAGGTCGGGGGATGGGTGTTTCAAGGTGCTGCGTGGTGTCTTTGCGCCTTTCAGAGGTGCTTTGCCTGTGCTTCGTCTGTGCTTCCGCGGAATATAGTCCCCCACCTAAATGCCGCTTGGTCAATCCCTTCGTGTTCATTTGCATTGTCATTTGTACTCGATCTGAATGCACAGGTCACGAGAAGCAATTACAACAAAAATTGAGTGAATTGATTCACTTTTGCCACAGTATAGTAGTTGGCAACACTAGATTACAGCAACTATGCTAAGCTAAGGTCAGTGCAGCCAGATTCGGACAATGGCTGGCTCCACTAGAAAACGCTTCTGTCCACTTATCCAACTCTAGGGACTGCGGGGACAGACTCAATTTCATCTGGGGGTGGCGTATTCCTTTAAGGCACTGCTGCCACTGCAAGAACTACCCTTTTATCTCCGTAGGAGCAGCTGAGGCACAGTAGTCTGCCTATTTATAAACATGCTTTTACATCAAAAGGGGCCCCTCTTGTCCTGTCCCAGGGTTACAGAGGCAGTAGCCTAGTGACACGTCGCGCTCCAGTTTGTAGGAGACATGTCAAACAAAACACTAAGGCTGTGTTCAGACTCCAGATGTATTGGATTTCTGTTTTCAAATTAAATCCTTTCGGAAAAAAAGTCTGAAACAGTATTCACTGTTATTTTGCAAATGGTGACATTGGACTTCTGTGGCATGACACTCCTGCCAACCCATCTGCATGGGTTTGCAATGGGTAATAAATGAAACATAAATGACTGTAGTTGGACTTCTTTTTCAATATCGATGAAGGAGAAATGGAGATGCTTTACCTCACGCTCCAAGCAAACATGTTGACACTCTTCAACAGCACTTTCAGGGATTATGGAGACACTAAATCAATCAGAGTGAGGTGTTTGGCACTCCGTTAGTAGCAGCAGGAATCCATGCCCTTCCATCACCTCCCTGGACGTGACATCGCTGTGAGCGACTCAAATGACTCATTGAATCTTATTCGAGTGGCCACTTTGACTGGGGGACTAAAGCACATTTTGAAGTAATCCAATTGGACTCGCATTTCAGTCCCCATCCAAATGTGGTCTTGGATTCGATTTGGAGAAATTGTCATTTCTTCCCCTGTCCGGACTTTTAAAAATCAATCAGGGTACAAAGAAAATTCTTGGCATTATGAGCACTGAGCCATAGGAAAAGTGGCTGACAAGCTGTTTCTGTGGCAAAAAAATGTTTCACATATTGAATTGCTTTGGATTTGTCAGATGTGGTGTTGGTCTTCTTGAGTAATTAATTTGCAGTTTCCAAGAGACCAGAGATGACAATTGCATTGCTGAGTTTGGGTTAGGATGCAGCAGACAGACGTATTCTATTTTCACATCTGCACTTGTGACACAGTAGAAAAAATAACAAGCAGTAAGAATGTCAGTTTATTTTTGTCCATTTACAAAATGAATAAATTACATTTTCAGCAGATGCTTCATATATTAGTCTGTCTTTCAAAGCTTTACAAGGTCTTACTTTTGTAATTCACTTCAAAACTGATTGTCTGCAGAAATACACTTTTTTCAATCATATGCGTTTGTTATTTTTATTTTTGCAATGGAAATAAATGTACATCATACTGCTGACACTATCATGATGATGTAGTCCTGTGTCCCATATGTATGTATGTATGTATGTATTTTTTTTTCTTTTCGTCCAAATGATGTGTGTGCATCTGTCCCGCCCTGTCCTGTCCCGTCCCTTCCTTCCCCATCCTCCTTTTCCCCACACCCATCTTAGGATATTTTCCCACCCGAATGTCCTTCCTGTCCTTGGGGCATGCCAGTCTCCCCCTGCCCCCCACCCCGTCATCATCACACATTGGATGCCATACGGGTCTCTCTATAATGTACTCCACGAGGGCACAAGTGAGTACTGTGACAGTCCCCTGTCCCCTGTCCGCCAGCTTTATTTGTAAGCATACAAGTCTTGGTATAGTGGCAATAGGTTGATTTTGAGCGAGTAGCATACATAGACAGAGACTAGGAAATGAGGTGTTTGTCACATGCAGAGGTGGGAAACCTTGGCTTCATAGAGTAAACACTATGCCATGAGCTGGTTCTACCTGTGCATGTAACACAGGTGATTTCATGTCATACCTACCGCTACCAAGCTGTTGTGCTGATTGGAATCGAATGGTTTTGTAAATGACTGGAACAAATATGTGGAATGGTCTTTTACCCTTGGAAGCCAGATTTCCTGTTTCTAGTCTGTTGTATGATACCTGGCTGGTTTTAGCAGGCAGAGTTTTTGCACAGGTGTGATCGATTTATGATATCTTTATGCACTTGCACAAGAACATAATCTGTTTATGGTAAGATGCATGCATGCATTCACGTTACACAATCCAGCGCAGTACTGTACAGTGATTGGCCTGACTCCTGTCTTTTGCCCTGCTCCCCCTGAACAGATTTTGTGGTGGACCAGACCCAGGCTGTGAAGTTTGCCTTGGACATTGCCTGTGGGATGGCTTTCCTGCACACGCTTGAGCCCATGATTCCCCGCCACTATCTAAACAGCAAGAGTGTCATGGTGAGCCCCACTATAAATATTTACCGCCAAATCTCTGCGCCGCATGGGATGGAAAATCCTCGTCCGCCATGGATCGCTGTGACCTCCTCTCTTTATTTGCATGCCAATAAAATGTTTTCTTCTCTCAGATTTATGCCCCTGCAGTGCTACAAAGGCACCCCGAGTTCCCTGATATAACAAACAAAAAATATGCACATTCTTTCTTGACTGACTTACTTCCGGCTTCTAACTTTGTCGTCTTGTTTTGTCCCTGACTGTGCACTTCTGCTGTCACCCACAGGTTGATGAGGACATGACTGCCCGGATCAGTATGGCGGATGTCAAGTTTTCCTTCCAGTGCCCTGGGAGAATGTACTCCCCAGCTTGGATGGCTCCTGAGGGTATTATTTTCTTTCTTGTCCCTACAGTCATATCACTATCATTAGTGTTTATTTCTACTGTTTATTTTTCAAACATTTTCTGTAGTCTAGGTAGAATATTAAGTGTTATTGTACTGTCAGTCTGAGATGGTGCTCTTTGACAAAATGAAGATGAATATGAAATGTGCATTTCTACTAACATTGTAGCAGATAGCTACAATGCTCTCAGTCCACACTCACTGCATTTGCCCTTATTGCAGCCATTTTAATCCTTAATAAATTAATTTTAAGCATGTGTTTGTTTTGAAGTTTCGCATGGTCAAATGTGTTTTTAGATCCACAGTAAGGTTTTTTCTATATGTGCATCTAGTCCACATCCGTCTCGAGTCCTGTAGGCCAGCTGAAGAGCTCTCTGACACCGCCTCTGTCTTCTCCTTGCAGCCTTGCAGAAGAAACCCGAGGAGATCAACCGACGCTCCGCGGACATGTGGAGCTTCGCCATACTGCTCTGGGAGTTGGTCACCAGAGAAGTGCCCTTTGCCGACCTCTCAAACATGGAGATTGGCATGAAGGTAGGACACTGAAAATGGCCAAGTTCTTACCATATTTTGTATATCCAAATCCAAGAAAGTATTTTGAAAAAAAAAAAAATTGTCTTAGGTTTTGTAATGAAATCATGTGTACCTTCTTCAAGTGCAGGTAAAACACAGGATTAGATCAGAGAACTGTATCCTAATGACAAAATGTCCAGTGATCAGAGGACTGTAGCCTAATGACAGAATGTACAGTTCAAAGTAATCTGCAGCTGTATATACAAATGGAAATGGAATATTTAACACGTACATAGAGAAAAGGCTTATTCATACTTCATATCAAAATTTAGCAGTTAATAATGAGGAGTTGTGCTTTTCTCTGGTCACAACTACAGGTGGCCCTGGAAGGACTTCGCCCCACCATCCCCCCCGGCATCTCGCCCCACATCTGCAAGCTCATGAAGATCTGCATGAACGAGGACCCGGCCAAGAGACCCAAGTTCGACATGATTGTCCCCATCCTGGAGAAGATGCAGGACAAGTGAATCATACCCGCCACTCGCTTAACCTCAGTCCCCCCCACTCCCACTCCCACTCCCACTCACCCCACTGTACCCATAATAGATATCTCGCTCCTGTCGGCACCAAAAAAGTGCGGTGCGTTACCAGTGTTGCCTTAAACTCCTTCCTGTCACTACTTTACGCTACGCTGTACACCACTTTAACTCGTGTCTCTGTTTAAAAAAGAAAAGAAAAGAGATCTCATTGAAGATGTCACATTTACTAGTAATTTGATTTCATTTCATCCTTTTTTTGGTCCCTCATTTTTTCTAAGGTATGTTTTCCTCATTCATATGATTGTTAATATGATTTTATCTAAGCTACTGTGTGCACTCACCCCACCCACCGCTAAATGTACCGCATTGACTGTTATTATGTCACAGGCTCAGCAGAATTGTGCTATATATTATGACTGATTTGCCTGCATAGAGCCGAAAGACCCAATCAGTGCCTGCCTTCAAAGCAGTTTCTTCTTGCTCTCCATGGTGGAATAGAACTCGAATACAATCTCGCTATCAGTGTGGAAAGATGCTGAACACTTCTGCTTTCCGTCAAAAAAAAAGGACTATTTAATTGCTACATGTTCATTGCTCTCTGCGCCATTGCAAAAGCAAACTGTGGTGGTTCTATGTTCGTCTTTCGATGTGTTGATGTATTTGTGTGTGTGTGCGCGCGTGTATGTGTCTATGCATATCGGATTGTGCAACTGCTGTAAGCTGCTTAATCAGTCCAATCATTTCACTGTGCCCCTATAGGGAAGCAGACAGCATGAACCTTCAGTATCACACTTGTAGGCCTTAATAATGTTTTACATCCACAGAAGTGGAAAATTTTAGGCTCGACTGGTCTCTACTTCAGTGAAGCTGTAGCATTGTGCCGAAATGCCTTGGCCACGAGAAACCTCACACTCTGCTTTCCATTGCGTTAGGCACCCTGTGTAGCAGTCTGCCACATTTCACACAAGTGCTCCATTGTGCACATTACTTTATGCCGTCTATTTTAAAAAATGTTTGTTACATATCTTGAAATACTGAATAATGTGCCAGAAATACTCCAGCTCTTACATTAACTCCCCAAAGGAAAAGGCCATGTTGAATTTCTTTTTTTCCCACACAGTGCTTGTTTTTACTTTGAGACTTTTGCTGCTTTACCTCTTCTCAGTCATTGCCATGTTAACTTTACATTACATTATATATTTCTTTATTTTTAAAAAATGTATTTCATCGTCCATCCACTTGCTTGCTTGTTCTGAAAGAGGGGCATAAGCCAAATCCAAGCATGTCTTTAAATATATGTAATTTATATATGTGCATTAAAAGTATACTTGTTTAAAAAAAAAAAAAAGTATTATGTCGTTTGTTGATTAGAGGTTTTCAATTGTGTTTATTATGGATGAAATATGTTTTGATATTTTTCATAGATGGGTTATTCACTTGCTTTTTTCTCGTTTTTAAAATGATCTTGCCCGGAGGCCTATGTGATGAGTTGGAGTTACCGACGAGCATCCTTTTCGGCCTGTACCACCCTGTACTATGCGTCTTTCACGGGACGACAATTTGGATCAAATAGCAACGCATATTTTAAACGGTTTTATCGTTTCTAGTCATATATATATATGACTAGCACATACTGAAAAATTGTAGAGATTTGCGCTTTATCCTGCATGGGAGTTATTTAATTATTTACATTGTAGAGGGGATTACTGTCAACGTGATGCTACTGTGTGACATTGCAGTGACGTAGCTTGCTGTATTCTTGTCCTCCTACTCCCCATCATAACACTCGCCGTTAATCCAGATTAAAGACCTCTAATACTACGTTTATGCGGCTTTAAATATAAAATGAAAATATCATAAAAGAAGACGTCAGATAGCAAGGGTAAGTACATGTTTCAATTATCGAAGCTTATGGTGCCGTAATCTTTATTATGGTGTTGTACAACCTAGGTTCAGCCTCCATCGCAAAATGATGTAGGTTGATGGCGGACGGTAGATCTAAGCTAGCTGTGCTGTGATTTCGTAGCCTATATGCAAGCGTTAACCACAGTGTGAAGGTAAATTTACGTGAGTTGCCAATGTATAATTTCTAAATAACATGAAAATGGATGCATTTAGTGTATTTTCTATACACGTTGTCAAGCCCAGATCTTACGGGGACAATTTAGCGCAAAAGCCTTGCAACAGCGCTGCTAGTTAGCCATCGATGGCCCACGAAAGCTAATGTCAGTAGAATAATTTGCCATCTCACATATGTAAGGTGGCTAACAGCAGTTTAGCAGTTCGCGACAGGCCTATTTTCAGTAGCGTTAAACATCTAGACATATAAAAGACGAATTTCTTCACAATCCAAGCTCGTTTATTGGTCATTAACCACCTATAACGTTTGTTGAATTTGGTAAGCTTTTTCCGCAATGGGAGTTTAAATGTTAATCTTTGATGTATCCAGGTAGATACTAATATTTCATATGCTGGCAAACTTTTGATTCCCACAAAACGTTAATCGGGCGTTGCACGTTCTTGCTATTGCTATTACACATGTACAATATATGGTCCCTGGCCCTTTGGTTGTAAAACATTGGTGCTCATTTTAAGAAAGATATAGTGTAGCTATTCTGTTTTTCTTTGACCAACGAAAGAATGCAACTTCCCTTTGATCTTTGACAGGGGTTGGCGAACATGGGAGGTAATGATGAAGATATGTCAAACCATCCGGTCAGTAAGCAACGCACAGATGAGGAGCTGAACGAGAAGAATCAGCGCAATAGCCAAGAGCACTCTGGCAACAGCGCGAAATGGGTGAAGGAGGGCCAAAATCAGCAGCGCAAGGTGGCGGAGAAGCACCAGGATCCCAATCACAACGATAATCTGAACTGGAACGAGGACGGCTCCGTAAATCAAAACAATCAAGATGAGGTGCAGGGCAATGAGGAGCAGACGAACACGACATCATCATCAAAAATGCTGCGCTCCCTCCGCCTGGACCTAGACGTAGAGTCCAAGAACATCTTAAATGAACCTCTTATCATCGAAGCCCTGGAGGGAGAGAAGGGCAAAGAGGAAGACAAAG
Source organism: Coilia nasus (assembly GCA_027475355.1). Classification (NCBI taxonomy): domain Eukaryota; kingdom Metazoa; phylum Chordata; class Actinopteri; order Clupeiformes; family Engraulidae; genus Coilia; species Coilia nasus. The sequence goes on along the minus strand of CM050215.1, from coordinate 12,819,475 downwards.
ATGATAAGGAAGACGAAGGGGAGGAATCGAACAGGGATGAAGAGAAGGATGTCTCGGCATCTAGTCAGGGGGAGAAAAATATGTCTTTGAAGGATGGAGAGGACCTTGTTGGCAAAGACACCTGCCAGCTGTTCTCTGATATGAATGCAACCCCCAGTGAGGAAGATTCCAGCTGGACAACCCTGTCACAGGACAACAGTACAGACAAATCTCCTAATGGCAATGGTGGTAAGTGCCAATCCTTTGTATAACCTTAAGATTCTCATTTGTAAGAGTAAGTGTAGGATGTTTCGGTGATGTTTACCTGTGTTTTTGCCCAATTGCCCACTAACCACCACCACCTCTGTTATCTTCAACCATCTCTCACTTCCAGAATCAATCTGGGACTCCAATGCTTTCGAGACGGACAGTGACTTGCCACCAGGGTGGATGCGCATCCGGGACACCTCAGGAACATACTACTGGCATATTCCCACAGGGACCACTCAGTGGGACCCCCCCTTGCCCTCGGACAAGGTGGAGGAGTCCACTATGTCTTCCAGCATGTCTCTCGAGACGACTCCCTGTGAGGAACCGGAGGTGAGCGCTGCTCGGTTCCAGAAACCCCAACATTTGTAGCAGTGCAATTGTCTGTGAGGCTGATTCAGCTGAAGGCTTATAAAAAACTACATTGCATAATCTTGTGTACATAAATAATTGAACTATTGCTAGTTCAGCAATGGCTTGAGCATTGTCAGGAAGTTGTTGCGGCCGCCGCAGATTTAGTTTTATTGCTAACCTTGTTGTTGTGCTGCATTTTAGATCACTTGGGGCACCTCAACTCGTCCAAATATATTCGATGAGGAAGAACCTTGGAAGGTAATGAAGTCCTTTTGTGTGTGTGTGTGTGTGTGTGTGTGTGTGTGTGTGTGTGTGTGTGTGTGTGTGTGTGCGCGCATGCGTATGGGGTGTGTCTGCATATGCATGGGCATGAGTGTGTATTTTGTACAAACTACACTTGAAAAAACAGTTTAGTGTTTGTTACAAATTTCATAATTTCTGTATAGATTTGCCATACACAAATGTAATCAAAGTAACTCATTTGAAAGACACAGTTAGCACATTTTGATGAATGAAAAGCTTTGGAAGGAGTTCATAAATGAGTAGCTTACTAAAACCCAGAACGCTATTTTGGTGTTTCTAGGTCCTTTTGTTTGTAAGCTCAGGGGAAAAACAAACTTCCTTGACTTGTAATGCACTGTCTGCATTTAAACATGTAATTGCTACCCTGTCGTCAGTATAGCCACATCACCACAGGCTATAACTGGGACAGAAGTATATGATGAGGCAATGGAAACTGGTCAGTGGAGGAAGAAAATGTCAGCACTGCTCAGGAAGGAACTTTTATCACCCAGGCTGTGCATTGGTGTTTACTATCACCAAAGTTTCTCGCCCGAAGTCTATCAGCCCAAAATGAGTAAATCAGTGCTTCCTCCTGTGTTGAGTGTAGAGCGATGAAATGATCACAGAGCTGTTCTTTGCAGGTGTTGACAAATCATATTTTTTAAGGAGGTTCTGGCTTCTGAATGTAAACAGGGACAAATCGTTCTTTTCCTGTCTCCTGCCACAAACGTTTAAGAGTCAAAAGTTTTACCATGAAAGTTGTCGTCGTGAAAAGCCTACAACTGAAGCAGACTTGTTTGTCACAAATCTCATGTCCACAGGAGGAAGAAGTCACATCAGATGAAAGTCTGAAGGAGTTTGAGGGAGCCACTCTTCGCTATGCATCTATCAACCTGAAGTAAGTGGCCCGCGCAGCAGCATGCAAAATGTGCTTTGAAAACGGGTTTGCGTTTCTAAATGCCAGAAAAAAAATGAATTCAGCCGCCAGCTGTTTGGCTCACTCTGTCTTGCTGTTTCGTTTCCCTTCAGTTGCTCCCAGACGGAGGAGGGCGAGAAATCTGCTGCGCTCTGCACAAACCTGGAGGCGAAGGTACAAACTGAAAATGCGCTCCATTCTGTGTGTCTAACAGGGTGTTCACACCTGCCTCGTTTAGTTAGCTTAAACTGAGCAGTTCAGTTCCAAAAGAACTCTAGTACGGTTCGTTTGAGATGTGAAAGCAGTCTGAGAGACACCTGCCGTAAAATGGTAGATCCCTGACACAAAATACAGTTTTTTCTGCTGAGAAGCTGGTAAGTTCAGCCATGTTTTGTCAATGGCTGGATAAGGTTTACATTTTGTAAAGTTAATTTTTACCCCTGACCTGACACCACCACCCCACCCCCTGCTTCTTGTTATATTCACATGACAAAATCCACCCCACCACACTCACCGACATACCTCTCTGCACTTGTCCATTTAGCCTAGGATCATCAGGCCATTAAACCTTACAGAAAGGAAACTGCAGACATAAAAATTAATGGGGTTGGCGAAAAGACCGTTTATCCCGAGAGAGAGTGTTGCCCTTTTTTGCTCAGAGCTTCCCATTTATGTGCCCCTTTCCCTCCTCCGTCCTTCAGTGTTTCGCGGTGCGCTCACTGGGCTGGGTGGAGATGTCCGAAGAGGAAATGGCTCCAGGCCGCAGCAGTGTGGCCGTGAACAACTGCATTCGACAGCTCTCCTACCACAAGCATAACCTCCACGACACAGCTGGCATCTGGGGAGAGGTGAGGGACACAGAAGAAAAGTCAGAATCTCTTTTACTGCCTGTGGTCTCTTCCCCAAGTTCTGCAGAATCCCCTTTTTAATCTTTCCTCGACCCTGTAACGTTTTCAAATCAGCTTACGGTAAAATAGATAGTAAAAAGAGGTAGGACAAACTGTTTGAAAGCAGCCAGAGAGACAAAGCGAGAGAAAGAAGAGGGAGACAGGAAATGGCCATGGGGGGACTTCCTGTTTGGAGATGAGCTTGGAGCTGGTGGTATTGATTTTGTGCTAGCTTGCACCCTTGTCTCCTGCCTGTGGCAGATTTTGTTTTCTTTCCCCCGTTGTGGTGTTTGTGCACGTTAACGAGAGCAATTTGGTGGTTTCATCATGAGCTAGTTTTTACATGCGAGCATAGCTGCCCCAAGTGTCATAAATCGCATACGCAATAAAAGCACACTCAAGATAAATCACCAGGGGAATGAATGGAAATATTGTTCCCCAGTGGCACTCATCCCACATACTAAATTTCTCAGCAGAAGTCGACGGCTATTCTGTTCCAACATTAATCGACAGTTCTTCTCCCTATGGATTTGTGCTTTGCTAAGCAGAAAGCCATGCTCATTGGGGACTAATAGGGGAAAAAATTGTCATCATGGGTAGTCATGGCTGTGTGTGTGTGTGTGTGACGTGTGCACAGGGCAAGGACATGTTGATGGTGCTGGAGAACGAGCACATGAACCTGATCGACCCGCTGAGCCAGACCCTGCTGCACACCCAGCCCATCGTCAGCATCCGCGTGTGGGGGGTAGGCCGCGACAACGGCAGGTCAGTGTGTGCACCCCTGTCCCACCAAAGGGGGTCTTCCAAAGCAGTGTGGAGACAGTCAGATGTTGGATTTTATATTACTCTAGCACTTTTATGTATATTAAATTTAAAAATATATATATTTATAACTTAAGTTCATACATTATGACTGTATTTTAGGGGTATATATTATATTACAAAATATTTATTACATAATACATATTACATAATAAATTTGGGGTTGCATGTAAAAAAAAAAAAAAAATATATATATATATATATATATATATATATATATATATATATATATATATATATATATATGTTTTTTTTTTTTTTTTTTAAAGGTAACTACACACTTGGCATAGTAAGAATAAAAGAACCTATTTATGAGCCCTGTTATGTAAAAGAAAAGACAGCAGAAGGAGACGGAAGAGTGGAGTGCGAGAGGACAATCCACATGTGCCACGGGGCACATTTTCCTCTGCCACAGCACAGCCGCTAGAAGGAATGTTTTTTTTTCCTCCTTCTCCTTCTTCTTCTTCTCCTTCTCCTTCTTCTCCTCCGTGCGCTAACGCATGCTTCTCTGCCCTTTAAAAGCAATGTGCAGGGCGCCGCATGAGTCAGAATGAGTCATGGCGCAGGCCTGGCATTCCACGCAGGCCCTTCCTGGCAGCGGGACAAGAATAACATTTAGAGCGGGGACGCACTGCCCTCTGGTGGAATGCAAATGTCACAGCAACACGGGAGATGGGTGGCATTTTGTGCCTGTGTTGGCCTGAGGAAACAAATTAGAGGACATATTTGAGGTCGCAGTACGTTATAATTTAGACTGGCTGTGATGATGAGAAAATTGTTTGCTCATGTGGTGAGACAATTATACAATCTAACTGTAATTTTTTCCCTTTTAAATTGCCGCACTGTGGTACAGAGAAAGGTAAATAACCTATTTATTAATGTTATTGCAAAGCTGCATTTTATTCCATTGTTGCTAACTGCATTGTGTCTTCACCAGCCAGAAAACTGTCATGTCATGTTTTTCTGTATTTTAGCATTGTTACGCCAACTGACATAAACATGCACACTCACGCATACACATGCAGACGTAAGGGTTTCAGTAATCCTAGGATCATTACCGTTTTATAGCATCATTAAGTTTTATATTATCATTTGTGAAGAGTGGTTGAGTATTCATTGATGAATTTTCAAATAACCATTATGTGAATGAGACATGTTATGTTACTGTTACATACCTGTTGCATACACCCATCACACATATTTCCATCAGGGATTTTGCGTACGTGGCTCGAGACAACCTGACCCAGGTGCTGAAGTGTCATGTGTTCCGCTGTGACACCCCTGCCAAGCACATCGCCACCAGCCTGCATGACCTGTGCTCTAAGGTGCGTGCCCAGCCTCCACAGCTCTGCAGCTCAGAACCTAGGCCCAGGTTTGAAAGGGAGACAGAGAGACCCAGGCTTGAGAGAGAGGGTGAAATCTTAGAGATAGCACTAGAAATAGTACTTACTGCTATGAAATATCTCATATTATTGTAGCTGGATTTGTATTTGTCACTTGTAAGTTGCTTTGGATAAAGGCTTTCTTAAATATAGTACAGTGCAATCTTTGCGCTAGAGATGATACTTACTGCCAGGCCCACTGACAGTCTTGGCTGGGCCCGGGACAAGGCAATCTAATGGGGGCCCCTCCCTCCATATTCCATTATGTAAGACGGGACCAATTATGGGTTTTGTCCTCCCCTATCGGCAGACCTGCATACTGCTGTGAAATGTTTCATGTTGTTGTAGCTGGATTTGTATCTTTCACTTGTAAGTTGCTTTGGATAAAAGCTTTCTTAAATATATTGTAGTGTAATGTGGAGTAATGTAGTGTTTGTCAAACTGAGTTTGACTGCCTTATATTCTCCTAATATGTCCTACAGTTGGGCCTGATGAATCTAGCAGAGATGAGGTTCACATTTTAAGATGCTGTAAAAAATCGTATTAAATGTGTCCTATTGCGTTTACTTCCGATCTTATGCTTGTAAAACCACAGGTCCTCATTTTAATGTTTATTTTTTTCTACAGATCATGGCAGAGAGGAGAAGTTCCAAGCATGGCTTGAGCCGCCTCAACTCTGACTCCTCCAGCCTGGGAACCATATCTGTGCAAGGTATCAGACTGCTGAAGAGCTGTAGCCTGGTAAACCAGCCCCTCGTACTTAATTTCATTTTGTACAGAGGGTCTGGACCAGACACCGTCAGAAACTATTTCTTCCTGGAGGTGTGGACTGCTGAAGTTTAAAACAAGTTCCTCTGCTTTTACCCAGTCGCTAACACCTGGTCGTCACGTATGCAATTAGCCTACCTACGCACTACAATTCAAATGTAGCACACAACATCAACTTCATGGCTATCGAACACACCCTCTGTTCGCTGATTGGATCGGTCTTGCTAGGGCCGACTAAATGACCCTCAAGAGATTCTGGTCCAGACCCTCTGTACAAACTGAAATGAAGTACGAGGGGCGGGTTTACCAGGCTAGAAGAGCTCAGCTCCTGTCTTTCAGGAGTCAGGTTGTCAATGTCTCCATGTCTCTTTTTACTGAGTTCTCTCTGTACCTCTCACTCACTCTCTCTCTCTATCTCTGTCTCACTCTTTTTTTCTCTGTCTCTCTCTGTCTGTCTGTCTCTCTCTCACTCTCTCTGTCTGTCTGTCTATCTCTCACTTTCTCTCTCTCTCTATCTGTCTGTCTCTGTCTCCCGCACACACACTCTCTCTCACACACACAAACAATTTTGTGATTCAAGCTTTGCTTGAAATGTTCACACCCAGCACGATTCTGTCTGCTCCTTAGACTTGTTTGTGAATCTCTCACTTTTAAACGTGTTAAACATGTGTCTGTAGACATCTTTATTTATTCATTTGTGCTGGTGTTCTGTTGTTTTCTTTTCATTTTGGGTTTTGTTAAACTCCTCAGAATTCCCCGTGCCCAAAAACGAACTGGTCCAACGTTTCCACGTCAACTACCTTGGCTGTGTGCCTGTGGCCAAGCCAATAGGTAAGGAACGCTTTGGTAAGGATGCTTTTCAGTCACACTTCCCACACTCTTTCCATTGACCCCGGGGCGCTGGCCTTTTAAGTGTTGTGGTGGACGGATTGTTGGCGCGGAGACGAAGTTGCTAAGGGGGACTACATGTCTGTCTCTGACGTCTTCTCTCAGGCATGGACACCATCAATGACGCCCTGCAAGCCGCACTGGACAACAAAGAGAAGCACGAGTGGATGGCCGTGTCAGTCGACGTGGCTCCAGCAACACTGACCATCTTAAAACAAGAGGTGAGGGAGTATTGCCTTCATTCTTTTGCTTCTCTTTAGTCAGTATGAAGGTGGAATAAATGCTGTATCATTATGTCAGTTGCATAGACTGTGTGTTCTATTCTGGTAGAATATTCTGTCTATTCTGATATATAGACATATTTTGGGATGGAAAATGGGTGTTTTTGGCTCAGTCGATAATTTTAGGGAGAATGCTTCAGGCTGGGTTTCCCAGATGCAGTTAAGAAGTTCTTAGCTTAGCTGTTCTAAGGCTCCCGTAAGAAACAACCACGTTTCCCAAAATGCTTCTTAGCATTGATGAGTTCAGTCGGACGCCACATGTTATACCAGAACTTCAGGTGGGAGCACATTACCAAAGATGAGAAGATTTGTTAAGAAGGTTCTTAACTAGGAAACCCAGCCACAGTCAATATTTTATGAAAGGCTACTCTTTACTCACTTCTGTTCAATAACTGTCCTCAAACACACAACTCTGTTTCTCTTTCTCTCCTCCATTCTCTCCCTGTCTTCCTCTCAATTTCTCTCTCTCTCTCTCCACTCTCCTCCCATCTCTCCCTCTTTCCATTTCCCTCTCTATTTACCCTCTTTGTAAGGCAAGGCAAGTTTATTTATTTTGTACTCTTCTCATTTCAATCCATCCAGACGGAGGAGGTGCTGAGTGAGTGCCGCGTGCGTTTCCTGTCCTTCATGGGCGTGGGCAAGGACGTCCACACCTTCGCCTTCATCATGGCAGAGGGGCCCGGTGACTTTGTGTGCCACATGTTCTGGTGTCACCCCAACGCTGCCAGCCTGAGCGAGGCCGTGCAGGCCGCCTGCATGGTGAGTCCACACACCCATGGTATAAGAAAAGTGCAAGTCTCTACTCAGTGAAGCCAGGTGCAGGACAAACTTTGCACTAAACAGAAAGAGAAAAGAGCCTGCACAGTGGTATAGATCCCAAAAAGCGTATTCAATCCACAATTGCAATGTTTTGACCCACCAGGGTCTTCATCAGCCAAATACATAATCAAAAAGTACCTCATAAAGACCCTGGTGGTTAAATAAACTGTTCTGTGGGATCTATACCAGTGTGCACATCATTTCCCTCATCGTTGGGTCTACACTCATGGACAGATGTTTTTGCAGTAGGACAAAGTGCTGCTTTGGTTTTAAAAGGGGAAACTCAATTGTTTGTAGGTTGTTGCTCAGAGTGGTATTATCAGAGTGTTGTTGCAATGAACACAAAAAATACCATTATCACAAAAAAATCCATAAATTCCTTAAATCCATAAAATTTCCATAGTAATTTTGCCCTAGCACAAACTTTCCTAGTATGATTTTAGTGTAGCCATATCATCAGCATAAGGGAAAGAGTCAATATGTACCAGTCAGCTAAAACACTCATTTTGTTTTATTATGATTCAAGAGCAGAGTATTTTAGTACTTTAAATGGAGAAGAATTGCTTAAAATATATATTTTTAGCTAGCAATTGTTACCCCAAATAAACACGTACAGCTGAGATTGCTTAAGTATGTATGCAATATATGCAAACATAGACAGAGACCGAATTATAGCTGTGGTCACGATTGTTAGTGTGGCTTTAGTACCCAACACAGCAGGAAACTGAAGCTAGAGTATACACAGCTGGTAGCTTAATCAAGCTTAATGGAGAAGCATTCAAATGATCACAGAGACTGCTTTTTCTCTTCGGATATGATGCATTTGCTAGCATCATAGTATGGGTTGATACCAGGTATAGCGCTGGAACTCCACCAGCTGAGCTAGAAGTTAAAAGGAAGTTAGTTTAGCTGCTGCTAAAGTAGTAACAGAATATCTAAATGTCATATGTACATGAAATTGACAAAATGAAAAAGTTTGCCATGTCACCGAGCTGGTACAGACATTTTTTAAGTCACTGTAAAGCACATTGACCAGGATGGTGTGCTAACTGGGCTTTGGCCTGTGTGTTTGTGCTTTCAGCTGCGATATCAGAAGTGTCTGGACGCGCGGCCCCCCAGCCTGGGCTCCTGCCTGCCCACCCCCCCAGCAGACTCGGTGGCCCGGCGCGTCAGGAAGGGAGTGCAAAGCCTGCTGGGCAGCTTCATGCACTACACCTCCAGCACCCAGTCTCCCTAAGGCACACACATACACATATACACCCACACATGTACACACACACTCAGTCAAAGACACACTCGTACACACACACACACATGAAAACAGACACAAATGCACACAGATGGATACAAATGTAGTGAAAGAAAGGGCCAACCCAGTAACTGAAAAGTCACTTATTATCTAGTCAAGTGGGCTAGGAGCACTGAATTGGTTCTAGAATGTTTTGAATGAATAGAGCTCTTGTAATGGTTTGCTGTTCTGTGTGTCTCCTTTTGGGAGTATTGCTTGTCAGTGCAGTGCAAAAATATTTATCCATCAGAATGTCAAAGTTGGCTCTATCCACCTGTTTTTTGTATTTGACAAAGAAACAGTCTACTATTCACACTGGCAGGAATGGATAATGATTGAACTTTCAGTTTTTGGGTTGACCCTTTTGTACAAAAGAATCACACACAGACACAGAAAGAAAAATCGATATATATAAATAAATATATATCTACTTTTTAACACATAGGGTAGGTAAGTACAATAGGAAGACCTGCGTACAAGACCCAGTACCTGCACACACATCTCACAGACACACAAACACTAAGCAACTCATCGCGGCTGTCAAAGCCTCTTTGTAATAATGCATGACTGGGTGGCGACAATAGTCTCTGGCACTTCGAAATTTCTTTAGCTCTTTATTTTTTTAATCAGGTGCAGCAAATGAATCTATTTTGACCGTGGGATGTTCACCATGTAATAGTCTTTAGCTTTCAGGGTTGTTTAATTAAGAAATGTTTACATTACGTTCAGTTGCACCAATGGTCTATGTGGTACCTTTTTTTGTTAAGTGGTTACCCTACCTTTTTGTTGTTGTTTTTAAAGGCATTCTTTTGCATTTTAGCACTTATTTTTTTTCACTGCATTTGAAAAGTGATGTTTAGTAATAGAACATTAGTATGCAACTACAGTACAGATATTTCCATAGGGAAGGTCGCCAGGAAACTAGTCAAAGCGAGAAGCCACCATGTGACACAAAAAAAATGTTAACAACACACTTTACAGTTAGAAAAGAAGTTGGTAATGATAAATGTTTAGAATGTAGTGTGTCATGGTGTTAGACTGTAGAAGAAGTACCATAATGTCTCTGTACCTTGTATGCACTCGTTTCAAATCACAAAGTCTTTATCAGAAACGCCACGTTTGTGATTTAGCATAGAGCTTCATGTCGACTCGACAAAGAGAAAGTAGTTAATGCACTTAGTTTACGGTTACTGAGGAATGTGCCCAAGTCCTCCAAAGACACTTTGTAATGTAAAGAAAGATGGGGGATTTGAAAACGCCCACACGCATCCAGTGAAAGCAGATGTTCACCTAACTGGTGCTTTCTTATATGTTCTGCATGAACGTGGAGTCAGCCAGGTCACCGCAGTACTTGTGTGCAAAAAAAAGTCGACCTCGCTGACCCTTCGCGGATAAGTTTATGGCTCGGGGTGGGTGGAGTAGAGCAGAGAGAGGCGCCAGGAAAAGGGATCAGCTGGTGGGCAAACTGGTGCTTCTTTACATGGAAGACACTTCCACGAGTCTGTGTGTGTCAACCCCCCCCCCCCCCCCCCCCACCCCACCCCAACTTCCCCTATCACAACCAAATTCCTACCCCTAAAGACTTCCACAAGTGTGTGTGTGTCACCAATCTGTCCCCACCCCTAAAGAGTTCCACAAGTCTGTGTGTGGGTCATCCCCACCCACCACCCCTCAACTACCATCCCTAAAGACCTCCACAACGTCTGACACTCCACTCACCCTTTCTAAAGTCCCACCCCCAAAAGACCTCCACAAGTGTGTGTGTGTGTGTATGTGTGTCATCCCCACCTCCCCTTAAACTCACCCACTCCCACCACCCCCTCTGTGTGCAGTCAGCCCGGAAAGAGAGTCTGCCGCAGAGGGAGTTTGCTTACAGCTGCATGTCAGGCGCGCACCTTATTAGTGCTGTCACGCGTCTCCACACTCTGCATGTTTAAATAACTTTAGAGTAATAAAACAAGTAAGTGCTGACGTGACGCTGGAGAGTCACACCACTGTCAATGCCAGCAGTTACACCTCAGTCCTCAGAGCCCCCCCCCAGCCTCTGAGGGCCTGGAGTATGTACTAGTGTAGTGCGTATGCCTGTGTGTGTGTGTGTGACAGAAAGCCTGTGTGTGTGTGTGGGTGGGTTTGACTGTGTGCATATGGGTGTGACTGTGTGTGTGGGTGTTAATAGGCGTGGGTGTATTTCTAGGGAATGCCATGCTAGTAGTGTCAGTGTCAGTGTGTAGATGTGAAATTAGATTAGACCTCCTCGTGGTTTGATATCCACCGAATAGCAGAAAGCATGTCATCGCCTCGCCATTCCTACCCCCTGGGGGGGGCTAACACTGCCCTGCGCAGTCCCACCCCCACCCCCCCTCCAAAACCCTGCTCTCCTTGTACAGTGCCCCTGCCCATCCACCACTTATCTTATAGACTAAGAACGCTGTTGTGTTTGTACTCTCTCTTTGACACTTTCTACTCTTCTCTTCTCGGGCCCCGGGCCCTCACTGGACATGTGTTTTTGTATCGTTTGCACACAGCCTCTAGTGGACACCACTGCGTAGAAGTTGCACATGGCCTCTTTTGTGGGTGAAAACGTCTTAGAAATTCTGTACACCAGAGAAAAATTGTCAGAAATATTCATGTTTTTGTTCACTGAATTGTGTTTGGACAAAAATAAGATTGTCAGTTTCTAAAACCGTAGGAGACAGTCTTGATATGTATAGGAAATTGGACTCCTGTCAAATGGAATAAGCAAAAGCCTGCATTTGCTGTCTTCAAGTAAACAAAGGTGTTTAATCCGCCTTTGAAATGGACACTAATGAGCCATTAAGGGTTTAAACTATAATTAGTCGGGTATTTGCTTTTGCTAAACACATATCCCGTGTCAAAACAAGATAAAAACTGCCCTAGCCATGTCCTCCATTGTAAATAATTGATACTAAATACAAGCCAAGAACATTGGACATCTCATGAATTAATTTTATTTATTTAAAAAATGTGTAAATGTGGTGTAAAACATGTATATATAAAAGTCACTGCACAAAAAATAAATGTGTATGTCTGGTGTCTGGTTTCAGATACTTAAATGAATTTAAATTCTTTTCAGTCGTGTATTAGTGTATTGGTAGTTTCAGGTGAGAACAAATTGTTTTGGAACTTCAGAATTATAATATTGTTCTGTTGTCTTTTTTCCATTCCTTCTTTCTTGCTTGCTTGCTTTTTCTTCCCCTCCTTCCTTTTTGTCTTTTTTTGGTTTCGAAAACCTCATTTATTTGCTCCAAATCCACAAAGATCCTCCAGCTCCCTGGTGTATCTCCCCAATTGCATATGCATTGTGATCACATAGATATTTGCTACAGACTCTATCTGACTGCCATGAGGTAATAGCAAACAAAGATCCACCCTGCTGATAACTCTTTGTTCTCGTCTGTGTCAGCACCTAGTCTGCCGAGTTAAAAATAAGAGCAAAGGAACTGTTTGTTTCCGTGGAGATGACTTTGAAACGAGCGATGCCTGTGGAGCCTCAGACACATCTGAGGCTAGTGGTCATATGTCATGCTCCCTGCCCCAAAACACACACAAACACACACATACACATACACACACGTTTATATACACACTTGCACATACTGTACACGTAAACACCTTTACACACCACACACACATGAATACACACATTTATATACACACACATGCACATACACGTGAACACCTTTACACACCACACACACACAGACAGTGTTGATTTAGGTGTATGGTTAAGGAACAGCAAAGATAACACATTAGCAAACATTACATGTATTACCTTAGTAGATTGGTCTAAATTGAGTATTTAGTGTGGATCACTGTCATATTAAATAAAGTTGAAATAGGATATTGATGTTCTCTTTTTCCGTGTATGCCCAGAATACCTTGGCACCTTGACCCGCGACTGGCAGCTTGGTGTGGTTTTCACTAGCGCTTTACATAAAACCCCATGTGTCCATGGATATTAACCGCGTCTATAGATGCCTCTGCGTTTATTTATCCAAACGGTGCCATCGCAGCATGCGCCTCCTCGGAGGGTGTCAATCTCTATTTGGCGAGAGCCTCTCCGAGAGAATCGCCACGATTATAATTATTCTTATAATTATGCGTGTGCGACTGGCATAATGGAGATTTATGTGGAGTAATGAATGTGCAGCCTGGTGGAACATGGCTTCCCATGTCTCTCGTTCCGCGCTCTGGGAGCGCGAGCGCCGGTGCTGCTGCCGTCATGTCACAGACAGGGGGCTCTGACGGCTGATTAACAGTCAAGGCCAACACATGGGGTATGGTGGCACTCGGATTCAGCCTGCCTGATGTAGAAATGAGACTGGCCTGGCCTCGCGTCACGGTACGTTGCATAGGTGAAGACAAATTGACTTACCACAGCTGAGTTTTACTTTCAAGCAGGGGCACCGGTAGAAATGTTAAGCCCCATAAAAGAATTGAAATTCTTCTGGCCACTGCAGCCCTACACCCCCACTCCTCCCTCATAGCTCCCTCAGGGGGCACTGGTAGAAATTTTTCAGGCCTATGAAAGAATACAAATTCTTTGACCCACTGCACTGCCAAAGTGCTTTAACTACGTGAACAGAGAACCAGGGGAAAATGCCTTTAACGTTGCCATAACGCTCAGTCAAACATGTTGTAGGTATAATAGTGGTGATGCTTTTGTGTACTTTCTTAATAGCAAGAAGCAAGAGAGTTAGTTACAAGACAAAGGGGGTGTTTTAAAGTCAAGTTCCAGTCTTAACTCATTTCGACAAAATATGCGGTTACTGCCTTTTGGCTTTGTAGGGTAGTGCACCCCACTCCAGCAGCGCTCCTGTTCACTTTGCTGACTACTGTTGTCTTCCAGTAGTCTGGTAAACCAGCCCCTCGTACTTCATTTCATTTTGTACAGAGGGTCTGGCATTGCTGCTTTGAGAAAGGATTTCTTCCTGGAACTGTGGGCTGAAGTTTAAAACAAGTGGCTCTGCCTTTACCCAATTGCTAACGTCTGATCATCACATATGCAATTAGCCTACCTACGCACTACAATTCAAATGTACCATTTGAAAATGGTATTCAAAAGTCACCGTCGTCACTCACGAACACTCCCTCTGTTTGCTGATTGGCTAGGATTTGCTCGGTCCGCATACATTTCAACGGCAGCGACTCCAGACCCTCTGTACAAAATGAAATGAAGTATGAGGGGCTGGTTTACCACACTAGTCTTGTGTTTGAATTTTGTCCTGTACGAGAGGATTCTGCAGTTTGAGCACTCAGGTTTCTGCAGGTGTGTTCCCTCCCTCCCTCACCTGTGCAAAAGACCTCTGGGTCACGCACGCCCTTGAGGGCCTCTGCTACCCAGGTGCTGTCTCATACCAACAGGCATTAACAACCACCAGTTATTTTTCACTAAAAACAAGTCCTGAATATCACTGAATATTATATAAGCTGTCTGTGGAACTGACTCTAAAACTAAACTTGTCTGAGAGCAGGCTCTCAACTAATGAGATGGTTATAAACATATTTTTCATCGTTTTGGAATTTTTCAAATATGTCCTTGACAGTTGCCATTTGATTTGTTTTGAACTGATCACAGTGATTCACATATGCTTGTGTTTACTTCTAGAATTGACGAAAGGCATCTACAACCAATTTTTCTTAGGACATGCCCATAATTTAAACCATACAAGGGATGTGTCAAAAAGACTACCAGTTACCCCATTCTGCCTTTAACCATCAGTCAGACAAATCAGTCACACATGTAAGCATGAATAAAGAAGCCGTTTCACAAAGAGTCGAGAAATCAAAAAGAGTTTTGAAAGAAGACAACATGGAGGAAAAGAGAAAATAGTTGCTGGTTATCCAGCTGTGCCTTTGCTCACTTTCATGTCAGGACATAAACAAGCTTGTAGGCGTCTTCTGCTTTTTTCCCATTCCTTTCAAATCTAATCTACATGTCTGTCTGATGCATCAGGATACAAAGAAGTGCTGAATGGAGGAATTGACAAGCAAGTAACCATCGGAGACATGGACAATCAATATTACAGAAACACTAGGATTTATTTTTTTTATCTCTTGAGTGTGCAGCTGGTCTTTCAACAAGCGCTTTCAACATCTTCTTGTGTTCCCATTACACTTTGTGTTGGGCATAAATATGGAGTGCGCAGGAAAATTCATTTTGAATAAAAGAGAGACTGATTGATTCACCGCTGTAGCTGTGGTGTTAAGTGGGAATAGGTATGCAAATGCTAGTGTCTAGCCCTATTAGAGGAAGGATGTTTGGCTCCTGCATTTTTTTTTTACCCCATCTGTTCTTTGAACAAAAGGGTTCAAAGAAACAACCTCTTTGTCATGGTTTGCCATGAAATCAATTCAGTTAAAATGACATACCATGAATGAGTTTAATTAACAAGCGGCTGTTTAGAACGGCAGAAAAATGGGGCTAGATTGGCAAAAGCCAGATGAATTAATTTGTGCTTTTTGAAATTATGTACTTGTCCTTGTCTGTCCACTTTTGTATGATCATTTCATGTATCATAGTAGGTGTTTTATAATGAAATGGTCATCAAATGGTATAGAGGATAGTGGTCTTGTAAACAAATGTGGTCTTGTGTTTTCTTTCCAAACTGTCAAAGCACTTTGAGCTACATCCTTTATATGAAATGTGCTGTACAAGTAAAGATTGTTATTGTTGTGATATTATTGTCAGTCTTGTTGAAAGCAGAACACATGGGTTGATTTGTGACTTTTTCCACTAATCATACAAAGCCAACCACTCTTTCGTAAAGAATTGACTTGTCACTTAAAACTGCCTCAATCGTCCCCTCTGAACTGTGAACTATCTTCCGTCCTCATGTTTCATGTTACAGTTGGTAAACTTCCATTATAATACAATTACTTAGCGGAATAGAATGTGCCAGGTTTACAAATGAAAGACATTTTTCACAGCATTCAAAACATCGACTCACAGTGGGGTATACGATACGGGAACGATGGTCATGGTTGCAACATGTCCCAGTGGATGGTGCACTCATGTGTGTGATGGAGGAACACATACACCCCGACGCCCAGTAAAACCCAGTTACATTTAAGGGTGATTAATGCAGAAGCAAGGTAGTATAGCTGCTGTCACCTTCCTTGGCTCTGTCAGCTTTGGCCCCCATACACATTATGCCGGTAGTGTGAGAGGCCGCAGTTGTTTCCTGCTCGGCTTTTCCGTGTAAATTGCATTGTTACTTGCAAATTTGGTCAGGCAATCAACTCCATCTCTGCTGGGATACTGGTCCTACAGCAAAACATGATTATAACCCTGCGCGCCTCACCACTCTGCTGGGAACCGCTATGGGAGTCGAATGACAATGAACCACGGTGTTGCTCTATCCACCCTTCCCCCTCGTCTCTTTTTTATTCTTTATTTTTTCTCTCTCTCTCTCTCTCTCTCTCTCTCTCTCTCTCTCTCACCGTCCCTCCCTCCTCTGCAAAGCTAGTCTGTCTTCATGTGTTAACACCTTAAATTATTGCTACAATCCAGACTCGGTGTTTGCATCAGCCTGGGCTGTGGTTCAATGGCATTCTTACGTGGACAGTTTGGAGATTTGCGATTGCCTTTGAATTTTCCAACAATGCTGTATAGCTGTTGGGGAAATTTCAAGTGTAGAATATAACACTTTTTTCCATATGTAAGATTTCACCATCTGAGAGAGAGAAAAAAAAAACATTGAACACTTTAAAATGGCTTTGGCTTGGCAGATTGGCAGGGAGAGAAAAAGAAAGCACAAGCTTTGCCTCTCTTCCTCAGCGTATGAATGCATAGAGAGAGAGAGGCTGCTAGTGGCAAGTGATGAATTTTTTGGTTCACATCTTCTGCAGTGATTTAACCTCAACAATGCGAGTGGAAAATGTAGGACCAAGAAAAAAAAATGATGGCAAGGCAAACTGGCAGTTACTTTTTATTTATCAAAGCCTTTTCATGTCACCTTTTGCAAAGGACAACAAGGAAATACGTGATGAAAGGGGAGGGTTTTGTGTGTGTGTGTGTGTGTGTGTGTGTGGCGAAGGCGAATGCAGGCATTGCGGCCCTACAACAAAAAAATATATACACAAAATGCACATACTCAACAATAAGGGCTATCCCTATACTGTATATTACCTGGGTGAGCGTGCAGCACATTAAAGGTGTCATTGCATCGTTTTGTCATTAATTTTGCAGTGGTGTCTACTCTCTACTATTAATGAATGCCCTGTTAGCTGGATTTGGTGAAGAAAATGCTTTAGTGCTCCTGTTACAGGCTGTTCATAATTTGGTGGAGGAGATGGAGCAGGGAGAATGACAGGTTCTCGGTTATGCTAGTCACAAGCTGCAATCATTCAAAGCCTATTTGGTCATAGCACAAATAGACGATTAAAACAATCTAAACAAACATACATACTCACCTGTATTTCGCTAAGTGAATATGTGCTGCAAAGACACTTCTCCAGTAATAACAACTGTGGCATGGTTTTTTTCAAACTTACGTCACTTTGTTTGCTTTTTTGTTATTCACTCGTTTTTTCCGCCTATTTTCTTTCATTGACTAATGGAGGCAATCGGGGTAGAAGAATGTTTTCATGTGCAGCATGCATATGCAACTCAGAGTGATCTATCGTATTTCAAAAACAAGTACTAAACGGTTTCTTGTGGAATTACACCTTTAATAATGTGTCCACAAGTTTAGCACTACATAAACTATGGCCACAATGGTCAAAGTTTCAGATAATACCGGCATATTTGAAACATACCAACATTGTTTACTTTTCAGATGGGACCAGGTTTAAAAACAATCAATTTACAATGTGGCTCCTGTTAGGATAGGTTAGGTCACATGGTAGGGAAAGCACTGACTTACAGGCGGGGCTTCAGTGATGTCACGACCTGTGGCTAATTGGTTAAGTGCACACCTGTCCTTCAATGAAAAAACACTGAAGGAGGGCCTGCTGCTGGAGCAGGTCCTGGGTCTCCCTCTGACTTTTGGTTGACTACTTGTGTGTCATGGTCTATGGATTAAGAGTTAGCCTTAGTTTCATTTGGATTTTACACCACCTTCCAAAAAAAGCTGAACATCAAAGAACTGCTTGCGCTGGTCCAAGCCATCAGCAGGCGGATACAACTCTTGTGTGGGTCGTGTGCTGGAGCTGTTCCGGGCAGTGAGAGCCACAGGTAAGTGACCTCTCACTGGAGCTCTGCCAAGCTGATACACACACATTGCAACCACACACGGTAGGTCTTACTTCCACATCTCTACATCACGTAGGGCCAGGGTATAGGTTGAGCTGTGGGTTTTTTTAGACCTTTTTGTTTAGTTATGTTGTGGCTGAGGTCCAGTTAATTGTAACCCCTAGACAACGTTTTTGCATGCTGGGCCACAGCCGCTTCGTAACACTCCATATAATGTAGCTATCAGGATGTCCATTAATCAGTGTTTCCACCAGAGAAGAGAAATCTCATTCTATCATTCTATCAGCTTTTTCAGAAAATATAAACTAGTGATTCATCACTTTTTTAAGTTGGAGAAGCCCTGCTGCTGCAACATTTCCTCCTCAGATAATGCACTTGTCTGTACTCCTCTCCTACGTTTGATACTGATATAAGCCAGGTAGGGAAAATAACAATATTATATAATATATTAAACTGGGTTGGGTCGGGGGTGGATGAAAACAGTAATACACCCCCACAAATGAAATACTGATATTGTCCTTCAGATGCGAACATTTCTAAACTGTGTTTGCATCACACACTCATTTGCAGTCTGAATAGTTGTTGTTATTGCAGTAGCAAAGTGAGGGGGATGTGTGTAAGCACCAGTGGAGGTAAAAAAAAAAAGTGGGATACGTGATAATTAAAAATTGAAAACCAAACAGAGAGGAGGACAAATAGGGTCTGTCTGGGGCATGTTACTTGTTATCTAACAGGATGGATCTGCATGGACCTGTGCTGCCTATTATGCATCTATTCAATGTGGTGGTAATTTTGGGTCAGGTGGGGATAGCTAAATTGGAGACAAACACTGGGTTGTTGGCAAATGGATAGTCTATTTTTCCCAGCGAGTTTTGGTGACATGCAAACCGATCCGTGCTTTTCTAATTGGAATGGATTCTATTCACAATTTCATCTGCATCTTTTGTTCTAAGCGGGCAGGGAATAGTCCAATGTAGTGCGGCCTCTGGAGGTGCATGTACAGTACTGGAACAAATATTACATACTGGTGAATTTGCCATTCTGTTGCAAAATAAGCTTAAATATGGTCTTCAGGTGACCACCATGCGAAGGCCTGATTTGGGAGCCCCCCTACAGTTTTGGGCCCCAGGCATTCGCCTGGTCTCACCTAATTATAAGACAGCCTCTGTATATGTGTGTGTGTATGTGTGTGTCAGACTGTATGCGTGTGTGTGTGTGTGTCAGGGGCGTCGCCAGACATATTTTACTGGGGCACGTGCCCCAGTATTGGTCTGTTAGTGCCCCAGTATAAATTTCACCAGTTAAAAAAAACACTTTCGAGTTTTAGGTCTACATAATCTACAGAATGCGCACATAGCTACTTAATATGGCAACTCATTGCTACTTTATTCACTCCATAAACAATGTGCACATGGCTACTTAATATCGTTATTTATTCACGCGACTTTGGCTGTGACATAACGTGTAACAACGGTGTCTGAGCGCTATGTCTTTCCACCTGTCTTACAGGTTAGTACCGGGTAAATTGCTCATCATTGTTGTTTGTTTTCACCTCTGTGTCGCCATTTCCATGTGGATTTACATATTACAACGTTACTTTTTACGTTTAATGTATGAGGCAGCTGTCATGCAAGCTGTTCTGGCTGTAAATTGAAGTAGCCTACTGGAGTCGTTAGCTGCTGTCTTTTAGCTAACTGGCATATGCCTATTATCGTTGTTGATTCATGTAACAGTTAGCCTAGCACTGTGAGCTCCCACACTCGGTTTCTGGAGATTGCTATCTGACATCTACGATGTTTGATGAGCATATCAACATAATCTGATATGTCTATTTAGTTTAAAGCACTGTTTATGTTTTTTTTTAATGATAAATAAGTGCTAAAAAAATTATTCGCGCGCTTTGCACGCTCGCATTAATTATGTGTGCCCCAGCTGTGCCCCAGTACAGTAATAGGTCAAGTGACGCCTCTGGTGTGTGTGTGTGTGTGTGTGTGTGTGTGTGTGTGTGTGTGTGTGATTGCATGCATGTTTGTGTGTGTGTGTGTGTGTGTGATTGTATGCATGTTTGTGTGTGTGTGTGTGTGTGTGTGTGTGTTTGGGAAACAGGAGTGGGGACTAAGCGGCTGTTGATTCTTATTCTGCGTTCTCAGTCTCTCAGTGGGATTGTCTGAGACAGGGATAAATACTGCCTGCACTGCGCTTTTTTGGCTTTTGCAGCCAGCACAATTTTGCACATTACTGTACCTGGACAGGCTTAGCGGGCCCTGCAGCCCATGGGCCTCCTGCAGGCACACCCTGAGCCAAACCTTTTCTTTGAAAAATAAAATACAATCTGCACGCTGGTCCTCCAGTGTGAACCAAATTTAAAATTGTACACTCCAAAGACTGGATATATATACACACACACACACGCAAACACACAGAGTGCGTGTGTGTTTGTGTGTGTGTGTGCGTGCGCGCATGTGCGTGTGTGTGTGTGTTTGTGTGTGTGTGTGTGTGTATACAGCCTTTGGAGTGTACAATTTTACATTTGTGTGTGTGTATGTGTGCGTGTCTGTGTGTGTTTATGTCTGTGTCTCAGTCTATGTCTGTGAACATGTATTTGCCATGAATGACAATGACATTATTTTCTAGGAACAGATATAGCCAGCTGTATGCATAAAGGTGTAGGTTTGTACACATCTCAAAAAGGGCAAGGTGTTCCATTTTACAATAGATGCTAAATCTGTCTCTCTTTTTGAATTTCGTCTCCAAAAAAAACTGGCTTTGATACCTGATCGACACCAGCCATTTTTTTTCTAGAACTGCACACACTACCAGCAAAATAAAGAAAATCTATTCATATATTCATGTCCACTATCTTGCCTTCAGTCCACACCCAATACACACTCACACACACCCACACACGCACACATCTTTTTCTTCCTTTTCAGTGAGACCTGATGTAAATGCCCAGTTGGGTTTAATTCCTCTCTGTCTTTCCCATTGGCTGAGAGTGTTGGCCTGCTGTCGACTGTAACCTCTAAAGATATCATGGTTTCCACCAGGCGTTTGAGAGCTCGTCGAGCGCATTACACCATGCCCATTGACTCAGGGATCAGAAAGGAAAGCGATAGAATGCAACAAACTTTGACTTGATATGCCATGGCTTCTTGTTTTACAGCGAAGAGATGTGGAAATAGGCTTTCTGAAACGTGATGGGCTGTCTGTTTGCCTCTCTACCATCCATTCTTCTTCCTGCTCTTCAGACAATCCAAATTCTATCATATTCTGCAAAAAGAAAGAGACTGCAGTTTTATATTGGTTGCTTTCATTTTATATTTCAAGCAACACTAAATAGTTTTTTCAATCATACAATAATGTTTTCAAAATCGTTTCAGTCGTTCATCAACTGGGTGACTTCTGTGACTTCTGAATTTGCTTTGATGCCCTCCATGGGCTACAACCGCAGCAAGTAAGTCTGGAGGATCGGACCACGTCTGTAGTTCAAAAAAGAGACAATACTGCTTCCAACCTGTAGGGCGATAAAGGCGATAAGTACTTAGTGCTGCTTTAATACCTGACAGTAAGTCCGGTGTGTCTTAAGTCTGTCTAACTAAGTTGTCCAGCTAATTTTGCCTGAATACCATATTGAATGACAGTATGCAGCCCACATCCACTGTTTTGTACAATGGGTTCTTTAGCAAGTGTCTGTACACGTGGCTATGTAATTCATGTGCTTTATATCATTATTTAGGTAAAGAATGTCCCCAGTATCGCTTAAAAAGTTAATGACATGGTATATTTTTTTCTTCATATAGCTTTCTTCATAAACTGTTTTCCCCAGGGCTGATGTTGCTATTGTAGAGTACCATTTTCATTATATGAATGAAAGGACATCATCAGTTGTGTAGGTAAATGACACTTTTTAATGAATTCCTATATTTAAGGTCAGTGCATATGAACACTACTGTCAGGTTTTAAAAAAGTTTAAGAGTTTGGAAAGAGAGGTGATAAAACAACACACTGGCTTTATCATAAGTGGTTTTACTGACTCTAGGATTAAATCAAAGTGAAAGTCAAGTAGTCAGGCACAGCCTTTGAATGTTCAAAAAAGTCATTTGCATTTGACTGAAGGTTCAATTTACCTTTTACATAAGGCCTAATGCATAAATGCATAATGCGTTCCCCCCACCAATCTAAGAAACGAGTTCAAAACCACAAACAAATTTGTGTGTTAAACAAAGCGGACGGCTTGGAAATAAGATGATTTCTGGCCTGGTGTGGCTGTTGTTTTGCTTGCCGCAGTAGTTACCTCCAGCTCCCTGCTCCATACTCATTCAAAGTCAAATTACTCCTCCAAGGCCTGCCAGTAATATGGGTTAATTGTTCTGGATGGCTGGATCACTTACAAGCAGTTCATCCAATTTCCATTTAAATTAAGCTACCGGAGCGTGACATGAGTTATGCGGGTTCCGTCAGTGGAGTTTCTGAGGCCGTCTACGGTGGGGTTGGTATACCCGGAGAAAAGCTTGTTTACAGAGATGCCTGTGACATCTATTAGGTGCCTCCCCGAATGGTTTGTGAGAGTATATTTTTCCGCTCTAAATTACTATCACCTCATCAGGTCAAAAAAAACTTTTCCTCATTGCAAACAATAGAACAAAACAAAAGAGGGAAGTGTTATTATCCCCTTTCCACGCTGTTGATGGGGCTGGGTTGGAATAAAATAAAATAAAAGGGTACATGCAAAATTGCTTAGCCCCTTAAGGGGCAGGTGTGCGCAGATAATAGCTAACCGCCCAGAATATTTTTAATATTTATAGTAGACAGATAACTCAGGTACTTACCAAACCACAATGCTGCAAATCCATTTAGGGACAAAAAATGCCATTTTCTTCATGAACAGCAAGACACTTTGTGGGACCATTGTGGATAATGTAGACGCAACTGTATGACACCGTCATTAGGCGTCATGGCTGGTAGGCCAAATGGCCAGACGTATAACAGTCTTGTGTCACTGTGACCTATAATAGTCATGATGCATGAGACTCTCTCAAGGTTAGCTGCTACTTTCACACTCAAATTATTAAGGGAGATGGCTTTGTGCACATGTGCTGTTTTTTATGCATCTAATTCTTTTTCCATCTTGGCTGAATAATACTCTGCTTTCACAATCAGATTGTTGGCTGTTATAGCATCAAACATTAAAATGGAGCTTATTGGTTTAAGTAGCATGTATAACATTGCAAGAACTGTCACTTGTAGCGCACTTAGTAGTTTTTGTCTGTGTTTGTTGATGTTGACATCTAATCCTTACTACCATTTCTGTAGTGATTGTAGTGACATGATTTTTTAGCCATGTCTGTGTAATGGAGGCAAGCTATGTGATGAATAGCTGGCTATTGCATTTGCCCAGCACAACATGCCCATTGTTTACGTGCAGTTTCCACACAGCAACCTCTGTTGTCCCTCAGGCCCCAAGGCAGCAGTATGTGCCATTACGCGACCGCGTACAGCCCGAGAGAGAGAAAGAGAGAGAGAGAGTGAGTGATAGAGAGAGGGAGAGAGAGGGAGAGGAGTAATCGGGATAAAGTGCTCTCCTCTGGGGTGCAGTTTGTGGAGCTTGCCCCGTACGTGTCCCCCTATGCCCTCCAACACCACAACACACACACACACACACACACACACACACACACACACACACACACACACACACACACACACACACACACACATACATCACCCGGACAGGCCAGGCGTGGCACGTCGATGGCTTGTGTCGGTGGTGTTGTGCACCGGGTGGCGGGCCAGGCATAACTCACACAGTAAAAGTGGAGCACCCTCTGTATTATCGATTAGGAGCTGTTTCTGGAGCAGCCGTCGCGTCACGTTTTCCGTCTGGAAGATGAAAGAGCGAGACGGTGGGCGTGGAAGAATGGCCACCAGGGTATTCTGCCCCCAGAATGCTGCAAGGAAGCAGGGCATCGCATTTAGAAAGTGGGTAGAACTGGGCGTTTGGTGATGAATAATTGTATCAGCAATGCGTTTCATATTATGAAAGAAAGTTCAACCACTGTGCAGACACACTGCACTGCAGATATTCATCTGTATTATTAGAAATAGATAAGTGGTGCTTGTCCTAACATAGAACATCAGATAGCAAAGGCAGTACTTTTTGCCGTTGCTTTATCTTGGTCATTACCATCTACAGATACATATTAATTCCTAAAATATCTAGAGACAGGCTGGCATGTACCAATTCATTATATCATTGACTCCTTGTTGCATTTTTTGAAAAAACCT
Source organism: Coilia nasus (assembly GCA_027475355.1). Lineage (NCBI taxonomy): Eukaryota > Metazoa > Chordata > Actinopteri > Clupeiformes > Engraulidae > Coilia > Coilia nasus. The sequence goes on along the minus strand of CM050215.1, from coordinate 12,795,040 downwards.
ATGAGATTTTAATCTATCATAATGGTTACATGAACCAGGCAGATGGAATTATTCTCAACTTTCTTGGTTATCTGCATGATAACAGGTATGAGTATGATAGAAGATAGTCAGACGTGAGTATGATAAAAGTCTTTTTCTGTGTTGCAAGCAAACCAAGCTCCTTACTCTGTTGCTCATCTGCTTGCTCGTCTGGCAATGAACCCCTGTGGCCTCTGTCATTCGTCATGCGTACAGAGATGCACCAGGATCAACAAGAGGACTTCTCCACTGAGACTAAATGCAGCCTCACATTTCATCTGTGAATAAAGTCAACACCTGCTTCCTCACTTGCTTGTTCACTTTCTTTCTCTCTCTCTCTCTCTCTCTCTCTCTCTCTCTCTCTCTCTCTCTCTCTCTCTCTCTCTCTCTCTCTCTCTCTCTCTCTCTATCTCCCTCTCTCCCTCTCTCCCTCTCTCACTCTCTCCCTCTCTCCCTCTCTCACTCTCTCAGCAAACTCTGTTTGCTATTATCCATATACAGTATGTCTGATTCACACCTACAAACATTTAAAAAAGGAATATGGTAAATGTTGCAGAACAAATGCAATCTTATTTGCCCTACAGGAAAAAAGGCCTTGCTTCTACTTTCTTTTCAGTGATCCAGTTTTATAGTAAGTTTCAACCTAAGGCCATTTTCTCTGCCCTTTATAATCCAATGTCTCAGCTCATGTGCACAGCAGATGCACAGCATGAGTCAGTCTGCATATATATATATATATGTGTGTGTGTGCTGGGACTTTTGGTTCATTTGAATGGAGCTCAGGTCTGTGGTTGGCATGGTCTCCTTGAAGCGCCCTTCACTTTGTTACTCCAAGCCTCAGGCACTGAAGCCTCTCATTCACAGGGTCTGCCCTCCTTCTGGGAACCCTCTGGAGTCACGACAAAGTGGGGAGGAAGGGAAAAGGAAAGGAAAAGGAAAGGGAAAAGTGTCCAGATATGCCTCTTCTCTCGCTCTCTGATCTACTCACAGGTTTCTAAAACAAAGGGGGGTTTGTATTAATATTTATAGTTCCTCTGATGGGACAGGATCAATAGATACAGAAGAGAGACAGAGAGAGAGAGAGAAAGAGAGAGAGAGAGAGCAAAAGAGAGAGAGAGCCTGGTGCATAATCATAGTACATCTACAACCTCCCACCTCCTGCCCCGTCAGGTCCTCTCCTCTCTGAAATGGGGGTGCTATCAGTGTAAGAAGAAAAGAATGATGAGGAGGAGAAGGAGGAGGAGGAGGAGGAGGTAGGTAAGCAAAGAGGGACAGACAGGCAACAGAGAACACTCTTGGGTGAATGTATATTTTTCTTTATTTAATGCTGGGAGTGTTATTTAAACTCGAGTATTTCTTTGGAGTACTATAGTATTTCTCCAAGCGAATAAGTATGGTAGAAGTCATTTCCTGTGTTGGCAGTAAACCCACTTCCTTCATCCTGCTGTTCATAGTTCAATGCCTTGAGGGTCTCTTCATAATAATTAATGCAATTCTCAAGCCTATACGATTATTATTCTCGTGCCAAGCTTAGGCTGTCTTTTCCCATCATTCTCTCTCACAGCATCATCTACCTGCCATTGTGTCTGACAGCAAGGAGACACGGTGGTGTTTTCATTGGCATGCCTGGCATGGCTCTGCCTCTGTGATAAAGTCCAGATGACCCCAGACAGTGTCTCCTGGGCGCGGGCACGCTGCCCGATGCTCGGTAAGCGAATTAAATGGGCCTCGTGCCCACCGCTGGCCCCCCGCTTTCCCTCGTTTGACGGACAGTGTGGCCCCGGCAGCCAGCCGTTTAATGGCACAAGGAGAAAACTATTAATTAGCGCGCCTTCGACTTTCCAGGCTTTTACCATGTGCCACAGTTAGACAGATAGAGAGAGAGAGAGAATGAGAGGAAGGGAGAGGGAGATAGAGAGAGAGAGAGAGAAAGCGAGAGAGGGGGAGCGTGAGAGAGGCAGTCCTTTGTGATGAATGCCCCGGCCTCTGCACGTCTTAAAAGTACAGTTTGTCAGAGCTGAATGGAGGCCCGCAGACAGTAGGTGCAGGGAGAATTGCCTCTGCGTTTGCCAGCGAGGGTAAAGAGATGAATGGGCAGGATGGCGGCGGGTGGCCTCTTTGAAGAATTGGGCATACTTTCTTTTCGCCAAGTTGCAAGGCTGTTCAACCCTTATCCATTGCATCAACTTAGTTCACTTTCTTTTACCCTTTTCAGTTTGACTCTCCTTCTCTCTCTCTCTCTCTCTCTCTCTCACACACACACACACATTCTCTCTCTCTTTCTACCTTTCTATCTCTTATCCATCTCTCACTCATCTCTCCATGTGTTTTCTCTCTCTTTCTTTTTCTATCTCTATCTTCCTTTAATTCTCTTTCTCTCCCTTGTTCTCTCTTGGTTATTCTCTCACATTCTCTCTATATCTCTCCCTCCCTCATTCTCTCTATCTGTCTCTCATTTTTTCTCTCCATCTTTCCGTCTCTATCCATCTCTCTCAATCTGTCTCTCCATTTCCATCTCCCGTCTCCCTCCCTCAGCGTTCTCCTTGTGTATGATTCGTCAGGTTTGTGCGTATCGGCATGGCTGACAGGCTAAGCTGAGAGGGGTTAAAGGTGTGGAGGGCGCTGTGCCAAGACGCTCTTGGGCAGAACGCTGAGGCAGCACGGCCTGGCTCACACAGCCATGCGAACACACAAGCCACGCGCATCACCACGAAGCTGTGACCTTCAGCCACAGAAGCGGAGGAAAGATTTTTTATAGAAATAAGAATCCCCCACCAAGTGCCCCAGAGCTCTCGTGCTATCTGTTAGGGAGTAGACGTATGTTATTTTGGCTGAGTGAAGATTATTTGTGGGCTCCTATATACCTCTTGCTATGGGCCCATGCTATGAGTTTATCACACAGTGGCAAACAAATGAGCATTTTTATGATATCTCCAGCTTATTGTTATTCATGAATTCAGTCATTTGCATGCCACAAATGGTCTTGTGCAAAGCCGAACATTGCAGTTTTGATTATTAATCACTATTATAACCAAATCATCCCATGGGCAAGTGCTTGCACGTGTATTTAAGGGAAATCTTTGCTTGGACAGATTCGACTAAATTAGTTTCAGCGTCAATTATTTTGCCCCGCAGCCTTTTCTTTTTTGGGGGGCAGATTGGCAGCACCACGTCTCACGTCTGTGGGGCTTTCTGGCAAAAAAACAAATAATAGGGCGTATTCTCCCCAATACTGAGATTAAAACCGAGCTCTCTGGGCTCAATTGTGATGCCTAGTGTCAGCTCTCCTCATAAAGGAAGTGTTGGCTCATTCAATTTCTGTTGCCCTTCCTGTTTCACTGATCTGCATAGAAATACTGCCTGGTTGAAGAACACACAACAGCATCCTATGAAAAGACAAAGCTCTTCTCACTATAAAGCCACATGCAGAGGTAATATAAATACTGCCAATCAAGGGGTTGAGGACAAAAGGATACTAGAGAATGAGTAGTTTATATTTTCAGAAACTGTGTATTTGCATAAGGCAGTGTGATGATGCCCAGTATTTCATTAGAGGATTTATGTATGTGTACAGCAGAATATGATCAAGCCAGAGATATGCTTAAACATTCTTCCTCTAACGTATTTATCATCATATTTTTGTTTACTTAAAATGGTATTCTGCTTTAGACCTCTGGCCCCAGTGATACATCATGTCCAGGTGTTGTAAAATGAAAATTGGAATATTAAGACCAAGAATAAAAAGGCATTTCTTCATGTAAACATATTATTCCTATCCCACAGTACTATCCACAGCATATCTTGCTTTTAGATGTAGCGTATTATGATTATTCAAACATACCTGGTGAAACATACCTTTCCGATTTTCAGATTGTAGTTAAATACACACAGAGGTGGATAAACCGGATTGAGAAAGAAAAAGTTAACCCCACTCCCACTCTTGTTATATTGCTTAATTAAAGTGTCTGTAATATCATGTAATGACTATGTATGTTATATACTTTATGTGTATCTGTCACTTACGAACCAGACCATATTGGGATAACATGAGGTAAGTCTTAATTCAAGAAGGTCACAGTTGGGTAAGACCGTTATTGGGAAAATTTTATTAAGATACCTTTAGACAACATTAACTTCATTTATCGCCTTTAACAATGCGATTCTCTTTTGTGATTGGATGATGAGGTGGGCATTAACTTTCTATGATTCAAAAAATTGAATTACCGTTCCATATCAATGCGCTTATGAATGGTAGCCATAACAACTCTAGTAGTCGGTAACGGTTCAAGGACTATCTATTCCACGCTCTATTTTTTCCTAATGGGTGCCATAAAGTAGCAAATCAATGGGTTATTTTGGTAGTTTATGCATATTTTATGTTAAATATGACGGAACTCGTGGAATAAAATATAATTTTTCGAGATGTAAATAGGAAATGAGCAGGATAACGGCCTTCTGGGTGACCGGTTCCACGGGAATAATGACTCAGCAGAGGGAGTCGGCCCTCCGCTGAGCCTCCCCCTCACCATTATTTCCACGGAACCAGTCACCTTGGCAGCCGTTATCCCTTACGAAACTCAGGTGATGGGCTATTTCACTCAGGAACTGCCATTTAACTTGAACCAAAAATGATGTGCCCAGTGCTTTAGATTTATAATATATAGTTCATAGATAGAGAACAAGTTCTGACTTTTTTACAAATTACTTGACCCTCTATCTGTAAGTCCTCTGTATGCACTCCAGGTTTTACAATACTGAAACACCTTGATTTAAATATGGGATTCAAATGGGATTCTTAAATGTGACACATGTATAATTTATGAACATTATTAAGGGACAAAGTATATAAGTGTATCACAGATCTTTTATGTCTGTATCCTATCTTAAATGAATGCATGAATACCCACACACTCATGCATGCAAGAGCGCAGGCGCACACTACACACACACACACACACACACACACACACACACACACACACACACACACACAGACTCACACACACACCATATATTGAATCAAATAAGAATACTTTCCATGAATACTTTGGGATGAGCACTTATATTTCGGTCCTTTCAGGTACAGTTGATTGTAGAGTATATCACTCCTGTATTACTTGTTTTAAGGAAATGTATTCTTTTATTACTAAATAATGTACAAGATATAATCTTAATACATGATTGTTGAATGAGAATTACAAAGTGAAACTGTGCTTCTACCTAATGACTGCATACCACAGGAAGTACAAATGACTGTAGGCAGTTCCAGTGTAATCCCGTGCTGTGGTAGTTTTCTTAAGCAATTATGGCACTCGTGCCACTATTTATATCCATTATGTTTGTGTAGTGAAAATCAAACATTGCTGCCTCAGCAATGCAAACAGCCATTCTGTGCTATCACAATATCCAGTGTTTTCTTTTCTTTTTGAAGAAGTATCCTCAATATCTGGCTCTAGATTCCACAGTGACAGTTATTCCTTAAGATAAGATAAGGATCACAACCAATTATGTCACCTTGGTCAGTCCTCTCCAGTTTTTACCTGGTGCGACTGTCTGGATAAAAGCAGAGGACATAACACACAGCCTTATGGAGCTCCAGCGTGCAGCCAAAGGGCATTGTTGACAGTTTGTTGCATTGTTGACTCTCTTTCTAAAAAAGTCCAATATTCAGTGACATTCGGCTGATTTAAGCATGTCAAAGAACTTGAGAGCTTGATCAATTGTGTTGAAGGCTGAGCTGAAGTCAATAAACAAGATACATATGTGCTGCTAGATTCCAGATGTGGCAGAGTGAAGTGATGGCATCCTTGACAGATCTATTAGCCTGGTAAGCAAACACATGAAAATCCATCAGTTGAGCAGCTGGAGACAGCTGATCTGGTCCTCCTTCTTTCCTTACACTGTACACTTCCTTACACTTCCTTGCTTTTTAAAAAGTCCTCTGCCTCCTGGATGATACAAGGGGGAGTGGGGGAGGGGTGCTGATGACTGACTGTCCTCAAACCGGGCATAAAATTAATTAAGCCTGTCAGAAAGACCTGGGTCCTCATATGGTGGCGAAGCAGGCCCCTTTTTTGTAGTTGGTTATCTCCTTTAGACTTTTCCTGACTGATCTGAGGTTGTTGATGGAGAGTTGCTGCTGATTATGGCAAGAAATGTGTGACAAGTAATTAATGTAGACAGTCTGGCCAGACGTTTTGATGTTAGCCTTGAGTCTGAATACATAAAAAGCTATGCTTGTACTTCATGTCTCGAATACTTTTACTGTCAAATATAACAGATCAACGAGGCAAAGAATAAGGAAAATGTACTTTCGCATAACCTCTGTAAGGGCTTTTTTTGTATGCTCCTAATTTGACATCATTTAAGAGAGTGTGCTGTTGGACTGAGTTCAGTTGCATGAATCAATAAAAAATATTAGCCAAAAAAAAAGGAAAAAGAAAAAAGATGTTGGCTACTGTTTAATAATAACACGATACATCTAAGTCCTTTGCATTTTTCTCTTCTGGCCAGAGACCACTATCCTCTGCAGCCAAAGAGCCTGAGTACAATAGATGAATGGACCATGACTTCAAAAGACAATTAAAGTGAAAACCATTGGTAGTTTTGACACCTGACCAAAACAACATTTGTCTGATGAAAGCTCCATATTTCAGAGGGAAAAAAAATGATTTGCTTTCATGCGTGGCTTAGATTTGAAACAATTATCACTGTGGTGTGAATAATGTTGTTCTTCTATATGGGAGGATGGTGGACCACACGCCATCACCATCACCTGTGTTACCAGCTCCTTAGCTGCCAGCCCACCAGCATTCTGCCTGTGTTACCGGCTCTTTAGCTGCCAGCCCCAGCAGCATTCTGGCAGCTCTTTGTTTTAAAGTCTGTAGACCAGTCTCCCTTGCATGGGTGGTGGTGGAGGTGTGTGTGTGTTGTGTGTGTGTGGGGGGGGGGGTTACTATGGAGGCAGTGGGGGAGAAATTGGTGCTGGCTTCAGTGGCAGCCAGGCCTGGGCAGACACCAAACATGGACACCAGATGGCAATGAATCTGTAATCAAAAACGGTCTGGTGCAGAACGTGGCACTAGAGTGAATGTTATTCTGTCACCGCATCAAATGGCAGCCTCTCAGAGACAGAGAGAGGAGAGAAAAGAGAGAGAGAGAGAGAGAGGAAGGAGAGAGAGAGAGAGAGAGAGAGAGAGAAGAGAGAGAGAGAGAGAGAGAGAGAGAGAGAGAGAGAGAGAGAGAGAGAGAGAGAGAAAGAGAGAGAGAGAGAGAGAGAAAGAGAGAGAGAGAGAAAGAGAAAGAGAGAGAGAGAGGAAAGAGAAAGAGAGAGAGAGAGAAAGAGAAAGAGAGAGAGAGAGAGAAAGAGAAAGAGGAAAGAGAGAGAGAGAGAGAAATAACAAACAAGAAGATCTTGATTTACCTCATCAAAAGCTTGGACAGTTTAACAGGTTTCCATGGAGACATCTGTTAGAGCTGTCATAACATTTGAACAGATATTAAGCGCACCTATAGGAGCTGTTGGAACAGAACAGAAAATAAACTCAACAATTTGCAGTCTTGCTTCTCTATAACATCTATACATATTATGACAAATATTCTTCTTTTATTTTTCTATTAACCCTTTTACCTCTCGCATTGTTTTGTCATTGAGTCATCTGTCTACTAACAACAGTGGCCCACCTATTTAACCATTAACTCATTTCATATTCATCCTTGCAGCAGGCAGGGATTGGTGGACCGGCCCACGGGGGCCTCACCTGTAAAGGCCAAAACCTGCGCTCCCGTTTGACAGCGCTGCACTCTGGATTCGGGGGGCTCCCTCTCCTGTGACCCCCATATGCTCCAATTCCCCAGGTGGCTACATAATTGCCTAATTAAACCAAGATCCAGGAGAGACAAAAGGCCCCAGCTCTGCTCATTACAGGCATCGCTCCGTCAGCTTCCCCGGGTTTGGGAGCAAGGGGCTGGGGTGGAGCGGGGGTGTAGAGTGGGTGATGGTGGTGGTGGTGGAGAAGATGTCCCACGTCCTGGCAGTAAAGGTCGGACTGAACGTGGGCAAGGACAGCGGGTCAGGCAGGGAACTCTCACAGGGCTGGGTCTCAAAATTCATATTCGCACAGCGATATCCGTACTGCTGAAATTTAGATGAACACCCTGAAATACTGATGATAAATATTCATATTTTTGTATTATTATACAAATGTATGACTGATTTTTTTTGTCTGTTGGCCTGGCTTGCCCACATAAATAAAAGATACTTAAGAGATTTATTTTTCTTGTATTTGTTGAGTAAAAAAAAACGAAATTGGTGAGGTGAAAAAAAATGGATGAGACGTCAGGAGTATCATATGGATACTCTTTTAGAGACACTAAGGTCCCATAAAGCAAAGCACCATGCGATGGCTGTTACTTTGCTCTGTCAGGCTGACTGATGAAAACTGACCTCTCAAAGTCAAGTCATTTATTGTGGACACACAGACACGCTGCACCCCGATTGGCCTCCCTTCTTATAAAAACATTGAGGTGGCACCCTCTCCCCCTCCCCCTTTCTCACTTGCCCTCTCTCTCTCTCTTCATCCATTTTTGAGCAGATTCACCACGTTTGTGTGTGTGTGTGTGTGTGCGCGTGTGTGTGTGTGGGGCGGCGGGGGGGGGGGCGGGGGTGTTGCGTGTATGTGTGTGCGTATGTGTGTGCGTGCGTGTATGTGTGTATGTGTGTGTATGTGTGTGCGTGTGTGTGTGTGTGTGTGCGTGTATGTGTGCGTGTATGTGTGCGTGTATGTGTGTGTGTGTGTGTGTGTTTCTGTGTGTGTCATTGTGTGTGACGAGAGGGGAATGATATGAGTTTTCACTGAAATGTCACACATCGTTGATATGACAACATTTCTGACATGTCAGTCATGTTTGCTCACTAGCTGACACCTTCTCCAGTGTTAATCCAAGCCTCTCTCACTCTCACTGCTGCTGTTGCTATGTGCTGGTGTGCTGGTGTTGAACCTCCTGCCTCCTTCTCCTCCAGTCTGCCCTGTGGGTCAATTAGAAGTATTCTCCAGCAGATGGTATGAACTGCAGGGCTTGAGTTGTGTGGACTACCAAAGGGGTGGGGTGGGGTGTGGGTGTGGGTGGATGGGGAATCAAAAATTGAACCCTCCAACCATTTACTTGCATCAACAGATTCTGTGCTCAGATAGAGTTGGTAGCCGCTTCTGTTGCTATGGTTGCTTATGAGAAACATGACACACTGACATCTAAAATGGGAAACTGACTCAGACAGACCAGGGGGAAAATATTATAGTTTGCTTCAGCATTTACTGTCGTATACTATAGATTACCATAGTTTAATATGGTATACTAAAATATAGTGTAGTATTTGATAAAGTAGTTATGTTGTGTTATAGTATAACAGTTATACTATAGTAAGTTAATGTTGCTATAGTAAACTATAGTATACTACAGTAAGTTACAGTTGTAATACCATATATTTACTATGGTAAACACTATAGTAATTTCACTATACTTTACTGTAGTATATTATAGTTTACTATAATACAATTACAATAGTAAGGTTCAAAAACACTGCAGTATTTACCATAGTAAATATGTGGTATACTATAGTTTATTTAGTTAGTATTTTTTATATTCGAGGCATTTAACATCAGCAGGGCAAAAAAAGCTGTGGATCACTGGAGTCAAATATACTTCCTTTTTCAATTTGAAAACTCAAATTTAAGGAAAACAGACACAGCTTCTTTTGAATACCAATAGGGTGAATAAACATGTATGTTTGTCATCACGATTGACCTTTCCGACAAGCTGGCACAATACTGTGTGCAACAATGAATGAATTCTGAAGGCTCAGATTGGAATTCATGGCATGCTGTTTTTTTGGAAATTGTTTAGCCTTTTTTGTTATTTATATATTTTTCAATGCTGATGGATGGGTTTGGGCTCAGCGGCAAGGCCACATACATAATTCATCACAGACAGCACTGATCTGTTTAGGACTTTGGCCCCCTGTTTGACTGGCACGGTGATTACACAAATGTTTGAATTAACCGTATCTAATGAAAGTGAGTCAGTGAATCCGTCTGAAAAAAGGGGTCTTTTTTTGGCATGCCTTTATGGATTCATTGTAGGTGACAGGAAGTTGGCCTCCTGGGGGATGTGAAATGAGATGGGGCTACAAAAGTTTGCTGCTCATTCCCCATTGTGGGAGCCACAATTTGCTCAAACAGCTTTGATGCAAATAGGGGTTTAGAAGCCAAATTGAAATGCAGTTTAGCTGACTTGCCATGTGAAAAAAAAAAGCTGTTTTGCACAGGAACGTTTTTCTGTCACTGCATTGAATTGATACCCAGCCCCTGGCACTGCCTCAGTACACCCTGCAGAGCTAATAGTCAGTACTTACATCCCATATGCTCCCGCTCCGTCTTGTGGGCCGGCCCGATGTGTTTGAACCAATAGAGGGAGCTCACCAGCCACACCTGATACAAAGCAACCGAACGGGCCTGCCAGGCAGTGCCTTTGGAGTATAACAGCCCACCCTCAGCATAACAGAGGCTGTAGTGGGATATAAACGCAGCAGTGTGGGACAGCTGAGTTGTTTTATGGCATTTAGTGGCTTTCCTATGTTGTGTTAAGCCATTGCTGTGGTACTGATCTGATTGGAGCAGGGTTCCTCTTTCGCCACAGCTGGATTCCTTCTGTGAAGGTTTCTGTGAAGGCTGGGAGAGTTGCTTGGCCACTGAGAGATTGAGAGGGGAGTAGAGGAGAGGAGAGGAAAGGAGAGGAGCGGAAAGGAGAGGGAGGAGAGGAGAGAAGAGGAAAGAGGGAAAAGAGAGAGGGAAGGACATAGAAAAGGAGAGAGTGAAAAAGGGAGATGAAGAGATAGAAAGAGAGAGAGAGAGAGAAAATCAGAGAGTGAGAAAAGAAGATGAAGAGATAGAATATAGAAATAGGGGAGAGAGAGAGAGAGAGAGAGAGAGAGAGAGAGAGAGAGAGAGAGAGAGAGAGAGAGAGAGAGAGAGAGAGAGAGAGAGAGAGAGCGTAAGACAGAGATGTGCCGGACAGCTGTCCCAGCAGATGCCTGGGCCGAAGGAGACTAGCTGTTGGCTCAGCTACTGGACTAGGCATAGTTTCTCCCCAAAATACCCCCCACCCCAACACACACTCACCCAAACACACACACACTCACCCACACACACACACACACCACCGGCACCCACGCACAAGCTTGAAGGACTTCCAGAGCGCTCAGGCAAGCCGAAGCTGTCAGCTGTTTGTGGGGTTTGTGGGGTAATAGACCCTCCCCGAGGAAAGGGCCCCAGGAGGACAAAGAGATTTTCTATTAGCAGCCATCTCATAAGCATCACTCTGTTAGTTACCGCCACCGCCACTGCTGCCACCACCGGTGGTCACGCTACACTGGTGCCCTTGGTTTCATTAAGCCCAAGACTGAGCCCCACGCAGATTGCTGTGGCAGCAGCGGTGGTGGCGGCGACTCCCCCAGACAAGGTAGGCTATTATTGCACACCACCGGCACCTCACTTGCTGTTGGTTTTAGTATGGCTTCTAACCACACGCAATATCTTTTGTGTTCAGTGCCTGTTACATTTGACCCATATAAACAATTAAGCAGGCTCCTGATAAACAATAAATATAATTGGTATAGTATGGTATAGTATAGTATAGTATAGTGTAGTGTAGCATAGTAGTATGGTAAGGTATAGTATAGATAAGGGATAATGGAAGACACAGTGTTCAGATATCAGAAAGTTAATGCACGTTCGTGGTGTAGCTAATGCTCCGCTTCGCGTTGTGGCCGTTACAATAGAAAGTTAATGACAGTTCTAAAGGACGTATCACAATGTGAAATTGAAGGAAGCCATGGTGTAATAAAATATTTTAGTATAGTATAGCATTGCATAGTATCGAAGTATAGTATAGTACAATATTATTATATACCAATTAGCAGATGTTTTGATCCAAAGTGACTTACAGTGGAGGAAAACAAGCTCAGGTATCATGTATAAAGGAATATGTGATAAAGATAGTACTGTACTGTGAAGTAAGCCAACACACAGTAGTGCCCTCCACTTTATAATTGCTATCGAATATATGAGACACTCATTAGTTTCTCCTCCTGTTCTACACGTCCACAGAAACAACTTACTGTGGCTGAAATACATTTTAATAGTTGCCAGTTAGTCTGGTGCAGGTGATGTTTACCTTGCAGGAGTATATTTAACAAAATGGAGAGAAAAACCTTTCCACTCCAAGGCATATGCAGAGGCAGTGACCTGATAGGCTGAGATATATTACCTAGATAAATATTTAACGAAGGAGGATGAACGAACGATTCATTAAACCAGCGGAATGATATGTGTTCATTAGTGGACCTTGGAGTAACTGTGTTTAATATTCTTTGTTTACTGTTGAAGGTCATCGAGGGGGTTGGCCATGAATATGCACGAGGCCGCTTTGGCATTCCTTCCCACCACGGCCGTCACCACTCCTCCAGGTATTTTCATCACGCACACACCCACACACACAGACATACATACAAACGCACACACACACACACACACACACAGCTGTCTGCTCTCCGCCTTTAATTAAAACAATTAAAGTCGTTTTAATGACACGCTTGCATATCAGGGATGAGGCGATGAGAGTTGGGAGGCTTTTCCATACAAGGCTGACGTCTGAGATCCTTGTGTTTGTGTGTGTGTGTTTTTTTTCCTGAATTTGCTACTGTTTGATTTTTCTTGGCTTTCCACACACTGTTTTCCCCCATGCTGAAGGTTGCCTAGCCAAGCACCGTGGCACACTGCTCCCCATGCTCACACGAGCCAGAGTGTGTGTGTGTGTGTTTGACTGAGGGGGTGAAGCTTGGACCAGCAGGCTATAAGCTCAGGGGCAACAGTGCCAAAGGAGAAGGTGTGTGTGTTTGATTGAGGTATTTGTTATGTAGGAGTGTGTTTGTGTGTGTGTGTGTGTTTGTGTGCGTGCACACGCATGCATGTATGTGTGTGTGTTAGATTCAGGTGTGTGTTATGTTGGAGTGTCTGTTTGTGTGTGCGTGTATGTGTGTGTGTGTGTGTGTATGTGCGTGTGTGTGTGTGTGCGTGTTTGTGTACATGCACACGCATGTGTGTATGTGTGTGTGTGTGTATGTGTGTGTGTGCATGTTTGTTTGTGTCTTAGCAGGGCTGAGAGGACGGCAGTTAGCTGGCTGGGAAGGTGGGGGAGGGTCTACGGGTAAAAAAGAGGAGAGGAAAGAGAAGGCAGTGGGGTGGGAGTGGGGGTCTGGTGGAGGAGGGGTTGGGGGGTTGGGGTTTGGCAGTGGGGAGTGGGATGGGGATGGGGGGGGCACATGGCAATGGCCTCTGGCATTTGGCATAAAGGGCCTCATGTTTATGTAGATTGTCCGGCCTCTCTTGCCGAGCACGGGGAGATAAGGGCAGCTTCGCCTCCTTAATGAAACAGACACTAAAGGTTTACATGAGCCAGGCTCTACCTCGCCGCTTAATTGCACTTGGCTCTGGCCTGCGCGCCGGTCTCTGAATTTCCTCGCTATTCATGTTTTGGGGCCTCCCCTTCACGCCATGTATTCCTCTCTGCCCCCCCCCATACCCCTCTCCCCTCTATCAATTTTCCAATTGCCTCTGCTTCTGAGAGGATATTGCAGAAAGGACCAGTATCTTGCAAATCACATGCATAAAAATACATTAGCTGGCACATAATACAAATATTCAATATCTCCAAGCGTGCATCATACCAGCTGGCCTATTCCCTGAAGACGCGCACACAAACTCGTACACAGATCCGTACCCGGGCCTATCTAAATTGCAAATACATTATGCAGCCAAGCCCAAGCAGAGATCCCATCGCTATCATATTTCTTTTGTTTGGGCTTTTTCCTCTTTTTTTGCCACAGAGCAGGTTTGGGGTAATTTAAATCATCAAGGTGAAGGGGTGTCTGTGAGAGGTTCTGGTTGATCTCTTTCTCTTTTTTTACTCAGCCTCTCTCTCTTTCCTTTCTCATTCCAATGCTCACTCTTACTCTCACTCTCGCTCTCTCTCTCTCTCTGTCGCTCTTCAATATAACTGTACCAGAAGGCGGTGTGACAGCTGTTTTGCTTGTCCAGAGGGGGAAACACATTGATTCCCATCCTCGCCTGGCCTCATTTGGGAAGAGATGGAGTGCAGCCAGAGCACTCCTTGCTGGCGGCAAGACGACCACACCGCCTCAGAGAGATGGGATGTAGGCAGCAGGGGTACATGGGAGTGAGGGGGTGTGGGGGCCTGCTGTGTGTGTGTGTGTGTGTGTGTGTGTGTGCGTGTGCGTGTGTGTGTGTGTGTGTGTGTGTGTGCGTGTGTGTGTGTGTGCGTGTGTGCGTGTGTGTGTGTGTGCGTGTGTGTGTGTGTGCGTGTGTGTGTGTGTGTGTGTAGCGGTGGTGGTAAAAGACGACGGGGGACCAGAGGCTATTTAAGGTGCGGTAAACAGGTGTCTCATTAAAAGACCAAAACCGAACACAAAGAGACGTGTTTGTGATGCAGCAATTTATGTGATATAGTTGTGGCCGTTCGTATGCCTTTTCACAGCTGCCCCGCTGATGAAGTGTTCCTTTGTAATCACACCTCAAAGATACGGCTGTGATTTAGCCCTGCTCTGCTCTCCAAGCAACAATAGAAAAGAGGGGGGATTAGCTTGCTCCCTGAAACAAAGAAAAGGGAGTGCTCAAATGAAAGATGGTAAGGTGCGGCCATTTCCCTACTTTGGTAATCAACACAAATCAGCGACACCCACAACATAATACTGTTGGTGTCCAATCCGACGTAGTAGCATTAACCCACTGAAATGGAAAATAGTGAAGTCCAAATCATCTTTCATAATTATGCAGTGCAGCACTTGCACGTGTGTGTCTGGAATTATAGCAATTAAAAGAAATCACATCAGGGCTGAAAACATCATTTGCTTGCAAACATTAACAATTAGTTTTGCAAAGAGAAAAAGCAACCTTGGAGCGAGGTCTGCCCACAGAATTAACACAAGCCACTACAGCTCTCTTGTGGCTTTCTCACACTATTAGAGTGTACATATGTTTGAATTACTCAAGCAAACAGGGGCTATTACTTGGTAGCAACAGTAAATTCATTGCAGAGGCAAGGGTAATGCTCATGCGTTGTGTGGGAATGGCACAGGCAAGAAAATGTGTGGAAGGTGTTTCTGCAAAGGTTACTTGTAGGTAGAACCTTTGTAAACGTTCCATGATGTCTTACTGTAAGCACAAAATACCACGTACACAAAGGCTTTAACCAAACACAATGTTTTTCATGACTGTAATATCTGATGTAAAATTGTGGCGCAATTAATAGGCTATGTCTGATTGATATTTTATGATTTTTGTGATATTTTATGCCATAACACATTTGAAGTCTCATAAGTCACCCCTCTGGTCCGGATAGAAAATGAAAGCAACACTAAGTAGTTTTTTCAACCTTAGCATAATGTTTCTAAAATCGTTTCAGTGGTTGCACTTCTGAATCCGCTTTTCCACCCTCCATGGGAGTAAGTTTTGAGGAGCGGGCCATCTCTCTAGTTTAAATAAGAGACAACTTTGCTTCCAACCTGTAGGGCGACTGAAGACAAATACTACTTAGTGTTGCTTTAAGATAAGGTTAGCACTGTCAGCACATCCCCTCAACATGCGGTCTATACAGTAACTCTGAACATAACTCCCTATAGAGCTAACACTTTCCTCTGAAGTCAGCTTCCCAGTCTAACACCCTCTCCTCCAGACTTCCCAGCAAACCACATCAAACTGCCAGGGCTACTACCGCTGTAAAACTCTACAAAGTCTTAGCCACGGTGCTTTGGACTCATTTCTATGCCTCAGGATGTACCTTTGACTCCTGTTCTAAAAAAAGGTGCCAATAGGTGATGAGTAAGAAGCAGTCTTAGGCATCAGAGGACTTGGCACAGTTTTCTCCATCTTTGTTATATCTTAGATATATGTATGTCGACAGTTTGCTGGGAGTCTTGCATGAGTTATGTTAGTGCTGGCAGATAAGTGGTAATTTAATCAGGTAATATGAAATACTGGTATATTGTTTTAGTCCCCACAACTAACTAACTATGTCAAACCATTACAATTATTACCAAACAGCATAAGCAGTCAAATCATTAGAATATCTATTACTACAATATTGTGACTACACAATCCTTTTTGGCATTGAGACTGATAAAAAAATACAACTCGAAATACAACTCGTGATAAATTTGGTTGTGAGCACACCTAGATCTACCTTGCTATAAAAGCAGCAACCCAGCCATACTTTAAATCCACCAACAATCCCTCAAATTGGCAAACACACTCTGTGCAAGAGCCACTTTAGTCCCCTTGCCCCACTCTTTTCATACTGTAAATTGGCGCATGTGTGTATCAAGTGCCTATGTACGCACACACACTCTCAGACCACTTACTGGAGCTTTGGCTGAGGCGGAGGCTTTGATGTCTACTCTGTTGGCGTGGATCAAAGATGCTTGGACACTGAAGCTCCAGGTGCACTGCTTCTTTTATCCTAAGGAGAAATGTGGCCCACCCGGACAGCGTGAGAGGCTTCCCTCCCTCTCCCTGCACTTATACAGGACAATGGAAGTCCACTCCCCTTTCTCCATATGCCATGCATGCTCCTCTCTCCTTTCTTCATTCATCCTTCTCCATCATTCAGAACCAGCATGTTTACATGAGGGACTTCTTGTCAGAGTCAGACAACTTGCTCTGATCGTTCAGATGGTTTTCTCTGCATGTAGGAAAAAACAAACCATGTTTGTCTTGTTTACTTGTTTTGGGAAAGTTTGAAGCCTGTAAATTATTGATGTGGTTGTTTTTTTGGCAGGCATGTCTCACTGTATTGAAAAGATACCTCACCAAGATCTTAGTGAATATCTGAACTTAGTTACTCAAACAGAGCTTATTCGCGGCATTACAGGTTATTGCACTCTCCAGGCTGACAGATGAGGTTAGACAGGAATCTCCACGAATTATGATGTTTTCACATGACATTGTGGTCTGTAGTGAGAGTAGGAAGCATGGGAGAAAAAAGCTAGAATGATGAAGGTATGCTCTGCAAAGGAGTGGGGAGACCAAGTACAGCTGGGTGAATGGGAGGGACCCAAGTGGAATGGTGAGTTTACAGGGAGTAGAAATAAAGAAGGCCGAGGATTTCCAGTACTTAGGGTCAACGGTACAAAGCAATGGAGAGTAGTGGAAAAGAAGCAAAGAAGCGTGTGCAAGCAGGTTGGGATATGTGTGGAGACAAGTGTCAGGGGTTTTGTGTGATGTAGGAGTATCAGCAAAAATAAAAGGAAAGGTGTACAAGATGGTGGAAAGAGCAGCAGTGTTGTATGGCCTAGAGACAGTGGCACTGAGGAAACGTCAGGTGGAGGAGCTGGTGGTAGCTGGAGGTAAGATAAAAATGCTGAGGTTGTCTGTGGGAGTGACAGGAAGGGATAGGAGTACAGTACACCAGAGAGACAACACATGTAAGATGTTTTGGAGATACATTCAGAGAGGACCAACAGTTTGGACATGTACAAAGGAGGAATAGTAAATGTATCAGTAGAAGGATGCTGAGCTTGGGCCCGCAGGAAAGAGACCAAGACAAAAGCTGAAGAGGAGATTTATAAATGTAGTGAAAGAGGACATCACGTTAGTATGAAAGAAGGAGGTGCAAAGGACAGTGTTAATTATCTGTGGCAATCCCTGAAGGGAACAGCCAATAGGAAATGAAGGCAGGCTATTGCACACTAATATCATGTTTGGTATACACTTTCACTCGCAATGACCACATCTTCACACATGGATGTGATTGCACGAACATTACAATATCTTTAACCCCATTTTGCATTTTTTTTCATGATATGGATTAAAACCAGTCTGAAATTGAAATCTCACTGGATTAAAACCAGTCTGAAATTGAAATCTCACTCCCATTTTATGATAACCACCAATGTTGCATATTTTTACATAATTCAAGTGATAATAGAGATGCCTGTATAGTGTTTCCCCTCTTGGTGAGTCTCGTGTCTTGACATTTGAAGATTTCCGTTGGCCCCGGTGAGACCACTAAGCACCTCTCCAGAGAGCAACGTCACATCGATTGCAAATAGGATGCTTAAAATGACAATGATTACACGCACTCTTAAGCCCAGTGCGTCAGTCCTATTTACATATCTGGTAATGGTATCTGTTTGTATACGTTTCACCCCGCTATTTTTTTCTCTCTCTCTCTCTCATCCCTTCCTCCCACTGGATTTCACCCGTCTAAACCGCCCCTGTGGCCGTCATGTCTGTTTGGATACATTGAGGTTTTGATCTCGCTGCAAACACATGATGCCTATGCGCATAATGAGAGCATTGATTTTTTTGGCACCCCTCCTCTCCCTCTGGATTGATTAGTTAACTAATCGTGTCCTTTCTCTCTCAGGGACATCCCACCCTTGGGTCCTGGCAGCAGCCACCTTGGCTGACAAAAACGTACAGGTTGTTTAGCTCAAGGTTCGAACCAGCTTGTATGCAGTCCTAAAACGAGAGAGCAGTTGAGAAGTTTGATACTGCCCTTTTTTTTAACAAAGGCAAAAAACAACAACACAGACAGAACTGTGGAGAATTTGGGTATCTATTCAGCTTTGCTTAGGAAAAACAAAAACTGTGTTTACTGCTAAAAGGTGGATAACCCAGACCCTTCTCCACATTAAAACCCTAAAAGACTGTAGGAAGTTTGTGTGTGTTTTTAGGTTTTTAGTGATGGGTTAGGTTTTTACCTTCTCTAAGCCAATGACTCCTTGTATGTCATCACACCTATATACAGTACATCACAGGTCACTTTACATGAAATGAATGTGACATAAAATAGCACAGTGCTATTATTCAATAGTTCTACAAATACAATAAAACATTCCATATTTTGTAATGGAATGCCTTCTCCACTCAGATTATTTAAAGAGAACAATTGACTAAATAGCATGACTACCTATTGGATAGCATTATCTATGTTAAAACATCTGACCTCTCATACTGTCAAAGAGTTGGTTGCTCTGTAATGTCTTAAATGATGTAAAAAAAACCCTCAGTTTTTAAACATGCATTTTCACTTTTATTTGGAAGGTGCTGTGAAGGTTTCTCTGAAAAACAACTGATTAAACAACATAAACCTGACAGAGGTGGAGCAGAGTTATCTTTGAAATGAAACCCATCCAAACAGTCAGTAACACACATCCGCCCTATCATTCTATGGAGGGACAGTGATTCATTGCTTCCCCTTCCGCCAGCTGTATCTTAATAACGCCAGAATCCAAACAGACACATTCTGCGAGCTATTGGGTGTTAGTGGCTGTGAGGAGAGACTGGTTGTGGAATTCTGATTAGTCTATCAGACTCTAGTCACTGCACAGGCCCGTGTTTCAGTCAACACGCCGGTTGTCAGACAGAATTCATTTCAGAGTAACACAGGCCGGCGTATTCCAGCATTCTGTCACTGTCACTTCCACACCTGTGTTACCTGCAGCACCTTCAGCACCTTTCAAAGTCTAACCCAATGAAGGAGAAAAGACAAGCAACAAGAGCAAGGCTAGCTTTTAAGGACAATGAAGAGAACAAGTAACGAGTGTATGAAGGTTGAAATTCACCAAAAAAAAGGGGTTGAGGCAAACTGCTTAGATCGGATACTGCTGGAATACTAAAACGTTGATCTAGCCATTAACCATGCAAAACGGCACAATATATGTCACATTATATCTGCCTAATTTCATCACCCTCTGGATTTCTTGATGGTCTGCCAGTCTGCGTTTCCTGTGTAAAGACGCACAGCGGAGCAGCAATGCGCGTGCCTGAAAAGGGCATGTCTGTCATGAGCCTAGTGTTTCTGAG
This sequence comes from Coilia nasus, assembly GCA_027475355.1. Classification (NCBI taxonomy): domain Eukaryota; kingdom Metazoa; phylum Chordata; class Actinopteri; order Clupeiformes; family Engraulidae; genus Coilia; species Coilia nasus. The sequence continues at coordinate 12,775,082 of CM050215.1, read as the reverse complement.
GGCTGGTGGGAGCACTAGACATTTCCACCCATCCCCTCACTGCTTCCCCATCTCTCCTCTCCTTTGCTCTTTACTCTTCTCCTTTCTCATCCCCTGTTCCCCCCTTGCGCTATCTCTCATCAGCGCTTTGACCTTTGAAGAGACTCTTATCTGTGGTATCCAGTGTTTGTTTAGGGGCAGCCGGGGCAAAGGAGAGAGTCCATCATTGATCGTGTGGTAGAGGAGAGAAGGGGTGATGACAGCGAGAGTAAATAACTGAACGTGGTGTTGAATAGACTGTGAATGACAGTCCTTGACCATAGGGTCCCAACCAAGAGGCAACATTCCAGGCTAAAAAACAATAAAGCCAAACCTGGACGTTTTAAAGTTGCAATGCGGCTTACGTCCATGAGGGGCTGGCTGCAGAAGAAGAACTTCCCATAGATCCCCATGTTAAAAAGTCAATTTTCACAGCAAAGTAAAAGTATTTACATCCTGGTTCAAAAAATGGTTTTGGTGTCTTTCAGTTGTGGAGCCCATGATAACTCTGAGGGGAGTGATTTTTTTAGACTCCGTTAGTTTAATCCTCAGATAATTCACATTAACATTTTTATAGATTGAATTTGCAAAGATGACAGCGCCCGGAACCTTCAATTTAGGCTTCATCCGGTCGGTGAGAAAGACTATGTGTGATGTCACATAGGGTTTGTCCAGTTCTTTTATAAAGTCTAGGGTCTCAACAAGGAGAATGTCTACGTTTAGACAGTAGTGATGCATTCGTAAATGTTGTGCTTCATGTCATGGTCCTTTAAATGAAGTATGGTCCTTTAAATCATGGTGAAATAGATTTGCATTTGCACATTGCAGTTTCGATTTTGTATTGGTTTGGTGCAATGTTCCAAAACCTATACAATAAAACCTTATGATTACCATTGAACTGTAATGTAATTCTAATGCAATTATATGAAACTAATGTCCCATATACAGTATGTACACATAAAGCATCTCTGTGCATTTTTCTATATAGTCTCTCTCCTTCATATGTTATTGGCCTATTTTTATAATGTACTGTAGCTGTGGCGCACATTTACAATGGACAATTTTGAAAACTCCTCATTGCCCAATTTCAACTGCCAAAAGACTTGACTGCAGTCATTATTACATACTTATAGACAGATTCAGCTGTCAAGGATTTCTGTTTTAGAACATCTACTCATTCATTATTTACATTCTCACAAGTATAAGTAAGGGTAGCCCTCATTTTCAGTGTAGCGGAGATCTAGCAAAGTGTAAGTTGAACATAACATCTACTAGTATTAGTAGACTGACTCATAGTAGTCCAGAATGCTAATTAGGGGGTATAAGCAGAGGCATGGCCGAGATCCCAGCTCTATTCCCACCTGTGTGGCATGTAATAGCTTCACAGTTCCTTTCTCCTCCACCACTGAGAGTGAGAGAAGTGAACTTGCTTGAGGGAGCGTAGTAGAGCCGACACAGAGATCAAGCCTTTCCACGCCGAGATATTACCTGTGGCCAGTTTGCATCCTTCACTGACAATTACTTTGATATTGCCGCACCTTATTCCTGGGAGCCGCGGTGAGTGCTGTAATAATCCATATCAATTATTGAGCCTCTGACATGGCTATTTACGTTGCCTGACTGGCTCCGGCATTTTGACTAATAGGCTCACCATCTGGAGGAGGGGGGGGGGGGGGACCCTGACTCTGTGCAGGAGAATGCACTTTACCTATGGGGGATGCATGTGCAGGATGTTCCATCACCTTTGGCTGGATAATATGGCCCTGAATCACTCAGCTGGCTACAGAGGGCTAATTGTAAGGCACCTGACAGGGTGGTGTTACAATGAAGATTTCATAAATAAAGCCTGTTTATTGTTTATTTTTTTTCTGGTATTTCCAGAATCGTTGCGGTGCGAGGACTTTATTATGCAGAATTTGGTGTGGATCTTTGTGTAGGTCTTCTCAAGAAATATGACTGCATTTATTTGCTTCTTGTCCTGTATTTTCTATTTCTGTACTCTATTTTTTCCAATATTTTGTAGCACAGAATTCACAAGGATCCTTCTGACACGTTGAAGTATTTTAAAAGGGTTTAAACTGTATGATGACTGGACATAATAATTTTATCCAGTTTTAGTTATGCTAAACTAACAACGGACATACAGCCACTGTACTAACATAAGAAACTGGCTCAGTTTACTCCCCCCAACACACACACACACACACACCATCTCTATCTCCCTATGTGTCTGTGTCTGTCTCCATCTTATCTCTATTTATTAAACCAAAACCTTTTCAGTTTCCTTGACCTTTTACACACCATAAGGTACAGTAGCATTTGGCTCCTATTTTGATGTGTGCAGCCGTCCTGCCAGGGTCAGTAGTTTTAATGATGGTGTGCTTAATCCACTCCAGTCTACATTCAGCCATTCCTTCGCTGCAAAAGGTCATTGAGATGCAGTGTTATTGGAAATGGTTCAAAGCCTCCTAAAATATCACCACTCTCATTTGCACTGCAATCCGTTTGTCTGTTTCGCCAGCGGTCCAGGCCTGCCCAAACACACTGCTGTTGCCTACAGGAAGAGAGAGCTACTAGCTATAGACAAAGGCCGCTGTAATTTACAAATAACTGCGCTAATGTGGATACATTGAAATGGATTGCTGATCACTCCATTCTGGTGATGATCGATGTCTTCTGCTCCCCGTGGTGTCTTGAGTAACCATCTGGCGATCTACGTCAAAAGTGTGTCATGATGATTTTTCATTTTTGTGCAAACTGCTAGTCTCTCTCTTTCTGTCACACACACTCTCACTCACTCGCTTTCTCTGTCTCTCTCTCTCTCTCTCCCCCTCTCTCTCTCTAGCTTTCTCGCTCTCTTTAAGAGTGTCAATCATCGCTCAGTGACCTGGACTGCTTGCAGTGATTTCTTGGCAGACACACAGCAGAACATTTGTTTAACTTAGACGTGGCAGCTCAAGGTTAATTGCCGGACATCATAAAATATTGACCCAAACATGAAACTCAGAGAGAGAGAGAGAGAGTGTGTGGTGTTGCTTAAAAGCATCAGACAGTTTGTCCCTGCATGCAAACTGGGCCATCGCGAGTAAATATGCTGTATTTTATACGGACAAGGGATATGGAAATAGCATGGTGCTCCCCCCGAAGTCATAGGCGCATGTGGGAGACAGGCTAATGAGAGGGGCCTTTTTTTCTATAACTCTGATAGTAAAAGTTTCCTGTCATGCCCCGCAGAACCTCATGATAATGATTTGATTTATGGATTACAGAGAGATGGAAGCTTTGTGTCGCACTGAACCATCTCAAAGGGCCATAGAGGGGAGGTCTGCCAGTTAGTCTGTGCAGGAATTCATCTCTCTTTCCACAATTGTTAATCTGTCAACCCCGAGGCAAGCACTTAAGCTACCAAAGACAAAGGTTATGAATCAAACATCCCTTTTATGCTGTCGTCATGACCTGTAAACATTTGCGACTGTTGATAGCCAGTGAGATTGCAGGGCACGACGCAAGGTAGACAAAAAGACAAAGAGAAACAGCAGTATTGTAATGAAATCACAAAAGAAATTTTCAGTGAGGACAAACATCGTCATTACCCCTCATCACGTTTGTAATTGTAAAATGCAGAGTGTTATGCAAATAGGACCGTACCACTATTGATCGGCACACACAAAGGAGTGGTGTCTTCATGGTGCCTTGTTCCTTCACTTGATTGGAGTATCGCTATTCTGTTTGTCTATCAGCTATTGACTCTGGAAAGCTACACTGTGGTACATGTTCCCACTCTGTGAAGACTGTTTCCAACTGGATTAGGGCTTTCCTTCTGGGCATTAGGAAGCGACTGGCTTTCGCTGTAATACAAAGGGCAAACAAACAATCTTAAGCCTGATAATGTGGCTCAGGAACACATAAATTATGCCACGCTCCCTCAGCATGCTGGCTCACAAAAGCGTAGCATGTTTGAGGCTTAAATCTGCTTTTTTTAACATTCTGTATTAATGTTAGTGGGAGAAAATATCACTAGGAAGAGACTTGCTTCAGAAATGTTTTGTTTGGTTTTGAATTATGTAGAGGATTGTATCCTTGCACCAGAAAAGTTGTAGAAAACACAATAGCTGACTTTTCCACCAAGTAAAAAATAGCTGCAGATTCCACCTTTGCTTGCCATGAATGCCAACTGAGAGGAAAGAAAGGTCACTGATAAGAGTACAGGATGTCTGATGATGTCTTTTGGCCTGTAAGGATATCAGCATTCTTACACTCTTATTACAGTAGCTGGTTCATTGGTTCATTAGTTCAGTGAGTTTTGTAAATAAACTTTGTGTACATTTACAATATTGTCAGTGCTTTGTTTTGAATGCCAGAGCCTTTGTTGTATTACCGATGGAGTGTGGAGTTTCTTCGAGCTGTTTTAATGGTTTAAAAATAGCGTAGTCGTCATGCTTCATCTAAGGGCACCTACCACTTTCATTGTTAGCCTTCTGGGACAAACGATAAAAAATAGTTAAACTCTTATGCAACAGGCTAAATCAATTTTGCTCCTCAATACACATACCAACTCGGTATGATGTTTTAACATGCCAATTTTCATTTTACACCGAAGTTCTCCTTTAAGCTAACAGTGGGGGCGTGTTGACCTTGGTCCCTGGCCAGGGTGCTGAAATGCCCTGCATGAGTCCACAACACACGCAGGGTTTCCACAGCAGTCAGCGTTACTGATGGAGAACATTTAATTGAGAGAAATTAAGGGTTCAAGTTCAACTCCATGCTACTGTGTTAATACCTTTTAGACATGTGAAGTTAAGATGCTGGGATTTAAAGATATTTCTGAGCACAGGGTACTCTCTTTTTTTTTTGTTCTGTGATGTCCTTTGTTTTTTAATGTCCTTTGTTTTTAGTTTATCTACACAATAAATGGTTTATTTCCACAATAAAATCACTTTGTGAAGAAAGATCATTCAATTATCTGCCCTCATAGCAAAACCTTTACTGAAAACTCTAGTAACCTACTTTTAAATCACTTGAACAGTTTAAGAAATACATCTAATTTAGTCAATTACAGTAATAAATGTTTTTTTTCCAACTAAAGTTAAACTATTAAATAAGTGCAACTTAACAGGGAAACCTTATACCAGTAGATGCAAAGAAGTCTGCAGTGTCGACAGACCACTTTAAAGTATAAAGTTTACGCTTCATTAGAAAATACGATGTTTAAAGCAAAGGAGGTTTTTAGTCACATTCCTAAATAATTCATACTTGAAGAGGAAAACTTTAAACTGGAACAAGACAAATAGTGCCGTGTTTAAACATCTGAAGACTTTCTATACCTCCTGTATTATGCATTTTTATTACTGCATATGGTTACCACTGAATCAAAATATAGGGAGGTTCTAATTATGAGGATATAGGGCCTGGTCACAGTGTTACACACAGCTCCTATTGCTTGTCATATTGCTCTTTGAAACTCCCCAGGAAGAGAAAATAGAAAATAAATCATCTGGAATATTGTGTTCCTCCTGATGCAGCTGCTCTTGATGTCAGAGCTGTCTTTGTATAACGCCATGCTTATTTCCAGCCACTGCACACATATAAATAACTACCTAATTTCCCACTCCCACAGACTTTAAGTGTTTGTGAAGACGTGGTGCCTTGGTAACACAGCGGCACCAGTCATCTAGTCGGGTGGGGACTTGATGCTCAGGGGCATGATTTGCGCCATGTGTGATTCTGTCCCAACAGCCTTGGCAGCACAGCTGAAAACCAGACAGAAAATTGCCTCCATGTTAATAGTGAAACAAGAACTTAAAGACCTCACTTCACTTACTGATGAAAATCACATTTCAAACTTGTCAACATTTCCATATGGTCTCCACTGTGTTTCTACAAAATGCATTATGGGTGAAATCAGCTGTCAACATCATGGCTGAGATTTTCCACTGGATTTTCAGAGCACCAGTGAAACACACAAACTTAAGGCAACTTAAGGCAAGGCTCTCCTGTGACATAGAAAATCAAAGCTACTAATTCCAGCAGTTTATAGGGTGGGAGTTTCAAAATCATTAGCATGCCATTGTGGAATAAAAAATGAATAACATATGCACATAATGCACACCTGATGGCATGGCATCTAGTGCGTGTTCCATAAAGATGGCACAAACGTGTTCTGTTTTTATTTGCAATTCTGTAAAAATTACATTAGCATATTCATAGTTGTTGGCATGCTCAACGAGGGCGAGTTACAGGGGAAATGCATCCAAGTCACTTTACATGCAGAAAGAGCTTTTCCTTGTAATTTTGAAGGACAGAGACGAGTTTTTATGCTTTTGATAATGTTTTTATGAAGGACTTTAAGTTCTCTATGACCTCTTGAAAGAGACAAGCGAATTGTCATTGTTATCATCATTGCCATTGCCATTAGCTGTCACTGAAGCAAATGCAGCCCTAGAGTTGCATTGGCAACCAAAATTGCAGTACAGTGCTAACTCTAATGCTAACACTCAGCACCAAGCACAGCTTTCATTACTTTTTGTCAGGTAGCTTTCTCACACTCGCTGCCTGTTCTTGCAGGCTGTTTTTCAGAGATACCTCAGTCCACTCGTGTAACTTCAGGCACACAAGACCCCTACTTGCCTATACCCCTCAAGCTAAGAACACCAACCCTGATACATTTTTTTGGCCTTGCTCCTCCCTGTGTCGTCGTTGGATCTGAGAGAATTTTCTAAGCCTCTGCCCATGTTCACCCGCTGACTCTGTGAGCACGTCTCTCCCTGAGGCTAGCAGTGACTCTTCCCCTTTGCCGGGCCAGGCAGGGACGAGTGTGCCTGCGTGTTTGTCTGCTAGGCCTTTCTTCTCCTCTCCCTTGACACCGGTCCCTTGCTCCTGGAGGTAAGGGCACCACAGCCCCCAGGACACTGTGTGTTTCCTCTACACATGCCTTTTTTTTCTGAGGAAGCATGTGACAGAGAATCCAAAATGGCCTGACAGAGATTTGTGGAAATCACACGTGAGGGCCGCTGGGATTTGCTGTCACTATAGAGCCGGCCGGCTTTTATCATCAGGCTGCAGGTTACTAATTAATAGTTGTTAAAAAGTTAATGACTTCCTGTGAAGGCATGAGATTGGTTTTACTGACAATGCCATACGATCATGTTTAATTCACTCACCGCAGACTTAACATTCTCCACAGCACCACCCTGCTCTGGTGCCAGACATTTGTTTAGACACACTGCTGCCCTTTCCTGGAACAGAGCAAACAGCAGATAAGCATGGATTGGATTTTTTTTTTTTTTTTTTTTGGTCGGTTGAACAATGCCTGAATTTCTTATAATTTCTTGGCTGGCTATCTGAACATATAGAAGCAGCTGGTTGACTGTTCTCTTGGACACATGAAGCATTTCGCCTCTTTCCTCTAAATAACAATGACAATTTCCCTAAAGCACAGCAAACAGATATGTTTAGTGAAACTGGTAGTTGCAGTTTTGCACCATCTTGAATCCAGTTTGAAAAGTAGCACAGTTCAAATGGCAGACTCCCTTACTCAGCTAAAGCTTTTTCACAGTATTCAACAGCTCAGCAATTCTCTAGCGTACAGACCATTGACTTTCTCCATATGGATCCTCTACAGCATATGTACATTTACCATGTAGACAGATAACTGGGACTGTGTGCTAACACCTCTAAGCAAAAAATGTAATGAGGCTCTCAGTCCTTTTGTTCCCTTGCCAAAATAATTTAATCCTTTAAGAAAAAAATTAGTTTTTATGTGCCACGGTTTCTTCTCCCTTTTTGTGCCAGGATAATTTTCTGTGCTCAGCTCTTGGTGGAGCTTTGACAATGTGTTTCGGAATACGGTGGTCCCTCACTATTTCGCGGTTTACCTTTCGCGGCCTCGTTGTTTCGCGGATTTTTTTAGTGCATGCAATCTCCTGTACAGCACAGAATGCGCTCAGCTTGTAAAATTTACATAAATCTTCCACCGCTAGCTGTGTGACTCTGAAGTGCTGTATGTTTGCAAGTGTGAACTTTGCCTGTCTGAGAAAAGTGTATAAGTGTAGTGAGGGGTTTTACAGCCCTAAAACATCTATAATAATTGTAAAAAATAAAGCTGACTACTTCGCGGATTTCGCCTATCGCGGGTTATTTTTAGAACGTACCTCCCGCGAATAACGAGGGACCACTGTACTGGGTGTTATATCTGACCAAGCCCTCTCAGAATACAATATTGTCACCATTTTGGCATGCTCCAAACAATAGCATTAAATTAATGGCTGAACTATGTCTGTGGAGATTCTCATTCATACGTACGTAATGGCTGAACTATGTCTGTGGAGATTCTCATTCATACGTACGTAATGGCTGAACTATGTCTGTGCAGATTCTCATTCATACGTACGCCATGGCTGAACTATGTCTGTGGAGATTCTCATTCATACGTACGTCATGGCTGAACTATGTCTGTGGAGATTCTCATTCATACGTACGTAATGGCTGAACTATGTCTGTGGAGATTCTCATTCATACGTACGCCATGGCTGAACTATGTCTGTGGAGATTCTCATTCATACGTACGTCATGGCTGAACTATGTCTGTGGAGATTCTCATTCATACGTACGTAATGGCTGAACTATGTCTGTGGAGATTCTCATTCATACGTACGCCATGGCTGAACTATGTCTGTGGAGATTCTCATTCATACGTACGCCATGGCTGAACTATGTCTGTGGAGATTCTCATTCAGACGTACGCCATGGCTGAACTATGTCTGTGGAGATTCTCATTCATACGTACGTCATGGCTGAACTATGTCTGTGGAGATTCTCATTCATACGTACGTAATGGCTGAACTATGTCTGTGGAGATTCTCATTCATACGTACGCCATGGCTGAACTATGTCTGTGGAGATTCTCATTCATACGTACGTCATGGCTGAACTATGTCTGTGGAGATTCTCATTCAGACGTACGCCATGGCTGAACATACTGTAGATCACCAGACATAGCCTAGAGAGAGTTACACAAGCATAAAGAGAAAATGTGAGTGTGAGAATGTGAGGATGCCAACATTTGCAGTAGCTCAAAGTAAATGACTGCAAAGCCTGATAGCCTGTTCTGAGTGTTGACAACTCCAAACAAGGCCAGTGAAATCCACCATGCTGCAACAGAACTGTGCCTGATCAAATTTTCATAATGTCATTTGATTGGCAACCTTTAATTGGACTCCGAACTGCCAAACGAAATTGGGTGTTGAAAAGAGAGGGAGAGAAAAAGAAACGCATTGAAAATATCACACATTTACCAGCTTTTTTTGCAGCAATGCCATGGCAACCCAGACAGCAGCTCTGCTAGTGCTTTAGACCCCCCTGAGCCGCCGTCGAAGCGGACCAGTACACACTCAAGGAGCCGCGGGGATGTTGCATATTTATAAAACAAATAATTAACGGGAGTGTCTTTCTGCCACACCGAACTTTCATTAGCTGACGTCCCCCGCTGGCAACCGTCCAATGGGTTTCAGGCACTGGTGGTTTCGGCGCGTGTGCAAGCACGCTTAAGTGGGAGGAGAACAGGTGGATTTATTAGACGCAATTAAGATCAACTGATTGTGAGCAAGTCGTTAGGACATAAAGAGAGAAAAAGAGTGAGTGAGAGAGAGAGAAGGGGGGGGGGAGAGAAAAAAGAGTGAGTGAGAGAGAGAGAAAGAGGGGGAAAGAGAGAGGGAGAGGGAGAGAGAGAGAGAGAGAGAAAGAGGGGGGAAGAGAGAGGGAGAGAGAGAGAGAGAAAGAGAAAGAGAAAGAGAAATCAAAGGCCGGGACAGAGAAGATGGCTTTCTTGTTTTATTAGTGTGCATTGGATTTGTCTGTATGTGTGAGAGCCAAGACAACCTTTATCTGCATTATGCCATCCTTGGTGCAATTCTCTCTCTCCACCCCTCTATCTTTCACTCTCTCTCTCTCCCTCTCTCTCACTCATAAAATGAAGCAACATTGGGACTTTTACTAAAGGATTCATTAAACTCTAAATGTTTCCTCTTACGTATTATTAGGCTGTACCCAATCAGCATAAATACATCTCTCTCTCTCTCTCTGTCTCTCTCTGTCTCTCTCTGTCTCTCTCTCTCTCTCTCTCTCTCTCTCTCTCTCTCTCTCTCTCTCTCTGTCTCCCTGTCTCTCTCTCTCTCTCTCTCTCTCTCTCTCTCTGTGTAAAAACCGTGACTCTCTGCAGCAGCATGAGGTCATTGTAGGACATTGAGATGATCTTGCGGTAGTCAGAGCAACATGCAGTAACTAACATTCAGCAGGTCTGGAGTATGCCGATGCTTTCTCCCCTTCCCTGCTGTCTGTGCTTGTAAATCACTTGCTGCCAGACTGCCAAATAAGGCAACAGGATGTAGAGAAGTCACATAAGTGCTTTGAATATGCATAGGGGTTAAATGGTATGCTTTCTTACAATACCATGGAGACACTTGAGCACGGATATAGGAATCTCAAGTAGGAACTGCTGAGACAGACAGAGGGCTGTAATGATCCTCCATATGTCTAATTTTATTGCCATTAGTGGTAGAAAAAGTCCTTCTGCAGTGTACTCGCACTTTCAGTTTACCTGAGGAATCTTAAATCTCTTTATGCTGGATCAATAAATAGTACATTCATTGTGTTGGTGACATTTCTCTAAAACACAAGGCTTTTTCTTTTAGTTTCCTTGTGTATTCATCAACTAATTTATCCCGAGTTTTTAGCAACAACTTTTAAACCAAGGTGATTAAATAGGGAAAAATGCTGACGTTCCCCTCCAGTAGACTGTGGCGCATCAATTTACCTCAGGCTACGCTTTCAAGCCCGATAGGGAAAATCAAATAAGGCTAATTTGAGGAGATATGCTTTTAGTTCAGTGCTTTTTGCATAAACAAAAACGGCTGCGGCCCAGATTGCAAACATATAAAATTGTTACAACCATGAAATCACTTTAATTACAGGGACTAACAAACCATTTATATCCTAAAATACGCCGGAGCGTAATTTTGATTACAAATGCACCACACCACTGAGTGTGGTAATGGCTTCATTTAGATACTCCTGGCATCACCGAGAAACGTTTTAGCAGCATTACTGGGATGTTTTAGCAATGTTGCGGTCTCCTATAGGGATGGCTGTGTTACTCCTCTTGGCTTTCAACACAGCGCCGACATCCATAAAGCTAGATTAGAGGAAGCACTCTGATGAAAGAACTGACAGTTAGTTCCAAAAGAGCTCTATTTATGTTTTATATGCGTATATTAATTATATATTAATTTGTGACTTAATATTTGAAGAGGCTGCTCAGATCTCTACTTCAGAGTGTGACTGTCCTCCTGGACTCATGAGTGCCTCAGCAGATGTGGGTGAGTGCATCACAGAAGTGAGCTGTACTGTAGAACAAACAGACTGCGGCTAATTACAGTGTCTATGTCCGAGGCACTTCAGTTATCTGTGCCCTAAGAGCAGCATTAGCTAGTTACATCCTCTCATCTCGGCCGAAACACTCATTTATCCGCTGAATACAGTCCTCATTTGGAGGCCGATCGTACAGGCTCGCGAACCCCTTTTCATCAGGTCTCAATGGGTTTTACTCATTGTGGTCCTGCATTAGCCCAGTGATTACTTCTCTCTCTCTCGGCCTCTCTATCTCTCTCTCTCTGTCTCTCTCCCTCTCTTCTTTTCTCTCTCTGTCTCACACCCCCTCTCTCTATCTCTCTGTCTTGGTCTCTGTTTCTCTCTCTCTCTCTCCCATCCTCTCTCTTTCTTTCTGTTTCCCTCTCTCACTCCCTCTCTCTCAAACACTTTCTCTCTTCCTCTCTCTGTCCCCCCCCCCCTCCCTTTCTCTGCTTTCTTATTCTTTTATTTTTCCCTCTCCTCTTTCCTTCTCTGATTTCTTCTTTCCCCACCCTGGTGCTCGGCATCCTCCAGAATGTAATTAGCCTAAGTGCCTCTGCCTCTTTGGTCAAAGGCACATGAATTACTTTCACTTACAATGACGAAGACGAATACTTCACCTACCTAAGCCCCATTCATCTCATCCCAGGGCCAAAGTAATTGTGTTTGGCAAAAGGATATGGACCACTGCATGCTGTATGGCTAAGTACACCTTTGTCAACAATTATGTTTTACTCTTTTATGGCCTGATAAAATAATTCTATTGATGAAAACGATGGGAAAGGCTTTATTATGTTGCAGGAAGTCTTGCGCAACATCATTTCATCTGCTACATGGAAAATGGCTTACGTGATGGCATGTACAGGATTCACTCACAGCTGAGCTAGAGTAATGATGAAACAGCATGTGGCAAACTTAAATTATTCTCCTGAATTATTTTTTTTTGTGAAGCATAAAACAACAAAAGGATGGCACATTAGCACTGCACTACCTTTAAAGGCAAATAAATGAGGCCAACCATCTCTGTTTCTCACATGTTCTGCAATTTATATAATTGAACACATCTGTCTATTGTTCAAGCTGACAGCTTTGAATTACAGAGCTGTGTGACTTTGCTGTGACCTTGTTCGCCTTGGACTTGGGTCAGTGACCGGGGGCGCTGGGCCTCCTGACTTCAATCAGCAGGGTCCTTTCCAGGTTAGCGCGTGCTATCGGAGGACAAAAGAGAGACCTTTTTTTCCGGCTCTCATCTTGCTTGTGTGTGTGTGTGTGTGTGTGTGTGTGTGTGTGTAAATGGGGGCTGGGATTGAGGATATAGCACCACTTTACTCAAAACCCCCTTTAAGTTTTGAAAATGACCTGCAATATTGATTGGATAACACATTTTCTGTATGCTTCAGTCACTTCCTATG